>FR997738.1:7275538-8488128 GCA_905475445.1 Ochropleura plecta | reverse complement strand
CCTAAGTCATCTGCGACAAAAATAGTAACTCAATCGGACTATGATGAAACATAGACAAATGTTATCACAGAGAGACAAATATGAGAGGGAACTTGTGCACTATGATATCTTCTGCGCCGATGGTTATCCGGTGGGATTTGCCGCCGTAACCGAAAAACGGTCAGGAGGACTGTTTGTATACTGTTTAAATGCAATATCAGCACAATATCTTGAGGTGGCCGGGCGTTTGATGGAGAGAACCTCAAACCAACTCAAGGCAATGGGTAGCTCACCGTCCGTCCGTATATTGACGACAGACCGTGTTCCAAGCGCGTCTCAAAGAGATGTCAGCAAAGCAGAGGGGCCTGCCAGGGTCTCCGCCTGCCGGGGTTGCGGGTTGTTCGAAAGAGATACCCCGGCCCCGGAACGTAAAGGGCAATAGAAGGAACATGGGTGGGTTTTAGTTAGTACCAGTTTGACACTCCTCCTCGCTTCGCTCAGAGCAGGGGAAGATATTTGATGATTTCCCATCCGCAAAAAAAAAACACAATCTCTTTGGTGTGTTACATTGATGTATATGTGTCCTACCCCTTCCCTCCTGAAAAACACTCGTTTTCCAGCAATGTTTTTGGCGTAGAGATGTACCTACAAAGTGTTTGCAGCGAATTGAAATATATATAAAATAGATTTCTAAAGTTTTTATACTGAAATAGAAATCTATTTTAGTATATTTTTATTTAATCTACTCTTCGTTATTCTGAAAATGGTACTTGTTTTCAAGTGACTTTTAGGTAAATTACAATAAACTTGATTATACATAAGAAACTTAGCATATTATTTAAATTACTGTAGGTTTAAGACATCCTGATTTTATTTATATCTTAAGTAGACGTAATAAATAATGTAGTTGACGACATTAATTTTTTGAAAGACGTCATAGACTCAAGAAATAGTAGAATTATGTAAACTAGTTTATTTTTTTTTACTCAACAACTACATAATTAAAAGCCTTTTTATCATTATCTCTATGAAGTCTTGAGAGTTAATTATCTTCTCGCTGAACTAATCAAAAACATAGAATATGTTAGCTATCTTTCAAGCAAAAAAAAAATAAGCCTAATGATCATAGATACAGTATAGAGCATGAGATAGTTTAGCTACTAGTTGAGTTAGTAAGCTTGAGTAATTTTGTTTCCACTTTATAAGTAATACTAACTGGTAACTTTTTGGTACTAACTGTGTTTTGAAGGTCGTATAAATACTGGTGCATCAGGTTAGACTGAAAACCGACGTTAATATAGTTAGGAAAGCGCTAGGTAGAAAATAATGTTCCCACGCTTGGTGATTTCTGTATTGTTACTGGCCTGTACCTTAACTTTTTTAACATTTGAATCTGTAACTGCTATATCCGAAATAAATGCTCTTAGTTTGATTTTCACATTATCATAAAGTGTCAAAAAGATGACCAATTTTCAATTGTATAAGTATGTATATTAGTAAGACTAAAAGTTGTTTGTTCTAATTGCTTTTTCTTAGCTACCTACATCTTTCGGCATCTTTTTCAGTTATTAACAATTAAAAGTCGTCTCTCCTCTATATCTATATGAGTCAAAGTATATTCTGATCCCAGTTTTAGATTCCTTTACGCATTACTAATCAAGAATCCACCTCACAATGGTTATAGTGAAAACATTAAATGTTATTTCTCATTCTTAAGCATTTGTTTAGATCGGATGGAATGCGAGATTTCTAACGGAGACGCGAACGATTGTGTCAATCAGTTTTTATTTATATTTACACAATAAAACGGAGAAAAACAATAGAAATGCGTACGAGCGTATTATATTTACGTTTTCGCTAGAAATAATACGGTGATGGAATGGATTCAGTTTGTAAAACATATCTAATGGAAAGTGTGTTTGAGTTCGTAAACAAATGTGATTGGATCATCGACTGGCAAGGTTTTGTATTCCGTCATTATTTTTATGTAAATTCTAGAATGTATACAGCGTAGTTTACAGATTACTAATAATGGTAATTATTATGAAAGAAAATTGTAAATAGACAATTAAAGAGAATGCATTCATTTCTTCTAGAAATGATTGTATTACATTCATTAAGCTTGTTTAGTTGTCATTGAAATAACTGTTTGTGTCCTTAGTACGAACTTTAATTTTAAACAATTTTAATGCATTCAAATGTATGCCTCTGTTTCCTAATACCTAAGCTAATCAAATATTCATTTACCCATTATTCAAACCATCTATCTTTACAAACGTGTGCAAGATCATGAATTACTGACATCCCAGATGACATTTTGCTGTGACAGCTGTCAAATAATACGCGCGAAATATTTGACGTTTGCATATTACGATTTTGCGTTGACAATTAAATATTTATTTTATCGTCTACTTATGTAAATGGGTTAGTTAAATATTCGCTATATATTTCCGTTAGGTACATCGTAAGTGTGTTAGTTAAAGAGGTACTTATTCTGGTTGCGGGACTTCGAAATATTGAGCGTGGTCTGTACCGTTGGGAACTGTTTAGTGTCGTCTTTGTCAAGGGCATAGACAATTTGCCTTTCAATAAAGCAACGGTTTGTAGAATAGTTTGTATTGGTTTCAAACCTCCTGCGTAGTCGCTAGTTTTCTGCTGAATCATTACTTGAAATGATAGAAACAAATGACAATAGATAGTTTACTCCATCATGAGCCAGTCGTAGTTGATGTGACTTGTTGTATAGCAATGTTTGTTCAAGAATTTCTTTGCTTACAGAGTTGACATGGCCAGTACGTTGACTACTCACGTTATTAATACACGTTATTAATAATACACTTTTTTCCTTTTACAGTAGAGGTTCAGCTGAGATTATTCCTAATTCGTCAGGATTTTTTGGAACATAGACGTAGGTATTTGAACGACTAAGAATTTGTTCATACTCTTCTACAAAAAAGAGCGTAAGAAGCGTTTTTGTATGACTTTTCTGCTTTGGAAAGTTTGGTCTGATCTTCAATTCTTGCGTACCATCGAGGTAATTTTTATTTTATTTGCTTTTCGTTGTTAAACCAATCAATCTTAAAACAGTTATAGGTATGATTAGCATCTATAATGTTGCATGATTGTAACATTATTACGGCGAATTAACCCATCGTCACCACATCGCTAGTTAACCAAGGATATCAAGGTCTGATTAATTGGAAACAATCATTATTACTTAGCGCAGTCATGCTTTTCAGGGTTATTAACAGCAAACATAATTCATTGACTTGAGCTGAAGCCCTTTATCAGTGCAAATGATACGAGTTTTAAAGTCAAAGCTGAAATGTCGTCTGATATATGTTTCATGTCACACTAGTGCCACAAACGTTAGAAAACATAAGTAGTCTATGTAATTTCCTCTGTTAGTGAACAGGACGTTTCGCTTCGAGCAAACACCAGGCTGGAATAGAAACACTCTAAGACTAGAGTGTTTCTATTCTAGCCTGGTTTTATAAATGTTCTAAGACATGCTGGTTTTTAGAGCAGTGTTGTTGAAATAATTTACACAAATAAAAGTGCTTGTCTCGTTTCGTATCTACGTCCCACAGCTCGTAAGCCGGTCGTTTCCGCTGGGCCACCACGGCTCTGCAACACAACAAAAAGCTGTTTAATATTTCAGCACTCCAAACTAACAAAAACCAATCTCACTTTCTCAATATTAGATTAAAACCTTCCTAAATCACTGTCTCAAAAACATGTTGCCAACCAAACGAGCGAAACTTCATCAGTATTGCCGCCACACTTTATCCCCTTATTGGGTAAACGCGCAACAATTAAAAACTGTCCCATATATGGCCAGCTGCCCTGAACCTGTCCAATTTCGTTGACTTTACATGAGTTGTAAGAAGTCTGGAGTTTAGTAGGAATTCATGAGGTGTACGCGGTTTATTTTAGGAGTTTGTGATTGGTATATTAGATTCGTTTGGGTGGAGTGACTTTCTGGAGTTCTAGACATTGTTACGTCAGTATTCTCACTAAAATCAGAAATGCGAAAGTAAGTCTGTCGGTCTACCTATTGGTTAGTTAATTCACGCCAAAGCGGCTAACGGATTTTAATTTTGGACTATGACCTGGGTTCAGACATTGTCTTCATTCTAAAAGCTGCGGGTATAAGCCTTTTTCATATATTTTTTAAGAGATTCTAGTTGAAGCCGGTGCAGACAATCTTCATGACATTTCTAGAACATCTTGCACACGACTTGATTGTGACAATTTGCGGTACACTCTCATTGAACTGTTACCATAGGTACATATGTCGGATGAGACTCATGTCTCAAGTGAAATCAGAGGAACAATGCTACTCGGTTCCCACACAGTGGCGCCTCTACCGGGCGTTCCGAGAAACTCCGGTGTCGAGTAAACGGCGCCCGCGCTTTCCTTTAAATTTGGAATTACTCATTATTTGTATCGTCTTACCGTCGTGTTGACAAATAGTGTCGTTATCGCACTTGTGGGTAATGTGTGCGTTTAAGTTTTATAAGAAAAGATAGGAGCTTCTGTTAAACCTGTAGGCAGGTGCATCCATATCGAAGATACTTTTTGTTGAGAGACATTTTGCAACGTGATAACAGTAAGTTTTTTGCGGCGTTTACTTTCACTTTTTTAACCCTTGCAAATGTTGTACCGCAAAATGTAAACGTGTGGAAAGTACTTATTTTATACTTATTTGAAAATACTCAAAGTTTTTCTTTGATTCGCTCTAGTTTCATGAACTTGAGTGCAAATAAAACATAATGAATATATCGAAAACAGCGGCAATTTTTCAAATTAATTTAATAGATAAAAAAAACAGAAAAACCATTTCTCTGTTAAGCAGCAATATTCATGTCTTATTAATAAAGACTTAGAAACCTTGATTAACAGTCGACGATAGGATAATTTGCACTGACTCGATAAACACGCAATTTGACTGATTCTAATAACACCTTAGACCGACTGATATTGATTGCTTGAATTAACCTAGTCAGAATGTAGGTAATTCTATAAAACCAAAGAAGAGAACATATCATAAGAACCATCTGCCTAGCCTTTTTACAACTATGTTGGGGTCAACTTTCAGTGTATTCTATAAGTACATAATAAATAAATTAGTAAAATATATATAAATTAAAATAGCAAGGTATTTTTAGCGCGTGGCCAAAATCAGAACTGTCATCGCTATTACAGCGCCTCTCTGTCAACGTCATTCAACCACAAAAAGAATTAATAATCATTTAAAATAGAACTGTATAACCCATCCAAGGTTTTCAGTTCACTGAACGTTTCTTTAAACGCGTTCTTTTTTCAAACTATTTAATTTTATCGAATTATTGACGTCTCCCCTTCCCTCCAGCCAGTCATAGACTTAGCAACAGTCTACCGCTAGACGAGACGAATCAAATTACGGGTGTCGATTGATTAGCACGATCGCTATCACTTGCCGGCTCTCCTTACGATGTTTCCTGCAATAGCGGTGTAAAACGGTTAGCGATATCGAAGCACTCGACACCACAGCAACGGGAGGGTTTTTGAAATTCCGTAGTTTGATACTTTACCTGAAACTTATAGGCAATGTGGGAGGCCTTTTGAGGGAAAGATGAGTATTTCATGTCTGGTGCTAACCAAAGGCTTATAAGTTACTAGCTTTTGCCCGCGGCTTCGCTCGCGTTAAATTCGGGGTAACACATTTCCCCTTTCCTGATTTACAGGTACCTGCTACCTGTAGTTTTTGCCCTTGCGCCTTATTTATTGTAATAGCAATGCTAAGTTTTCCCTTTTCTTCCCTCTTTCTCTTCAAATCTCAATCATTTATTTTTCTATGTCCGTCTCTAGGGTCCCAACTATCTCTGTACCAAAATTCATCAAAATCGGTTTAGCCATTTAGGAGTGAAGACGTAACGAACAATAAACTCACTTTCGCTTTTATAATATTAGTAAAGATTTAGTTAACTAACTAACCTATAATATGCAATAAATAGGTTGTAGAGGTCAGAGAGGCAATCGGTCCATATAAAATACCTGTATTCCAGTTTTGAAGTTGACTTTAACTCATTTAGGAAACAACGCAGGCAGATGATATTCGTTTTTTAGTTTCGTAAAATTCAAGTATTACATATTTAAGAGCGAATTTCACCAACTAAATTGAACGCAATCTAAACCGTGTGCAAGAATAAATAAGATTGACTTCTTGTCGAGTCGATGGGTAACATAATATTTATAATCTACATGAGTTAGGAGGAGCTCGCGGCTAAATAATAGCAGCCGCTTAGGTTGATCTTTAGGATAAGCCACCCTTTACATACCAAGTTTCCTCCGTGTCTCGGAAAGCACGTTAAGCTGTAGGTCTCGGCTGTCATTTTTATATCTTTGGCAGTCGTTACAGATAGTGAATGTCCAGAAACTCTGACAACCAGTCCTACCAAGGAGTATCGTATTACCCAGTACTAACTGGGTTGTGGAGGTCAGATAGTCAGTCGCTCTATATAAAATACTGGTGTTTAGTTGCACCCGGAAAGACTGGAAGCAGATTCCAACAAAGTTGGGATAAGGCTAGGGAGTCGATGATGAGTCCGCAGCAAATCCGCAGCCTTAAGGGTGACTTCTCAATCCAAGTGGTCACACTTTGGACAATCCACCATAATTATGGGAAATAATTTGGTCAGGAGCACTGTACCCGCTCTTGGTTTCGATGGGGTGTATAATCCCTTTATCCCCACCCACCTACCTTTCTATCCATGTATTTTCTGACCGTTAAACCTTCTCTGAATTTCCATAAATATTTCAAGGTCAAAATTAGCTAAATCAGTCAGTCAAATGAACAGCAATATTCAAATATTTAGATAATAAAAAGGATTAAATACATTAAAAGGACGTAAAAAATGTCCTCCACAAAGCTGTCAGCTTGTTATATGACCATTAGAATGCCGGCGCTGCGATTTTGTATGGCAACACTTAGCCTCTGACCAAGTCATTTAGAAATTTCCGTAAGATGGCTGTGAGCACACGGACCACAGAAAAAAAAGAGAGCATTTGCTTGTAAAAATCAATTTAACCTGATTATGAGTATGAATACTGTCGGATCATACCTATTAGTCGGATTTCACGATGATATGCAAATGCATATTTATTCCATGAAATAATTGAAATTTCCGTTATTATAGGTATTCCCAAAAAACATTAACGTCGCCTGTTGCCTCCTATTTGATTACAACAATTTGTTGAACGAACTTAGTGAACGATGATTGCAATATTTTCCTGGATTTTTCCCAGAAATTTCCCAACCCGTCATTGGTAGACCCGTTATTGATAATAATATTAGGACAAACTCCTGGAGGTTAATGAAAATAATAAGGATATCTTTAGCAAAATGTACTCGTCGGAAGAAAACAACACCTACCTTCACTTCACCGGTCTAGCCTTCTCTTAGCCATGTTATTTGGGGTCGGTTTCCACCCCACCAGATACAGCTGGATAGCAATATTTCACACTGCGCTGCTTACCTATCTGACTTCCTCGGCCTAGCTTCTTGTTTTCGGGGGTAATTTTATCTTATTGTAAAGTTTTGATGGAAAAGGTAGACCGCTACGAAAGTGGTGTGACGATCTTCTCTGTTATCTGATCTTATTTGTGGGGCAAACGTGTCTAGGTTTTGAGAGGAAAACAGATAGAGAATAATCTTTCATTGATACAAAACCACGCTATGTCATACGATGTTTTGTTTTAAAATAAGAAGGTGGGCAAACACGCGTTCTTAAATAACTTCCAGAAACATTATTGTTAGAAACCGATTCGAATTCCAATTCAATCGTTTTGTAAAACTTCTAAAACATTCAAAAGAACAATAAGAAAAAAGAAAATAAAAACAAATGAGCGCTATGCAGGAGGATGTTTTTAAATAACATACTGTTATATAGTGGGTTTTATATTGATTAATATAAATGAGGACATCTTCTATGCAATGTGTATTTTAAAATAAAATATTATTAGATTTAGTAACAGGTTGTTATTTATTTATTTTAGTATCTGGTTCTTTTATTTCAGTTTGTTGCGGCTGGTATTTTTGTAATCTGTGGTCTTAAATAATGATGTTGACTGCAAGTTTTAAGGAAAATGATAAACCATGAATATAATAATATCAAATAATTTGGACATATTATAACGTAGGAAAAATCCACTGGACAGACGAACAGTGTGTTTATCTGTGGAAAGTGATTTTCCAAAGAGCATTAAATAAAAATAACTCTTCCTTCTTCTTCTTTTACAGCATGATGGATTCCGGAGGAGCAGGTATAGCAGAATCCCCCCCTACCTACCATCGTACCTACGAACAATACGTGCAAGGAGCTGTCGAGAACAGTACCGACTCAGTGCAAGAACAAACCAGCCCCGAACTTGTAGTATGGTCAACTCTACCTTATGGCATAGACTATAGAGCGCAATATGACTATAGAAGCCCTTATGACACTGGCAGGGATTATTCGACTCAACAGTATGCCAGAGCCCCGTTTACTACCAAAATGGGCCAGGCTAAGGCGTTGAAGGAGGCTAGAATAAGGAGGCCGATGAATGCGTTCATGGTTTGGGCGAAGGTTGAGAGGAAGAAACTGGCTGACGAGAATCCTGACCTGCATAATGCTGATTTGAGTAAAATGCTAGGTAAGTGATTTTGATTTTTTTAAATAGAACGTGTTCTTTTATCTTTATGTTATTTAAATTTAATGAAGGTACTGTCATAAACGAAGGTTTTCAATAGTTGACATTAATTTTTAATGATAACTTACCCACGGTCTTTTTTTCGGACACAACTTTTTTCTCAACATATATAAAATATTAACTTATTTTATACATGTTGAGGTCAAAAACTAATAAAAAATGTCTACTTTGATATTCCGGTAAAGATCACCTTGGCTAAAGTTATTTATTACTGAGACATATACCAAATTCGTTGTGGTGTAGGTAACAAAAGAAATAAAATGGTTATAACGCAGGTTTATAGTAATAATAAAACAAAAGGTAAGTATTTACTCATGATTTTAATTGTGTTTCTATGTTCACGCATATTTTTAAAAAGAAGTAATTTTTCAAATTAATCAATTAATTATTACATTACCAGTTTCGGCATAATTGATCGGGCAGTTTTTGTGTTTGTAGGATTTAAACAGGTACAATCTTAACAAAAGGTATACACAAATAGGCCGGGCGAAACATTGGAGCATCGAATGCGTGAGTCAGCAGAAATCTTCCATTCTTGTACACAGTTCGAAATTTAAATAATTTAAATTATTATAAGTAGCCAGCGCTATGTATTCCTACAGATTCTTGCATAATTTGTTTTTAAACTATTAATTCGATTTCTTGACGTCATGACTTGACATCTTCTTGGTTAGTCTTAAAATTGTTGCCTAAATTTTCTATTTAAGAAATCACCTTTTAACAGCAATTTTCAAAAACGTTTTGCTTAATGAATTATTATACTGTCACACTTAGATACTATTACAATAAATACGAAAGTGTATGAGGATGGATGGATGTATGTGTGGAAGTTTGTTACTCTTTCACGCAAAAACTGCTGAGTGGATTTGCATAATAATTTGGCACACAGTTAATAAGTTTTATCCTGGTCAGTTAATCATAAGCTAGTTAAAAATGTATTCATAGAATACCATTTTTGAATCCTGTTTAATCAGAATTTAATATAAATATTGACTAGATTTTTTCCCTTAACATTTATTAATTTCTGCCCATTTCATGAACGCTACAAAGTATTTCCTTAGCACATTCTAGACAATTTCATACCACTATAATAACTGTTTTACCAGATCTGTTCAACACAGTATATTAGTCACTTAACCATATTAAAATAATGTCTTTACCAACACATAATAAGAATTCAATTAATACGACAAAGATTCATTAGTAAAACAAATAAAAAACTGGTAATACATAAATGTGGTTGGATGTATAAAAAACTTTGTCGTTCGGAACTTGCAATATTGTTCCTTATTAGTAATGTAACATTCTTGCGTTTAAAAGGCGATACTTAGTAAGTAAAGCAAGTTAATTAAGCTATCACGATGATTACTCGAACTTACTTACTCGTTGGTGGGTATGGTCAGCAACTTAAGTCAGTTGATACTGTTTACTTTTACACAATCAGCTGAATAAGTAATTTAATACTTTTTTATACATCGTTTTTTTTAATACTCGTTCTGTATGGCTGGCAGTTTGTGTTTTATGAGTTTAAATGTTTTTAAATACTCACGATACAGGAGAAAATTTCAAGTGTAGCGTAGTGTTGAAAAAAATAGGCTGATTTAGGAAAAGTCGAAATAACAAAAGTTTAAGTAATTGCCTAGATTTCATGAGCCAATTACTTTATAGCATACTTAATAGAAGTCAGTTCAGATAAACTGATGATAACTATTTTTTTTTTTTAACGGTCCGCGTGTTTTACACGGATGTGATAGCGTGTGATAACGGATGTACGGTCGACAAAAGAGAAAGGACACCAGCCTCGTCAGATTAAAAAAAAACGGATGTTCGTCTTCGATTCGATTTTTAAGATTTCAACCGTATTCGACGAGCCTATCTGTCTCTTTTGTTGACTGTACATGTTTGTGTTTTCGTCAGCATAGATGTTTACAATTCTATAAGTTGTCTATATTATCATCCTTGATTTGCTCGTATTGGTTTTAGTAATTAATTTAATTATATATTCAAACACAAATTACAATGTTATATTATAGTATTTTTCTTTATTTGGACATAGGTATAAAAAAAACAAATTATATATTTTACCTTGTGTCTGTATTGTCGGAACATGAACATATTTGACGACACGGTTGGCACAGTGGTTGAGCGATCGACTGCTGCACTGCGTGTTACGGGTTCGATCCCCACACAGAACAAATATTTGTAAGGCCTACAGATAGTTGTTTCGGGTCTGGCTGTTTGTGTTTGTGAGTTTAAATGTTTGTAAACGCGCCCACGATACAGGAGAAATTGCTAGTGTGGGGCAACGTTTTACTGAACTGCAGCTGTACTGCACACAACACTACACAAAACACGTCTACCATAATATTATGTTGTTGGCACTATGCAATGTGTTTAGTATACCTATTTTTTAGGTGTTTGGATTTCTTTTAACTTGACAAATAGAGTGTTGCTGTGGGAACAGTTCTGTCAACTTGGTTTTTCCTGTTAACAATTTTTCCCCATTCCTCCGCATTTTAGGGTTCCGTACTTCAAAAGGAATAAACGGGACCCTTATAGGATCACTTTGTTGTCCTTCTATCTGTTTGTTAAGACCCTTTATCTCGGGAACGCGTGGAGGTATCGATTTAAAATTAAAACCATAAATACTCAACTCTGTGGTCCCTTTGTGCTGTGAAAATCATCTCTTTAAGTCTACACAGTCAAAAGATATGGCTATTTATGTCGCAATTTTGATTTTTCTTCTAACACGTTTTTCCCTACTCCTCCGTTATTTTTTTTCAGATAAATTTCGTTGCGGAATACAAGACAGTAAATTTGTTTCTCTGAGATTTTGTCGAGCTGTCTGTCTCGACGCTTTTCTGGTAGTTGCTCCTGTTGATTTTAGGAGTTGCCGTAGTTTAGGAATAGCGTGGTGAGCTTGTTATAAAAAAAGTGTCAGTAGTCAGTGACCCGAGAAAGATGATTTCCCACCCCAAAAAAAAGGGTAAAGCCTATATTCAGTAATTACCGTAACTCGCGGACACTTTCCAGTTTGAAGAGGGACGGTACATCCCCATGGTGTCACCCGCACCATGCTGTCTTAGCATGGCGCAGTATAACTCGGCAGTGGACGTCAGATATGCAATCGTTACATTTGAAGTACGCGCATTCAGATATATTTGGTTAGACATGAAGCCTACACCAACATTGTTGTAAAAAGGCTACACAGATGATGAGGTGGAATTAAGTCAAGCTTTATATAAGTAGTTACCTAAATGTTTGAGGTAAATTCAACTGCATGTATTCCTACTTTAGTTTTTTATAATATTCATTAATTTATCGTTTCGAATACGTATCTCTTCTCAGTAGCTCAATGTTACGAATTTAAATGTAATGAACCTACGCACGACGAAGAATCAAGAAATACAAAACCAGTCTATGCGAATCTCTCATTGTACTGGAAGTCTATACAAAGCGAAGCCATGTTGTACTGAAGATGTATCGCTTGATGTGTCGCCGTGTGTACATCTGGCGCTTGTCAATTGTGATATCTGACTAATAATCGCTGTGACCTCGCGTAACTTTCTCTGCGAGGTCTAAAACACAGGAGGCGCAGACATGAACTGTGCGCCACGACGAAATGAACGTACTGTACTAGGTATAATCGGTGAAACAAGTCATAGTATTTTTATTAATTTACTGATCTCAACTGATTACAACAAACACATAAGAAAGTTAGAATATTGCAAGCAAAATGAAAAGAGTTAAAGTTAAATAGATTTAACACTAAGCTATGTTCCTAGTTCTAGCCTCAGAACAACTTTTCGATACTTTGATTCTGCACTCGGTTTTGGTTTTGCAGTTGGCGCTTAAAAAGGAGGGAGTAAGGGAAGCTTTACCCTCTAGTAGTATTACAATATTAAAATGAATTTTATTTACAATCTCGTACGTAGTTTCCAAAAAAAATATGAGTCATTGCATCGTAATTAGTTTTGTGGTTTTCCTCTTGTTTACACCACATTTGTCAATTGCGTGAATTAATAATAAATAGTAGCTATGGACCTTGTTTCCGATACCGGTGGGCTACTATTTGTTTTCTATATTTTTATTAAGATATATTTAAAAATGAAAATAATATGTATTAAAATGAATCAACGAAAATATTAGCAAAGTCTACTAATAAATACGAAGTCTGTGTTCAAATTGTGTAATCAATTTATTTGTGCTACTTTATTTATTAAGTTTAAATAAACTCCTGTTAAAAACATTGAAATATAAATAACGTAGGTTTATAACAGGAAAACAAGTAATTTATCCTAGCTATGCATGTATTGCACTATTATCACAAGATACACTTAAATTGATAGCGTTTATTGACTGTCTTCCCCTCAAGATAAATGCTAATACTTTAATAAAATTGGTTTGCGAAGGAATCTTCTCTGAAACTACTCGTTTTAAAAATATCTTTCTCTAACGGATAGGTACATAATTAGAGTTCCATGTAGTGTATTTTTACGCGGGCAATGTCACGGGTAGAAGCTAGTCGGACAATATTAAACTAGACTAGATAACAAACCTATAACTATTATAGTCACAGTAAATATCCTTTGCCATTGCTATTAAAACATAGTTTAATAAACTATCAAGACATTGTTATAACTTTTTAACTTAAACAATTAACTATAATTATAATAACTTCCGCTTCATACCAACACATGTGACTAAGACTTGAAAATGGGTCAAAATTAACGGTACACCTTGTGTCCACGACTGTACAAGCTTACTAAGCGAGTTAGATATGGCAAGTCATTATACGAAGCGTGGGTGGCTCGATGGTATCGCTCTTAATGAAATAAAGCTCGAATAAAAAAAATAATGCCAGACAACATGTACTAGTAAATAGTAAGCAGTTTAACAACTTCCAAAGTACCCTTCAAAACAAATTAGCTTACTTATTGCCACGTGACAGAGCCTTAAATCGATTGACATTCGTTTTTGGGTACGCAAAAGTAAGTTGGCCAGTCTTAAAGCTATTATTCACTGATGAGTAATGGTATATATTTTTATTGGTCAAATATGGGATTACCATTTGAGACGAATCCCTAGTACCGCGATAAAAAATACCGTAAATTCGTTATGTTTATACGGTTTTTAAACTAGTTTGCGGATGTTTTTGAGATGGTGGCGGCTAAAACGGAATTTTCGGTTAGGTATTGAGGAAGAAGCCCGTGATAGACGTACCTACGTTAATAAAGACTGTATAAATAAACCGTTATCGGTATGACGTCTAAGAGTGAAACCCCGCGTCCTACAATTAATGAAAAACGTCATCTTACAAACACGTTAATTAATTAGTGCGGTCAATACAAACTATTGGCTTATATATACATATTAAGATGAGTGGTTTATAAGTAAGTCTTAGGTGGATATCAATAAAAAAAACAGTGTATTTTAATCATAGTTAGAGGTAGTAAGACAATGGTACCATGGTTGTCATTTGTCTTTATCATTCGTTACAGGCCCTTCTTCTTTATCTCGTGGTTAGGTACCTTACCTAGTGTCAGAGTTGTTATCCATAGAGATTAACGCTTTGGAATGGGAAACTACAGAACTTTCACAAGTTATTATACCATGTGACCGGGACTGTAGTTTCATCATTTTTTTTCTTGACATTCAAAAGTGCCTGTAATGGTCTAATTGACCGGGGTTGCGGGTTGTTTGAAAGAGATACCGCGGCCCCGGAACGTAAAAGGAGATGGAAGGAGGATGGGTGGGTTTTAGTCAGTACAAGTCTGACACTCCCCCCCGCTTCGCCCAGAGCGGGGGAAGTTATTTGATGATTTCCCACCCCAAAAAAAAATGGTCTAATTGAAATAAATGCTTGCTAACTTGGCTTAACATGCCGTCGAGAATTATCAGACAGAAAGTGGCCTGAAAAACTGACAATTAGGTTTACCAAGGAGTATAATATTACCCAGTACTAACTGGGTTGTGGAGGTCAGATAGGGAGTCACTCCATATGAAGTACTGGTAATAAGCTGCATCCGACAACTCCAAAATAGTTTGGAAAAGACTAGGGTAGCTAATGATGGTGATTATGATGATAGCGATGGCATACAGTCATTGCTTAACGGTTACCCAAGAAGAGATTAGAACCAACAACAATATGGCAGGAAAAATATAGAATACGAAGGCGTTCAACTAACAAACTACCGGCAGATATCAGGAACACATCTTCTTAATCAAAACTCAAACAACACGTCATTAACAATACTAATTATTTAAGTTAACAACATAAGCTTATATAATAATATTTAAAAATATACCAGCTCCTGGACCACACTTTATCAATTTTATGTATTTATTCAATAAGTGAACAATGTATGTTCTTCTGAATAAAAATTCAGTCAATTAGATAGAAAACTATAGTTTTAAAGAAAGGAACCTATTTTACAAAAAAAAAAACGTTGTGGTTTAGCATCTAAACTTGTTCCTCAAGGAATATCACAACTAAGGATGTGGTTGTTCTCCGTAACCTGTTGACTCACGCCCACATTCATAGTCAGGAGGTTATGGCAACTATACCTAATTCGGTAAGAGGAAAATAGGTTTAGGTACTGATATGGGAAGTAATATGAATACTAGACTATAACCTGGTTTGTATAACATAGCTTCTTCAGCCAATAATGTTTCCTTGATGGAGAAAAGGTGGACACATAAACAACCATGTTGGGGTCGGCTTTCAGAATACCCAGTTGCAGCTCATCACCATCTTCCTGCCCTTGTCCTATTTGTGGTCAGAGGGAAACGTTTTTCTTCTATTCTTCCCTGTCAGACGTCACGGCATCATTTACTCTTTTTTTTATGGATTGAAAATCTTCAATTTGGAGCGGAAGGGCTCAAACTTTGACTGACTCAAACCACCCATTACCCATGTTCCTTCTTATGCCCTTTATGTTCCGGGGCCGCGGTATCTCTTTCGAATAACCCGAAACCCCAGCAGTCAGTGGCCCTGGCAAACCCCTCGGTTTTGCTGACACCTCTTTGATGAGCGCGTGGAACAGGAACGCGCCGTTGATCCACCTAGGCCTCCAACTTAGCTTGATATGCCGTCGAGAAATATCAGACAGTTAGTAGCTCAAAAGTCTGACATCCAGTATTACAAAAGGGTCCCGGATTACCGAGTACTTACTGGGTTATGGACGCTATATAGGCAATTGCTCTATGTGAAATACTGATATTCAGGTGCATTAAGGATGTTCACTTCTTCAGCCCGTCAAGATCATTAATTTTAAGTATGGTAAAGTTATGCGAATGCCGTTGATATCAGAGTTTCCTTGTTTTGGTGGTACCGTAGTTGATTGCGGTTAACATTCCAGGAATGTTCAGGTTTCCTAGTTAAAAATAAGTCTCTTTACTGGTTTCTCGGGATTTGTATTGTACAACGGGCTGGTGTCCGTAACTCCACGTCCAAGGCGCGTATTTTGCGTACGGGTGGAAATATCATTCGATCCACCCCAGCTCCCCGAGAAAGGCCGGCATCGCCTTGGTGATGCTAACGACCTCGCGAAGAGTACCTGGGCTACCGAAGTACTTTGCTCTGTATGGAGCAACCTCTGGGCAGTACAGAAGCACGTTACTCAGAAAACTAACGTACAGTTTCGTGTTCCACCAGGACGTCTAAGAGGACAGCTCAGCTTGTGGTGCAAAGATTTGGTAACTAGAAGTTTTCTTCGTCTCCTGTGTCTACGTCAACTGTTTTATATAGGCCTCCCCTAAGTATTACCTCATCGCTCGATCCTATAATTATAGGCCTTATGCTAAAGTTGCCTCTTCCCGACCTGTCTTCTCACATACATCGGATTTCACGAGATCATCAGCATAGCCTTATCTAAGCGCTGCCCAGTCGCCTGATTACTCCAAGGATATGTAGGAAGTTATACACAGAACCATAATTTAATATTCTAGTCTGAACTATGCTGACTATCAACCCTTTTTGAACGTCAATATTACATCAGACAACTAACAAAAACCTTTCACCAATTACTAGAATTTTAACTGGAAAGAAAAGTAGTATTGTTGCCAAGACGGAATTTGTATAATTTCTCGTTTTTGACGAAAAAATTCAAACGTGTCTGTATGGTGAAAACAAAACACTAATCGATAAACAAAAGACTGAATTTAAAAATAGATACCACTAATAAATAAGTCATTTGTAAGTGTCATTCAAAGTTTCATTGCAGTCACTCGTCTAGTCCAATAAAGGCTCTATTATGACTATTTTAATGACTCTATTTCTATAAAAAAACGTCAGCAGATTTATTTCGTTCAGATTGCTAGTCATGTTGCAATTTTCATATTTTGATGCGACGATCGTCATTCTTGTGTACGTATTACATATCTCTGACGAATACTGCGTCCCGTATCTGTATGTCTACGTCATTAGAAATAGGTGCCAATTTCTATATTTGTTCAGTATCACCATAGTCTGACGTCAGTTAATTAATTAATATCGACCATAATAATTGTAAACAAAATATGGATTTCCCCGGTCCTATCAGCGGGTACCTACAGGAGGTTATAGTTCAAAGTTGTACCTTCGTTGAGATGTGAAGTAAAATATATCTTATGTGGTTGTGTTACAGGGTGTTATAGCTTGGTGTTCCATTCTAGTTAGCAGTAAATGTAAAAGAAATAGTTTTTTTAAGCTTAACTGCGGTTATGTTGGATTTTCCTAAATTGCACAAAATATCAAAAGAATATTTCAGAACTTAAAGATTATCGCTCTGGGATTTGACTTATTTTTGCAATATCGTTATTTGCCTAGCCTTTTCCAAATTATGTTGGAACCGTCTTCCAGTCTTAACGGATGCAGCTGAAAACCAGTATCTTACTATATCTACTATCCTAAAAACACGACGAGAAATGAAACAAAACTTAAGTAATTAGAAGAACATCTGTCGCGTATCTACGCGATATTCTTACAAAATTACATTTCCAAATTCGTAGGTAATTTCAAACAACTTTTTCACTTTCATTAGTAATATAAATGTTACTAATACGGACGACAGTCTTTAAGCAGAGCAGGTACGGTTTACATGGAGTATAAACTATTTACGATCTTTAAAGCTTTGTTATCACTGTGTGCATTCACAGACGTTCCTTAAGAACTGACGTTTCACAAATGGCAGCTTTCGTAGTTACCATACCAGTGATCGATTTCTAAAAAACCGGGCAAGAGCAAGTCAGGCTTGCGCACTATTCTGGGTTTCGTACAAACTTGCCATGTAAACAGCCATGTCTTTTGACTGCGTAGGTTTAGAGGGTTCATTTTCTTTTCACAAAGGGACCACAGAGTTGAGTATATGCTTTTAATTTCAACTCGATACCTCCACGCGTTCCGGAGATAATGGGTCATGACAGACAGACAGACTAGATAAGTCCTTATAAAAGTAAATTTGTCATCACTCATAATTTTCAGGGTCATTTTTAGCGTAGCAAAAATCGTTACGGATAGCCAAAGTTTGATTCGTCTGTCCTTAGGAGTGTGACTAAGTGTCATTATATCATAGATAACGACGAAAAAGTCGACAGTGTATAGTATGTCCACTTTAAGGGCGATGATCAAGGTTAGGGCCACCTTGATCATCGACATGTAAAAAAAAACTTCGTACCACATTTACAGTACACCACCTTTACCTGAACAAGTTTTACTTACTTACGGCCATCCTGTGTGTTAAAGTCTATTTGAAAACTACTTTAATCTGCCATCTGGACACGAGTTGCTATGGCTGCATAGCAACTCGTGTCCAGATGGCAGATTAAAAATACCCTAAAAAGTCCAAGGCCAGCACGAAAAAGTTTTCATACATCAATTTCAATCAAACTCTTCTAGAGACAGCCTAACTCCGCACTTAAGGCTATGTTACACCACGTTTTCTCAATAACCGCTCCGACCTTGAGGCTGCCATCGTTAATTGGCTAAATTGCATGCCTTTTAAGGTGGCACCACACTGTGATAATGACATCCTTGTATCAGTACGCCTCGCCGTACATACTTAGTGGACTTAATTAAATGAAGACCTTAAACAGCTGGACTTGAGTCAGGAATGAGTAATGTTGTTATGATTTGAATGTGCAGGAAGCTTTATGTTATTGAAATTGCTTTTTTATTGGCGCGATTCGAATGCTAAGGGCCGCCATTTTTTTTGGTTGACACTAAGGTCAGGGAGGTGATAAGGTTTTGCCAGTTGTCTTTTGTTTGCATTCGTTTTGTGTCTCAATTGTCAGAGGAAAAGTGCGAAAAAGCATTGGTGATTAATAATTCGGAGAATTACTGCTTTTTAGGGTTGTAAGGATTCAGAGATCAATGAACTCGTACTCCTTTTGAAAATAAAATTGTGCATTGCGTCATTGACAAGTTATAGATAAAATGGTACAATAAGTATACAGCTCTACAAATGGTTGAAATAAATTGGTATAAATTTTCTACTTAACTTACAGTCTCTTTGGTCTTGTGTCTTCATCCCAGATCTGAAACTCGATCAGATCTGGGATGAAGACAAAGAATTAACAGTGTTTTTTTTCATCTGATATTTGTCGGTATTGGCCCAGCGACTGAATTTGGGAGGTGTTTTGAAAACGTTCGTATTTATTTTAAGAACAACTGGCAATTTGTGGATAAACTAATAATACATTTCTAAAATTATGTTGTCTACGTTTCGTCTTATATTGCGCAGCACGCAAAGGTTTCGTAAGATATTTTTCTGCAGATTAATGAGACATGTCTCTATTATGTATCACAGTTATTATGTAAAATGCTTCCTCTATACATAGCGTAAATTATGGAAATCCTTATAGAGATTGCGTTTTTATTAACGACCTCTTATTGCATTATTTGTGTTATTGCATTATTTGTGTTATTGCATTTAATTTATTAATTATATTTTAGATGTCTAGCCAATGCGCATTGCAATCAAATTGCATAAGAATCTCATAACCTCTGCATCTATTTTGACATTTTGTTTAATCAGCCTTTAAAATGTTTCCACTGCCGTAGCAGTTTTTATTTCTTGAACGCGCCATTCCTCATGAATCAGGATGGGACAACTGTAACCTCCGACAGATGTCCTCATTTATTTCAAACTATACAGTAATTAGAATTGACAAGTTGACAAAAAAATGGCGGTGCTGACGTATAAATCTTATGTTTAGCAACTCGAAAAGATTTGTTCTATGTAGATATGGCCTTTCAAGAATCGGTATGAACCAATAACCTATAAATTGGCCTAAAATATCGATGCATAGAATGTTCGAGTGATTGGTTACCTACCGGTTGCCAAGGCTACCGGTGTGGTCACTTCAACTTTTACTATTTATGGGGAAAACAATTCGGTGTCTATGGAACGGTATTTGTCAATACATGAGTGAGTGTTTATTTGTTTCTAAAAGCACTGTTATAGAGTGGTACAACTTGGAGTAATTGGAACGATTGTATTTAAAAAATAACTTTATTCAAATACAATCTGTGTGTCTGATGAATTGTAATGGACGATAAGAAAAAGCTCCATGATAGTTTTATTTTCAAATCAAAAATAGTTCTAATTGTCGTTACAAAATTTATATCACCCTTGCGTGCGTCTAGTAAACTTTGGATAGATTCTCGCACATGATGTCGTGATCCTTTTGAAAACCCGTTAGTCTTCTTATCAATTTATATTTGTGTTGATTTTTGCCTCAAATACTGCTAAGCTCAAACACAAATGCATGGAATTTCAGTAAATTCTAGTCTGATAATAATGCGGTTTTCCTATGTGACATCATGCCATACACCATAAATATTTGCCAAAGTTTATCATGATAACAGCATACGAGTCCTTTGGTCCAAAATATTAGGTCAAAAGGGAAAAAGAAAAGAGGTTACAAAAAGAAATGTGGTGAATTTGTTATTTAAGTAAATGTCCTTATTGAAACATTGGATCAGTACTTACATTTAGTAAAATCACATGATTGACAAAGTGACATGGTAACACTTTAAACCCGTAACAAATGGTTGGTTTTTGCAAGTAGATTACTATATTATTCCGTTTCTCCAACCATACGTTATTTGATTCTGCATCAGGCGCTTGCACGTTTGCATCACATCTACTAAGGAAAACAGACATAAAATAAAAGACTTTTGGGTCCCGTACACCTTTCACTCCAAATCCAAACCCCAGTATAATATAACGTTTATAATTAAAACACTTGAAGAACCCTCAAAAGGCATATCTTGGATATTTCCAACTAATGCTACTGTTTTTGGTGTTATCTCGTACAGCCGCCATTTTGGGACCAGAGACAAGTTTTTACACTCCTCTGAATAAGGTTAGGTCTTGCTAATGGTAATATTAATCTTGATGTATAAATATAATTTTGTGGTCGCCATTAAATATGAATTTAATGAAGGGTTTGGAGGCTATTTTGCTTTTTTTGTGTGCTTGTTGATTATGCTTGTTTGAATTAGACAGAGGTTTTTTTTATGGAGTGTTTTGATGCTAGATAGAACAGTTTATCGACTGAACCTGTGCTTTCAGCAACAAATCTTTACTATTCTTCTTTAAATTACCTAGATGATTAGTTCGAAAATTAAAGTATTAGTTATGGTGGGTATCATTTAAATAAATGATGTGCGAATGCAATATTGCGTTCAAGACTGCTGGTTGCACCCAGTATTGAGCGAATGCTGACAAGCTACCTTAAAACAGCGGGTGGTTGATGGTGCAACCAATATTAATGACTAACCATAGATCAAACTTGTAAATTCGAAATGCGAATCTATTACGTAAACTCTGCGTTCCTACGAGCTCTATCGGCCTCTTCAATGAAAACGTGACAACCGAAAATTCAAAGCTCCCAAAATCACACTAGTAACAGAATAGATATAGTTGGATAGCGTTTCGCGTTAACTCGAAACCTAGACATATTCATGCCGTGCCAAATTCCCCGAACGATGGCCGAACACTGTCGGAATAACACGAAACTATTCCAGGAAACACGAACAAAAAGCGAACCGACGAACAATTATTAGCATTCTGCACACGTCAACTATAATAATACAATTAATTCCGTTTGTCACATCTGATAACCAACTTACAAAGTTCTATTTGCTGATGTACTGATCTTTATTATTTAACACTAAGGGTGATTTTTACGTGGTTTAGGTGTATGTTTGTAAATTGATGTCGCTATAAAGAAAATCTTAAAAGGATCTTCACGTTATGGGAGGTAGACCATTGGGAAAATTGGTTCTGCGCATTTATGATTTCCTACTTATAAATAAGTGTAATTATTGTTTATTTTATCTTGTTATATCGCGTAGGCTGTAGCCACATAACGGAAAACCGTAGGCATCAAAAGGCAACTTAAAAATTGCACAGTATTTTTAAAAACATATTTTCAACTGTTCCTTTTTTGAATTGGCACGAGACTCCTCGTTTTCGAAGGAACCTTCCATCTTTTTAGTTGATACAAGTGAGTATGAGACGCTGGTTAATGCATGAACGCATGTTATTGCTGGAATAACCAATCACGAAAATATGAGCAAGTCTGCCATAGAGTTTGTACCCGAAAATTTTCTGAACTGCATAGACTAAAAGTTTATTTATGATTTTAATCTACTAATTTCTACCTACAGTTTATTAGTTTTAACAGCATATTTATACTTAAACATTATTGCTGGGAGGTTTATTGCATATTATTTCTTCGTCTTCTAAATTTAAAAATTTGGATGTTCTTTTTTGGGGTCATTTTTGTACTAGCCTTTTTAAATTAATTCCAATTTGAATGTGAATTTATTTGAACATTTAGAAAAAGAACCTTCAAAAGGTAACTATTAATATTATGAAGATATCTATCAGCTAACCCACGTTAAAAACAATTAAAATTAAATGTTAAGATAGTCAATTTTGACGCTTCCCAGCTGAGTTACTATAATAGTTTGATTTACTGAGGTTAAGCAACGTTTGCCGCGGTCAAAAATGGCGTGGTGACCCTGAGGCTTAGTTTGAGGTAATTAGAATTCGCGAATGCGTCTGCTGTATGTTAAGTGTAGTTAAGTTTATTATATGTGTTTATTTTACTGTTAAAATGTAAAAAAGCAGAATTGAAACATGGTAAAACGATTTAATCAAATAAGTTTTCTATAAAAAATGATAGTTTAGTATGATATTTATGTTTTTCTGGGCCAATTCTTGGTTTTAATAGAAGTAATAAAAATAGAATGTTTGATTTTGTTTTCCGATTTTGTGCAAACACTATTCCAAAAACATGTAACGCTACCGGTGCCGGTGTACTTTTATCATATGCTAACATGACATTTTGATTAAATCTAGTTAAGATTTGCAAAAACAACAATTATCGTCGTATCACAAAATACCCTTGACCTGTCAAAAATATAAATAAGATTGTCAAATTATTCAAATGTATTCCATAACCGGTCTAAGTAGACTTCAATTAGTACTATGTAATTACTGAAACAACTAGCTTCGAACACTTATAGGGCCCACGCAGCGTATAATAGACTCGTTACTCCGTACCACCTCTGTTTTGTCTATAAAATGTATGGGATTTCGATGTAATAAATTGTTAAGATTCATCATCATTATACCATTATTATTGTTACTGGCAACCTTGTATTTAGTGCACTGTCTATGGCCCTTGTCTTAACAGTGAAATAAATAAGTCATCTATGTAGACCAGTATATTTTTTTGTTAGGTCTTATCATTTTGTTAAGGCTATTATTATAAAATCAAATTCCATTTCTGTACCACGAATGAAGCGCAGAACGAATTCTGTCTGAAATTAATGCTTTTTAGCAAAATTTCCAAAAACTTTGATTTGTTTATAATCAGATCTTCTATGTACTCAGCGTTGACAACGTTAAAAATAGTTGGCAAACTCTTTGGAAAGCAATTTTTTTTTTGATGAATCGAAAACGAGATCTTGAACTTTACTTTCCAAAGAGGTCAAATATAAAAGCTCAAAGCTCATGCTTATTTCAATAGCCACGTTTATAGGCAAACCTTCTGATTCATAGTGCCGATTTTATAATCATGTACTTGCCTACAGTACATATTTTATATAATCTAATACAATCACTGCGTGCCTTATCGTTCCAACTTAATGCAAATTCGAATATTCGAAATTTAAAACCTCAAAGTCTTGCGCACGCGCCGCTAACATGACTCACACACGCAATAGGGTCACGACACTCGGTCCTACTATACTTAACTATAGTATGTAGTTTGTATGAAACTATATAAATGCCGCTTACCAAGTTTTGATTGCGTTTCGTTAGTTGTGGATGTAAAGTTTTGATAGTTTGTTTTTTTAAAAAGGTCATATTTTTTACAATTAAGCTTTGGATATAACTAAAAGGCTTTATTTTAGTGATAGATTTAATAGTAATAAATTAACAAAAATAAAAGGACGGATTCGAAATGCGATAGAAATTATATAAATGTCAAACCCTTTTCGTAAACAAATTCGATTTGAGGACAACAACCATTTAGTTTGAATTGAGAACAACAACCACAAGGCTTTCGGCCAATTTTTTACACGTGCAAATAAATCACCAAAATTATAATCAACAAAACCACTTTTTACCATAACCGAATCGTGTACCCATCACTGTCAATTTAAACACATGTTAAATTTGACAGTTCAAGTATCAAGATGTGTCAATCACTTTGAGCGCCTACGCTTCGCCGCTACGTAGGATCGAGCGACGAATACATTATTTTATTGTAAGTAGGCGAGCGCCCGATAGATATGACTGGCGACGACAAATTGTTATTACGAATTAATCGATTCCCCGCGATCGAGAATCGAGTAATCGGCTGATATTAATTTAGTTTAGTGATTTATGTTAGTTAGGTATGTGGTTCGTTGTATGCTAATTTTAAAAAGTTAGTGCAGTGTTAGTGCAACGTCTGGCTTACCCCTAGTCAATAATAACAGCAACTGAGCTCTTACTAAAATCAATTATTAAAATTGAAAAATTTGGTGCCATATAAATAATTGTATTCATGCTTTGCTGAATGGATTTAATGACTATATTCTTCCTTAAATATAGATAATCTGTCTCTTACTGGAACGATTTAGGCAGTGTAGTGGATATACCTATTAAGAATTGTCTCTAATTGGTCGAAGCTATTGTCACTACTAACTTAAACTCTACTATGAAACACTATCGCCTCTAATTTCTTGACGGCCAGTGCCATCGGGGTTATCGATACGGAAACTTTCGTGTTAGAAACTAGGATTGCAATCATGTCCTACAAACTACCATTTTTCACAATGAAAAGCTTTTATCTTGTAAGGAAACCAGCTTTTACAGCAAAATTTTTGCTGTTATTTTCTCTTTCACCATTTTTTTATTTATTTTTAGTTTTACCGGGAGCATTGTGTTTTCTCTTGTAAAGGTGACAGCCTCCGTATTTCAATCTCGTGCAGTTTATTTAAAAGTCTTTCAATATTTTCGAAACTCGATAAATCCAAGGTGAGTTTCCGCATTCTCGCCAATATTCCATTTTAAAATTGCAATTGACAGCTGTCATTACAGGCTGAATGCGAAACGACTGTTTGACTTTTTTGTTGAAGTTTTAAAAACATAGCTTGTGTGGTCTCTGGCGATGTTAATTTTGACAAATTCGGATATTATCTTTGCCGGATGACGATGGACTGTCTGTATTAAATTATTAATGATCCTACAATATTAGCATGAACTTTGACCAATTAGAGTAAAGTTTCAGCAATACTGTCAAGCATTGAAGACGATTCTTAACGCTATTTTTAGGTTATTGTGAAAT
Source organism: Ochropleura plecta (assembly GCA_905475445.1). Classification (NCBI taxonomy): domain Eukaryota; kingdom Metazoa; phylum Arthropoda; class Insecta; order Lepidoptera; family Noctuidae; genus Ochropleura; species Ochropleura plecta. The sequence goes on along the minus strand of FR997738.1, from coordinate 8,462,583 downwards.
TAGTTTCTTGGTGTTATTTTAATTTATTAATGTATGAATTTTGTTACGAAATCGATTAAAATTGGACTACAGTTGGACTACAGAATTTAATAAACATTCATAATTCTCTTCAGTCTTCTTGTGTACTTCACAGATCCAGCTTCGACATTTAATTTCTTGATACAAAGTCGATGTTTTTTATGTTTGTCTCATCGTTATTGAACATGTGCTATATCGAACTACTAACTCACAACTAAATTATGATACAATAAGAAAACTCCCATTTAGCGTTTATTCCTAAGTGTTGACATACCGTGGGTGTTTGTCTAGGATTCAGTCTTAAGATAAATCGCTCAGATCAAGTGCTCTTGACCTAGTGCTAAAGTGGCAACAAGTAGGTTGTGCTAACCGTATCACTTGATACCAGTACCTGTTAAGATTATGTTTATTGGATTCATTTTGAATCTGATGATTTAAAGTTTGACATTCGCCTCGGTGATGAACGAGATGGTTCGTAGGAGTAGGTAATATCGTTATTGAATTTAACATAGTTGAATTTTTGGTAACGTCAAATCAAAATTTCTCATCTCGCATTGCAGATGGCGTGACCGTAGCTAGGTCCTAATCTGACCAATGATGTCAAGCTATTTGAAATTTAAAATGATATTAACAGATTTTCAACCAACTACAATGCTTGGAACTAGCTATGCTACCGCCTTTCGATGTACAGTTGCCATTGGTTTAGGTTCTGAAGTTTGAAGAATCGTTTTTTTTAGAAACTAAAACGCTTCGCTTGCTTACTGTGAGTTGGTCATGTGTGAGTTTGAAACCATTTAAGTTATTACGAATGAAAACCTAAACCATTAAGATAGATACCCACTGTTGCTATTGGATCGATGAAGAACAAAGCGAAAGTGAAAAAGGAGTTTTTCGCATGAGCAGTCCGCGTGTGGTCCGCACGCATTACATGTAGCTAAGCAGACAATTGCAAGCTATTTGCTTAGTTTGTTAACAATGAAAATTACATAGATGTTAACGGCCGGCCTCACGTACGCTACATGAGTCAAACGATATAAACTCAGTAATAACCAGACGGACCATAGCCACACAATCGAGAACTTATCGATTCATCGTCTGTCCCGCGTCGCGTGCCAAACCAATGCTATTCGCGAAGCCATACGATTAATTTATTTATTGAAATCAATACTAATATCTGCCAAGACAATGGCCCCAAATGAAAATGCGTACACACATATGGCATGTCGGAATGCTAAACGGAGCGGCGTCATTTATTCAATACGCCATTTTGCATTTGATTTTGAGGTTATTAGATGCAATCGGAATGCGTGCGGCCATACTTGATTCCGTTCGTCTATATTCGTACGTCTTCGGGTCCCGTCGTTAGTTTATGGCGACAATTGACGTACCTATGTAATGGCGGTGTCATAGATTTCTGGGAAGATAAGAAGCTAATTAAATTCATAGGGAAATTGATATTGAAAGAATACCGAAATGTAACGCCGTATTAGGGTTGTTTTATGGTTGTTTTAATGTGTTTATATTGTGTCATTCGGTTATAATTTATTTATAAAAACAGTTTGAGGAATAATAAATGCGTCACATTTTTATTTGTTCACGCATTTTTTAATTGTTAAAGGGAATGTTGTTGTTAAATCCGTGTTGTTTCATACTCGTATTTCGTGTTTCATATCTATATTCATTAAGCGAGTGTTCATAGAAACTATTAATGAGGTAACGACTGCCGACAGTCACGATCTACTTATATTTTCTTGAATGGATATAAACAGGTCCTATGTCACAATAAGGCACGCGACCACAAACAACTTATTGTTCCTTTAGAATCGGAAGGAAAACTTATACTAGTAAAATTACTTATTCTACTGCGAAAATGGCTTGTGTCAAGTAGGAAAACAGTTTTTCTGGTGAATGGGGTAGGCAACCACACAAAACCAAGTTTGTCTACGGATAAGTTTTATATTATATTACTAGCTTCCGCCCGCGACTTCGTCCGCGTTGCATAGTTACTTTGGGCTAACGCTGACTTTAAACCGAGTGATGATCAAAAAAAAAATCTATCTCTCCCCTTTTCTTCCCTCTTTCTCCCCCTTATCTTATTTTTTTTAAATTAGATTCTAGGGTCCCGACTACCTCTGCACCAAAATTCACCAAAATCGGTTTGGCCATTTAGGCGAGAAGAACAAACAAACAAACTCACTTTCGCTCACAATAATGCGAAACAATTCCTGAATTAGTTTACTATATAATTAGTTTACAAATATTTTTTCAACCCACGACACGTAACGCAGCAGTCAAACGTTTAATCGCTGCACCAACCGTGTCGCCAATTTGAGTAATTTAATATGTAATTTAATTTAACTCCGACAAAGCGGTATTCATTCGATAGAATTCTGATATGTACCCTGTGTGAATCTATTGAAAAAGTTATAAAAATTAAAAAAAATGTGAAACATTATAGAAACAGAATAATAAACTATTTAATATTTCAGATATAAATGTATCAACATTAAAGAGGCCCGCCAATAGTTGTTTACAGCTTTCTGCGGGACAATTTAAACGTTCAATCAGTAGTTAAACGACACTGATGGTGCACCGATAACCTTTATTCATCTAGCTATCATTCAGTTTTACACGTTCCATTATCACAGACATTTCAATCAGCGGATGTATTGCTGTTTTACAGCATTTTAGCTGTTGTGTGGTCACTGTTACCTAGGTTGTAAACCAACCCTTCACGACACGGAGCCGTCAACCATGCATTCTTTATGTCAAACTAAGTAACTCTATGAAAAAATGTTGTCTGTGAACGGCTTTGTTAAGGGTTTTTTTAGAGCCTTTATAAACAATGTGTCCGGTCACGGACTATCGATATTCTATGTACTTATATAACAAACATTCTAGTACTCAAATTAATTGACCTAAAAAAAATTTTTTTCACAAAAAAGTTATAAAACTTTCGTTGATTTGCATATTTTTTTGGACTTTAATTTTGTTTTCTAAAGTTACGAAAATGTAAGCTCATGATTTCTTAATTTAAACAATAGACAATATTGTTGCTCTCTGAATAAACCTATTTTAGTCTCAATAAGACCAAAACTTTGAGAGATATGTTTTTTTTTACACGCATAGAGAATATCTCAAAATGGCTGCCAAAAAGCGGGGAAGTGAATTAGACCCAAGTGTGTAGCGTATATTGTTGTATATTAAAATACTCGTTACATAGGTATCTAGAATATTGCTAGTCCACGACCGGACATATTGTTTACATATTTTATTTTTTTGAAATGCTGGTCTCTACGCCTCTCATATATTAGTTTTTTTATATATTTGTGTCGTTAACGTCCAGGGCACGCCGTTGTGTGTCACATAAGAGTGACAATGGCGTTCAAAAGGTTAAAATTCGGGATATCTGTCGCGACGCGTTAACAAAGTTTCATGTCCAATCTACTAACCGTTTAGAAGTACTCTTGTCAAAAGATACGCCTGGCCGCAGAATCAGGGCATTTCTTTCGTATAAATAAATGTATTACCAGAACTAAAGGTGTGTACAAAATTTCAGATATATGGTTGGTTTGAAATGTATTTGCTAGATTTGACCAATACATACAAACTAAAACGGCAAGTTAAGTATAAGATTTATTTCTTCTCTAGCATAATAGCAAAAAGTTATGAAACAGCATCGACCATTCTAAAAATATACCTATCTGTTGACTATCCAGGTACCAATATGTCAACTGATGCGTACAACCTCCATTATCTATTACGGCAAACGATCTGGCACATTTGGCAAGCTGTTGGCATATGCTTGGGTGGTTGCTCATTCCCCAATATAGATCCTTACTCACTATTTGCGGTACTTGATGTACGGTTAAAAGGTACACACGACGGCAGGGCAACCTATTCCAAACTATTATATACTGATCTCATCCGGATCGCATACGGTAGTAGAGAGATCAGGTTAAAATGGTTTTGTATAGGTTGATGTGCCGATGTATGTACCTTGATAAAATTTACTTTGAAATCGAATGATTTCCTTATTTTAAATCATTTTGCATTGGCTTTGTGGTCGCAAACGCTGTACAGCATGTTATCCCGGATTTCTATGTCATGAAAAGTGTTTTTAGATTTATTCCCCCAGGAATTTCTGAGTAGCAACCATTCAGTCTGGTTTTGTCACCATAAGCTCGTCTACGTGGAACTTTAATATAACACGTGTAATGTTAGGTTCACTGTCCATCCACGGTCCATCCGCGAAGGGCTAGGACTACCTCAACCTCCTAAGATTAATTAAATAACAGACTTAATGTTATGCCACCTATGTTTCCTTCCAGACATATCAAATATGGTTCATGATACCAGAATCTTATAACCCACTTGAAGGTAATAAGAATCTGTTTACTAAAAGGTATTCCCTTAAGGTCGTTTGTCAATTGTTTCCCGAATGACAAATGAAGGCTCGAATGACCCCGTGGTCTCGAATTCTCGATAGACTTTGACTTGCAGACGTTTGGAAATTAAATAAAGTGCTAGACGGATCTCGCACTTGATTCGCACTGACAGCGACGGGGTGTTGGTATTGTATTGCATTTGTAAAATATTGTCTTGTGAATAAACACTAGACTGTCTTGCTAGTCGAGTGGTTGCAAGCGCGAGTGCTCGGTTCTAGTGGATTCTCGGATCGGGCAAAGTTTTAAAGATTTTTTGCAGTTAAAAGTCTGAATTTGTCCCCGGAATCACCCACTATAACATGGGACTTAAACATAATTTCGCTAGTTGTGTTACTTTGGGCATTACGGACGTAATGTTATGTGACGTGATGTCTTAGGTGACCAAGAAGGCGTGATGTTCGCCAATATTAGTTCTAACTCGCGCACTGAAAACACTAACGCTCTCTATTCCTATTGCCTCGGAAAAAGAAAACCGGCTAAGACCGAGTTGGACTCACACACTGAGGGTTCCGTACAAACTTACTAAATAAACAGCCATATCTTTTGACTGCGAAGACTGACAGGGTTGATTTTTTTACAGCTCCAAGTGACCACAGATTTGTCTATGGTTATGTTATTTTATTCGCACTGCTAAATCTATGTACATCGCACTTCTGAGTTTAGAAGCTCTTCTCAAAACACGATCTACGGAAGCAACCGGTGTCCTAACATCCAGTCATCCGTCACCCTTGTCAGTCGTACAACTAAATATGACTGTTGGCCGCTAAATTAACATTGCACGCCGGCTACCTACAGCGGCGCAGTCGAATGACGCACGTCCTGCACGATGCCGCAGGATTTTCCTTCTGGCTTTATGATTTCCTGATACCTCCCTGTTTGATGTGTTGGAAAAAAGTTGTTTTAAATTTTTATTATTATATAGAAAACAAATTATTTTTTTAAAAGATTAGATTTTGATGATATACTCTCTAATACATCTTGGTGCAGCAATCGCTGTTCCCAGGTGTAATATAAAGCACTGCCAACAACCAATGTCTAGAAGAATTGGTTTTTTAGCCATTTGGATTTGAGTTTTGTCTTCTCAATGTCCAAAATGTAAAAGGTTCGAACCTTTGAGACCTCAGGAGAATTTTCATATAAAGGAAACAACAGCGTCTATGCAGCAAAAAATACTTACAAATCTTGCCAAAATTCAAATTAACAAATTAGTCTTACTTACTGAAAAAAACTCCACATATAAATAAAATCACAGCAAACCAACCATCAAAGCGCACCTATTCATGAAATATGTTTAATTCATTGATCAATCCGCAATTAATCTCCCCGCACTATAATTACACCTTACAGCAAAATGCACTCGCCCAGATCATGTTTGTAGATCACTCTTATCTGAACAGAGATAATTAATTGCTAATTGACTAGAAACTCTAGGGAATTATATCTAGGAGCTTCCTGTAACGTAACTTCAGTGACGGTTCTAGGATTTAGGTGTGACACGAACTAGCTGTATGACATTAGGCATGCTTTGACGGCACGATTGGCGCAGTGGCTGCGTGTCGCGGGTTCGATTCCCGAACGGAACAAATATTTGTATGACCTGCAGATAGTTGTTTCGGGTCTGGCTGGTTGTGTATGTGAGTTTATATGTTAGTAAACGCACCCACGATACAGGAGAAATTCCTAGTGTGGGGCAACGTTTCCTTAAAAGAAAAAAAAAATGCTGCAGAAATATGCGGGCTACAGACCAAAAGCTAATAATTAAGTCAAGGGTTTAAGCTGAAAACCAGCGCTTAGCTAGCCTCTAGGGGGGGTCTAAGCATAATGCTGACGCTTGAAACTCTTGCTTCCGGTATTATAGTTTTTATGTATTTACTACTACTAGCTGTAATACAGGAGACAATAAACGTTTATTCTATTTTCTTTTTCTTGTGTGCAGACTACAAACTATGTAAACAAGAATGTAAAACTGCGTCAGCTATGCAAGCTAAGCTGAACCAACTTAGTTTAGCTCTAGGTCTGCAACCCACATTATGATCGTCTGCCCAGCTTAGCTTAGCTTAGCTAGGCTTCCAGTCTAACTGGAGGTAGCCGAATCCGAATATTTTATGGAGCGAATATCTAACTGACTTTTACGACCCACTTACTAGTAGATCTTTAGAATAATGAAGATTTACCTAAAACTGCATCACCTGTGGGAACAGGGATAGGGAATTTTGACACGTGGGACACACTGCAAATAACCAAATAGCACCTATGGTCGCATTTGCCTGCATTGATATTTAGTAGAAGAATATAAGCAATAGGCTTAACCATTTTAACATACTCCAAAATTGGGATTTAATCGCACTTTTGATTTCGTAATAGAACTATTAAACTATCTAACCTCTACTCCTGAAAGTTCCTAGAATTGTAATCGTGAATGAAAAGGTTATTTTTGGTTATTGAACATAATGCCTATCCACATTTTCGGGGCACATTGTAATCTGTGGTCAAACATGTCCCTATTAAGGAGTTCATAACCTCTTTGCAAAATAGTTTCGTTAAAATAAACTTTACTATTTCTCATAATAAATCCTTGACTGCTTTTGCACGCTAATGTTATTGAACCTGGATCATCCGGATTTTTGTATAGTTAACAACCAATTAATTTGCAAATTAGATACAATACAAAGTGATGTTAATGAGGCTATCAATATTAATCAGGGGACAGGCGATTAATATGGATCTAGAGCTCGCAAAACAAGAACAATTTTGATCGGCCAAATAGCTTTAGGATTTCTTTTTCTTATGAGATATTTGGCACTTTATAAACGCCATTGTAACAGTAATTCAATACTTTTTCGTTTAATTACTCTTAATTACAGTAGAATCATTGCAAGTATTTCTTAAAATAGTTTCAAGTTAATAAGTGTTCTGTGTAGAAAATTGTTTTGACGTTTTTTTTTTAATTTTAATTGTATTTCGTGTTGTTAGTGTGCTAGTTTATCACGTTTTCAAAGTATTCAGTAAATTCTGTTTATTGTAATTCACTTTTTTTGTATCGGAAAGGATTTTATTGCCGTATAAGTTCAACATCTAAGTTCCAAGTCCTTGTTTGCATTAAAAAGTGTGATGGATCATTTTGTTGAAGAACTTTCTAGAAAGGTGTCCAGTTGTTTTTTTTAATATTCTGTAATAGCAAGTCAATAAACCTATCACCATAAACCAGAATGAAGCAAACCAAAACCCTACATCTCTCACGCACCAGCATCAATTCATTTGCAGCCCTGCGTACGATTTTCCACATCTACTATCGACTACATAAATACACTCGATCCATATTCATAGTGGCTCGGACAGTCGACAGCTCAGCCGCTGTACCGTGGACAGCCCGCCTCTTAAGCGCTTTGTAGTCGCCGCCGGCCGGGCAGCCAATCGCGACGCGCGACGCCGACCAATGGCCGAGTTGCGTGCGCGCAAGAATTAAACCATTTAAACTGTTTATTGATAGGGTTGAGAGGTGTAAGATACTGCTTTAAAGATGCGTTTTGAGTTTTTTTTTTTTCGATTTTGTAACAATTTCGTGTGATTTACAGAACTCTTTGCTTAGAAATACGTTGTAATTTTAAGTAGGTACATCATAATGAGAATGATATTCGATTGGTCATAATTACGTCAATGGGCGTGTCAATTTTATGGGAGTGTTAAATACCAAACATAAGTTAGTTTTGGAACTATTAATTAATCAGTATCGGTATAGTTTATCGGGAAGGAAACCTCGAAGTTTATTATAACCAACACAATTTTTTTTTTGTAATACGGAAATTCCAATTTTTTCAAGTGATTTATTTTTCCGGGAATATTATCACGTCGTCGGCGGAAACCACATGACATAATTAGTATGCCAGTGTCAATCATAAGGTAGGTTTACGAGAAATAACGTTAAGATTTTGAAGTGATTGAAAAGGCGCACTGCTCTAAGACGACGATGAATAAGTACCAAAGAATGTAACAGGTACCACTGGAAAACATTAGTTTATTAAAAAAGATAAGGTTGCCAGCAACACGAAAGATATAATGCTTGATCAATTAGGTAGAAGAACGAAACGCATCACTGTCTGAATCCATCGCCGTAGTTTGACGACAATTCGCGTAAAAAACGTTTCCGATGCCATTGGAAACGCTGTCAAGATGGTCGAATTCTTGTTAAAACTTTGGTTTATTTGACAAGAAAAGCTTGCAAAGATTAAAATGCATCAGAGCATTTGCTTATAAAAACAAATTTCAGCCGTTTTATCAAACAGTTTTTATACAATCACCTCAATTACCACACTTTCAATACCAACACCACACATTTAGCAATTTACGATTCCCCGCTTCAATCAATACGATTCTCCCTCAACATTTCACAGGGCTCCTAAAAAAGCAGCCCTGCATGAATCAACAGTTCTCGATACGATCGCGTTTTGTCTCCGAATGTCGTTCTCTTATCGACATCGCCGTCTTTGACTCCCCCGACACTAATTGTGTGCTATCGACAGTCTAAAACGAAAAAGTGCCACGTGAATCATGCAAATTAGGTACTTTTTGTGTAAGGTGATCCGTGTTTTGTGTGCCGATCGATGCTGTGTTGTTTTTGTTGTTTAAATAGTTTGTGGTATGGAATATGTTTCAGAGGTATTTGAATTAAACTTGTGCTTTGATTCGATTTGAAGTTTCTTTTTTTTATGTAATTCGATTTTTGAAATTGTTACTTGACTGGAAATACACTCAATCGTTGAGAAAATTCTGATGAGAAATCATAATGAAGTTGTAGTACCTACTTTTCTTCTTCGTAATTTGTTGCTTTACGTCAGTTGTAGCGATTGAGAGGGTTATTTCATGAGTTCAATATGATCTGATTCCGTTTTCTTATTTTAATTATCCGTTCTCTTTAACCTTCTTTCCGAGTTTTATATATTATCATCTTCTCCCCAGTTCTATGTTTGTTGAGGTTTCCGCAACACGATTTCATCCTATATTCTCTCCTGCCTGACAATCGCCACACCATCATACACTCTCTTATTTTTCATTTCATTCGTCACATCACCATCACCGCTATAATAATCACATTCGTTTATTTTATTAAAAAAAAAAACATTTTTTACAACAACGAATTCTATACTGCCTCCTAATGCATACTACACACAGCTTAAAGCAATATTAATTTACTAAAATAAATATAGAATCAGTGTAACCAGCCTACGTACGACATTTAATATATTCTACCGTACATGGTAATATTTAGGTAAGTCTCCGCTTCCTGCATCGTCACCCAGCCTACTTAGACTTGCAAATGCGGTCGGATTTAACACGGAACGCAGCGTGGGCGTACCACGGGACTTGTAACCAAGGGTCTACGTGAGATGGTCGGGTTACTAATTAGTTTTTTTGGGAGTTAGTGCTCGTGGCTAAATAACATCAGCCGCTCGGGTCGATCTAAGCCGCGCTTGCTCAGGTTAGTCCTTAAACGGGTGACCATACCGAGTTCCTCCAGCCTCGGAAAGTATGTTAAGCCGTTGCTCCCGGCATTTGGAGATCTTTGACATTCGTTACAGTAGCTTGGAATTCTGACAACCAGTTTTACCTAGGAGTACCGTATAACCCAGTTGATAACTGGGTTGTGAGGTCAGAGCAGTTGCTCCATTTAAAAAAAAACTAGTATTCATCTGAATGCGGTAAGACTGGACGCTGATCCCAACATAGTTGGGAAAGGCTAAGCAGATGATAAGAATAAGAATGAAAGGTAGTTACTGGTTTGAATGCAATAGCATTTTAATCAGGTTGCTACGAGTAAGTAGGATGAGAGAAGACACACAAGATTCAGTGCGACTGAAACTTGTCTCACTGAGTTGAAATTATTTCTAGAAAGCGAAATAACTTCCCCCGCTCTGGGCGGAGCGGGGGGTGAGTGTCAAACTTGTACTGACTAAAACCGACCCATGTTCCTTCTATTGCACTTTATGTTCCGGGGCCGCGGTATCTCTTTCGAACAACCCGCAACCCCGGTCTAGGAAACCCCTGCGTTTGTCTTTCCGAGTTTATAAAACCCAGTTCTATCCACATCGGGTTAGCTCGTTCCATCGTCGACCTCATCTCTGTCTATTTGGACAAGATTGAGATCAAGAGAAGGCTCATCAAATATAAAAAATGTAGAAAGTTTTTTTTTTGTATCCATTAATTTATCAGGTCTTGGCTTGTAGCAATCTACTTACTTAAGGTAATAAACTGCTCTTCATATGTTTTAAACTGATAAAATTATAGTGGCAACTCTTCAATACATTGTCATCAGTGAAAAAAATCTGTCTAATGTAGACCTACAGGTGTTTAAGAGTTTGTAATATCAACCGTCTCTGAGCTTCACTGCCATATCCGCTCATTTGAAGATAACTTCCATGTGACGGAATTCAACTAGCGATACGTTGTTACTATTACTACTAATATTTAATATTATATATGCGAATGTTTGTGAGGGTGGATGTATGGTTGTATGGATGTTTGTTACTCGTTCACGTCAAAACGGCCGAACGGATCTTGATGAAATTTGGCACAGAGGTAGATTATAGTCTGGAATAACACAGGATACTTTCTTTTACGATATAACGCGGTCGAAGCCGCGGGCACCAGCTAGTTAGTCATAAATGCAATTATTAAAATAATTCTCACCTAATTAGACATTTTTAGATACTCTTGTTTTTTGCAGCCAGTCCGATCTCTTATTATTATATGCACTGCTCTCAATTAATAAGCAGTCTTCATTATTATAGCGATCTTACTAGTTAATCTGGTAACCTTTTTATTACTCTTCTGGACAAAAGGACCAGGTTTTTGTTCAGCGTCTCGAAGGATCAGCAATTATGTTCATATGGTTACATCACCATGTTTAAGTAGTTTAATTGCTTTTTAGATGCGTTGCGAGATTCTCTTTGCTAGTTACGTTGTGAAGATTCTTTAGTGTACTAAGTTTCAAAATGGTTACTCTATAATTATGTCATTTTACTGTCATTTAATTTAGAACAAACTTAATGAATTTATTTAAAACATTGCTCTGTGTCTTTTAATCGTTTGTAGTACCAAAGACAAGATTCTAAATGTATTTATCGTTAAGCAGATTTTGGGTGTAAAAGGAGTATAAATCCCTTTCTCCCTTTTTAAATTTGTCAAAATGGCTGTCGCATTTACTTAGGAGTCTTGTATACTAAATTCGGAAGAAAATACACTAATTTAGTGTTGTAGAGTGTTACGTTCTAAAAAGATATACAACATTCTTCATACTACACGCACATACATAATTCAAAATCTACATATGACTAGACCATACAAAGACACCAATCAGTCAAGATCATAAATTATGTCTTCGCTTAATTTTTTTTGAAGACGCCATCTTGTGACAGGCATTTTCATAATGAGAATGACACCTCGTGATAATTAGATAGGGTTATTACTTTATTAGCACATTTTGTTTTTTATTATTATTATTTGAGATGTTGCAAATGAACTGGGAATATTATAGCTTGGATTTGAAGGTATACAACAAGTTATATTGTTGATATCTTTCTTTTCTTGCTTTTTTAAAAAAACCGTTGCCCCACTCTAGGAATTTCTCCTGTATCGTGGGTGCGTTTAAAAAACATTTAAACTCACATACACAAACAGCCAGACCCAGATCTATAATGAATTTCTTAGCAATAGGAACTCTGAGTCTAGGTTCCATAATATCCCCACTACTAGGCACCACTTGCCTCTGGCCTCCTTTCTTGTTAGGCACCTCTTTGGTGTTTTTATTACCAATTTATGGCCAATAGGCTCCACCCTTAATTCTTGGGATTTTAACATAAATGACGAAACATGAACTTACTAACACCCACGCAGATGCAGCCTGTCCCTTTGCTGTCTTCCCCCAGCGACACGCTTTAAGCCGAGGCTCGTGCCCTTAGCGTGTAGTCGCTTAGTTTGTACTCTGGCTAGAGGCCTTAATTTCAAGGCATCCACAGAAATTGCCCGGATAAGCAGACGAAAACCTCCTAGGTTGAACTGCGAGATGCCATTCATACAAAAAAAAATACTAAGACTGGTGTTTAGTAGATACTGGTGTAATATAATGTAATAAAATAGGAAAACGTTAAAACCTAAAAAGTACATTAAGTTGTAAATTCTTCACAAAAAATGAACTAAAACCAAGCCTAAACATTTAGAAAACAAAAGCTACCAACCTCATTTGACCTAACACAAATCATACCAACCAGATACAGACAATCGAAAAAGTTTGAACAAAATCCGATATGCTAATCGTTGTTATAAGCGAATTACTTGCGTGCGTTGGTGTACGAGTGTGTCGTGATGAAAAATCACCGTTATAGAGTGGGAGGCATGAATGAATGGCGTACGATGGTTTGATCGACTTTTTGTTGTATGTGATCTAGTTGCTTTAATAACTTTGCTGGCTTTTAAAGGTTACCTAGCAAGGATTGGCTATTTTTAGAGTTGAATTAATTGGTGTGGAAGAATAAACTGGTTTGCTGTTATGCCTGAAGTAACTGCGACATTTTTCATGGCAACAACACAGTTTGTTTAGGAAGTTTCTTCTAAGGTATCAGTTAGATTTTGCTATCGTCATCTATTTTTTTAATATTGGCCAATCAAAATAACGTGTAAAGTTTCCGAAACTTTCCTGCCGGGGTGGCGGGATGTGGGAGTGGGTTTTAGTTAGTAAAAGTCTGACACTTCCCCCCCCCATCTCCGGCCAGAGTGGGGGTAGTAATTTGATGACTTCCCATCCGCAAAAAAGTGTCTGAAACTGAAATGATAATGAATAATGAAATTTCATTAAATTTCGTAGTTCAAATTATTGATTTCAAATTAACCAGTGTACCTACATAGTCTTAACGAGTTAAACTTAAGCGGGAGAAATTAGAAATATTTTCTTAAAAGCAAAGTATTTAATAGAACATGTATTTAATCTGTCTTTTCTTTTTCAGGTAAGTTAATGCACACAACATCTGGTGTCCAGTGGTATGTTTCAAAAAAGCTATTATTCAAAACTACAATTCATTTACTTCAACTATTTTAATCTCTCAATTGTTTACGCTAAACGAATCTTTAACTTTAATAAGCACGTGTTTATATAATTACATATTATTATAATTTTAATAATCCAACATGTTATCTACAATCGACTAAAACTTACAAATAAATTTATCCTTCAGATATCATAAGAAAAACTGCAACAAAAACCTGCATTAAATAATAATATTACCTACAAACTACAAGAAAATAGCGTAAAATCCTTGCACCTTTTTATCTATTTTATTGCGTGCAAGGGTCGGAAAATCCGGCCAAGTGCGAGTTGATCTCGTGCACCGAGAGTTCCGTACAAACTTGCGACATAAACGGCCATTTCTTTTGACTGCGTAGACTTAGAGAGTTGATTTACAGTTCCAAGGGGCAACAGAGTTGAGTATAGTATAGATAAAAGGCTTTGACAGATAGTAAAACAGACAGACGGACAAAAATGATGATCCTATAAAGGTTTTATTTTTTCCTTTTCAGGTACGCAACCCTAATAATAACTTGTAACAAGGTCAGAACGTTTTGCTAATAAATAACGAATATTTAATTATCTTAGCAATGGCAGGCTCTTACGTCAGAACGTTATTACAGACCAGATGACTGTGTTGATACTGTGGTCTAACTAGTTATTTCTGTTCAGACTTCTTGAGTTAATTGATGGTGGTTTGCATGTAGTTAGATGGTTTTATTGGCTCGTGGCCAGCTTTAAGTGGACTTAAACGCCCTTTTGCTGTCTCAAAGTAGGTTCAGCCTTCGTATGGCCCTATCTTAATTTAAATAGCTGTCCTTGATGATGATGATGTCGTTCATGCGATGCAGTAACTTACCTATGTGATTTTTGTGGTCTAACAAAAATTGAATCAAAGAAAATATGAGCAATGCTGGCTAAAAATAAAAATATTAAAGGCCAAAAGTAATGGAGATGTAAATATAACATATTCGAACGCGAACGATTACGACCACGTATCCATAGCAATATGCTTCTATTTTCGTCAATGAGTATCATCGTCAAATAAAAGCTGAAAACTGTAAGCAAAATTATGTACCTACGTGCCAAATATTTTTATTTTTTTTTTATTTCCTGCAACTTACCAATAGGCTGACAGACATTTGAAGGGAAAAAATGATTTTTTTTTAAAGAACCCAAAAGTTCGCTTTCGAATATTATTGCCAGCCAGTTGATTAATAGTTTAAATGTCATTCATTTTAAAAATCGAATTGATATTCACGATACAATAGAATCGTCACCGGGATTTGAGGACCCCATGAAACCTTGCGGTGAGATGACAAATACATTCGCTAACAATAGGTGACTAAACTTGAAAGAAGTGTCACTTGCTTTGATATAAAATATATATAATTATCTTCTTTTCCCTTAAAGCCGTGTGTCACATGTTATTGTTACGTTAAACTTAGTTAAAACAAGGTGCTTTGTTGACATAACAGTGTTGCGTATGAAAATAACATGGTTAATTAATTAACCTTCCCACCATTGGGTCAAGTCGTAGGATTTATGGTGAAATACTTTTATTACAATTATTAGACAAGGTGAATTGAAATGAATGGCTAAAAAATCGAATCTTATCTAGCAAGCAATTTTGATTTTCGTAAGATATTATGAAGATTTTCGTTCTTGTTGGTGTCCTTCTTGTCCTAATTAAGAGATGGTGTGTAAAAGTGCTTTTGGTTTACCTATATTTTTTGAAAATAATGTACTGTATTATGATCCAGCTTATGAGTAAAACACATAGTTATGTGCCTACTATTGTAATACGAGTATCGTCATCTTGATACGCCTTTTAGCCTTATTATAAAAAATAAGAGACTTATTGAAATTTTCATAAAAAGGTTTTTTCAAAGGTTTAAAGTGCGCTAAAAGAATTAATAAAAAATGCGTTGCCAAGAATATAAAAATCAATAACGTTAAAAACACTTTTTGCGTATACTTACATTCAGAAATAACGTCATGGAATTTTACCGTTACAATCACAACCCAAGTACTGACTAATCAACTAATAACATTAGATATACATACAATATATAATTTCGATACGCTTATTTAGATCTGCACATAAAACATTTGGTCCTACACTGCCCCGTTTAGGCGCTGTGCGAAAACCAATCGTCATTTAAATATTATAATGAACATAGGTCAATGTACTAAGTAACTTTGAAATGCGATATTTTGACTGAAATAAAATGATTTATTTTACATAAATCAAGTCAAAGAACGTCACCTCTCCTCTATACTGTAATATTATGTATTCATATTCTTAGTATTTTGTCAATAACCTTCCTCGAAAACTGGCTCTTATTGCACTAGGATTAAGTTCAACATGCAATGTATTTCACACACGTGCATTTTTCTCATTTATCGCAACAAGGGCTTTCATTTTTTTTTCTGATTTCATCACGGATAACAATAAACATCTGATTAAATCCGTACATATAGCTGGCGGTTTCTTTTTTTTTTAGCAAAAAGGCGCATGTTTTAAGGCCTTCATGTTTTTTTTAATGTTTTAATTAACAGAATATCACAAATAATTAGGATATGATGTGATAGAACATAATTTGCTTATAAAAACAAATTGATATTTATTTGAGTTCTAAACTAAAAAATATGTAAACACGTGGAATATACAAATTAAATCATGGTTTCATATTAATTAATGGCAAAAGTAATTTTTGTTCTGCTATTTAATTTCTCAGTAAAGTGTAAAATCTTTCCCCGTCCTGAGCGGAGAGGGGGTGAGTGACAGACTTGTACTGACTAACACTACTTTCGAACAACCCGCAACACAAGCAGGCGGTGGCCCTGGCAGGCCACCCTGCTTTGCTGATCTCTTTGAGGCGTCCGTGGTACACCAACGCGCCGTCGACACAGCCTGACGTTACTGGATGGACGGATGATGAGCTACCTATTGCTCACCGTCCACAGATCCGCATCTAGGCAAAATACTGGTTCTCAATTAAATTAAACTATAGATATATAATAGTAGTTGCTATCACTCCTTTTATTTACTACTCAAGAGAAAAGTAGATCGGAGTTTAAGTCATGAAACTTATTGAATGCAAATATCAAATGAAAACATGTCCATAACTGCCCCTAATAGACCAATTCAATAAATTACGAACACCACCGGTGGCTAGCTTGCCCATTATAGCAAGTTACATCACAATAGAGCCACACCCCGATTCGATAAATAATTTTAGTCGATTATTTTCGATTATCAGAATGTCTGGGCGATTCGATCGGCACAATTAACACACAAGTCATACTCGATACAAAAGACCTGTCACTTTAGTAGGCACACAAAGAGACGCGAGTGTCTGCACGTCAGTTTGACGTATAACACGTCGTTTTGACGTGCGACATGACGATCGACATATTTGATGGAAAGTTGAATGTTTTTTGGAGGTGTAAGATGGTATTATAGTCCATAACTTCTTCGGATATACGAATACTCGACGGTGAGAAGGTACAACTCAGAAAATTCTTGACAACTACAGTTAACTACCCCATGCGATCCCAAAAATCTATTATATTTTACACGTGATACTTATATATTGCGCTTCATAAACTAAACAAAATTCATTCAATCGTTTCCACACGGCATTCCATTGATACAATTAATATCATGTCAGAGCCGATAAATCGATTAACTTAAAAAAAACTGTATTATCCTCTCACATGACACTCAATTTAAAACCTATTACACGTCTGTTTAAGCACTAATTGTTTTACTATAATTTGGTGCTTAAGCCGTTTTGATCCGATAATCGTGGTGCACATACGCAAGGTGTGAAGCGCATACAAATCACAGTACTATAGCCCACCGCCTCGATTAGTCGAACCAATACGGTGGCTTTGATGCACCTCATTAATGCACTTTTAACGTATTTTATTGACATAGATATAGCGTTAATGTTGTTGTTTTAAATTTTAAACGATTCTGTTTATTCGATTTATGAATTATTCGAACAATGTTACGGCTGACATTATCGAGTCATGAATCTATGTGGTGCAACACTATAATTTTTTTAATTCTAAATTTGAAATAACGTCTTTAGTTTTTGTTCGATGGTAGGTATAATGGTTTTCCAGACTGTCAATCCATTGACCCTTGGTACAAGCAAATATATTGGAATGTTAATGACAAAGGAATGTCATCCATATCGTCATTGGCATAGTAAATAAATTGGCCATTGAATTAAAACTGAAACTGATCGTGTCAGTTGACTACACGAGTAGTGAAGAGTTAAGTTACACGTTCATTAACTTCTTGACTGTTAATGGACGGGTTTCCTCAGTTTGTGTCCCATTAACTTGGCTTATGTGATATCGATAGTCACTGGTGAACATGAGAACTGTAAAAGCCATTTTTAAGTTTAAAAAGGACTTAGATATTGTTATCCAACTTGTATAATGTATGTACCTACCTGGATACATTTATCGCATTTTTCTGACTGTCTGGGTTTAGTCTGATTATTAAGATTCTCTTCTTATTACAAACTCGGACGGCTTTGACGGCACGGTTGGCGCAGTGGCTGAGCGATCGACTATCTATATCTCTATCGGTAGGCTGCGTGTCGCGGGTTTGTTCCCCGCACAGAACAAATATTTGTATGACCTACAAGTAGTGATTTCGGGTCTGGCTGTTTGTGTATGTGAGTTTAAATGTTTGTAAACGCATTAAAAACACAGCTTAAACGAAAAGCTTTTAAATGGCTCGCACTGCCGGCTAGGAAAATGGGCTCTCATCCATAGAGCAATTATCTCATATATATCATAGCCCACATATTTACTGAGGCAACTATGTTAATGTTAGCCCTACCATATCAAAAACACTGGAAAAAATTATGTTTATAAAAAGCCCCCTTCAGTTGAATTTATATAATATCTACAACACACTCTAATCTGGTTCCTATGGTTTCAAATTATGAATCTAATTCGCTTAAAATTTGAATTACATTAAAAATTCGTAATTAAAGTAAATAATTTAAATAATTGCGCGTGCGCATGATTAGAAACAGAGCCGTTGTTAAAACGATAAATAGTGTAACAGTTTATTATTGAGAAGGAAATCTGTTTGTACATTAGTTAATTATTATTTGTTAATTATTGTGGTCTGGGGTTTGACTCAAAGGTTGCGCATAGTGTTATTGGTTTTTTCTATCTCAGTAGCAACCACGGGGTACGGATTTATGCCCAGTTGATGGCAATAGGCTCGCCCCCTATTACATGGGTTTACTATTAGGTACACCCTTTTTTTGGGTTGTGAAATCATCAAATAACTTCCCCCGCTCTGGGCGGAGCGGGGAGGAGTGTCAGACTTGTACTGGCTAAAACCCACCCATGTTCCTTCTATTGCCCTTTACGTTCCGGGACCGCTGTATCTCTTCCGAATAACCCGCAACCCCGGCAGGATGAGGTACACCCTTGCTTAACCCTTTAAGTATCACAGGCGTGAAGTTTGAATTATTGTAAGTTTTTTTTTCAAACACTGATACAAAAATACCACGTAACCTCATAAGTACTCATTAAAGTTTTATATTCATGCTTCGTTTCGTTAGCTCCAAAGAGGCCAGTTTCGTTCCTATTAGTTTTTTTTCTAATGGCATCCCTAAGTAGGTTTCTAGGTGAAGCAGGGGTTGCCAACTTAGGAAACTTACCGTGCCCAACACCGAGGTACCCTTTCTTATCAGCCAGTTTTCAAGCCATGACAAATGAATTATTATTTATTTTTTAACTTCGAACTTAAAACATGTCTATAAAGCACATAATGATGCATGTTTTAGATATAAATACAAGAGAAAATAAATTGAAATAAAATATTACATTTTATTTGTGATGTTTCCGATTTAAATAAATAACATACAATTTATAGGGAACATTTTATTTTAAAATTTAACAAGCAATTGAAACATTGTCGGTACGTATTTAAATAGGTAAACAGGTGAATTACCTTCATGCATATAGTTATTTTGGCTCTAACCTTTTTTTTGTTATAGGGCTATAGTGAGCTAATATTTTAAGATCGGTGGATGAGGTAGTGACCACACCGACGCAAAATCGGGACTTGAGCCAATTACGAATTTTATTTGTAGTTTGCCATGGTGACAATGTTTCAATTGAAACGAAACAAAGAGCATATCTTCGTATATATTGCATGAATAATAAGCCTTTAAATTCATCTCCACAAAGCATTGTTTTGGAAAAGGTAGAGACGAAAGCTCTTCGTGCCCGTCTTAAAACAATCTCTCCTTCTTCTTTCGTCCACAACTTGCGCACTACAGTTACTTTAAAAGTTGTCAACGTATCGTTTAATCACACGTAAAATCTGTATATATAGCTAGTATGTAATAATCGGTACACGCAATCCGCGAGCTGCGTCCAATTGGTGGAACGGAACCGTCTTTATCTTAATGCGCTGTATAATTATCGTGGCTACTTAGCGGATTATAATATTATATATTTCATGACAGCTGGCTTTGTTACTGCTTTATATTTTGTTGAGATTTTTCTGCCGATTTTGATTCTGGGTCTGGGAATACTATCTCGGACAGTTTTTTTTTTTCGATATGGCATCTCGCAGTTCAACCTAGGAGGTTGTCGTCTGCTTAACCAGGCGATTCCTGTGGATGCCTTAAAATTAAGATCTCCAGCCAGGGCAAAAAACTTACAAAATAAGCGACTACACGCTAAAGGCACCCCCTGGGGTACGAGCCTCGGCTTAGGGCGTCGCTGAGGGAGGACAGCAAAGGGACAGGCTGGATCTGAGTGATGCAGTAAAAAAATCTTGCCGTCTTTTAATATAGTGTTTATGCCTTTCGAAGTACCAATTTTAATCCAAACGTTGGATACTAGCTTCTGCACTCTCAACTACATATTTGCCTATACTATACTTAAGTAATTGCTGCTTGCGTATGCCAGTATGAGCTGATTTTCTTTATATTCTTGTTATTTTCTCACCCTTTTGTTACAGTCTACATTACCTGATGAATCTACCTAGTTATTCTTTAACGGTGATTCAAATTGTTGCACAGAGAGCGTCAGTTTGTAGTTTTTTTATAATATAAATTCACAGTAAGAGAAACTGATAAAAAAAACAAATAGGTACATAAAATCCGCTGCCAAAACGACTCACGTTCCAAATCCTCATATCTTCACATTTCAGCTTACGTCATTTGTTTTTCTCCTAGTCTCTGCTACTATGCACTTACAACATCCATAGAAAAGAAAAAAGTAAAAAAAATGCCACCAACACGAACCCATTGAACCGTTTCGAACGCAAATCAAATACAATAATCGATCATATTACATTCATTCATCGAAGATCAGTCTAAACATGGGTCGAGTTCGTTCGTGTTATACTTTAGCGGTATAAACAAATCCGTTGATATTTAAATATGACCGTGAGAAGGCTATAGCTGTTCGCTGATTGGTGCGTTGTTATACAACTTTCAGACCATGTTTTATTATGCTGAGGAAGTGACAAGTATATATAAATTAAACTGATACAAGTGACGGTCAAGTGTGGATTAATCCACATTTGATTCGGGTTTTTTATGTCAAAGCGTGTGAATTTGTGGAAAAAATGCCACAAACCAGAGCGCTTGAGTAGCCGCGATTAATCTAAAAGAAAACTGTTGGTCCTAGCATTAACGCGTAGATCTTAGGGTATCCTATTCTGAAGCATTAGACACTGACAACCACTCTTACCAGGTGATATGGTGTTACCCAACTCAGATACAAAGACATCATCATGTGCCTTACCTTGTAATCTATGTTGTCTTCTAGTCTAACTATCATTTTATATGGAGTGACTGCCTATCTGACCTCCAGCAACCAGTTATTAAACAAAGCTATTAATGCTAAAAAGATCTCAGCTCGGTATACTGCTAGATGGCAACATAAGCTCTTCAGCATTTGCACGCATGATGGCTGCCGAGTCGCCCCTATTAATTATAAATAATCTTTGGGTTATAAGATATAAAGTCCCATATGGAATCCTTCCTTACATGTTTTAAAAAGCTAAAAATCTTCATATGGTAGCTTTTATATGAAAGTGAGTGTTAATATTATAATACATAATGTATATAGATTCACTTGATACACATAATAAATGTGTTGTTAACAAAATATTTCCAATTTAAATGTGATTTAAATAAAACATAACTGGCAAAATGTGGGTGTACTATAACGTACACCTCTAACTAACCCTCTGTAGTTTACAGGCGTGATGTTATGTTTCGTTAACTCACGTGTGTTTACAGTTAAATTTAAGTATTTAAATTTACAGCAACGTGGCAACTGCTGGCCGTTTAATATGCGGAGCTCAAAAGGTGAAAGATCGAGTAAAACGCGAATAATTCAATTTACGCTTTCCGTACGCACGGCCATCACATGAAAAATTCCACAAGCCACACATAATTTGGGGCATATTTTAACGAAATTTTAAAAACCTTTCGACAATATTTTACTACTTCCAAATCATAAAGACCGGCCGAAAGGTCCTAAAACTCGAACAGCATTTCCACAGACTCCGGAGCGAATTCTTCAAAAATAAAGAGAATTTCATCGTCAAATCGAGACGAATCGTCGCAAACGCGAGATGCAATAAGTAAAAGGAGGTGGAATGAGGCCGACTGGCCGCAAATGACCGACTGGGCTGTGTTAAATTAACGTGCAATATTTTGCTCGAAAACGGCGGCAAGCGTCATGTTTCACGCTGTTTATGTCCACCACATACGGGCACGAGTTCGGACAGGCTTAGTAACTGGCCAAAAATATATTTAAATATTTATAATCCACATAATTTACTCCGAAAAGTTCCAAGATAGTGTCTGTGAATTTCATATACAATTACTCCTTTAACCGCGCAAAATTATTTGTTAAATATTGACTTTTACCATGAAAGACTTTAAAAAGTGTCTGGAAAAATAGATAAAATAATTGAGGTAGTTTTGTATAGTGGTACTTTGTACTGAGGTAGTTTGAGTATTTAATGGCTTTACTCTCAACATAAATTTGTTCTGGATTTTTTTCGATTCAGGGTATGATAGGCTCCTCTTTTAACATAATTACACAAATCAAAAGGTTACGTTCATAACTTACCTTTAAATCATAGCAAGATTCGTTTTCTTGTTAAATGAAAACTTCGGCTTACGTGCCGTTTAAAATAATTATTACACTTTTTTTTATAAAATAATTAAATTAGCGCACTTTTGCTTTTATTGCAAAAGTTGATTGTTAACAATGGGGGACAACAAATAATATTTCTAATAATATTTTATAATATTCGTTGGAATGATAGATTATTAGGTATAATATATGATCTTTTTTTTTACGAAACTGTGCCTATTTATAATATTATATACTTAAATATAATAGAAAGGAAAAAATATATTGGAAACAAGTAAACATCATTATTTTCATTGTTTCAAGGAAAAACAAACATATTTTAGAATACAGCATTACCTATTAGTAGATTAAATAAAAAATATTCCTTGATTTGGACGTCATCGCAACAAGTAGATTTCCTGCACATATCTATTATAAATATATATATGTATATGAAAGAACACAAGTAGGTACTTCTCTTGTAAACTATTTTAATACCTATGTAACACTAGCTACGCCCAGTGGTTTCGCTCGGTGCTTTAATTTGCCTCACCCGAGAATCGAAACTAGGACCTGGATGGACCAGGATGAGGGAGAAAGAGGGAAGAAAAGGGATAACTTAGCTTTGCTTTTACAATAAATAAGGCGCTAGGGCAAAAACTACAGGTAGCAGGTACCTGTAAATCAGGAAAGGGGAACTGTGTTACCCGGAATTAAACTCGAGCGAAGCCGCGGGCAAAAGCTAGTAATATTATAAATGCGAATGTTTGTGAGGCCGGATGGATGTATGAATGTTTGTTACTCTTTCACGTCAAAATGGCTTTACGGATCTTGATGAAATTTAGCACAGAGGTAGATTATGGTCTGGATTAATACATAGAACTATATACTTATACTTTTCTTTCGATTGTGAAGCGTCGGGTGCCAGCTAGTATTAATTTTAAATGCATACCTGTTTATTTATTTAATTTGTTGACTGAACATAAGAAAAAAAATGTTTTGGATTTTAGGGTAGCCACTAACATACTTCACAAAATGCTCGCCCAACTTCTGAGCTGTATGTTCTCAGTTCAACAGTGAACGCTCACCTTTCACTGGCGCACGGATTAGGTACGGACCCCTTAACTGAAGAAATTACTTTGAACCCAAGCTCCGGTGTACACTATTCTGAAGGCTGTAGCTTTATGGGGGCTTGATTTCCGTGCTCTTTGGAGAAATTGCTGAATGAAAATATTTTTTTTTCTTTCGTATTCTTTTTTTAAACCTTCTTCGAAGAAAACAGGAGGTTCTTAATTCGACTGTATTTTGTTTTTTCTCCGTCAATTGTGAGCCAAATTTAATTTTTTTTGTTATAATCAAAACTCAAATAACTCCCGAAGTGGTAAACCACCGAAGCATTGAATGAATAGTTTTCTTTTAATGTCTATGGATCATATGCTTTTACCTTTTAGTAACAATGGAAAATCAATACTCGATAAGAATGTCTGTGAGATGGCCCTCATACACAACGGGCTAAAAAAGGCTGAAATAAAAAAACTTTTTTGCAAAAACGAACACATAAACGACGGAAAATAAGTTTACGTTTTAGTGAAGTCGGTGCCAAAAAAAACTATGAATGTAATCAACAAAAAGTATGTTTAATGTTACCGTCATCTGTGACTGTTAAGTTTTTATCTATAACTAGCTGTGCTCAGCGGTTTCACTCGCTGCTCAGCTCCTTTTCTAGAGTATAAAAAAATGGATGTTAGACCTACCCGATATGCACACAAAATTTCGTTCAAATCGATCCAGCCATTTCGGAGGAGTATGGTAACTAACACTGTGACACGAGAATTTTATGACTGTTAAGTTTTTATCTTTAATATGCATAATAAAAACATATTTTTAACCCACCATAGTTGAGATAAAGGCTAGCCTTAAATTTAAAAAAATAGCTGTCGTTTCAACCAGCAAGCACAATATAAATAACTCTCTCACAATATAACTCTCATAGTGCACAATTAAGAGGAAGTTCGTTTACGCACTTCGTTCAGAAGCAATAATTTTACCAATTTCGACAACATAACCACAAAAAAAATGACCGCCCCTTTCACACATTAGACTGACATTAAAAAGCTACATCAATCATTTTAGCAACAATGTCTCTCGATACGAAATGAGTTGCAATTTTCGTTGCGCGTAACCCTACGTCTGCAGCCCCTAATAAATCACTTGAGGTCCTCTTGCAACACTGTTGTGATCGTAAACTCGAATGAGACACATAAAATCGTCCCACAGATAATTCGATTGCTTCGCCGAATGATTTTGACGTTTGCTAGTGAGGTTGTTTGTAGAGAAAAATCTCGTATTTCTTAAACTAGCTAGATTGGATGGAAAAGAAACTCCCACATATACATACATTAACCCTAAAAAGTTCCGCTTAATAGTAAATACTGAATAAAGAAATTTCTTTGGGCTTTGTCCACAGAGAGCCATTCGGATGTTTTGAATTCCAAATAAAAGCTTTTTGGCGATGAAAGTACAAAATTTATTAAAATAATCAAGATTTATCTCGTAAGATATTTTTTAAGTTAAGTTACAGTTTTATATGGCAAATAATAAGTTTCCCTATGTAACTGGGGTTTAATGTACGAACCGACTAACAAGATATTATAATGAAAATAACAATATCGATACTACAGATAAATTGAAAATATAATTTTGAGAAGGTCTAAAATAAGAGTATATTTTATGGTTGAAGTAATATTGTAATTGTGTTTCACAAATACTCCGCAGCTGCCCAACTAAATCTTTTACCTCAACTCCTTACAAACGTCTCCGTCACTCATACATAATGTTCCCTCACTTTTTTCATGTCATAAAACGCACCTTCCATGAACTACACCAGTACGTCATTTTGATTTTTAAAAAGTATAATTCTCCAATTTGTGCGTATGGTTATAACCTTCGCGTCTAACTTACGCTCACTGACTGATCGTAAAAAGAAATCCGATGATTTACTTCTACACTTCAAAATGTGTAAAAAAAGTGTATGGGTATGCGTGTCACTATTAGAATGACGGCACGGCATTAACTGCGTTCAGTTTGTTAATTTTTAAATTTAAAAACTTTACAACCAAACAAGATCAACCAAAAAAAGTTTGTGGTGTAAAAAGTATTCACTACAATTATAGTTAACTTTTTTTTTATCCAAAGAATCAATATTTCCAACCTACTTGGCAATGTTGCCAGCCTTGTGGGCACTTGTCCTATTGACAGCAATGTGGATGAATTTTTTAATGATCTATAATTGTTTTCTCTTTTTGGGATTTGTACATTTTGAGTAGGTTTATTGATAGATAAATACATTCACGATATTTGTAAAATATGCTAAATGCTTTTTTTTTCATGTAAATTTTCAAGTAGTAACCAAAAACGTATTTAAATTGTTATCCCAAGTCTTATAAATCATGTGCTAATCAATGTACTGCGTAGTTAGAAGCTAGCGTAATACATTTTTCATCTCCCTCAAGCATCTAACCGCAATTCAATATATTATAGACGTCACGGGGAACTCCCATATTAATAAAATTAATACAAATAATACTTCTTTATTAAGTGGCCACGATAACTGGCCCCTTATCAGGGTAACTGGGTATTTTTTTAGACGTAAGTGTTGCTCTTTCGTTTTCATGTTCCTAGTTCAATATTTTTATAAGTGTACAAAATTTTGTCTTTATACGTAACTAGCTTTTGCCCGCGGCTTCGCTCGCGTTAAATTCGGGATAACACAGTTCCCCTTTCCTGATTTGCAGGTACATGCTAGCTGTAGTTTTTGCCCTTTTTTGCCCTAAATATAAAGCATTTTGTTTTAAACAATTACTTATATAAAAATATATAAACAATTCCCTCATTGACTCAAATAAATACTAAAATATTGACTATAAAAAGTAAGTAACCATTATATGTCATAAACCTAATTGGTCTGTAGTTAGATTTATAACTAGAGGACTAATAAGATGAGTGATGGACGAGTCATCCTGTAACTAATGGCACGTGTATGGAAAATGTACTGTTAGTTAATAATGCAAAGGAAATAGCGAGCTAACTCGTTCGTAACTAGGTATTAATTAAGTTAGCTAATTACGGACTTGACGCATAGTAGTTAATGAAACGTATTCATAGAGTAAAGACATTAAATATTATACGGCTGAAAGTCAATAACATTATCATTTTTTTAAGGATTCCGTACCTCAAAAGAAAAAAGCGGAACCCTTATTGGATCATTTTGTTGCCCGTCCGTGTGTCTGTCTGTCAAGACAGTTTATCTCAGGAACGAGTTGAAATTAAAACCACAAACTCAATTCTAAGGTATGCTGTGAAAAAATCAACCCTCTAAATCTACGCAGTCAAAAAGTATGGCTGTTTACTATATGTCGCAAATTTGTACGGAACCCTTGGTGCGCGAGTCTGACTCGCTCTTGGCCGGTTTTTTATAGATGTTCAAAGATTTTAGTTATGATAATCCTATTTCCCGCTTTTCACGCTTGGTGGACCATTATTGGTGTTAAGAGACGTTGCAGCAGCTCCTGTCATGGCATCAATGGCATTTCTGTTCTTAGGAAAAATATTCTTTTCAGCATGAAATCTTTTGTATTTCTTGCATAAACATCATTTACTATTTGATTTTCTCCTCTCTTACAAGGCCCCGCTACAAGCGCACACTTTGTGCCACCCATCACTAATGTTTACCTCGCAACCTCAAACACAACTCATTATCTATCAACTGTCCCTGTCAGGTCGCAGCGCCAACTATCTTTTAACTGCTCCGACCGACTTACGGTGCACACACCTCATTTACTCATAATATTCTTATTTGAGGAAGGAATTTTTGGAAAAAAAACAGTTAATAACCCGTACATGTTTTTATTATTTGTCAAATATCGTATATACGATTACTTTATTGTTAATAAAAACATGATGATCCAACAGACGTATATTTAAGCTTTTCCCGGAAAACTTGCGTAACAACAGGCGTGGAATGAACACGTGATACGGAAGATTGTATTAGTAGAAACAGTTGAAGCTGCGGATACTACGAGAAAACTTGTCTATGGGACCACCACAAAAATTTTAATTGGTAAAAAAGTATCAGCTACTTCTTAAGTCAAGTTACGGAAAACATACAAAAGCTGGTAACGACAGAATGAATCAAAATGTTTGATTATTGATTAAACACCAGATGGAGCCACGATCTGTGCAGGTTACATGTGGCCAAAGATCGGGCTCAATAGCGCGCCTTGCGAGAGCACTATGTCCCGCAGTGAACTGACACACGTTGAGAATCATGATGAAGATTAATGAAAGATACACATATAATAATGGTGATAAGGATAACCCAAATTGTCCAATAAAGGCATACGTGGGCTACAACCTAAGTTCAGATTATAACCGCATGTTTAATAAACAACGGTACTGTCGCTAGTGCATGATGTGTTAAGCAGAAACTGAGCGTAGAATTTATGTATATCAGAAAACATTATGATGTATGAGAAGACTTTGCAGGAAATTAAGAGCTTATTTTTATTGCTTGTGTTTATTTTGAGGTTAATGTCGTCTTGTACCTTACCAATTGAATTAATGTCATTTTTCACCTGAACATGAACTACTTGCTCACTTTTACAGTTCGAAATTCAAAATCAGGTAACCAAAACATCAATACACACTAATCGAAAGTTCAACACGAAAATCGCGTCGGAAACTTGTCACCAGATGTAAGAACAATGAAATCTCAAGGACGGGCTAGATGGCAGATAACAAATGGTAAACAAAGTTGCGCACGTGGTCGACATAATTGCTTCGACCGGCGAAAACAAACAATGTACCATTGTCTTTTGTCGCGGTACGGATTCCTACGGGCCGTTCACATTGTGCTCTCATAGGAGAAATGATAATTGGGTGCTCGCAGTTTTTTCGACGAGTGTGGATCGATCTTGATTATCTAGTTCAACGGGATTTGTTTGAAGGTCGTCTGGAGGAGTTTATGAGGGATTGTGTTATTTTGTATTATTTGTCCTTTTATAGCATTTTAAATAAGTTTCTCTATACAATACATTTATCTGAGTTACACACTCTAAGGGCATCTTCTATATTCTACATTGATTTTATATCAAACATACTATTCTACTAAAGAAATTTCTATCAATGTCTTTCCCTATATGCCTAGCTTATCAAGATATAAAAGCTTACTGGCCTAACGGAGGCCGTACTTTATCAATATTGTTTTAAGAAATCTATTTAGCGATCGGCCCAAACCATTATACATTGATGAGTAAGTCAGTTTAATTTTTGATGACCCTTTCGAAATTTAAGTATGATCTCTTCTAAAAAATACCTAGCCAAATATCAACTGTCAAAAAATTTGCAACATAGCTCTCTTATTCACATCTCTAAAGCTTACTCTTTCAGGCAAAGGAATTTCGACAGTAAAGCCAACGTACACAGGACCTAAATTTACCTTGTTACATTCCAAGTTCAGTTTACTACCCAAGAACTGTGACGAAAGAGAGAGTTCACACCGTCACATAGGTGGCTTTAAACGATCAACTGTCGGAACCTATTCTGCTCATATTTTCTCCCGACAATTTACAACCTGTGCGGCTGATAAAACGCATTGTTCTCCGTTCCCATATCATAGTAGAAATACCGTAAGCTAATGTTACCAAGAAAAAAATATTCAACAAAAAACAAAAGTTCACAATTAAGTGTTGCCGCAAAAAGAATCTTTTTTTAAATAGCACGGGAGTGTTGTTCCATTCAAAGTATCGTTGTGGCCGATCGTGGGATCAGCTGATCGCCACATTTGGACCTCTACTGACCTATATTCCGACCTATGACGTAGCCCGACAACAATAGGGCATTGTTCTTTTATATTTGCGCCAACATCAGGAGTTCCTCAAGGCAGTTCATTCACATCTATGTAGCTTTCATTTAAATAGGTTCATTTGGTTTTCGTCATTGTTCCGATCAGCTGTTTTCACGAGATCGTATCTCCGTTGATAGGTGAAAGATGGTAACAATGAACTTAGTTGTACGTATTGTTTTATTATTGTTTGGTGTAACGTCGTCTGGTTAAATCTTATTGTTTCTAGTCTATTATGTAATGGATGTCTTTGGATCAACTGTCATTCGTTTGACGTTTGTATTTGTAGATTATTTGTTGAACTGCTGTCTTATTGTTGTGGGTTTCAATGCCAAGGTCTGTGTTGTAATACTGATGGGCAATCGTGTTATCAAGTGTTCAACATTTTTTTAATCCTTGCAACATTAAATAAGACGGTCTGTTACAACTTTACAAGTGAATGCTGCAACTTAGTTCGAAGATACCACGCATCGATTGCTTCACTTCCTTTCTAAGGAATTGGGTTATGCAAATTACCTAATCAATTACTCCTATAAGCTTTGTTTATTTAAGATGTTGCGTGATGCAATTCAACATATTCAGTCATGACTCTTAGAAAACATTTTAAACTTACGACTTAATTAAAATAAAACGCGCGAATTTCAAACTCCGAACACGAACACAGCTAAAAAAAACCTCCAAAATTAAAAATGAACCTGTCAGTGGCACTCAGACATACAGCCTACTCGCAATCCGAGGAGGTCGAACCTCATCCATCCTAGAACGGTAGTGAACAAAAAAGTGGAATGAAATGATAAATAGTTGTAGTTAATCCGCTCTTATCGCCTCATGGCTTCGTCCCGTGCGGTCCAAAAATGAAAGATGGAGCAGCTCGTACAGATAACACTTCTCAGTAATGGCTTTCTAGACAGTAGAGTGGTTTAACATTAGGTATTATAAATAATATGAAATTGGTAATATTGGGAGTTAAGCGAGCTTCGATATCTTTTCGTTGTTACTTTGCTTTGGAACGTTTTGACGTGTTACTTATTCCAACTAGTTTAGGTTCTTAGCAAGTATATGTTTTCCTTTACCTTTACAAAGTTTCCTTCCTTAATAATTGTGTTTTTATTCAAATTATTAAAACAAACAATATGCGGTTTAGTATTAATTTCTTGATCAACCTAAACCTCAATACGTTTTCCTCCATGAAAATATAAATAATTTATATTCATATTCGGACTTTCAGTGTAGACTCTTTGTAGCAGTATTACCATTCTAAAATATGATTGATATAGGCAGCTCTATGGCTGCGAGGAGGCTATGACAAATGTAGTAAACGTTGAGTTAGCGCGCCCAGCCACCGATGTTCCGATATCGACTAATTGTGTCGGTATGTGTGCTTGCTCGGATTCTAGTGATGTAGGTATTCAATATCAATATGGAAAGAACATCGTAGTATATGACAATAGTATGGTAGTATTATG
Source organism: Ochropleura plecta (assembly GCA_905475445.1). NCBI lineage: Eukaryota > Metazoa > Arthropoda > Insecta > Lepidoptera > Noctuidae > Ochropleura > Ochropleura plecta. The sequence continues at coordinate 8,431,539 of FR997738.1, read as the reverse complement.
AGCCTGTAATGACTCCTCAACTGGGACACAAGCCTCCCATCTTCGAGAGGGCATGGTTACACGTCTATATTAGAGCTACCTATATCTTATTTCAAATGGGTTCATTTGAGCCAAAACGATAGAGGTTATAGGAAACTCGACTCCTACAAAAACCGATATTTTAGCTGAAATCAAAGCAGCAAGCAACCTTATATTATATTAACAAACACAACCTTCAGATTTACCGGTCAGCTGTTACTAGCAAAACTATCGATACAAAAACATTCGTCTTCTCCCATACCCAAACGTTATTTGTCGACGGTATCGCTCGCCCCGCGTATCCATCACTACGTAGCCTCTCCACAGACGTTTAATAAGATAAACGTGCTACCTTATTAACTGTGCCGTTCCATCATTTGTAATAGAAGAATGTGATTTGTTATTCGAATATATTGTATTTAATCGATTACAATGTTGCCAGTGCCATTTTTATGTTGAGAGGTTGGTACTTCTTGTATTGTTTTTTGTAGCTGGCAATCATTTTTTACGTTTTTTTTTCAAGACATTTATCTATTGTGATAGGTGTATGACGGCAATGATTAGATTACATAATGTTTATTGTGGTTAGATATACTTAATTAATACCGTGGGTTAAATTAATAAATTAATTTTATCAGACCGGGTTTAAAAAAATGCAAATTAATGGATCAGTCAGGTTTTGAGTCGAAATTTCGACAGTTACAGGGCAAAACACAAAAAAATACGTGAAAGGAACTGTGCGACAACTGATACTAGATGACGAGTAACGGAAAAGTTAAGAAGTATCAGTATACGAAAGAAGTAGAACACATGCTGAGTTAAAGTGAGATAAGGGCTGTAGAATGATTATGCCTAAAGATTAAAAAATATTTAATACGAAACATTTAACAGCTTTAGCTTTAATCTCTCATATACGTAACCGCATGCGCAAATACAGGCCAAGCCGTCTACACCACAACTAGTAAGTGGCCTTAGTAACAAATTCTCAGTAATTACACCGTATTTCCCCATAATCCCACTTTAAAATAGGAACAGTGTAATATTCCCGCCTAATCTCTGACGTCAACACACACCCTGCGTTCTCATTGTCACAAAATGTCATTGTCGCGTGAGTCAACAGCAGCGGTTACTTTATCAGCCAATGACGACACAGCTCGCGCGCCCCTCTGGATCTACGTCATGAGAAAATTGGCCAATCAGCGTTTGTGAAAATGCGTCATATGTTTAGAACAGTTTTCCTATGAGTGTGGTAGCTGACGCTTTTAAGTTTTATTTTGTTTTCGTTTTGTGGCATTTAAGCGTTCATCATCCATTTCTTCTTATGTAGGCAGTAAATGTCTAAAAGTATTTTATTTGTGGTTATTTTAAATAATTTCATTTGACATATCCTCAGTTAGGTAAGGTTACTAATATAATTGCGCCATATTCATTTCAAAGAATACGATAGTAAACTGTAAATTCGAAAATCCACACAGTTCTTTACTCACAAACCTATTATTTACTTTTTGATACTTGTCCAAAATTTAACGCAAATATATCAAAAAAATCATCTCTTTATAACCAGATCAACAAACAGCATATCAATATCAAAACTAAATCTACTTAAATAAGCGATAGAAATCTTGACAGTATCCCGCCAATAAATCCATTAGTTGGATAGCACACCTGAGCGTGACTCTCGATTTCTGCCGACCCCCGGGATGTCTACACATCGGTTCATGTTTGTGGGGACCATTACTATCTAAAGGTAAAACGTTGAATTGACTCACTGCAACAACCTTCTCTTATTGTTTTTTTTAAACATTTTCCTAAAAACCACCTAAATGCTAGTCGGACTCGCGCACAGTTCAAGCTTGCGACATATAAACGGCCATATCTTTTGACTGCGTAGATTTAGAGTGTTTATTTTTTCTCAGCTCTAAGGGACTATAGATTTGAGTATATCGTTTTAATTTCAACTCGATACCTTTACGCGTTTCCGAGATAAAGGGTCTTGACAGACAGACGCAAAGACGGCCAACATTTCAAACCAGATACTTAAGTTAGTGGTGCCTTAAAACTGAGAAATACTCAACCCCCTAAGTCCACGCAGCCAAAAGAGATGGCCGTTTATGTCACAAGTTTGTACGGAACCCTCGGTGCGCGAGTCCCGCTCGCACTTGGCCGGTTTTTAATAGTTTACTCGGATTTTCAGAGAAATCTTTGCACAAGACGGTGTCATTTCGTATGAAAAACAAGTTGCAACACAGTGTGATAAATAAGATCCGTCTGAGTACTTTGTATTCGATCGATAAGCACTGAACGAAGTTCCAACATTGGATCAAGCATGATGGTTCCTCAGTAAACTATATTCTGACGTTTGCCCAACGTTGGCCGTCTTGGTCCAACCCGTCAAGCCAGCATTACAAAGCGCTTTTACACTGACATATCGATAATATGAATTAACTTTTTTTGTCTAGCCTTTTTGTTATGGTAATCTAGTGAAAATGTTAATGAAATATAAAAGAAAGAACGGCCGTCTGTCTTCTTAAAAGATCGGAATATCTAATGTGTTTTGTAAAATTTTGTGTTTATGCGTTGTCATGGCAACCGAATCACTAGCATAAAGACAAAGACAGTACAGTAAATATGGCACGTTGCATTAAAGAATAAATTCGAAATAATAAAAAAAAAGTTTATAAAAATAAAAAAAGAACAACATTGAACGCGTCTAAGTTGCGTATCCGTGTTATTAACCGTTAAGGAGCGCTCCCGTGAGGAGGCGATCTATGTGTGAAAATGTATTGTCTCTGGAACCAAAGATGCAAGTTTGAAACTCAGTTGCAAGATTTGACCCATACATACCCACTAACTAACTAACAATGCAAGTTAAATGGATGTAGATGTCTTTATATAAAAAAGTTCGGCCCAAGATTAAAACAGTCACAATTTTCGTATAATCTTGTCTAAATTTGCATTGACATAAATATGAATACTCTATGTACAATCACATTAAAATACTTCTTTCAACTGCATCTGGTTAGACTGGAAACCGACTCCAACATAGTTGGGAAAAGACTAGGCAGATGATGACGATTCCATGTAATCACGAGTATAAATATATGTATACACTTACCAACTTTTAATAGTGATTTTCGGTCAAAGTATTGGTTTCGATTTTATGGATTTTAAAGTTGCAATCGTTTTTCCCGAAAAAATCTCATTAAAAACTTCCTAAGTGTGTTAGTTTTTGTGATTGTACCACAGTTAGGTATACCTTAATAGATACGTTACGAGACCCAATGAACACGTTTTCTTTCTAGAGCTACTATTCTTATCGAAATACAAACAGTACTCATCGTCACCCTTTTTCAATTTACGTAAAATTGTTTTGAGTTGCATAATTCAATTGAATAAAAGAACAAAGTAAAACAAAGTTCAAATGAACTTATTTATATTTTAATTTTTTAAATGAGGAAAACCTATTTTATGACGCATCTGTGCATCATCGGCGCGTCAGTTTAATACCATTAGTATTCCGAATTTTTGAATTGAACCTCAATTCTTTGATTTCTAACTTTGCAATGAGAGTTTCCCATTCCCATCCCTTTTACGTAATGAGTACTAACTAAATTATAATTAAAAACAAAACGAATCATTCCCTCTAAAAGAATTCAAATATCGAATTCCTACGAAGAACAAGGAATTCGATATTTGAATTATGTTTCAAACTTTTGCACTCATCTTATAAATTGAATAAAAAAGCACCACCATTTTGTTATTACTTCAATACGTCTACGCCAGACCAGACGAAACGATTTAAAATTATAAAACATGCAGTTCACTTTGCATGCTGCCAACAAATATTCAAAGGAGGACTTAATACAGTACCTACGGCTTTAAAATCAGGTGTAACGTTTTAAGTAGCCAGTATATACGTGTATACGTGAAACATGTACAAAAAATACAGCATTGGGTATGCATTGAGATCGGGCCGGGCTCCAGTTACAGTACTGTTTTACTTGCATTTCACTCGCGGGGTACAATCGGCGACAAACTTTGAGTTACTTACATAATAATTAGTTTGTTTTGGCCGCTTGACTTTCAGCACGAATTTGGACACGTTCGGAAATTAAACAGCCCAGTGAGAACTAAATTATCATTCAAAATAAAATACAACCACTGCCATCGACTTGACATATTTGACGTATTTTTTAATGGATTTAATTTATCTTTTCATATAGTAATGAATACCAAAATTCTCTTGTAACTCAATAAAACACCCTTGACAATGTTGTAAGGATAAAACATCCCTATTTTTAGGGATTTTAACGAACAAAATATGTTGTATTGAATTCTCTTGCTTCCAGACTGCCTGACTATTAAAGCCTTTGAATATATCAGGATATAATATCGTTGGAAAGTATTATAGTTTGTGTTCGTATGTACGCCCGTGAGGCTGGCCGGGTGCTGTGGTGGTGGAAAAATCGTTAGCCTCGCACGTAACCGCAAGGCGAGCGCGAGCGCAGGGGCCGATAGCAGAATAATCATAATTTAAATATTATTTAATTCTATTTTCTCAACTTCAAATTAAGAAACAATTATTTGCGTTTATGACGACGAGCACGTAAAATAACAAAAAAAAACATAAGTCTTCACAAAGTCAAAAAACTTGTGTTTACTTGTGTGTCAAGGAACTCTGAACTGAACTGTTTTCTTGACGAAGTTTCTAATTATTGATTTTATGTGGTTTAGTCATTTGGTTTATTCATTTAAAATGGCTAAAATTGTGTTGTGCTGCTTAAAAAATTAGGAAAATTCATTGCCTAAAAGGATGCTTGGACTTGATTTTTATTCAGAATGTTTTATTAAGTATCTATTGCTCTGCTGTTAATAAATATCAACTTTATTTTAATTGCTATTTATCGCTGTAGTCACAGCTAAGCGTTAGGACGACTGCTTAGCTTTAACTTGAATGTATGTATGCTATTTATACAATCGTTCAAATTTAAAGTAAAAGCTCGGGTTGTATGTATGTATGTCTATAAGTATTTATCGTTATACTTTATTTGTAAATGTTTTCTTAAAAACATTCTGTTATACACCCTGCACCTACTACTATGTTTTCTCTCTTCATAACCCCAAGGTAGACTCGTAGAAAAATATCCAAGGCATTAAGTCCGCCTTTGTACCCTGTTTTTTTTCTAAAACATGAACATAAAGTAGTAATAAAATAAATACTTCAAACACCCAAACAGCCTTCCACTTTACAGCAGCATAATCAGCAAAAAGTACCAATTCTTTACACAACCTCGTCTGCTGTCGGTACCCAAGCAATAAAGTTGAGTGAAGTCACATAAAACCTTTATGTGATTTACTATGTACTTAATACGACCAAACGCTCTCGCATACTACATGCGAGTGCAGATCAAATTTTCAAGAAATACACAATTTTGATTTTCGCTTGAGAACTATTGACTTGTTATACGTACACAACTTTACCGTCATAATTGGTTGGGAATTCCAAATGTTTTTGTGGAAATTGACGTCCAAAGGCTCTGGAATTTCTATAATATAGAACTTTTCGTGAGTATTTTGGCTAATTATGCATTTTTACTTCTCTTCATCGTTTTGTAAATGCTTTTTAAGTACAAATTACGTTCAGGAAATAGAACACACAGCAGTTGTCTTAAAAAAAACATATTGCGATTGCCAATCCATAAATGTGATGGTGATTAAATCAAGATTCTTGCTGGAGAAGTAACTTTATGATTACATTATATAATGATTATGTAAGCAACAAAGAATAACTGTCCCAAAAGTTTTGCGAAACTGCAGACTAAATAAAACGAAGGTTTGATTCTATATCAAATTATTGAACATTACACATTTATCTCTATACTCTTTATAATTTATAGAAGTGATTTGAGAATTCTCATCCGCAAAAAAATACTGAACGGATTTATTTTAAAAATAAGAAGAGCAGTTTTATACACTTTTTAATAGTAACAAAAGAAGAGGATGAATCTACAGTCTAGCCCCAAACATAGAAAGTAATTGTGAAAAGACTGTTGTTGCCCATTCTAAAGTATAGATTCTCAATGGAGAAAAAGGACAAGAAACTCCATATGATTGGGTGCTCAAAAAATTCAGCCAATACTTACCTAAACCGAACCATCATCACACATCTCTGTTCCATGCGCGTGCGCCGTGTCACGTGACAGTTTGGGGCAGCGGGACGTACACCGCGCCTCTTCGTAAATTGAATATGTTAAATCGTTTTTTGTTACGACTGTACTATGTACTGGTGACGACGAAGGTTGATGGGTGGGTTATTAAATTAATGTTTTTATGGTACTATAATGTGTACCTACGGATACAACTATAAATAGAATTATAAATATTTTCAGAATCGTCACAAGGACCCATGTTAGACCAATGCCATGAAGTTGCTACAAATATTTACGTGCCTATGACCAAAACTTATGGTAGTCGAGTCTGTGAATGAAATTATGATTTATTGTTTCTTCGAACATTTTTAAGGTCAAAAATTTTTATTTCGACCTTCTAGTAACTTTTTAGGATACGTCACAAGATTCAGTAACTTAATACTGATGCTTTTGTAAAACTTATAAAAAATAAAAACCGGTTTTTCTGATCACTACCTAATAACAATTTACTTATTCACTCTTAGAAACTCTTTGACCCTATTTTAATTACGAACACTAAAAATACCACGCTGAACTTGTAACCGCGACAGTACTCAAAGGTAGGTACGTTCCGTTCCGCCCACAGTCGGAGATGATTCGTGGTTTCTCTCGTATTATAATCGATAGTCACAGGAAATTGGGACTACATTCACGAATGTTACAATTATTGCTTTACGTAGGCTAATACCACAGAATTATGCAACGATTTGTGGACTGAGAGTCATATCTTGACGTGAGACAACGTTTCTAGAAGTTGGTTTACTCGTAGAAATTTTGGTCAATAATTTTACTACATAATGTACCATAAACATTTGAAATTCAGTTACTAACTGTCAGGGGAAAGTATCCATAGACAACTGAAAAAGAAAATGTGTACCAAAAAAAAAAGAAAACATATGTGATGTTTTTTTCTAAATTTAAATCAATCCTAGACTTTATTCTTAACTGATGACGGTGGCCAGTCTGATTGAAACCTTCTAGAAGATTTCCATGTGACAAAATTTATCTACAGAATAACAACTATAAATCAGCCGCGACGCATTTAAATTAATGACATAGGAAGAAACTGCTTTGCGTCAATAGTACGCAAATATACACGCACTGGCTGTGGGGTTATGTGTTGTTATGTATTAGGTCGAAGTCGAACGCTAATTAACAAGAACAGGACTTGTTCTTACATCTATGATTTGTATGTATATGTTTGTATTTGATATAATGCCTTAGTATGGTGTGCTATGCTTTTGAATTGGGGGCCTAATATGGCACAATTAGCTTTAGCAGAATCTAAATATATACACGTTAAAGAATCAGCAATATCACAAATTGACACTTTGTGGTCATTTTACGAATTGAAAAGTATTTTTTATCATTATTCTATTTTGCACCCTCTTTTTTTGCGAATAGTAAATCATCAAAAACTTCTCCCGCTCTGGGCAGCAGGGGACTTTTACCCCGGATGTTGCACCGGTTAAAGTGCGCTCACGACTGACGATGACTAATTGACTACGTTGATGCAAAATGAGGATTCGGGTCTACGCTTATTATTGATCCCTAACCTTCTAGCTATAACATCATTAACATCACGCCTGTAACCTCCGAGGTCCGAGTTAAACAGAGACGTACGTAATACTACATCCACAATTCGCCAGTGTGTGTTAACAGAGGACATTTCCCATGTAATAGGCGGGCATAAATGGAACTTGATGGTTACCTATGTTGTTAGATTTAGCACATAGGAAAGTTTATTCTAAACCACAGAGATTACTCATCCTACAATCACGAGATAAACTCAAAATCTCGTAACAGCTGAATGAATCAGATGTTGCGCAACACAGACAGACATGACCTCTATTGCATAAGTCCTAAAGGTCAGAATGCGGTGCAATCAATCAAATTCAGCGGGCACACACGTAGACAATATGAATGAAATGAACCGGTACTTTTTAGTACCAAGTTAACTTTGCCGTTGGTTAAAGCTTAGTTCCTTATCGCTAGTGCCGTTAGAAATTATATTTAAAAGGTACCATCAGAACAAGAATTAATCATTTATATCTACAAGGTGTAAACCAACCCGTACCGAAGCCGTCAACCATGCATTTTGTACATCGCCATCGGTCTAAGAAACTCAACACAAATAGGTATTATTGCTTTGGAAACGACTTCTTAAGGGTGAAAAATTACGCACATAAAACTTTGTGCTGATGGGTGTAATTGTAATTTGTAGGTATTGTATGGGGGTGGGGAGATATTTAAAGTACAATTATAAATTAAGGTTAAAAAACCTATATGAAAAAGTTTGAAATTTCAACCCTAATATATTCGAAACTAGAAGGTAAAATTAAAAAATAAATATCACAGTGACGGGGGGAAATGCCTGTGTCTTTTGACTTCGTTATGGGTACTTTTACACCCTTAAAGGAACTAGAACAAATAACGGAATTGAAATGTTGAAGAAAATAAGCGGGTGGTGCTGCATCATATATCCAAACCTGGATCTTTCTTTATTTTTCTCTCTCTTTTTTTCTGGATTGTTCGAAAGAGATACTGTGACCCTGAAACACAAAGGGCAAATGAAGGAACTGTTTCACGGAATTAAGACTTACCATTTAATGTCATAGATTTCTGATCTTCGCCCCACGTAGGACTTAAACACATAACTGGCGCCATCTTTGTGTGCCGACCCCTTCGGATAGCACCGGCGCGATGATGGTGTGTAGATTTCTAATTTTATAAGATAAACAAACAAATCACTACTACCATTTTCGAGAAATCGCCAAGCGGTTGGTCGACTCTTCTCTAGACCAGAGGGTTGGCCTGTTTTTTGCGCAAAAAATAAGCATTGCCATCCAACGCGGTAATGCTGCCAGCCTTCTGGGCACTTTTCCTATTGACGATGCGGACGAATTTTTTGACGCCCTGTAATTTACCATTTTTTACTTATATTTTTATTATTAGTTTGTGTCTATTTATAGTTTGTGAGTAGTAATTAATTTAATTAAGATAAATCTTCTACCAAAAATAATGTCGACAAAACGTTTTTTAGTCAACGTAAGCCCAGTGCAAGTGTAAATACAATATTGTTTATAATCGGCATCGAAGCCAGTCGATCACACGTCGATATCTTTGATAAATGATGTCATGTCAGCCAGTGTCGGTGACCACACCAACTAGTTTTGAAAAGTCAAACGTTCGGTTCATTCACCATCTGCTTCGCTTCTAAATGGAAGAATTGAAATATTGTTTCTTATTATTATTTTTGTTCATATTTTGGATTAGCTGGTTTGATTTAACAGATTTACTTATTGGTAGGTAATATGAGCTTTGAAGTTGTTTGTTACAGGATTTATTTATTATAAGCACGACTGCTGAACATGAGTTAAATATTGATTAAATTATATATTTATTTAATACCTACTAGCTTTTACCCGCGGCTTCGCTCGATTTAAATCGGGGTAACACAGTTCCCCTTTCCTGATTTACAGGTACCCGTAACCTGTAGTTTTTGCCCTTGCGCCTTATTTGTTGTAATAGCAATGCTAAGTTTTCCCTTGTCTTCCCACTTTCTCCCTCATTTCTCACTTTAAAAAAAGTTGCCTGTCCGTCACCAGGGTCCCAACTATATCTGTACCAAAATTCATCAAAATCAGTTTAGCCATTTAGGCGTGAAGACGTAACAAACAAACAAACTCACTTTCGCATTTTTAATATTAGTAAGGATTGATTACGATTTCCCATCCGAAAAAATAATTAAAAAGAGGCCTGTATCGTTGTTATTACTTTAAAACTAAACAAGTACTGTTCTCTTTCGCTCTATTCCAGAAATAAGATTAATAAATGATAAATAATTATGTTGTAGTCTGGTTATTAAATATTCTGATTTGTGAGAAATCAACGTATTTTTCCTATAAATAATAAAACAGAGGTGTGTCCTTCAGCGTCACGGTTGATTTCACACGTATCGTGGCGTATAGACCATGGCGATGTACAGGAAGTTTCCATTACGCTGTAATTAAAAGAGGTTTAATTAGGTTTTTTATAGCAATAGACGGCTAAGTACTTATGTAAGCTTGATTGCATATTACAAAGTTGACAGGGATTTAAGCTCTTAGTTTTTTTCTGCGCTCGTAACAATTAGAACAGAATTTTCAGTTAAGTTTACAGAATTTACACACGAAAAGTTCAAGTTACTCATTATGTTAATCAGTTGTTGTAGTTTATTTAGTACTAGCTGGCGCCCACGGCTTCGCCCGCGTGAAGCTTGATATAAAAAATATCCTATGTGTTATTCCAGACTATAATCTACCTCTGTGCCAAATTTCATCAAGATCCGTTCAGCCGTTTTAGAGTGAAAGAGTAACAAACATCCATACATCCATCCATCTTCTCAAACATTCGCATTTATAATATTAGTAGGATGGTTTAGTAAAAAAACCTTTAATATAAAATTTCTTAATGGTTACAGTTTTAGTACGTATATTGATTTACTTAACCACAGATTATCAAGCTGACCTAATTGTTTTTTTAGTACAACACGAGTTATTCCTAAACACGTTAGTTGGGAACATAAAATCTATCAGGAAATCCACGATTTCTGTTAGTGACAATCAGGTTTTTTTTAAAGAAATAAGGATTTTTGAAGACAGTGGTGAAATGCGGTGTTTTTTTTTTAATAACGGTACACAGCTGTCTAAGTATTCTGCGCCTCTAATTGCTCTCACACACATTCTTTGTGGTATCAATGCTCTGATTAGATAGAAATATATGTCTATCTGTGATATTCTACAATCATCCTGTAGTAACATGTGACACAGCCGGGCGCGGTTGCGGTGACCCATGTCAAAGGGTGACCTTCAAATGTTCGTCTGAACGTGATACGTCAACGTCAGATGAGGGCCCCCAATTTCATTTCAAATATCAGAAATTAACCCTAACGCTAGTGGCTATTTTATTTGTGTCGGTGCTCTGTATGTCATATTTATTTTAGTTATAGAAAGTATGTTAGCTTTATTATGTCCCTGGATGGCAAAAAACCAACAATAAGCCCAGAGGACATAAAAAGGAGTAATCACTTTCAAAACGTTTCGTACAATAAATTTGAGAAGGATTGACATTAGCTTCTCAATTGCGTTAACTATGCCCATATTTTTTTTATCATCTATATCGTTAATAACTTTTTTTCGGATGGGTGTCATCAAATAACTTCCCCCGGCCCTGGTCGGAGCGCGGGTGAGTTTCAGACTTTTACGAATTAAAGCTCTTGCATATTCCTTCTTTTGTGTTCAGGAGCCGCGGAATCTCTTTCGAACAACCCGCAACCCCAGCAGGCAGTGCACCCTCTGATATAATGTCACTTCGACGACGTTCTAAACTATGTACTATTTCGTGACAAATATTCTCTTCTTCTTGGTCGTTCCTTCAATTCTTAGAATGCTATAGCTTGTTATAGTTGAAACTTGACGGTATTCTGCCAAACAAACATAAGAAAACTTAAACTCTAATAAAAATCTCTAACACCAAAACCGAGGTAACTCGAAGTGGCCCGAGCTAGTCCGAAGTGGCGTCGCGGGTGGGTGGACCCGCTAATTGCCTGCGCCGCGACCCGTGACTACAGTTAGACGGGAGCGCCCTCGCCGTGTGATAACCCAAGTATTGGTATCGAAGAGGTTGATATAGAAAAACGGTAAACTTTTTCTATATGCAAATTCGGTTTATATGATTTATCGTGGATTGATACGCTAGAGAGGGTATGGGGTATATTAACATTGCGATAGAGCGCTATTTTTAAGTAGTCAGACGGACTATGTGAGAGTTTTTCAATGCATAGTTGCAAGATCATTCGGCGTTGTAGCTTTTTCGACTTTTGAAAACTACAAACTGCACATTAGTATTCATACTATTCTGATGTTTCGAGTTGTATTTGAGTTCCTTTAGTTGATTTGACCCAAAGTGTCATGAACCCAAAAGCGTGGGAAGTTATACGACGATAACCCATCCGCAAAAAAAATGTGTCATAAAACATTTCAACATTTCTTTTTTTTTAAAAGTACTTAAAATTTCGTATAATTATATAGTTATTGCATTTTTTACTTGTATAAAGCACATACAATTTTTCTATTGCTATTAAAATAAATAAGGCGCAAGGGCAAAAACTACAGGTAGTGAGTACCTGTAAATCAGGAAATAGGAACTGTGTTACCCCGAATTTAACGCAAGCGAAGCCGCGGGCAAAAGCTAGTTAATTATAAGACTTAGATTTAAAAAGGGAAATTGTGGTAAATGACGTCACACCATGGCCGCAACAGTCACAGGCGTTTGAACTGTAGTAGTTTTTGCGATGAGTACTTAGTAGTTGAACTTAAAAAAAATATATGTATATTCCCTTGTTTTAATAGTACTACAAATGGCCGCATAACGAATTTAGTGCTCTATTTTGTTCGGATCTAAGAAGAACAAGATTTTTTTTTTCTTTAAAAACAATCGCAGAAAGTGTACCAGGAGGCGCAGCAGTAGTATTTCTCATGCAATTGAAGTAGTTGTGTCATAATAGATAAGTTAGTGGACAACACGTCACCCCAGGGAGCTTCATACGAGTGAAACAAGTCTACGCTACGCTCGGAGGGGCGTCTAATGCACATTTAATTTCCGCTAAGCACGCCTCAATTGTCGTATTAAATGTTGACTGTAGTTACATGGATTTTAGGCAATGTAAAATTTTATGTGGAATCATCCCATAAAAAAAACTGGAAGAAAAGAGTATCACAGATTTATTTCTGATGAAGCATAGTTGCTGATATTTGCTGCATACAATCCTATCCAAGTGAACTTAAATGACCATGAGCTTTTCTTCAGCGCTATTTAAGCTACAAAAAAACCAGTTCGTTTAAATTCAACAGCAATCGCTGAAAAGGAAAACGTTCTGCAAAGTACCAATTTCTTACGCAACCAGCTAATTAGACATTTAGCGTCTAATCTGTCGAAACAAAATGGCGTCTTAACGCTTCGTCACCTCTCTGCAAACCGTTCGGATACATGTCCAAATAACAAAGAGGTGTAACGAGGCCGGACGGCGGCAGTTAACCGGCAAAATTCAAATTTCTATCAGAATAGCCGCCGAGAGGAACGAGCAATATCCGTTCTAATTTCGCAACACTACACATCCGAAATGGTAAGCGGTGGTGCGTTTCCGAACGCGATTCAAATAGGATACACGGTTCGAAAATTAATCACCCGATAACTGACCTCTTTGCAGTTTTTTTTTCTTTTTTTTCTCTTGCCAGGTTGTCAGTAATAAACTTTCTTTTATAACATAGGAATCGTAGCGAAAACACACACATGCATCTACTTATATTACCTGGGTGGTAAACTTTAATTAAAGCTTCGCAAATTATAAGTTATTCTCGCTTTCCTGTGATTGAACTCAAATATTTGTTCTGTACCTTTTTAGTTTAAACACTCTTGGCAGACGAGCTTTCAAATTAGAAATAGTATGAAGGTTTTCGTCATTTCAAAAAACAAATATTTTTGTACTTAGAATAATTTATTATTTGTTTGAAGCTTTGCTTCATAAGCTGTTTGTTTATGCTTCAAAATCGAATAGACAGCGAGAAACGAAGGGCATTATTTCTAAGTAAATATTTTGTAGTTTTTACCTATTTCTCGTGAGTGCTTTGTGGTTATTTCTATGTAGCTGTCGGAGTAACCATTAAATTGAAAAGGCTTTCTAAATCTGGGTTTCTTCGAACAGTTTTCATTACAAACTATTGGGTAATTTCATGTCAAATGATTAGATTAATGGACCAAAATAACAATTTGGTCCAATCAAAACTGGAGACTTGACAGTGGGTTTACTGATCTTGATGATGTTGTTGTCATTAGGTAAGTAGGTATTGTTTAAGATGAACGCACCTGTAATTTTCTTTCCTTGTTATTAATTAGTGCGAAGGTTTTATTGACTCAATTTATTTCCTATTATTATTATTTGTTGATATTAAACAAAGTTGCGCCTTGTACTATGTGTATTTTATAATAAAGTTGTTTTTGTACAAAATACTTCTTTTTATATTTTCACCCTATCTATATTATCAAAGCGAGAGAAAGTGTGTAAGTATGTTTGGTGCTTTTTCACGCAAAAACTACTGAATGGATTTTAATGAAACTTCACAATAATATAGCAATAAAATAGTAATAATGCCATAAAATATAGCAATATATTTTATAATCCATCACCACGCGAGTGAAACCGTGGGGCGCCGCTAGTATAACATACTTATATGAATAACAAGTGTTTGTTTAATTAATATTTTAGTTTACTAGCATATTATAACCATTATTTTATTTTTTTCAGGTAAGCTGACGTCTCTTACAAGGAACTACGTTAAATCAACGTCACAGTAAGACAGCTCTAACAATTTACTCGTTCTAATTTTAAATTATACAATATTTTAATTTGTTTTACTACAAAAATTATAATTATATTTTTTCTACGTACTTAAACAAATTTAAATACTGACCAATCATATGAATTACCTTAGTAGAAATAAACTCGTTAAGTACCAACTGATTAAAAACAAACAGGAACTACAACAAGCATTGTCTTGTTAAAAAGAAACATGTAATGGTTAAATGTAGGAATCATCACATAGAATAATTTTAATGGCTATATGAATATTAAAAAAACAAACTTACTACATAATACATATATATAGTACTACTCCTGTTTCAAATAAGATTATCATCATCATTCTATTGCTCTTCATCATTTTTTTTAGGATCTGTGGTTTTTGCCATCATCTCATTCTATCAACAATTAAAATCCTGAAAAAATAGTTAGTTGTTATATTAGACTAATTAATTCTTGATTATAGCGCAAGAACATGAATGTTGGTCTATCACAAAAGCTTGACAACATTATATAACCAAAATGATTTTAAAAGAGTCACCATGGAGTTTCTTGCCGGTTCTTGTCCATAGGAAACGACCAACCCGAACCGTGCACCTTTTCTCAACGTTTTATAAGTGCCCATGTAGGCCTATGTGAATTAAAAATATTTTGATGAAAATTATCCTGTTTAGATAGAATAACAATCAGTCAATAAAAATCAGTCAGACTGGTCCTTCGAGGGTTCCGTACAAACTTGCGACATAAACAGCCATATCTTTTGACTGTGTAGACTTAGAGGGTTGATTTTTTCACAACATAAAGGGACCTAGAGTTGCTATGCTTTTAATTTCTCGATATACTCGATACCTCCACGTGTTCCCCAGATAAAGGGTAGACAGACAGACATACGGACAACAAAGCGATCCAATAAGAATTCCGTTTTTCCTTTTGAGGTACGGAACCCTGAAATGGTGACAATGCTGAGTGCAGGTCTTCTCTATTGCTCGCCACTTCAGCCTAGAGCGTCCCACTCCCAAGAAATGTCTGTTTTTCTTAAAAACTATGAGGCACCCGTATTGAGGCTGAGAAAATTATTGCAAAAACGAGAATGGCCACCAAAAAATACAAGGAGGTAAACACAGAACTTTCAACAAAACCTTCAACCCAATAAGCCTCCCGTCCACAGCCAACCTAACGCCGCTCACAGATGGCGAGATAGCCGCTCCAATGGCGTACACAATTAATACAGTACTTATCTCGCTAATTAACGATTGCAGAACGACCTAGAATCTTTAATGAGGCTGTGGCAAGATCCGTCCGGCGCTGCGCTGTGAGCTAACGTTTGTACGCATCGCTACGTCGGCAGAGGGGAAATCTTTTGGCAGATTTTCATCTCGAGCCTACGGTGTTCGATTCTGTTCTCGTGTGGTTTTAATCATCCTTACTTGAGTATGAGTAAATGAGTTTTTAGACATTTATATGGTACGGTCGGTTTTCAAAGCGTTCATTTTCGTGCCTTTAGTTAATACAGAAACCGAAGGAAAATACGAAACTGACAATCTCACAGTCGTCGTCTTAACTTTCAACTGTAAGGCGGCCCATAGACCTACGATATTATTGACAATGTGTAGAGGTAGTATTAAATGATTAAACAAAAGTTTGAGCGACCTTCATTTTTTTTTAATACACTTCCTCGAAATCTGGCTCTTATTGCACTAGGATTGGCTTCAAAATGTAATGTATTTTACACGTGTGTTTTATTCTCATTTATCGTAACAGGGCTGTAAACTGTTTTTTTAAGGAGGAGTATTTTTTGAACAACTCAACCATAAACCATAGGGTTTATAGTTGAGTTGTTCAAAAAATACTCCTCAGCGTTACTCGTTAGCTATTACAAAACTGAAAATATTTACATTTTAATTCCTCCATTCATGAAACAATGACCAACCAACAACAGTTGGTAGGCGTTCCGTTTCAAAATCTAACCGCTCGTTAACCGCGGAGGCAAGTAATTATTTTCCATATATTCGCCTTGAAAAATCGTATCATCTTCAATTAAACTCACTCTATGATTAATGGCCGTATCTATACATACATAAGAACCGCCCACGAATATTTCACAATGATACTCATAGACTATAGAGTTTCTTCACAATACATCCATAACACGTCTACATACGTGTGTTTAATGATATTAATCTGTGCTACATAGGTATACATATATTTGTTTTCTCCGTGCCTCGGAAAGCACGTTAAGCTGTTGTCCCCGGCTGTCATTGGCAGATCTTTGACAGTCGTTAGTGGTAGGTAGTCAGTGTCTTGAAAGTATGACAACCAGTTTTATCAAGAGGTATCGTAATACCAAGTACTAACTGGGTTCCGGAGGTCAGATAGGCAGCCACTCCATATAAAATACTGGTATTCAGCTGCATCCCCTAAGACTAGAAGCCGACCCCAACTTATTTGAGAAAAGCTAGGCAGATGATAGGTACCTATACATATTATATTCGTCAGTATTACTAAGTTCCATTTATAGAAAAACTGCTTTTCCTTACCTCTAAAATCAATTTAAACATGGCGGATTTTGTTTAATCGCAGATATTGTAATCAAAAGTAGCTCAACCCTATTTCAAGGCATTGAGGATTATTGGAATGTTGTTATGTGTAGCAAAGGCAATTTTTTCTTCACATATCTAATAATTGTTCTTTTTAAGGTTCCGTATCCAAAGGGTAAAACGAGGCCCTATTACTAAAAATCCGTTGTCCGTCCGTCTGTCATCAGGCTGTATCTCGTGAACCGTGTTAGTTAGACAGTTGACATTTTCACAGATGATATATTTCTGTTGCCGCTATAACTACAAATACTAATAAACAGAATAAAATAAATATTTAACGGGGCTCCAATACAACCCTTCGTGCGCAAGTCTAACTCACACTTGTTTCTTGTATCCGAAGCAATACGTAATCAACCGATTCAGGGTATGTATAACAGTAAGCACTTAGACGTAGTTACGTAGAGTTTCAAACGAAATCTTAACCAAAATTGTTGGCTGGAAACTAATTTGAATAAAAACCAAGTGCAATCTTCGCAATATTTTTATTTTAAGTAGTTTCAACTCAACCTTTTTTTTCTGCGCCCGATCAGATGAAAACCATCTCTTAAAAGGCAGGTGTTTATTCAGTAATTTTCATCTGTTTTTTTTTTTAATTTTTAATCCTGACTTGACCCATGACTAAAAATACAACAAACTACACTTCAAATTAACAAGCACACTTAATGAACATTCCTATTAACATAACAAGAAAATCACTGAATAAACAACAATTAATTTTATAAGGAAAACTGGAAAATTACTACAGCTAAGTTTAATGCAGGTTTTTTCAAGCCCAGTGCCCTTCGCTGATAGCGTAATTATGTCGCTCAATGTCATGCAAGATTAATTTATGAGATTTTTATCTGTTGTTAGTCATAAAAAAATAAATTGCGACTGAGTCTATAATGTAAATAGGTACAACAGTGTATAAAGTTATAATTTTCTAAAATAATTTTCTTGACAACAGTCACAAACTTGACTTCCATTAAACTATTTCTCATGAAAGTCGGAATTCACGTATCAAATAAATTTGTAAATTAATAGTTAATTCTGGACCAAGGGGTTTTCAGAATGTCTCATTAATCTCTAACAAAATACGGTAAAATGATGAAAACGTGGCCCGGCCATGTTGTTAAAATTAAAACGCTTGCCCTTAACGTCTGCCTGGTTTATGTTCCATTTTTAAATCGGTCTTTTTTTAGTAACAGCTACCATAATCATAGACAAGCCACCAGAAAATCGAGTAAAACCTCTTAAGCGTATTATTTATTACATTTATTCATATGTCAACGCACTATGACCTTACAGCATGCCATTCACTGCGCCATAGAACACGCAACTCAGTGTCGCAACTCGTTTCAACACACGTTTTCCTTTTTTCGTGGGAAAATCTTTTCACTATACACAATGAACATAATGTGTAGAAAACTACCAATTTACATTTTGCATTCGGTTTAGACTCTATTTGTGTACAGCTAAGGGTGATTTTGTAATGTTTTGGTACGGAACAGTTATCGTTTATTAACGGTATGTAATTTATGATAATCAAGCGAAAATGTTAGGTTATAACTTCGTTTAAAAGCATATACGACTAGAAACCGCTTTATGTGCTTCAAAATTGTTTTACATGCACGTTTTATCTGCTTTTCAACTACCACTTATTGCTAAACAAATGGAAACTGTTTCTTTTAAATGTTCATAGTATATACAAACATATTGAAAATCTGAGTTATTACACAATATTGCGCCTGTTATCCTCGAAGGGTTAGGCAGAGTTGTACCTAACAGTACACCAAAATTAAGCTATGTATATTCGCATATGTAAAGTCCCATGTAGAAGATGGCGACACTATTGCCATCAAACGGGCTCAAACCTGAATTCTGTGGCTATTACTTTCCAGATGGAAAAACCCAACAACACGAAAAGCGCGGCTTAACTTAAACATCGTCCCGAGCGGCTGTAACTATTAAGTAACAAACAAATATCATAATTTGATTGGTAGTTATCTGTTTGAGCCGTTTGGGGTTGAAATACAAAGGCCATGGGGTCCGAGTTTCTACCTAGTACTTCGAGATTTATCCAAGCAATTGGCTGACTCTTCACGAGACTAGACAAGACAGATGGCTGGCGTTTTTTGCCATAGAATTAGAGCATTGCCATCCAACGCGGTAATGATGCCAGCCTTCTGGGCACCTTTCCTGTTGACAGCAATGGCGACGATTTTTTTGCCGCTTTGTAATTATTTTACCATTTTTATACTTGTACATATTTTTATTATTAGTTTATGTCAATTTGTACATAGATGTGGATAAAATATGCTTACAACTCAGCTACTTATCAATTCTAATATTTGCTAACCTTTTCAGTTTTACGCATATTTGCATATAACCCCATATTGACCTTTAGTTGTCAACAGATTCTCACGTTTACGTTTTAGAATTTGGCTCCTGCTTAAAATTACAGCCTACGTATTTACTTTTCTACTTAAAAAAACATGCAAATTCCAGACTTCAGTGAAATGACTCGAAGTCGGAAAATGACAAGATTAAAAATATCTTTTGGGTTCTGTACCTCTAAAGGAAAAAACGGAACCCTTTTTTTTCGGGTGAGAAATCATCAAATGACTTCCCCCGCTCTGGGCGGAGCGGCGGGGCATGTCAGACTTGTACTGACTAAAACCCACCCATGTTCCTTCTATTGCCCTTTACGTTCCGGAGCCGCGGTATCTCTTTCGAACAACCCGCAACCCCGGCAGGCGGAGGCTCTGGCAACCCCCCTGCTTTGCTGACATCTCTTACAACGGAACCCTTAAAGTCACTTTGTTGTCCGTCAGTCATCAAATTAAAACCATGTTCTCAAGTCTGTGGTTCTTGGAGCTTAGAAAAAATCACCTATCTAAGTCTATGCACTCCAAAGATAAGGCCGTTTATGTCGCAAGTTTGTGCGGAATCCTCGATGCACGAGTCCGACTCCCACTTGGCTGGTTTTTTTTTTCATAAGATTTGATTAAGTACTTTATTTTCGCACCCTCATATTTCTTCCATTTTTCCGTCCTGTTACTTACTCACTTTATTATTACTCACAGGCTCTACACTAAAATATTCAAACCCCATTCTACAAATTCTAATTTCAAAATAAATACGCAAGTTCAAAAGTCCCACTAATCAAGCGAACGCAAAAGGAATGCATCAGCTGATATCCAGCCGAACGGAAGTCACACACGTGTAAACTACACCTTACTTGGTATGCATGGCAAGTGTGCGCGCGACTTTATAGCTGGTACTTCGAATTTGGTCTATGAACAAAGAGGGATTTAAAAAAAAAACTTAGACGGATTTCGTAACGGAACTTTTAAAAGAAATGGTTGGAATCTTTGTGCAAATGAATTTTGAATCTGGTCATCACCAGTTTTACCAGCATTATCTAGTTATTTTGTTCTAACTACTGAAAAAGTAAACATAGACAGTTGTGACATCATTGTCACCTACTGCTGCAGTTCTGTTTAAACTAAAAATATTTATTCATTCATTTATAAATACCACTAAGCAAACACACTATTTTAGTCAATATTTTCAATCCGTGTAATAAATAATTATAGGTCTGTTTATTAATGGGCGTCAGCCACGTTAGTGAAAGGTTTTAGACGGAAAGACTGAACATCTACTACGCATTGTGAAAATGGGTTTATAAAACGCAAACTTATTTAAAAAAAACTTTCATGTGGTGATTAATGTATGTTCTGCCTGTGTATACCTAGCCTAGCCTAGCATAGTTAATTTCCGGGTTGCGGGCTGTGGCCCCGGAACACAAAAGGCATTATGGGTTTTAGCCAGTAAAAGTTTGACACTCCCTTACGCTCCGCCCAGAGCGAGGAAAATTATATATGAACCTTTCCCACCCGAAAAAAGAATAACTACAATAACATTCAATTGGTTTAAGAACTTTATTACTATTACTTACTATTCTCATCAAGAATTACCAATAATTCACTGACATATTTGTGAGCCTACAAAAATCTAAGTTCATAATGAAAAAAACTTACTATAAGGGTGAAACTATGACTATCTTCGGTAGTACATACTTAGTAACTCCTCACCAAATAAAATAACAAGGAGATGGAAGAGTCGAAAATGTAAATAAATGTCAAAAGTTTGATACAGAAAACTTTCAGTAAATTATCTGTTCAAAATTCGTATCACAATGCAGCGTATTTCAAACAATTTACAAATAAACAGGTGCAAGGTCATTTAATTGGGGGCAAATTTCGGGAGCCGCCCGCTAGTCAAGGATGGTTGCAACTGTGGCGCAACTGAGGTGGCGCAAAACGTATTAATTGCCACACTGACATGTATACAGGGTGATTCTGTTGTTTATACACGGATGTAATCAAAATATTTATGCATTACTCAGACAAAATAAGTTATGTTTGCGTTTTACCTTTAAAATAAGGAGACAACTTCAATATTAGTGAAAATCCAATTCCAAATACTTAATTATGATTACACACGCAGTTTCATAACAAAACACAAAATAGAAATCAAAATAAAACTGGGACAAAACGTCTCTCAATGTCATTATAAAAATTTAAATAAACCATTACCACCTCCTAGTTAAAATTTAACTCCACACTTGACGCTATTTACTTTAAATAGCAGTTAATTAAGAAAAACTAACTAACTGCGCAATTCCGACGATATTTTCGCCATATTACCCGTAAATTTACCAAGTTAAAGCACACTGTATATATGAACAGTTAAGTGTCGGACCGTGCGAAAATCTGATAAAAACGATTCTATGTACGTATAAAGAATATTTTTTCCCGAGACAATAGCCGTTAGAGCACGACCATATGTACCGACCGTTTTTTTTCTTAATTACCGCAGTAATTTACCTTTCTAAAGTTGAGGTCAGCACTGTAATCCGATTAGTTGAGTTGAGTTTTAATTTTTGGGTAATTCTTGAAATTAAATTGAGCAACAGCCTGTAGCTACGGAAAGTTTCACGTTCTTATAATTAGGAATAATTTGTTTTCATGAAAAAAAAAACAAAACTCTTACAGACCAGTAACATCATAAATTATCTTTAAACGAGTGTTTCGCGGATCAGTGTGAGTTACACGTTTACTTAGTCTTAAAAATAATATATTGTCATACTTTATTGTAATAACTAAATAATAGTAGACGCTCGGGTCGATCTTAAGGTTAAACCGTGCTTTCCTAGGTTGCGTTGTGGATGTGTAGCCTGTTACATACCGAGTTTCCTAAGTGACTACGAAAGCACGTTAAGCTGTCGGCCCCGGCTGTCATTTGGAAATCTTTGACAGTCATTCTAGTCAGTGTCCCGAAAGTCTGACAACCAGTCTTACCAAGGGGCTGCCCAGTACTAACTGGGTTGTGAAAGTCAGATAGGCAGTTGTCCTATGTAAAATAATGGTTATCAGTTGTATCAAGCAAGACTGAAAACCGTCCACAAAATAGTTGTGAAAAGACTAGATTGATGATAACTTAATTGTAATGTGTAACTGTTAAATGTCCTAATAAAGTAAAAGTAAAGAGTAATTTAAATGACGTGCACATGACGGCACATCAACCTACACAAAACCATTAGTAGTAGTACCTTTAGAGAGATAAGGTTATAATAGTTTAGAATAGCTTGACCTGCCGTCGTGTGTACATAATATCTGTACGATTTTCAGTGAAATTTTAAGTGTTCTTAAGTCTGATTATGGCTTAACGCGGCGTAACGTAATTAGAGAGAAGCAAGTATGGTGTACACTGTAAAGCTGTAATGTATTACTGCTTGTAGTGACAATATAAGACGGGTAGTTAAATTGTAGTAGTTTATCAAATGGGACTAAAGTGCAAATTCGAACCAATGAAACTACAGAACGCAATGTACCGAATATCGTCTTCATCCAGCTCATTGCTTTACAATAAAGTGATACCGGAGCCCCTGAACAAAATGGGCAAAAGAAGGAACATGGATGGATTTTAGTCAGTAAAAATTGGGAGAACTAAACTTTGAGCTTCTCCCGATCCGCCCAGAGCGGCAGATACGATTTCCCATCGTAAAAAAAGCTTTACAATAAATTCTATTTATAAAACAGCAAATTATGAAATTATCCAATTAACTGCCACCTGTAAAACAAGCTACAAGAGCCTGAAATATAAATAAAATAACTGCCGTGAGAATATACAGATGACGGTAACAAGCCAAGTCATCGACCGATCTAGTGGTCAGACCTTACTTAGTTATCATACAAATTAAGCGTTTTGTTTCGCAACGTTATATCTCCAACCAATCTCAATTTAGGTGAGCTCACACACATTCATAAATCGTTGGCACATGACAATGAAACTGGCGAACAAGAAGCAGTATTCGCACGATCATTGCAGCGTACGGATTGCGCAAAAAAGTGCATATTGCGCCACAAGGGCGTTATTGTGCAGGTAGCCTTATGTTTTGCGTTGTGTGAAGTGCTTTGTCGAATGTCATTATACTAGAATTGGTTTGTTTTTACGTAGTTCATATTCCAGTAACCCTTGGCCGAATTTGACGAACAATTGGGAGCGGACAATTCTAATGTTGTATTGGTAAAACACACGGTTTTATATGATTAGTCATATGTGTTAGTTAGTATGCTATACCTTGTTGCCGTGGACAGACGATTTTAGATGTACTTGGAGCTAGGGACCCACATTACGTTCAATTTGTTAAATATCTACATGCTTTAGACGTAGGATACAAGACGTAGGTACAAATTTTACATTTCAGAAAGCGGTTATGAAAATCTTTCATGTTTCTATCATCGCAAAAATGAAACAATGAAAATGTTGTGACTATCATTTTAGTCAACGTTCTCAAACACATTGCCTTTTTTGCAAATTTGAACATCATCACTTAAAATGTAGTACCTAAATGTAGTTACCAATCCTTACTTCGTCCTCCATCCTCTATTCGTTCTCCATCCTTACGTTTTCACGCCTAAATGGCCAAACCGATTTTGATGACTTTTCTTACAGTGATAGTTGGGACCTTGGAGACGGACATGGGCTATAAAAGTGAGAAAAAGGGGAGAAAGAGGGAAGAAAAGGGGAGAGAAAGATTTTTTTTCGAACATCACGCTGGTTAAAGTTAGCGTTTGCCCAAAGTAACTATGCCACGCGGACGAACTCGCGGGCGGAAACTAGTTACCCATATAAACAACTTTCTTAAAACATACATCAACAACTAGACCCAACCTCACACAAACGTACACATAGGCAATAAAAGAAGATGTTCATAAATATGAATCAGCATTCAACAGTGTCGGGGGTCGCTTCGATGAATACGATTACTGGACGTTGAGCAACCAGTCGCGATCCGACCTCCTGGACTGATTCCGACGGTTGCTTTACATTTTACTAGTTCATATGTGTGTTCGTTTCAATTTTCATTGGGTTTTCGTATAGTTAGCGAAGAAATGAAGATAATGTCACCCGTCGATGCAAAGTTACGTTGTGCGGTCGTTTTTGTAAGGAAAAATCAAATGGTGTCATTTCCATTATTTCTAAGTGGTACTTCGAAAGACTTTTAGTGTAAAAAGGTGTAATTAAAATAGGGATTCACTGAGCATTAATGTTTTTTAATGTTAATTTACTGTTTGAAATTTACCATTAATTGTTTTTAGCTGTTATAAATTGTTTAATGTAGGACTATTATTTACGGTTCATTAATGTGATTCAAACACAATGCAAATTGTTATATAAATAAATAATTAAGTGACTTTGCCTAAGATGCTGGTACAGTCACCAAAGGATAAACTCTACCTACGATGAAAAAATAAGAATGATCAAAATACAGGTTAGATTCAACATCAATATGCTAACAGCTGTATCAATTAGACGAAGAAAAGGGTAATAAATTAATAAAGGTGTCCATACATCAATAGCGTATCATGCAAATAAATGAAAGCACCCATTGTCCCGACTCAGGAATCGAACCTGTGCCTTAGTGGGAAACTCCTGGCCCAGGGCCAAATAGGTCGTCAATATTATGTGCTGCTTAACAATACAAGTTAGCAAGTCGATCATTAACTCTAAGAATTGGTTGTTAGTATTCTATGCTGAAACTAGGTCTGAAAGCAGCTAGTCTGGCTGCCAGGTGACCTATTTTAAAGTAGCTCCAAGGTATCGAACAAAGACACAGGAGAGGGTAAAAAGAAGAAAGGGGAGGGCAAAAGACTACCTTTCATTAAATATATCAGGGATGGCCAACCACTCGTTTGCAATCGACCGGTCGATCGCGGCTATTACTCCAGTCGATCGCGGCAAGGTAAACAAAATAAATACGTCTAACAGATGCGCAACGTAATCATCAAAAGTCTGCGCATATAATACTGTGTGATTATTAATAAAAAAAAACTACATAATGGCATACACATTGGTAGATTGCACCGGATTTCGTCCGTAAAAACTAGATCTTATACACCCTATTCAAGTCGGCCACCCCTGAAATATATCCATTTATTTGCGCTAAATACCTCTACTGGTTTCTCTGTTTCCCGGTCATTATAATGCGAAGGATTCGGGGGAGTACCAACAGTATTTTAAGGGTGCTATCGGATAAGCCGGACTGCCCGTTCCTGTGGCACTGGACTCGTATGCACAGCTGCAGGTCTGGTGCAGCTGGAAGCGGGCAAAGTTATAACTTTGCCCGCTATTTGAATTAATTTTAATTGTAATTTAATTTTGTCATTAATGTTACTATTAATTTTAATGTTTTAATTTTAATGTTGATTTTCAATTTTGATTTTAAATGTAATTTTGATAATTTTATTTATTTAAGTTTCATGACTTTATATATTATTAACATAGTTTTGTAAGTGTTACTAACAAAAATATGAATTTCTTGTTCGAATTAAATAAATAATAATAATAATAATTCGGATTTCTAAAAAGTTCGAGTGAATCGGTTTCTTCTAAGCATAGGCGGCATCATCGCTTCACATTAGGCGAGTTGCAGCCAAACGTAAGCCTATCTAGTAAAAAAAGTGGTTATTAGAAGGAATCTTACATTAAATAAATATCTGTGCTAAGGACACATCCATAAAATATACGCGATAAAATTGTCAAAATGTGCAGTACAAAGCTTATATGTAGATTGAAAATTTTCAGTAAATTAAGAGTATAAATACTCTTTCAGATAAATACTCTTTAAAAGAACAAATACTCGCTAGTTCTACTAAAATATTAGTTTATGCGCAGACGTTATCATTTGACGTCAAACGAAGCGATGTTGTTATCAAGTATCAACATCATACGTAACATTTAAAAAAAAAAACTAGTGACGTCAAAAGGTATTTTTAGAGAAGTCATTTCAATGTTATCACTAAGCGCATCCTTGCATGTTTAAGTTATCCTGTAGTTTCACAAACCGATGAAACAATTCTGAATAGTTTGTGTCTCTATTGCAAGCTGTTACACAAATCAATTAAATGAAATGTTCTTTTAATTTGATCAAGTTGACTTGAATCCTAGACTGGTCTTGACTTGTGAGTGATATCCAAGAAAATAATGATGCTGGCGTGTGGTTCTAACCTTGTCCGCAGGAAATAAGAAATAAATAAATAAATTCTCTTATTTTGTAAATCTTAAAATAATTAAATATAGGCCAATAAATATTTTAGTAGATCTATTTGTAATTTGTAAGTAAAATTATAATTTGTGTGACACTGTATTATATATGATACTCGTGTATATTAATACTAGCTGTGCCCAGCGGTTTCACCCGTTGCTCACCTCTTCAGTGGCGTAGTGTGATGTTATATAGTCTATTATTTTCTTGAAAAAATGCCTATGCAAAACTAATTTCAAGTCAATCCGCCTATAGCATCGCGTGCGGTGAAAAAGGATAGCAAAGTTTGTATGGGAGAACCCATACAAACTTTGCTATCCTTTTTCACCCTCTTAGAGGCAAAATCTCGTCTTAGTAAACACCTACATCCTAGAAATGATTTACAAATCTTTTGTGACGGAATGAACGCCATTTGTTTTATATAATTTCTCTGTTTTCAAAACAATAAATACACCGTATAATATTAGTCGTCTTACAACGGCAGCCCATTTCATCTACCCAATGACTACTACAAATTATGCACATAAATGTTTGTTGTGTCATTTAAGCGAAACAAAATCATTCTAGCACTTATGAATAGAAATTAAAGATAAACTTTAGTAATAAAAAAAGACTTGGCTAACCAAGATCTAAGCTCTAGCCAAAATGTGGTCGTAGTTTTACTGTGAAATTATATTTCACTAGGTACTCAAATTTAAGTTCCCAACAAGCCAACTCAATGATTTCCTATAACATTGGCGTAGCTAAAAGGAAATCGTACACAAATCATACTCCCACCTTACCGTGGCTCCGCCCACGTAAGAAAATCTACGAACAAGTACGAACGGGTCTCTAGTTGCTACGCGCCGCTTCAAGCTAGTTTCACTAAGCTTTCGGCATTTCGTTTCATTGGTTTCGTAGTTTGAGATAGATATTTTGAAAATAAGCATTGTCCTTTCTAATACACGTCACTTAATTGATTTCTCTATTTTTCTAAGCGCTTAAACTAATACTTTTAGCAGTGAATGTTATTAGTATGCTTTTATGTTTAATCTGTAATTAGGGTTCCGTACTTCAACATAACTTTAACTCTTGTGATGATCGAAAAAAAAATATCTTTCTCCCCTTTTCTTCCCTCTCCCCGTTATCTACCTTTTTTTAATAAAAAAAAAACAAAAATACCCTTTGTCCGTCTCTAGGGTCCCAACTATCTCTGTACCATAATTTATCAAGATCGGTTTAGTCATTTAGGCGTGAAGACGTAACAAACAAACTGACTTTCGCTTTTATAATATTACTAGCTTTTGCCCGCGGTTTCGCCCGCGTTAAATTCGGGATAAGACAGTTCCCCTTTCCTGATTTGCAGGTACCTGCCACCTGTAGTTTTTGCCCTAGCGCCTTATTTATTGTAATAGCAATGCTAAGTTTTCCCTTTTTTTCCCTCTTTCTCCCTCATTTTTCACTCTTTTAAAAAAAAAAGCTTATGTCCGTCTCCGGGGTCCCAACTATCTTTGTACCAAAATTCATCAAAATCGGTTAAGCCATTTGGGCGTGAAGAGGTAACAAACTCACTCTACAATAGTAAGGATTTCACATACCCACAACCTTGACTCCTAACGAGTAGGAACTCCAAGAGTTTTAAAATCTATCGTCAAAATTGAATATACAAAATATAATTGGCACCATGTCAGACCGCCCACGCGAAGCGTTGCTCGTTACTTACCAAATGAGATATTGAACTGAGCAGCAGTGGGTTTATTCAGGAAACCTTCCTTCACATGAAAACATTATTCTTCCTTCTGCAAATTAATAGAGAGAATATTCAGTACAGAAAACAACATAAATAATAAAGGTAAACAGACTCTTCACGAAACCGTCAACCAAACATGACGTAAATCAAAATAAGTAACTTGAATAAAATTTAGTTTTACGGTAGAACACAATATCACACTAGTGTTGCAATATTTAAAAACATAGTGCCTAGTAGTATATTCTAGATCAAAAAAAGTATCGTATGTGTTATTCCAGACTAATTTCTACCTCTGTGCTAAATTTCATCAAGATTGCAGCCGTTTTGACGTGAAAAAGTAACAAACATCCATACATCCATCCATCCATCCTCACAGACATTTGCATTTTTAATATTAGTAGGATATTTTGTTATTAATTAACCAGGTTGAAATGATTCATTGAAATTTAAAGAAGATCATAGCAGAATACGATGTGAAGTAAGGGGGTATGAGGGGCTGAGGGTCCTGCCGAGGTTAAGAGTCGTTCGAAAGAGATACCGCGGCCCCGAAACATAAATGGAAGGAACATGGTTGGGTTCTAGTCAGTAAAAGTTTGACACCCCCCCCCCCCCACCCTTCCCGCCCGAGCGGGGAAAGCTATTTGATCCGCAAAAAAGTAAGGGGCCGGGGGGATATTAACTCCAGCTATGTCACAGCTTACAAGTTACTTTAATGAAGCTCTTCCTCAAAACCTGGATATCACACATTTAATAAACCCTCTAAAAAAAGAATCATCCAAGAACAATTACCACACACCAGTAAATAATTACGCAGTCAAGAAACTCTAGCGGAAAACAATTTCCCTACATCTGCATTTACCTCTGAACCGTTCATTATACTACAAAAGGAAGCTATAATAATAAGTCATAGTATCTCAATCACTGCTGATGCCACAGTGGCGCAGCGCGATGGTGCGTCCCGTCGCGGGTGGCTGCGCGCGCATGTGGAGCAAAGGTGAAAGAACAACTGAACGTCGCTCGGACGGTGAAACTCGACGTAATGTATGTAGGCGGGTACTACCTATGATTTGTTAGGATGGATTTTCTCTTTGAATTCTTCTTCTTCCTCGTGTAAATGATTCCTTAACATTCCGCCTGTGATCCCCTAAGGGTTAGGCAGATGTGTACTGTAGAGTTTTTATACCCTAACCACTTTTTTTTCGATATCACGCGGGCAAAGCCGCGGGTGCCAGCTAGTAAAATTTTTAACGCAAAAGTTTGTATGGATGTATGGATGTTTGTTACTCTTTCACGCAAAAAACTACAGAGTGGATACATCCATCCATCCATCCTCACAAACATTCGCATTTATAATATTAAATATTATAGAGTAGAATTCTCCTGTCACGGTTTTAGTTGCCATGCTCCCCCGAAACGGCTTGACCAATTTTTGTGAAATGTATATTCGGTAGGTATGAGAATCGGTCGTAATCTATTTGTCATACCCCTAAGTAATAAGGGTGGCCTGAACAGCGGGTGAAACCGGTGGGTACAGCTAGTACTAGTACAATATTAACTCATAGTTGTTGGTCCTTTCTATAATGTACATTTCTATTGCAAATTGTTGCTTATTTCAGACATCCTTACTAATATTATAAAAGCGAAAGTGAGTTTGTTTGTTTGTTACCTCTTCACGCTTTAATGGCTAAACCGATTTTGATGAATTTTGGTACAAAGATAGTTGGGAACCAGGAGACGGATATATGTAGGCTAATTTTTATTTAAAAAAAGTGGGATATCAGGGAGAACGAGGGAAAGAAAAGGGTTAACTTAGCGTTGCTATTACAAATCCATCAGGCGCAAGAGCAAAAACTGCAGGTCTGCTTAGTGTGTTATACCGAATTTAACGCGAGCGAAGCCGCGGGCGAAAGCTAGTTCTAAATAAAATTGTATCGGTCTTCCTTCTTAACTTCCTAGTATAGGTTTTATATAGATTACTTGGTGTGCTGTGATTCTCAGACCTACGAAATATACATTTATAAAAATTCATAAAAATCGGCCAAGCCGTTTCGGAGGAGTATGGCAACTAAAACTGTGAAAAGAGAATTTTATATTTATGGTAATAAACGTCTCGATTTTACGCCGATTTCATTGACATCTCATCACAAATAATGATATTTATGTAGATTGTTCGAACCGTTAGTTGTAGCCATTAACCGTTGTTTTTGCTTACCTCGGAAGGGATGAGCGTGAGAATATGCTAATATGAAATAGCGTTCAAAAGGTAGACTGCTGAGAAATTGATTAAACTCTAGACATTACTTTCTTTTATCAACTACTGAAAGCTCTCCATATTAGGAGGAATAATGAAAATGAAAAGAGTTTCCTAGCTATACCCAATATGCTATATAATCCAGAATCCGGGAATTATAGGTAAAAATAATCTAAATAGAAATATATTGGTCGCAGTAACAAAATTTGCTCGTTAGTAGGTTAGTAATAATAATTACTGATGTTATGAATTAATAGAATTCATGACAGACCCAGGGTGTGCAGGACGCAGAGGGGCCTGCCGAGGTTGTGGTTCGTTCGAAAGAAATAACGGAACATGGGTGGGTTTTAGTCAGTAAAAGTTTGACACACCCATCCAAAAAAAAACCTTTACAATAAACGCGAGCGGGGGAAGTTATTTGCCACCTGCAAAAAAAATTGTGTGCTGGACAAGTATCTGGCAAAATTACGTAGCGTAGTAGAAACAATCTCACATTTTTAAGGAATCTTTTGAGAGAGTGGTAACACTAATCAAACTGCAAGCGTGTTGAACTTAAACCCGTCGCATCCACACGATAGGGATGAGCTCATACAGACCTGCCAATAGAAGAATATAGTAGACTATCGCACACAGCCAAATAAAAAAAACATGAAGCTAGATCAGAAATAGCAAAGCTCAAACGACATGCTTCGGACAGTGGTCCCCGATTGTCAGACACGCTTAGATCTTCAGAACACCACAACTCAGGAGATAATGTAGTAGATTCTTTCATGACAAACAAAAGAGCATCTAGCAACAGCTATCAAAGCTTGCACCAAAAATCTAGTTGGCAGCCATGATCTACATTCTGAACTAAGAGTATGTAGGTGACACGGCAAGATGTTCCGTGGGAGCCTGCAGCCATTGTCTCCGACTTTCACGACCGTCTTAATTGCGGTGTCGCCAATTTAAATTAAATTAATTGTAATATTACAGTTCGACGATGAAGTTGGTTAATCAGATGCTTTTAGGTTGTTGATGGCGGAATAGATAACTCAATACTTAAACTTTTTTAGTCGTCTGACGTGAAATCGTCATTTGCATAGCCTTTTCACCCTCCTCCCCCCTTATCCTAGTTGATCTGGGGTCGGAACTCCTTGTGCATTTGCGCATAAAATTCTGTTCCGGGTTGTCTCTGGTGAAACATTCTGGGCATTCGAGTCCCTCTCAACAATTGACCACCACGTGACTCTTCCTCTAGGCTGTATACTACAAAGCCTTTCCACTGATTGATGGTCTTCTAGTCTAGCATGTCTAGTATTTTG
The DNA here is from genome assembly GCA_905475445.1 of Ochropleura plecta. NCBI lineage: Eukaryota > Metazoa > Arthropoda > Insecta > Lepidoptera > Noctuidae > Ochropleura > Ochropleura plecta. Next base: position 8,399,459 of record FR997738.1, on the reverse strand, counting down.
GTAAGAAGGATTATTAGGCTTTTGACTTCCCAAAACTACTGTCAAAAAGCTGTCAGTTGGGATAAACGGCTTACGGCTCTGATGAAAAGTGGGGTTTTTTGGTAATAGCTTGCGCGCAGTACATTTTCAAGATTAAATTACACCAACTTTTCCTTTGTCATTTTAATATAAACACCACAATCAATAAGTTAGGCAAGTGGTAACGTACAAATAGATAATTTTGATAAGATTTTTGACTAAACTGTGTAGACTATGGCAGCCAGTCTTTCCCAGAGGCTTTGGGTAGCAAAGAGTTGACATTAAAACGTATGTTACTACACAGTTAGAAAATCAATTTGTTCTAAAATTCCTCTTCAAACTAATATTATTAAGGCGAAAGTTCGTATGTGTGTATGTTTGTTACTCCTTTTTTTTGGGTAGGAAATCATCAAACAACTTCCCCCGCTCCGCCCAGAGCGGGGGAGTGTCAGACTTGTATTGGCTAAAACCCATGCTCCATCCATTGCCCTTTACGTTTCGGGGCCGCGGTATCTCTTTCGAACAACCCGCAACCCCGGCAGGCGGTAGCCCTGGCAGGCCCCTCTGCTTTGCTGACATCTCTTTCAGGCGCGCGTGGAACACTAACGCGCCGTCGACACGGCCTGTCGTCAATAGAGTTTGTTACTCCTTCCCGTACAAACAGCTAAACGGATTTTCATAATATTCGCTATCAAGATAGCTTATATTCTGTACTAACAGATTTGTATGCTGTTTTTGGGGTCATAGGCTTTTGATTCCAAGAATACCATAAAGATAACCAGAGTTCCCGTGGGATGATCAAATATTCCAAATAAGGTTTTTCACAGTGGGTAACACCAACGAACGCAGCTAGTAATTAATATAAAACTATTGACGATATAACATAAACTGTTGCACACACCCACCAGTAAGATATCATAAACATGTTTGGCCAAGTTTACATATCAGAAAGAAAATATTATGATAATCTAACATGCGTCTAAACACAGCTATTTACAAAACAACGAACAAACATCGTGTGATATGATCGCTTATAATTTACACTAGTTTTTTATTAATCGCTTCTATTAATTTAACTGAGCATAACCACCCATTGAATAGCAAAAATAATCTGAAAACAACCCTAAAACTGACATAACTAAGTTGTAATTCCTTTGAAATCATAATCATAAATGCCCAACCATAAAAATCCATATATCTCCTCGATTTTCAAATGATTGTAGACTCTATATTTACACTTTAAGATGCGTTTTCGAATGTATTTTGTCTAGTAAGGGGCGATAGACAAACAAAATTAGTGTGCTGGCGTTAAACAGTTGATATGCTTATGTTAATTAGACAAGGTATTAATTGTTCATTGAATTTATTACTTTTTGTATTCATTTTATGATCTACATAATTGTGATTTCAATACATCTTCTAAAAGCTTTTTGCTTTAGTAAGGTGAAATGACTTGTAAAGTAATTTTCTTTGACGATATGACTTATTCTGGTTTATTGAGAAATCTCAATTTGCTCGTAAGATTGAGATTACTTTACCTGTTATCGTGTGGTTAGTGCTTTACTTGTCTTCGAGAAATATCTCTCAGACATGCTGGTATCATGACAACGTTTTCCGATCTGATAACTTCTGTTATCTTCTGTTTCAATTAGAAAATTTTATTAGAAACTAGCTTCCGCCCGTGACTACGTCAACGTGGCATAGTTACTTTGGGCTAACGGTAACTTTAACCCGCGTGGTAATCCAAAAAAAATATCTTTCTCTCCCCTTTTCTTTACTCTTTCTCCTCCTTTTCTCACTTTTTTTAAAAAAGTAGCTTACGTCCTTTTTCAGGATCCCAACTATCTTTGTACGAAATTCATCAAAATCGGTTGGGCCATTTAGGCGTGAAGACGTAACAAACTCACTTTCGCTTTTATAATATTAGTAAGGATAATTAATATCGGAAATATACATTCTTACCTACTATACTTGGCTATGTTTCCTTTCATTTGGACGATAGAATAAGATAATTTAGCTGGTAAAATGTAGGTGTTCTATTAAGTACAACTCTACCTAACTCTTCCAGTATTAGAGGCGTGGCGTTATGTATTTCAGTCTATCTGATTGTGAATGATGACAGACTAGAACCATCCAAATGATATTAAAGCTAGTTTTGTTTTTCAATAGCAACTCGTGTTATCTATTGAGCGGAAAATGGGGGCTCTTTACTATCTTCAACGTATACCCGGCGATGGGCATCAATTCATCTATTCGAGGGGTATAGCATTCAGCTCACTAGTCCAATATATCAAAATATAAACTGTGATATTTGGAAATATCTCCACTTTGCCATCGAAACCGCCTTTCTATATCTATGCAATAGAGGACTTGGAAAGGTATGTTTATGATAGCTAAAAGTCTGTTTTTAATCACATCGATCAAGCCACTAGATTGGTCATCATCTTTCCCTTGTTCCATGTTATTTAGGGTAGGCGCAACACGTTTTATTTCTTCTATTCTCTCCTATCAACCGTCACGCTATCATTGACTTCTTTTTAAAGATCTATTCATTTTTATTTGGTTGTCTTCTCTCTCTCCATTCATCAACATTTATTAACACATAGGTTTAAATACAGAAAAATCAACACCCAACAAATTTTTTTCAATTCCCAGCCAGCATCTCAAAAAAAAGGAATCACGCGAGGCTAGAAGATGTTTAACGCATTGCTAACCCCCAGCATTGCTAATTGTAACCCGGCGCATAATTACTACAGTAAAACATAATTCTTATGGCGAAGTAGTGCAATATGCATGAGACGCGGGCTCCCATGACGGACACTAACTGTAGGTACTCTGATTGAGTTACATATTTATATGGTTTTTAGTGATTGCAAGGTCAGTGGACTTTGACCTAAGAGGGTCTTCATATTTTGAAATATGCATCTGATTATGGCAAAGAAAAATGGATCTTAAATACAGGTCTTTTTAAAGAACCTAGCTGTTCAAAGAGGCCTTTGGCTAGCGGTAGACTGTGAAATTCTAAGTTGTTTGATTAACTGACAACGAATCGAATTGTTCGATTTTTGAAAGACGTAGATTCTTGAAACAGAAAGGAGAAGCTAATCGATAGACTTGCATTTTTTAAAAACACCTCTTGTTAAATACTTTTGACCATTGCCAAGCCCGAATGTCACGGTAAAATTTTACAGCTATAATCTTTTTTTACAGGTATAAAAACAATAACTTGATTGCATTAAAAACCTAATCTATTACGTTTCAAATGTTCTCACAGCAACACAACAAAGTACTAAGACATCCTTGTAACCCAGAGCCAATTAAACCCAATTACACAGATGCACACCACAAGGAAATCTCCTAATAATTGTCAAAGGGTTTGTAATTAGCGCTGTTGGCGAAGGCGGGTCACCATTGGAGTAAACATAAGGTAGGCCTGTGACCCACGGGCCCACGGGCCCACGGAGCGTGCACTTCCGTGTGCCCCGGGTTCACATGCGTGTGGACTGCCGCCGTGGTTCAAGGCTGGGAGCATTTCACTTTTTTTTAATGTTGTGGAGAAAGACGCGAATGGCCAGATGTGTGGACGAAGGAAAAAGAGTTTGTAATAGGTCGTTGTAGTGTTTTGTTTACGCTGAAAAAAAGGCATGAGTTTGTACATGTTTTTGGATAAAGATTAAGAATCGTCTGGGGATTGCATATACTAAAGAGATCAAATGCGCAAATAATAAAGAACGAATAGATGAGACTAAGGGTCGACTTATTAATCGAAAAGAAGTTTTAGGTTTAAAATCAACACACACAAGTGATTAAGATTTATGGGAAAATTTTGCATTTTCTTCGTCGTGTTAATAGTTGTATCTTTATTAGAGTCAAATTAACTTTGACGAGAACACTGTCATCTCGACGGTGTTTACGGTGGCCTGGCACCGGTACGTCAAAGTGCTCAAACATTACTCTTAGCAAGCGATGAATGAAATAAGTTTATAAATATATATATATATGTTCACATTCACAAAATATTCTACCAAAAGGCAGGCTCTGTAGAATCGAAACAAAAGAAAATGCTTTTTTTTACTCAGGAACAGAAATTGTAACTCTCTACACGTCAGATAAACAAAATAATCTTTTCAATTAAATCTTTATAAAACGCTGGTGTAAACGTCACATTCACATCTCGCCAACACGGAGTTATACAGCGTTTTTCAACAAATGATCTCATTGGACGTGCACGGAACGGAAAACGTATTTAAAAAAAACAACAGCTGTCAACTGCGAAGTTATTATTGTTTTTATACAACACCTATATAGAAGTATAATACAATTTTATCAATCAAAACCTCTTTCATCTTTATTAAAGCATTTCATTTAAAGACAGCACTTAGAACGCTCAGAAAAAGACTTGTCATTTCGCTTCAGCATTTGCAGGTGGGATTATATCACGTAGTTTGGTAAAAAAACAATAAGTATTCATATCCAAAGTACAAAAACTTCTTAACCGTACAGTTACACGATTGACTGGGTATGTGTTATACCTAGAAGAGTATTATTTTTCGTAAGAGGCGACCGCGCGCGCGCCGACCCGCGACGCCATTTCCTGTTGGGTGCTATGACCCCGAAGAAATGGTCTATAGTCGGCGAACTTTGCCTTTTTATATATGGTTTTTATTTTTTTTTTGAGTTAATGGTCGGCACAGGAAATTGATTGGACGTATTTTTGGGGACAATCGAAGGTTATTTTACGGTTGAGCCGCTTGGGTGATGGTTTGCCTTGAGTTTTGGGGTGAGCTAAGGATTTTTTTGACTGACCTTGTAGTTTTGTAATTAAAGTTTAATTTGAATATCTAATTACCTGTATTCTATCAATATTTCTAAGTCTCAAATGTGTATTGATTTGGAAATAATAAAACTATTCGAATAGTTTTCATTTTCAAGTCACGTTCGCGCCATTTTTCTCCAATTGACCTCAACACCTGGAAATAAACGCCATTTTCTTGCAATCACAACACTTCACCTCTTTCCAACAAGGTCCACAGTACACACATGCAAGAAGTCACGCACACATACAAAAACCACCTACATTACACATTGTGATTAAGAAAGTTGACCTGTAAGCAATTTTCCCATACCTCCCTACTTACGTCGAAAGCATGAATCGATTAAACGATCCGTCATAATCGTATCCAATCGATTTTTTGTCTCTCGATATAATTGGCCGTAGTGTAGCTTCCGTGTGTCTTGTTTTTTATCGATTATGAAATAATTGATTCTAATAACGATAGTTCGTTGAATCGATTAATGGCGGGTCAGCGTGATTTAATAGGTTTAATTAGTATGTTTTTTCAGTCAACATGCTCTGGTTTTATGGGTGAAGAGTTTTGTAAAATTTATTTCTCTCAGCTAAGGCTGACTTGTAGGAAAACTGTGGAGAAAATAGTTCGAGTTTTCTTATAGCTGTCATGTTACCCACCGGAAAATAGTGTTTTAGTTTCCCACAACCATTAAATATGAGAAAAGTATTTTATATGTTTATAAAATACGTCTCTATTTCGTTTTTGCGTTTTACCTGAATCAGGTCAAAAATATAATATGAAAATAGAATATCTTTTTTTGACGACACGGTTGGTGTAGTGGCTAAGCGTTTGACTAGGGCGCTACGTGTCGCGGGTTCCATCCCCACACGGAACGAATAGTTGTATGATCTACAAATAGTTGTTTCGGGTTTGGCTGTTTGTGCATGAGGGTTGGAATGTTTGTAAACGCACCCACGATACAGGTGATATTTCAAAAGTGGGGCAACGATTAAAAAAAAAACCTTATTAAATTTACAAGAAAACATTGCAATCTTTAGTCTTAAGTGCCTCATCACTCAAAGAAGAGATTAAAGAGAAGACCCTATATATACCCAACTTTTTGTGCTAAACAAACCTAATTGTACTTAATACACCTTCCAAAAGTTCTAGAATGTATCCCCATGCCAAAGTTCATTAGACAGTACATTTTGACGTCATTTCACACACCTTGGCGCGCTATTTAAGCAAGAATTGAAGCGTGGATGAAATATACATCCGTGTTTCATTTGTACTAATTTCCCTTACCAGGTAGTTAGTCAAATGAAAAGTTATGTTAAGAAACATAGTCATACTTCTTGCCAAAAATGGTTTAAAATTTTATCTTTATTGAATGCTGAATTCGTAATCTACCGAAATCAGAATTAAAAATACATTATTGTCACCTTTCAAAATGATTCATATTATTTATATGACAAAATGAATGACTCCGCTTTTTAATACTGTGTGTAAACATGCTCATTATAAAGCGATAAATAAAATTATCGCCCTTTCATGACACACCGTTGAATGCGTGACATCTCCTTACGTTACACTTATTTTAAAACCCATAAATATTCTCCATTTATCGTTGTAAATTTTATTTAAAAAAAACCTTCACCTCTTTGGTGATTAAAAATGTTTATAGTTCCTACGTAGGCACATTAGGCATAATAACAGCAATCAATGTCTCCATTTATTAATAAAAAAGAAAAACATTGTCACACGTTCGCGCCAACTCGTAATTTCATATTTCGAACACCCACATCGAACCAAAAGTCCCTGCCCTCTTCGCCACACGTATAATTAGGAGAAATGATCACGGACTTTATGCACGACAGGCGTCGAAAGGGCAGGACTGCGACCCGCAAATATATGACCGATTTTTATACCACACTAATAAATGTGCACATAAAATTATGGTCCATATTTAATAATAATGTCCTTTAATAGAATGGTCTTTATTATGAAATATCGCCGTGGAATATTTTCGCATTTGAGCGATGAATGAATCAGAATTCATTCACTCCACGGTAATCATTTTAATAGTATAGAATCATAACTTAATATTGATATTCAATTATTCTTAGAAATGTCGACCACACGCAATCGAACACGAAATCGAACGATTTATCGATTTAAAACAAAACGGTTCCAAATTTGAAACCGGCGTGTTCTTCTCTCTAATTCTCTTTCCCCGCCTATAATTGACACCGACGCGCCATTCTCTGTCTCTGTCAAAGCCGTGGGGATGGTATATCTTTGTCTCTTTCTGTTGTGGATGTCACGTGCGGCTGTCAGTGCAGTGACTATTTTGACAATTATGTCATTTGGCCGTCACGGGCGTGTCATTTGGGCGACGAACGATTGTGGCCCCTGTAATTTTGTTTGGAATTGTGGAATTTTTAGGGTCGTTGACTTTGGGTTATAATATGATGTATGGGAACATCTGTGCTGTGAGAAATAAGGTGAAGGGATGATTCAACGGCCCGTCGCTTTAATTGATGAAATTAAGTTCGTAATGCCAGCTAAACAACAGATTTTTATAACAGATTGTGTTACGGCCTGTCCTTATTGTTTAACCTAGTTTATGCTATTTGGACACCAAAACTTATATTTAAATAGATGGACTCATTTCATTTGAGGGGATTTGACAGGCAATTCAGAAGTAAACAAGATAAAAGACAAGTTGGCACTTGATAGTTCAAACGATATTAAGAAAAGTAGCTGAAGCGTAACAATGCGCGTGGCCGCGTGATTTTTGACTCACCCTGTCAATGTCCCTCGACGCCAAAACATCCTTGCAGCACTATAATATTTCTTATTCACATAACCTATAAACATGACAATACCAAGATCCAACAACATTTCAACAGCTACAAAATCTAAACAAATCTCTCTAGCACATGCATGTTTCAACTACGTGCAACCAATTTCCCGGGCTGTAGATAATTCAGCATCGTTGCTGGGTCGTGACTGCTCGGGTGCCCGCCACTTGTCTGCATGTATTATACATGAGCTGCAGGCGTTGTGTCAAAATATTATAGACTGCTGTAGGAAAACGTGGTGACAGGGGTATTCTGGAGATGTTAGATATGAGTACTAATTGGGCTACTGAAATCTAGCTTAATTGGTTTATAATGGTAGAAGATTCAACGAATGATACCGTTATCCAGGTTCATTTGTTGATCCTGAAAGACTGTTTAACGTATCGTGTAACTATTAATTGACTTGCTCTGATATTCAACTACCAGTTAAAAGAGAAACAATTGAAAAATTAAAATGAAAAAGTTAATTTATCTCAAAAAAGTTACATTGTTTATAAATGAGATACCCCCTACTAATAAGTTATTGGTAATACTTGTGTTGGGACAAGGTTTTTTGGAAGAAAAAATTCTTCCAAAAACCTTGTCGTCACCCATACCCCAATAATTCGCCTATAAAGCAAGCTAATAACCGCTCCTTCATACAGTTTAACGTAAGGTGGCTACCGTTAGTGCTGCCCCGCGCATGCTAATGCGCCGCGTGCTGCCGACGCGCGTCGTGTGTCGAGTCCGCGACGTGGGGCGACGGCGGCTTTGTGCAGCCGACGAGACGTTGCCGCCGGTCTACGGCTAATATATGAGGGATTGAATATAAAGTAGAGCTAGGTATTAGCAGGGATTGGTGACTCGGCTACTCCTTTCTGGGTTCATGAGATGTTGATTGAACGAAAACATCGGTACTGTCAAAAAGTATTCTTTTTTTAATTTGGCTGTTGCATATTTTAGGCCAACGGCTTCCCCTTTTCCATCGTGTGACTTTGAAGATTCTTTTAAACGCCCTTGAAACCCCAAAAATGTATTAAATAATTTGAATTTTGTACACACAGAGGTGATCCATTCCTACGGTATAACACATTTTAGTCCGATTTTGATAAGCCATTTTGCCAAATAAAAGACATCAACGCGTTGAGAGTAAAAAAACCTTTTGTAATATTTAATAAATTATTGTCTGTTTTAGGGTCTTCATTGAAAATTTAATAAAGTATTTATGTTAATCTTCTTTTATACGAAGTTTAAAATAAGTCGATCGGTTTGAGTAAAATAACTTTCTTAGTTTCTTAGCCCAAACACACTACAAAAAACCAAGCAAGACGTGAAGTATAAGTTGTAGAATATTGATTTTGTCTTCTACATAAATTAAAATAAACCTAAACTATGTAACAAAAAAGCCTAAATTATAAAAATAAAAGTCACCCATCTACATTAACATGTCTAACCAATTTATCACCTAGCACATTCCATTACAAAAATTCCAAATAGAGAAATCGATAAAAAAATTACCGAATAGTATTTATGTACAATAAGTACCCACTCCACGTGACGCGACTTCCTGCCGCGGAGACGCGCGATTCGGCGAACTAGTCGCGTCGCCTGGCCACGTTGTCGGGTCGCCTGGCTACGTTGTCGCGACGATAATAATAATATACCTATTAGAGTTAGCACAAACCTGTGCAATGCCGCTGTGAGGTGGATATTTCCATTCTTAAAGTAGTAAGAGAAAAAAAGGAAAGGTTCCAGCCGGTAAGAGTCCGATTAATATTACCTATCTCAAAAAATTGGTATAAAATTGATAATCAATAATTGTGCGAGTGATAAATTTGATTTTGGACATAAGACCACATCAGTTATAATAAAAAATACGGTAGCCTGAATAAAAAGAATATAAACAAAAAATTATAACCGTGACATTCATGAAGTGTTTAAATAACTGAACTGACAATCATTGATCGATTGGCTAACATTTTAGCATAAAAATTTTGGAGATACTGTATGTCAGGAATCATTCATTCAACATTTTTTTGCAAATAACATTAAATGTTAAGCAGGCTGCTGAATAACTTGGCAAAATATAATAAACATGTCACCCCACCCATACTGTCCCACAAACCCGTGTACTACAAGGTACAACAAACCATAGATAAAATCGTGTCGTACAACAATGGAGTTGCGCAGCGGCGCGTGCTGGCGACGTGACCGCGCGTCACACGCGGCGCGAATACCCGCGCGGCTAATGAGCACGTGTGGAGCCGCCCTTAGCTAACCTTCAACGTGACGATGGTACCACGAAAAAGTATAACGTGATGATTTTTTATTGGTTCATACATTTTTTCGCAAGGTGATTGAAAAGTAATTGAAATCATAACCACCGTGTAGTTCTTTCTTTTCTAGCAATTTGAAAAAAAAATGTTACTTTGTGTGGTTCGTATAAGTAATTTTAAAGGAAAGTTTGACAAAGCAGCTTTAAATTTTCAATCTAAAAGCCTGAGCTAAATTCTCAATCAATAAAGATGTAATCTCAAGAATATCATTCATCATCTTGTGGATCATTGGATTTCTATTTCGATTGTGGATAGCCTACAACTGGGTTAAGGGGTCTCGTATGTTGTCCCATAAGGATAATGTTATGAAAAGGTCAATTTCTGAATTTAGAACACTTTGGTTTCAAATTTATATTTATTTAACATTACATAACTTTAATGGTATCTTTAACAGTTACATATTACAATTAAAGTATGAAATAATAAATTTAAAAGTAAATAAACGTATAACCCACACCACTTTGGCGAAACAATGGTGTGAAATAGGAATATGCGTAGTTTACAGAAAATTAAGTACTTAAGTACTCATATGTAATTTATGGATAGTAGTTGGTTTTTAGATTCTAAATCACCTTTTGCTTTGTCAACATGCACATATGAACACAAACTTCTATTACATCATCAACACAATTTAGAAATACTTTTTTGAAACTAATGGCAATCTACTGTTAGTTAAAACCTAATCAACCATTACACCCAAGTCCTGACCGTCCATCTAAAAATTGCTGTAAGTAAATTAGTATGATACAGCTCAATTGCTTCTCCAGTCGCTCATGCGCACCAGTGCTCCTCACCGAACGGAAACTAATCCAATAGACCAGCCTTTTAACAATCACTTCATTTTATGCTTTTTCTTGTAATCGAAAAAAAACAACTGTGTCCCGGCACGCGCGGGCCCGCCGTTTGCGTACGCGCACCGCATCTTAACACGCCAGAAAGAGAACCCTACAACAAACCTCACGAGATGAAAAGAGACAGCTATATGATTAATGAGTCCGACCCGTAACCAAGAAATGCAGTCAAATTAGGAGAAATAAATATTGGAGTTGATGCTTTAAAAATATGTGATTTTGTATGGAAACGGTTTTAAGTAGTTATGTAATGGTTGTTGTGTGATTCTTAGTAAACAGTTGGCGTGTGCTTTTTATTATGTCAGTCAGGATCCTGATATAAACAGGAAGCTAGAAAAATATATTCCTTATAGGTTTCATTGATGTGCCTGTACTGTGAATTTTAGTCTCGCATATTGCTACGTAATAAAATGTTCATAGAGTAAGCCAAGTAAGGTTTTTTAAAATGCTTTCCTCATTCAGTTAAAAAAATTGATAAATTGACGTTATTTAAAAAATGGAACAATTCCCTGATTGTTGCATTATACTTAGAAACTGTCACTGGCTGCAAAATGCCTTTTAAAAATGAAAACTAGGGCAGTCATCATCATTCTCTTGCATTTATCCATCGAGATATAAGTACTGTACGTTAGTACTTATATCTCGATGCATTTATCCAAATTTATTTCTTTCATATCTGTCTTCGTGTTCCATTCTTCTCTTTTAGTTGTCATCTCAAGGGTCTAACTATAAAGCACAATACTGGCCAGAAATAAAACGTTCGTTATTTAAAAATCTGCTTCCATCATTTCCTTACTGACTTTCCAAGTTTCCATGGAAACAGCCCACAACATTCTTCTCAAAGAATTCCGTAAACTGTTGGTTTAGCATGTTTTACGTGCTTCATAGCTTCGTACATAAAATAGATTATAAAGCTGGTCGGAGAGGCGTCGACGATGCGTTCGGAACGCCACGCACAATGCGTCGCCGACGGCCAGCGTTTACGGCGAGATACTAAAGTTTATTACACACAGAAACATGAACATATGCGTTGGTTTGTGTGGAGCGGTGCGAGGGATGGGCTGACAGCGGGAACAGGAACTTGCAAAGAAATGAAGATGAAATATTTAAGTCGCAAACATAAGACGAACGTATAAAACATTACAAACATTACAAATTCAAAATTAAATATGAAACCCAAATTAAAAAGTGTAATGTGATGAAAGGCAGAGCTACACCCCGAAATAGTTCTTACCTTAAACTAAATGATTCTTTAACACATTTTATTTGAACAACCTTAGAGATATTTATTGATAAACCTTTAAGTCCATATTTAAAATCAGTGTTTTGCTATTTAAATGACAAACTTTAAACTAGGAACGGGGAAACCAATAGTTCAAGACAACCACTTTTTGAAAACTTTTTCAAATACCGAAAATCATTGGATGGCAAATTGGATTTAAATACCAAATGTTGTTTAGATGGTGGGGGAAAGGACCACCACTTGATGGATGCAAATGACTAAATCACCACCACCATCAGATCGTCTTTAAACCCGCTCTAGAAAACCCGCTCCCGCTTCCATCTTGCACCACTCTTAAGCGTTCGTTTCCGCCAACATAGCTCGGCCGAATAAAGCGTCAGTTTATGCATTTCGGCAGCTTTGCTGTTTTATTTCGCAGCCTTTCTCAGAATTGAGGGAAAAATGCCTTTCGCAGACACACTGGACCCGAGAGCTTGTAGGCTTCTGATTGTGGAGAAATATGGAATAGCTCGACATTTGTGTCGATGTTATTAAGCCTTTGAGTTGTGCCGAACTGTTTTAAGGCTAGGCATAATGATAAAGAAAAAAATAAAGGAAAAGTTTACTAGACTCGCGATGGACAAAAAAATAAAATTAAGAAAGAGAACAACATAAAATAAAATATTTTTTAGTTTATGTTGTTTTCTTTTATTTAAAAAAAGAACTAAATAGTTTCGAGTAACGAGTATCGTGACTATCGACTCGAGTAATACGATTTTGTTGTTAGACTACATAGGTCTCTGGTGGAAGGAATGAGCGATGACCATCATACTGTCTTGAGTCAGAGTCACAGTAAGACGGTGTATGTGTTCAGATCATCACATTCGATATTTTGCTCATCCATAGTCTTGAAGCCTGCAATAATCTATACCAATTTTAAAAAGCTGAAGAGTTTGTTTAAATCTCAGGAACACCTGGAATAAATATATATATATATATATATATATATATATATATAAATATTATTACTTGGTAGCCTATTAATCGAGGAGGGTCGAATATCACTCTATGACAATTAGGAGCTGATCAACGGGTGAACCGCTGGTCAAATTTAGTATCATATAAATTGAGGACTTTCTTAACTTGCACATTCCGAATAGTACTCATGATCACAAAACAAAGTACGCCGGTCACACAAATTAGTGGACATTTCAAAAATCCCCGTTATAAAAGACAAATACGGTTTACGCTCAATAAAAGTACAATATCCACAATCAGTAATCGTATCAGACTTACAAACAGAACATACTTTACCCCGACCAGCCATATGATTTAAATTCAGCCAATAATTTCAACATGACCCTGTATCGCGATCCGAAATAAAAGTCTACATACGCACGACAATAAAACGAACTGGCCACTGTCCGGAGACTATGAGACAAGACTTTAAAAAAAAACGACAAAATTGACCACGCACTTGGAATCGAAATGCAAAAAAAAATATTTTGCTAGAACGAGATGGCGGCATTTAAGTTGAACGTGACAGAAAGGGAGAGGGAATTTAAATTTAGAATGCATCGCATGCTCTTCGACATCCGTCGGCGCAAAAAATCGCTGCTGCCATCTATCGGTTGTTCGTTACACTACGGCGGGTTCAACGATTGATTGGGGGCATTTGGTATTAGGTCGCAAATTTTGGCAGGTCCTCGTTTTGAATATAAAACTTTGTCATAACTGAACATTGTAAAAATTAAAAGTATTCTGGACACATTTCTGCATGTGCTTTTATTTACTGACTGTCTTAATCTTTTCATTTATTAAACTCAGTTGTTTTATATGGTTTGCAGGACAAAGAGTTTTCTTTAAAAAGTTTTGTCCATTGGTCTAGTATTTTTTTTCCGTAGAGCAGACCTAATTCCATCATCTGTATCGGGAACTATATTAGAAGTGAAACTATATTAACCATCTGTTTCATTTCCTAGGCAAGATGGATGGATTGTGTAAGGAATGATATGAGGGAGAAAGGAGTGAATGATGCCGTGACGTCTAACAGAGGAGAATTGAAGAAAAAAACGTTTAGCGATGACCCAAATAGAATGGGACAAGGGCAGGACTATGGTGATGATCATTTCCTAGGCAAAGGAATCCACTTCTTCCATATTTTTCAGTTTTGATAGAACCCTGAGTGGGTTTTGTGGGTTGATTATCTTCCCATCTTCTTCGTAGCCTGTCATAACTCCGATTCACTTTGTTAGGATACTACTTACGTACTACTAGCTTCCGCCGGTGACTTCGTCCACGTGGCATAGTTGCTTTGGGCTAACGCTAAATTTAAAACGCGTGAAGATGGAAAAAAATATCTTTCTCTCCCCTTTTCTTCCCTCTTTCTCCCTTTTTTCTCACTTTGTTTTAGCCTATGTTCGTCTCCAGGGTCCCAACTATATCTGTACCAAAATTCATGACAATCGGTTTGGTAATTTAGGCGTGAAGACGTAACAAACAAGCAAACTCACTTTCGCTTTTATAATATTAGTAAGGATTTCAGCCCACAGACAAAACTTACTTTTAGATCTTTACCAAAATATCTTATAAAACAGGTAGCCACCAACATAACAGTAAACCAACCAACCAGAAGCAATGCAAGGCCATCGAAAAAAAAAAACACAAATAAATGATAGCCGCCATAATGAGCCAATCGATCATGCTTGTTATGACGAGGTGGTCCACTCCTGCGCACGTCATTAATTAGATCAACATCGTATGCGCATAATGATCTGATGATATTAATGAATGATCTATTTTATTCAAGCTTTTGGGATGAGTATGTAATTTATGTGGTATGTTTAATATGTTTTATTGATTTAAGGTTACTGATAATAAAAATAACTGAAAAACAAGGTCAAACATAAATACTGTAGTATTTTATTTTTAATAGTCCATTATTGCTACCAAGATGGAAAACAAATAGCATTTCTCTTGTATCTTGGGTGCGTTTACAAACATTTAAACTCACATACACAAACAGTCAAACCCGGAACAACTATCTGCAAGTCATACAAATATTTGATCCGAGCGGGAATCGAACCCGCGACACGAAGCGCAGCAGTCGATCGGCGCCAACCATACCGTCCATATTATCTTTGCTAAGTCAGGTCTTAACTGTAATTAAATCTTTGATAAAATCAAACAATTTAAAGATTTAAATAAAAGTTCTAAATCTTCCTACCTTAAAATAAAACAGTTTGCCCATTTTTTTTAAACACCTAACCTTTTCAAAATTAGAACGTCAATATGAAAAAAAGTTTTAACTATATTATCATCTTCCGCACAAAGTGGGCTAACCCAAAAATTTGAAAAAAAATCGTCGTCTACGTTGATTGATTCCTGTCATTCAATATTACTGGGACTGTTCTATCCCTCAACTTTTGGTTAATGGACACCCATTTATTACGATTGAGAGATATTCCGCTTTCCTGGGTGGGTTTCTACGAATATTTGGAGAATAAAGTGATTTAAATCGAAATATTTAGGAATGTTGTTGATTGATATTTAGTTTGTGATACAACGATAAGCTTTTTCTTAATACTTTGAAAATATTATTTCAGGTAGTAAGTTCTCCTTTCTTCAAGAAGTGAAGGAATATTTTGCTCACTAATAACAATCAACAACACCATTTTGAAATAAAATAAAAAATAAAATAAAAAACTATTATTTTTGCTAATTCCTTAAAAATGTAGAACAAACCCTGTGACCATTTAAATACTGAAGTTGTGTTGCCGTTCAAAAGGTATCTCATAGCAAGTTCCCTTTTCCATCGCTACCTAGATAACTCAGAAAAAGCCTCTCCCATTTTTCTTCCCATATCACAACAAGCACTTGACGCCGTGGCTTCCGTCCGGCGCACGCGCATGTCCACGTTATCGCGGCCACTCAATTACACTACGATAACGCGCGGCTCCGGTTGCCAAGGCCGGTGGTCTGTCCGTGATAGGTATTAACTAATTGTTTGGTAAAGTTATTAGTTTTAATCGGTTTAAATGTAGCTTTAGTAACCGATTGGATGTGTTGGTAGCACTGAGTACTGTCAGTTAACCTCAAGCTATGGTTGGCTAGCATGAGGATACTGTAAAATAAAAGTTTTTAAGACAAATTTCAAACTTTAGGTTGGCCAACTTTATAACTAGGTGTAACATAACAGGGCTGTAGTAGTAACTTAGCATCGTTATTTTTCTCATCGTCATCTTTCTCCTGTCGTTTTCCTATATTTTTTTCACCAAACTTCCCATCCCAGTCCCTTTTTGCACACACAATCTAAAAACTTGAAATAATTGACTGCTAAAATGTAAACTGATAAATCTTAGCTACAAAATACGTGATAAAATATTTATTATCTTCCATCTTTATAAACTCGATTCCAAAATATTTACGTAACAAACGCAACATAATGCATAAATCTAGCACGTTAACAATCTAGGTTTTAAACCCCAAGTGTTAAGCCAGGTGTCAAGCCATTCAGGTCATTACCTCAGTAATAAAGTGCCCACTAAAAGCTTTATTAGATGTTGTTACAAAGAAATATTTCTCGACACTACGTAGTGAGGTGACACCACGGAATCCAGTAGTCGATGCTTATCGCAAATCTCGACAAATGACTAATAGGAAAAATGTCGCGAGCGACAGTAAATGTGTTTTAAATAATGATTTTGTTTTATGTGTGTAGGATGTGAATTATGTGGTTAATAATAAGCGATGTTGAGAAATTAATGTGTAGCGTGATACTGGGAGCTATAGGAATGATGTATTGTGTTTTGAGTTGTCAATTTGCGCTGGCTGCGAATTTAATCGTCGTTGTCGTTGGCCTCAAGAATCCACTTACAAATGAGAACTATTATTATTTGGAAACTTCGATTATTTATCGTAAGTTGTTGGTTTTACACGGAATTGTTAGTTAAAAAATCTGAGTCTCGTTCGTGAAGCCACTGTGTCTGAGATTGTGCATTGTCTTTTAGTATCTGCTAAAGCATGCAAACCATATTTAGTCAGTTTTATCGGTTATCTTTATAACATACACAATATTGTACACAGTCAAAAATAATTTAATTTATACACAATTATTCACAAGGGCAACCAAGTACGTAACGAGTGTAACGACACAAACGTCAAAACAAGTCTTCCAATGAATTAATAAAAAAAGACACACCCAGATCGCCGACAAGTGCTCTTAATCTCCACAATAAAACTCGTCATTAATTATCGATAGAAAAAAACATCGATAAGTAGTAGACGACTAATGGAGTAAGACCTGCACTACAGGAAGCCTTTTCCCGTCATTTGTCTTGATGACATTTGACATCAGTCAACCGAGTAGTTGATACCTGAGTGACGTTTTTGTAAAATGTTTTTTTTTGTATAATAATAAACTTAGTGTGGAATAAAAAAATGATAAACTGTAAATATAAAAGTTTAATGAAAATGATTAGATTTTTATAGATGCTAAAATACTAAATAGTAACAATAAGAAATAGTAAAGTTGAATGAATGATAAATGTCAAGTAGTTTCGCAAAAAAATATTACGGTAGTTTTAGAGAAACTAAAGTCGTAACCCTGAATTAATCATAAAAATCGCACAAAAAATGCTAAACCACATAAAAATAAATTATAGTCTTCGTTCCATTCCATTGCATGTAAAAAAAATCAGCCTCCTATTTGAATTCTCGGTTGATAAATTACCATTTTTTATATCGACACGCCGCATCACTAAAAGTGAAGTTGTTTGTTTTGCCGGTAGCAAGTAGTGTCGCCTTGATAAATATCCTTAAAGATTGTTCGGACTCCTCGATAATTTCTCTCAGAACCTCACACTTTATCCTACAATATATTTCTTACCGTACCACACAAAAAATAAAGATTAAAATTCTCTAGCAGACTCACGTTTCTTGCTCCAAGATATATGAAGTTATTTATGATACCCTCATAGTACGTGTTTTATAGTTATTTGATAAAACACTATCATGATTATTTAGCTTGACTCTGTGACTGGCTGAATCTATTTTATTTATTTAACATGCCACTAATATTATTCTTGGATGTTATCTACATACGAAAGGTAATACTAATAAACAACGAGTATAATGTTACAGCTGTCTTACTGTGATAAATAGCAAATAAGTTAAATATTGTTATGGAAAAAAAACAAATATTTCAACAAAAATATTGCTCCTATATGCCTTGAGCAAACATTTGAGTGCGTCATAAAAGATTTGCAAAAACTCGCAACAAACTTGGATACGCAGTTTTGTAGAAAACAGTGACAACTTTTCACGCTAAACGCATAAACCTCCCTGTTACACGGCAGATAAAAAGTATCGTAAATAATATCGTAATATCACTACGACAAGGAATGGCGCGGCAATTTTCTCCGCTCTGTAAAAACGTGTAGCAACATTGTACCGGCGAACACAATCGGCTCATTTTCATTTTTTATTTTCCAGGTAAAAAGTGGCGTTCGCTCACACCGCAAGACAGGCGGCCGTTCGTGGAAGAAGCGGAGCGGCTGCGGGTCATCCATATGACTGAGCACCCGAACTACAAGTACCGGCCTCGGCGACGGAAGCAGAACAAGACGCGGCCTAACCAGCCCGCGACGCCCGCCAGCGCGCCCCCACCCTCCTCTGCCGCGCTGGGCTCGCCCTACGCCGCCGGCACTGACTCTCCCGACCCGCGCTTCTCCCACAACCCCGGCGCCGGCTTCTCCCCCTACCGCACCTCGCCCCTAGCCTCGGACTTCCAGAACAACCAACAATTCAACGGCCACGTCCAGACTCCAGAATCTTCACCCGCGAGGTCTCCTGAACCCCAAGGAAGGAGGAGCGCCCCCGCTGAAGCTCCCCTGCCCACACCTGACGCATCTCCAGTCGAAAATGAAAAGGAAAATTTTCAGTATGAAGAGAGGAGGCGAGCGATCAACGCTTCCTCGATGTCTGACTCATACTCACCCTACAAAACTTATAGAAACCCAGGATCGTTCTCGCCAGCGCCCGTAGCCGCCATGGGCATGGCTAACGGAATGTACGTCATGTGCACGCAGAGGACTTTGACTGAGCAGCCGCCGCTGGTGACCGGTACGTTCTTTCCACCAGTCGCCACTTCGCAAGACCAGCAAGCTCTAGGCACATCTACACCAAGGGTTTCTAACGCCCCCAGTGGCCCGATGCCAACGGAATACACTATCCAGTATCATCCTTTCGAGCATTACGAACAGATGTTCAAAACTGAGGACTCGTACGTGTCTCATTATCCCGATCAACCAAAAACTGAATACGACACGGGTGGCAGCTACTTTTCTGAGGAGCCACCGTCGAACCAGCAGCAGGATGGAGAACAAAACTATATGAATTCTCGTCCGGAGATAAGGACGGGCTCTCCCGAGTCTGACGTTGATGCGCGGGAGTTCGATAAATACTTGGATTATGGAGCGGAGGGGCCGATGGAGCAGCACCAGCAGCAGCAGCAGTACCGGTACGAGCAGCAGCAGAGCTTCCGCCCTCCGTACTGCCCGGAGCAGCCGCCCGGCCCCGAATACTGCTCCGAGAGGATGTATGCCTCTCCGTACGCCTCCGTGATCGCGGGAGCCCCTCCTACTAACTACGCTCCCAGCGCTCCCGGCTCTGACACCAGACCCGAAGACGAGTTTAGCGTCATACTAGCTGGAGTACGACAGACTTGTTACAGCAATTGACTAGAAAGGACTGATACGGGGTAGCAAATGGACTCTTCCTAATCTGTAGCCCAAAGAGTTGATTTCCCTCCAAATATTATATGGAATATACGATGAAAACGTTTGCACAGCGGATACCGTGATATTGTAAGAATTTGTTCTACTAAAATTAGACACGAAATGTTATATAACCTTACATAATGGAATCACAAAATTTTATACCGTTGACAAAGTGATGTAACTCAAATAGAATTATTTTTTTAACTAGCTCGCAACCTTAGCGATTTTTTTGTAATTTGTGTAAAGCTTTTCAATTATTTATTACATTGTGAATAAATTAAAGAGGAGAGTAATGTATTTTAAGTGAATTATATGATTTGTAGGACAATAAAAAATAATTATAATTATAAAAGCGAAACGGCTTGTACTCACGTTTTAAGTTCCAAAATTGTCTGTGCCTTGTAGCGTTGTAAAGTACTTATATAAAATGTTAGCGGCAGCAATTTGTGACAGCGACTGTTATAACTATTAAGAATTTGAAAATATATTAAAGTAAATAATGAATTGGTGCTATGTGAAGAGGTCCTAAAATATTTTTTGTACGTCCAAATCCGTATACCATAGAGGTAGCGAATAAAGCGATTCCTATGTAAAAGATTATTTATTTGTAACTATTTTTGTATATTTCGTAGATAAAAGTAAAAATAAAAAAGAGCGTCGAATTAAATGAAATATAGTTCTTCCAATAAGCCTGTAGATATATATTTTAAGTCGTATTTTTATATTGTTTTAGTTAATTAAATTTATAGAACTACTGTTTCTGTATAAACTGTTAGAATATTTTAATAAAGAAATATCTCATAGGTTATAATTATTTGTACTAAAACTATACCTAGTTAAATTGTTTTTAGTTTATGTTGCAATTCTTTAGTTTAGTAATGAAACACTCGCACTGCGAAACTAAGTTCTTCCTAATTGTAAGAAAATTTATAAGGAACAATAAAATTTTATTCATACGCATTTCTGGTTTATTATTTAACTCACACCACGAATTCAGAATGAACTAAGTGATGATAACATCACATTATGGAAAACCCACTAAAAGTACTAAAATATCGACTGATAAAATTCTTTGACATGCGAACACAAGATGACAAATTCGTCCCATTCAATACCTGAACTTATATCCGACAGAATCCTCTTGCATAATACCACAGTCAGTCATTTCACGCATTCAAAAGGATCGCATATTTATTTTATCCCTCCGATAGCCATCGATTCAAATTAATGACACATTTAATGATACATTACCATCACTACACTTGCCAAACGCTAAACAGAACAAAAACAAAGCGAAAGCGGTATAAGTCCAAATAAAATTAAAATTACTAAATAATTTGCGCAGGCAGGGGTGTGCCCGTGCGGCCCGCGGGCGCTCGCGCCTGTAATTACGAAGCGGGCCGCGGTATCACGCCCCTGCAGAGAGAACCACGGCTATTGATGTATTGACGTTTTGGAGAAAACACAGATATAAGTACAGAAATGAAGATTTGAGTTTGTGCAGTATGATTTCGGGGAACTTTTGGGAGGTATAATTGAGTTATTTTTCATTGCACGCTATTGATTTTTATGTAAATTTTATTTATGGATTACGGTTGTTTTCTGCCGCAAGCTAACGGAATATTTATTTTTGATCCGATTAAATAAATTTTACACAAAATTTATCAAATATGTGGACATTCAGAAGTTATTGGATACGCATATCACAAAAATAAAACCTTCTAGTTATTGAAAGCAACGAGATGATCATATAGTATCTAGTATATATACATAGTATGATAAGAAGGAAACCTAATGAATATACCTACACACGAAAAACATGTTCAAACAACATTTGCCACAAAAATAGAAAAAATAAACCCTTGCGTTATAAAATAATTTGGCTATAAATAAGATTTGCTATTGATATGCGTGCGTAGCATTATGTAGAACTAGCTGGCACCCGCGGCTTCGCTCGTGATTTCGAAAAAAATATAGTATTCTAAGTGTTATTCCAAACTATAATCTACCTCTGTGCCAAATATCATCAAAATCCGTTCAGCCGTTTTGACGTGAAAGAGTAACAAACATCCATACATCTCATTTATAATATTAGTAGGATAAGATTAACTTAGAACTCAATCAAAGGAGGTGTTATTTGATTTTTCCATCAGGAGTTTATTCGTAGGAGCCACGGAGTCTGAATTTGTACTGGTTAATGGCACAAGGCTCGCTGCCTATTGCATGATCATCTATTGCTGAATCATTAATGACAAAATGTGGGTGTACTATTAGGAACACGTTTGCTTAACCTTACGGGGACTACAAGCGTGATGTTATGTCTATCAAAGGAATAAAATACAAAAAAATTGCTTTCCAGACTTATGTACAGTTACCTAACGCGCGTGTTTTGGCGCGAGGCTGTCATAATACGTGATAATTAAGTTTTTATTCGCTCTTTTACATTTTAATCCTCGGGGACATCTCGATTCTGTCATATCTACCTCTATTGTTTTATTTGTTTGATGATTATTTATCTCGATACTTATCGAGATTTTTTATTTTTAAAAACTAAATGTAAATTAATCTTATTTGAATTCTGAATTTCACATGAATATGTTAGAATATATCTGTACCATGTTGTTCAAGTGTTGCAGCAGTAACTATGTGTCTAAGAATTCGAAATAGAGGAATTTGTTGACGGATTTTTCTAAACACTTTGGAAGTCGTTAAAAAAATAATGACCATTAAAAAAAAGCATAAGAGTTAATTGAACCTTACTTATACTTTACATACACGCCTGAAATTTACAAAACTTAAAAAAAAACTAGATAGATAGATAGAAGATAGAATTTTCTTTATTATGTACACCATACAAATAACAAGAATAACATTAAACAACTTTTAAATAGGGTGACACAATGGGCGGTCTTATCGCTAAATGCAATCTTTTCAAGACAACCTTTGGATGGATTTAAAGGAGGACAAACAGTACTGTAGGTAGTCTGTGGTGTAACATTTTTCAAAATCTGCCCACTTTGCACCAGTTATAATTGATATCACCAACTAGACACAAATTAATAACTGGGTTGTGGAGGTCAGATACATCTGTGTTCAGTATTCAGGTTGGTATTCAGCTGCATCTGGTTAGACTGGAAGCGGATCCCAAGATGGGAAAAGGTGATGATGATGATCCAAATCCAAACTCTTGACTTCTAGTAAGGAATACCACTTATTTCAAGGCATACGCACACTTAAGTATTTCTCAAACTATACCCCACCTATAAGACATAAATCTTAAACCAATAAGTTTAATTAATAAGCTAATTATCCACAATTACGGTGGTAAAGCAGACTATTGGCAGATGCGTGGCAGCCGATCAAATTGAATGAACATAAAAAACCATTTGCGACGTAATGGCCAATAGAAGACCAATAAAATATGCGTTTGCGCGCTGACCACGGGAACGTGCTGGTGAACCAGTGGGAGATATGCGGAGATATGAAAAGAAGATAGAAGGTAACGACGACATGACTACTAAAACGACAAGCAATAGAGAAGCATTAAAAAAGATATGCTGCGCCGACCCCGACGATATAATAAGTTAAATGAGAGGAACCAATGAGAGGCTGAATTGGCGATGTTCCATGTTTAATGGAGTGCAGCGACAAATGCTAATTCCAAGATCCAACAACTAGCTTATGATAAGTCGCTATAGTGAGGTAAATTAAGTGATCTATAATAAAGGAGATAGCCAGTTTTGGGCCAAAGTATGTACAGAAACGATATGTATACTAAAAAAAACTAGATTTTTACTGATTAAAAATAACATGTAATAATAATAACTTTCTACTGGAATGAGCTAAAAATTATAATTTATATATGGTTTTTAATTTAAGTTTCGTCTAAAACTAAAAGTAGTAGTTCTAAAGAAGTTATTAAAAAAACGATATCTATTTTGTTTTAGCATCTGTCATGGATATTATAATCATTTACAAACGAAAAAGGACATTTGATGAAATTATTTTTGTTTTAGTAATAGTTATTTATTTAATTACAAATACTGCGTTCAAAATCGTGTATCGGGCGACTGTTTCAAAACGAAAAAATAATGTTTGTCAAAATGTCAATGTCACGTCACTTCACTCCTGTCAAATCCCGTCATTCGTTTTCGTACTTGTGCGCTTACCTTGTTTTTATTTTACCTACCTAATTCCTTTTTTGTGCTATGCAAGGATGCTAATAGTAACGTACAACTATGTTTTATCAATGTGTTATCAATTAAATCAATGTGTCTATTTGATAATGGTGTTTAAAATACATTTTGGCGTTATAGATACAATTCTTCTGCCGCATAACCTAACCTAGTGACCCAAAAACTTATTTTCTTCCTAATTCCCATAGAATTTTGAAAAAAAACTTTCTCATATTAATATGTACGTGTTTTATCTATTAAACAACACATAAATGGTTACTGTTCACGTTTGGCCCAACGATTTATGGATTTTTGGCGATATCCTTTCAATAATATGCATAAATGCGCTCAGCTTTCAACTTTTCTCGAATAGAAACCACAGAAGGACTTACGGGTTATGATAAATTGAGTTAACATAGAGTCAACTGCTGAAGTGGATAAGTTATCATGAATAAAATAATCAAAGCCTACTCCTTCGTTAAATAGAGGGGGCCTGACCCAGAGTGCGTACAAATAAAGCTGATTTTGCATGATATGATTGTCAGAAAGGAAATTTTAATTTGGATGGGCAATCATCAAATGACTCTACACTGTGGGCGGAGTGGAAGGGAATGTCAGACTTGTGTGACACTCGGTCGTGTCCCACAGGATGATATCGCAAAAAAAATGAGAGTAAGAGAGAGAGAGAATAGCCACTACAGGTTTTGTGATTTCATTTATTATATCCCAAGGGTAGACCCTACAATTTAACAGGGTAAATAGTATTTTACAGCATAAATATTCAACAGTAATACTTTAGCAGTGGTAATTTAAAAGTTAAGAGTTGAAGCACGTACACAGGTTATAAAAGATGAAGCAGCTTTTATAAAATACTAGCTTTCGCCCGCGGCTTCGCTCGCGTTAAATTCGGGGTAACACAGTTCCCCTTTCCTCATTTGCAGGTACCTGCTACCTGCAGTTTTTGCTCTTGCGCCTTATTGATTTGTAATAGCAACGCTAAGTTTCCCTTTTCTTTCCTCTTTCTCCCGCATATCACACTTTTTTTTTTTAATTATCGTCTCCTGGTTCCCAACTATCTCTGTACCAAAATCGGTTTAGCCATTAAAGCGTGAAGAGGTAACAAACAAACAAACAAACTCACTTTCGCTTTTATAATATTAGTAAGGATTTCAAGCACTTGTGGCTGCTAGTTGCGATCAAATTGTAATGACCCAAACAAGATCAAATGACAGAATGGAATTCGAAATATGAATATTTAAAAAATAAAAATCAATGTTGATCCAAAAGGTAAGAGGTTGAGACAACAGAGGCGGTGGAATACCTACTCTGTTACACTTGTATTAGTTACGTAAAAAATATCCATATTCTTCTTTTGCCTTTTGTGTTCCAGGTCCGCGATATCTATTTAGAACTATACAGCCCAAAATGGAATTCTACAAATAGAAGACACAATTAACTTGGCAGTTACAAACACCATTCAGCCAACTTCACCAACCTCAATAATACCAGAAAACCCCAACGAAAAAAATATCTTCAACATCGCATATCACGTATTACGCCACTCCTGCGCAGAACGGCAGCGGCTCAAGCGCACCGCTCCAAAGCGATGCGCCTTTGAAGATAGCGCCGATACATTTATTAGCCAGGTTTGCATACCGCCATCAGCCGCCAGCCGCCAGACTGAATAAGGTTCGGTTCTCCGTTGAGTTATTTTGAATTGTGCTTTTTGACTAGTAGAATAAAACTTTTTTGTTTGATACCGGGGATGTGAAGGGGAGTTTAATTGCTTGTTGAAGATGGGTTGTAAGGATATGTTAGCTTGGCTTTCACCAAGAAGAGTAATTAACTATAGTTTGTATACTTGAACTGCCAATGTTCGCTTCTGAAGGTTGGAGGTGTGGATTTATTTATTATGAGCCAGATTTGTCCCACTGCAGGGCAAAGGCTCTCCTGTAGCGCCTGCGCTGCAGGAACATAACGGCATCAATGCGTGGTCTTTCCTAATAGAGACATGTTAAAAACATAATTGATGAAAAGATGCCCTGTACTGCAGGAATTGCAAAAAGTTCAAACCCTAAGCTGCCACTCAAAGACAAAATCCCAAAATTATGAATGAACGCTATAGTGTTTGGACAATGCATCCTTTCCGAATTTGAAATTCGAATTTAATCCGATTCGCAAAACATTCTAATTGCATACGGACGGAATTTGATGTAATGCGGAACCACTCGTACAAACAGTTTCACAGTTACTTCAGAATGTCATTTCTCTGATTCCGATAAAATGCAATGTACAAACGGTTAAGCCAAACAAAAAACGACGGCAGGTAAAATTAATGAAGGCGTTCCACAAAAAAAAACAGAATATAAACTAAAAACAGCCCGCTATCAAGCGGCCCAGTTGACCACGTGCACATTATCACTAGATGTCCTTTTTACCCAGTTTCGAACCAAACCAAAACACCTCACTTAATGAGCCATTGTGCCAACCTAATGCCACCTAGTTTCCAAACACTGGGGAAAATAAAAAGAGATTAAACGATAAAACTCGATAAGATCATGGTAAGCTAACATAGTTGTACATGTTTCCCTATTCTTCTCACCTATTTTATGAATGCTAAGGCACTGTTAATTTTGTACGGTTCTTTGGTGAATTTTGAGGTAGGTTGTGGTAGAAATTAGGTTTGCTTTGAATGTCTTGAACAAAGCAATACAAGACGAAAGTTGCTTTAATTTCAGATAAAATGAAAGACGTGCATATTAAGAGCGTCCAGATTAAAATAAAATTACTCGGGACGTCTTTCTACATCATTCTCGCAAATATGCATAATCTCAACATCAATGATGTTACTATGACCTTGTAAAAATAAGAAGCATCCATAGAGTTTCTAGCCCATTCTTCTCCATAGAGTTCTACGCTTTGGAATGGGCAATTATCACTGGGACTGGTAGCAGCATCCTTTTGTTTTGACATTTAACAAAAGTGCCTGTAACAGTCTAATTGAAATAAATGCTTTTTTTGGTGTAGGAAATCACCAAATAACTTCCCCCGCTCTGGGCGGAGCGGGGGGAGTGTCAGACTTGTACTGACTGAAACCCACCCATGTTCCTTCTATTGCCCTTTACGTTCCGGAGCCGCGGTATTTTCCTGCCCTTGTCCCATTCTATTTGGGGTATCGAACAACCCGCAACCACGGCAGGGAAATAAATGCTTTAAGTATGAATTTTAATGGACAACCACTTTCGTCATTTACATACTTGTAATATGGATTCTTATGAGCTGTTAGAATATAACATATAGTATTTATGTAGTTAGGCAATAAATATATATCCTAAATAAATAATATATCCTAATCATCTCAATCTTATAGCCCTCTCTTGACTATGCCCACAAGATAATGTGGATTCATTTAGAGCACGTGATAGTACACGCAGTTTTGAGCAGTTTCAATATACAACGCGAGAACAAGCGATGAAATTGGCAAATAGCAGAGGTCTAAAATGGCCATTTTTGGAGAATCCTAATAGGATTTCAAAATGAATCACGTTAAAATACTTAAAATGGTCACAGACGCAGTTATTATTGTATATGTCACTTTGTCACCATTTTACGAATGGTAACGTAATTCATATTATTATTCCTACTAGCTTTTACCCGCGGCTTCGCTCGCGTTAAATTTGGGGTAACACAGTTCCCCTTTCTTGATTTGCAGGTACCTGCTACCTGTAGTTTTTGCCCTTGCGCTTTATTTATTGTAATAGCAAAGCTAAGTTTACCCGTTTCTTCCTTCTTTCTCCCTCATATCTAAGTTTAAAAAAAATAGCTTATGTCCGTATTCAGGATCCCAACTATCTCTGTACCAAAATTCATCAAAATCGGTTTTGCCATTTAGGCGTGAAGACGTAACAAACAACAAACAAAAAAACTCACTTTCTGTTTTATAATATTAAGTAAGGATTATGTTTCTGCATAAGTGGCCATCTTAGAACCCTTCGCTTTATTTTGTTTAAAATTTATCTGCTGTTACTATTAAAGGGTGTGTAACCATACCTATAATAACATAACACCTACAATCCATGAAGGATCAGGTAGAGGTGTATTAAAAGTGTACAACTCACATTTTAGTCTTAAATAATACTAGGGGGGTGATTGAATTTCCTTCATCCGGGCACAGATCTACTAGAATCAATGTCTAGAATCTTTTTCTGGCTGATTGGGCAACATTTCCAGTGCCTTTTAATCTAAAGGAAAATGTATTTGCAGGTAAAGGATTTATCACGCCGGATGTTGTCATCACATACCTACATTTCCAATGAATGTTGAATTTCCCGTAGCGTTACTGTTAACGACTGCTTTTTATTAAAAAACCTTATCAGTCTGCAGTTGCAGTAACCTCGGAAACTGTTGGGTGATTTTTATTTCTAATCGATAACTACATGGAAATGGCTAATACTAAGTATTGCTTATTACTTTGCAGTTAGCATAAGACATTAACGCTAATTAAATTTCTTTTTATGTAGACTCTTTTTTCTGTGGATAGGAAATTATGAACGTACTTTTTATTACTTCCCTCGCTCTGGGAGGAGCGGGGGCGAGTGTCAGACATTTAGTGATATAAACTCATCCATGTTCCTTCTATTGCCCTTTATGTTCCGGGGCCGCGGTATCTCTCTCGAACAACCCGCAACCCAGGCAGGTTGTGCAGATCCCGAGGCCGGAAGTTGAAGATCCACATTAGCTCGTAGCAATGTATTTTATTTTTACCATTCTCAGTCAAAACAAATGAATAAATAATTAAATACTAGCTGGCGCCCGCGGTTTCACCCGCGTGATATCGAAAAAAAAGTATCCTATGTGTTATTCCAGACTATAATCTACCTCTGTGCTAAATTTTATCAAGATCCGTTCAGCCGTTTTGACGTGAAAGAGTAACAAAAATCCATACATCCATCCTCACAAACATTCGCATTTATAATAAGTATTAGTAGGAAGTAAGATTATCTTATACTATTAAATGAGCAATTTTTATATATCTATTTCTAATCACGTTCTCTAAAACGGGCCTAACATTCCATAAAAAGCTGCAATATATGAGTTTATGGAGTGGAAAATGAATCTAGGTATGTTTCACATCTGGGAAAACTAGTTTTATTTTCTATTTTTGACCGAACAGAGCTCGGAACAGCACAGTTTCGCTTCGACATAGATACATCCTGCCCCGGTGCCACAACAATTTTACATTGCTAGAAAATTGTTGAACTGTCAAAATAAATAGCATCGGAAATACGACTGTGACGCAGTTGCCGCGGGCAAAAGCTAGTATTACCTAAATCCTTTTTTCGGACGGGTAATCATCAAATAATTTCTTTCGCTCTGGCCAGAACGAAAGAGAGTGTCAGATTTTTACTGATTAAAACCTTGTTCCTTCTTTTGCCCTTTGTGATCCGGGGCCGCGGCATTTCATTTGAACAACCCGCAACCCCGGGAAGCAATTGACTCGCAGAACATGATCCTTGCAATATACGGAAATATGTGTTAATTAAAGCATTAACTCTAGACTTATCCATATTCTTATTTATATCACCCTCAGTTGTAACAAATGAATAAATTATTTCTCCATAGACCAGCAAGAGCTCAGCTATAAGAACACAGTTTCGCTTCGTCATCGCCACATCCTGTACCTCAATATAATTATTCCGTCCGACACACGACACATTTACATACTCTTTTAGCTTTTTCTTTGATGAATTATCATTATTTGTTGTTAATATTTTTTTTGGATGCTGGCTGGTGTGACTTGGATATTCAACTTTTGCATCGGAGTTCCGAATTCAAAGTTATAACTTTTTTTTCTATGTCGAAACTAAACCGAATGAGAAGCACCTGACAAATATGCGCTTTGACAACAGTTCGTTTTGACATCGTACTAAATATTTACTTAAGTTATACAAACTACAACTCCAATTTATTTATTTTTTTGGCTGATTGCTGCAGCTATTTTTTATTTATCCTTAATTAACCTCTAAAAGATGCTCCAAAGTTTCGAAATCTTTCGCAAAATGATAATCATACACCAAAAGGTTTTTTAATTACTTATTGTCATCGCCCGTTATTTTCAAATTCGTAGAATTTGTCATAATATCGGAGAAAATATTACTATGAACAGAAAAAAACTCATAAATTAATCATATTTTACAATAGTTCAGAAAAACTATCGACTGACGCCTGTCAGTCACAGGAACACACATTTAATATTCATAAATCGACATGTCGCGTCATACTCATAAATAAATTAGAAATTCATAAAAAAAAATAACTGGTCGGACCACCCCTAGCTTTACATGCGGTATTCATACACTCATCACGATCATTTATATTTTCGAATACATTTATAAAACCTCTTTTTTACGAAACGAAACCTTATTGGTAAGACGTTATATTCAGTATTTGAATTTTTGAAGGCAATCATACTTTTGTCGCTACGAAAATAAATTCTCTATGAAATTAAAAAAAAACTTTTACTTTTTTTCTGTAGGTCTGTGGGCCACGTGCCATGATATCGTAATTTTACAGCCAGACGACATTTCCTCGATTTGCATTGAGATATGATTCGGAAATGACTGATCATATATTTGGTTTTTTATGTCGTTGTTAAATTGTATTATTGACCATTGGTATTTTTTAAATTATTATTATTTTATTGGTTACGAGATTTATGATCAATTGAAATGAAAATAAAGAAAGTTTAAACAATTTATAAACAGTGATGTGATTTATAGGAAGATTGGATACTGAAATGATATCAAACGGTAAACACTAATGGTTTTTACATTATTGTTTCACCGTTTCGTCAAGGTAAAGCCAAGATTTTCTTATAATACAAGTAAGACTTGCTTCAAAGCCAAACCATCCTATCAAAATGCTCCGGGACCATTCAGTACAATCGAGACTCATCCATGCCTCAGAGAGCACGTTAGGCCGTTGGTTGTCAAAGTAGATCTTTGACAGTCGTTATATGTACCTAGTCCATGGCCCAAAAGTCTGATAAGCACTCTTACCAAGGGTTTTCATCATACCCAGTAACTTTATTTTTGAGGTTAGAGAGGAAGTCATTCCGTGTGAAAAACTTGTATTCAGCTGCACCCGGTTAGACTGAAAGCGGATCCCAACATATATTGGGAAAAGGCTAGGCATGTGATGATGATGAACCAGATCGAAACTCTTGACTTCTAGTATGGAATATTACTTATTTCAAGACATAGGCACATCTAAGTGTAGCTCAAACTATGCCTCATTCAATCTCAAAAGGTTCGCCGTTCCCGAAGGCATCTGTCGACATGTTGGATAGACCATAAGACAGCCCATAACTTGGTGCCACATACGTGGCTCATGAGGGTGCTGGAGTTGTATAAAGATTTGATTGATGCAGCTCTGTGCACCTTCCTGATGTCATGTATGTGGCAAAGGAGTACAGTCTTTCGCTATCGCTATAATAGCGAGCCAAAAGGGTAACGCAGGGTATATTTCAGGGCGATAGTGCCTTGAATCCTCTAAGCACGTTGCTGGAAGATTCAGGTCTTACCATAGATGATGACGAAGTACGCCAAAACCTTGTGTCGAAATCCTCATCATAACACAGCTGCTACATTCAAGGGTTGTGTCTCTTGGTATCTTCAAACATCATCATACACTTAGATAAGAATGCAAATGCCTTCACGGTACACATACTTAAAGCGACATCCATGAATCAAAGACAAGCCATTGATGAGCAACCGATCAAATGACAATTTTAATCAATTTAATTGCCTTGCATCAATGGCGACCACTTAGTAAACATTGAAACAATTATGTACAGTAGTTTTACAGTCAATTTACCACTGACAGGTGCAGTGCAAAATCAACTTTAGTGATATAAAAACAAAGATCAGTAAAAACTAATAAAGATCATTCTTTCCGAGACACGGAGGAAACTCAGCGTGTAATGATACATGGACTGACCTTGGCAGGTGTTGCTGAACCTGGAAGAACAAGACCCGTGACCCCGGCTGATATTATTTAATTTGAGACCTTTAATCTAAAATCTAAAACGAAACGTGTCGCACCGCGCCAATTTGAACGGTAGCATGCGTTTTCATAGTAATTGTTCTACAGAGATTTTGTCGCCGCTCGCCGCGCCGCGCGTGTGTGAAGAAGCCTTTATTATTACGAGGATTTTGACAGTGTCGACGGCGCGTTCGTGTTCCACGCCTCAAAGAGATATCAGGCAGAGCGCCCCGCCAGGGCCACCGGCCTGCCGGAGTTGCGAGTAGTTTGAAAGAGTTATCGCGGCTCCGGATCACAAAGGGCAAAAGAAGCTTGGATGGGTGTTAGTCAATATAAGTCTGAAACTCCCAACCGCTCCGCCCAGGGAAATCATCATTAGTTTCCTGCCCTTGTCCCATTATATTTGGGGTCGGCGCAATACCTTTTCTTCTTCCATTCTCTTCCCCTGTCAGACGTAACGGCATTATTTACTCCTTTCTCCTTCCTTACACAGTCCATCTATCTTTTCTTTCGCCTTCCTCTCCCTCTCCATCCATCAACATTCCACTCTTTTAGTCACATCATCGGAAAAAAGGGTAAATATTCTGTGAAAACGCTATACAGTAAGCAACTCAGCATAGTGACAATTATGTTCATTATATCGACACATTATCACGCTGGCCATCAAGGATAGGTATACCTTATAAAAATAAATTGTAAGGAGGCGTAATATCCACATTGTTTAACGCGCTCTCTTACACGGTCCATGTGGAATAAGTAACATTCTTTGGTGTACTGAAAATGTTAATTAATTTCCGTTTTAAAAATCTATCCTTGTTGGTAGTTTCCAAAGAAAAAAGTAGTTTGACTGTAATTTAACTACCTTTTAGCTGAAGGGAATGATCAAACTATTCTTCGTATTATCGGTTCGAATCGCTCAGCAAATATTATTTTTATGTCCTTGCAAGTGAATGAATTGTTCGAAACGGTATCGAAACGTATCTTCCGAGTGAATGACATCTTTTCGTCTTTATTTTATGGACTTAAAACTTTTTTAGACTGTGCGATCACTGCAATGATCTATAACATTAGATACATTTTGAAATTTACTACAAAAAAATGGAAACTGTAACGTCGACATCAATTTATTATTGGCATTAATAATATGAATTGTTGGTGTTGTAACACAACATGTCGTTTCTTTATTTACTATTAACAAATTACAAGCAAACAGAAAGGAAAAATAACTCAATTTAGCACACTATAAACAACACATTACTTAAAGAATACCTCTCCAATTATCTATGGTCTATCAATGTTACGGGTGCGTTCGGAATCCACTACCGGTGCGTGGCGTTGTAGGCTTTTAGCTAAAAATGCGCCGGTTCCGAGGGCATCCCTCCTATGTTAATGGTCACTGGTAGATTCCTGTGCGTACGGCAAACGCTAATTTAAACTGGATGCTACGCTGTACAGGTGAAGGGTATTGTGGTTTGTTATTTCGCAAAATATTTTTTGGTATTTTTTTTTCTTATCGTCATAGTCAATTCGTATTCCAGAATTTGGTTAAGAAACATTAATCATCTGCCGAAAGGTAGAATTTATGTCAAGATCATAATTTCAACAGAATTATAACAGATATTAATAATTTCAGAAGAAGTATAACAGATGACAAAATATATAGTTCAATATGCCACTGAAATATAATATA
Organism: Ochropleura plecta; assembly: GCA_905475445.1. Lineage (NCBI taxonomy): Eukaryota > Metazoa > Arthropoda > Insecta > Lepidoptera > Noctuidae > Ochropleura > Ochropleura plecta. The sequence goes on along the minus strand of FR997738.1, from coordinate 8,365,713 downwards.
AAGAAAACGATCAAATTAAAAAGACATCCAAAAGCTTCAAAGCACACAAAATATGTACTTACTTAAAAAAACCATACCCACAAAAAAAAACTGCAAAATCTTGTCTATTAACGCACTACCAGCCAACCTCTCCTGTGCGTATACACGTCAATATTTTATTTATCGATGGTCGGTATCTGCGATATCGACTCTTCGATACGGCGGTGCCAGCCAGGTAAATGAGGCCCCGAGACACCTCCGCTGCCCCCTGTGCAACGTGATTTACGGACTACTCCCACTAAGCCCACGGCTGAATAAAAGTATTCATTATCTAAAGCACTAGACTTAAAAGTACGGGGTTTAGATTAATTTAATCTTGCAGCCACTTGAAGGATTTGTGAACTTGGTATATTAAACACCTATCTTATTTGTCTACCGCATAATATTATAAAACACATAATAAATAAATATCTATTTATATATTGTGATGACAGCCTTCTTAAAGATATTTCAAAACGTTTAATTGACACTTCCCGTGACCCAAGGGCTGGCTTTTACTTTGGTCAGAGTCTAAGCGTTGCCATACAACGTGTGTAAAAGAAGGACACTTTGATGAAGAAAAATAACATTAGAGAAGAAGTACTTCGGGTTTTTTTTTTAATTAAAACAGTTTTGAGAGTTCCTATAGTACGACCAGTTTAAGTGTACATCCGAGGTGGCGCTGCTTGTCAAAAAAAAATGCATCGAAATGTCAAACTCATATATTTTAGGTTTGTGTTTTCCCGCCTGCACACACATACACTTATGGCGGGAAAATTTAACATATTAAAAAAAACAAATGTCACAGTAGAAAATTATTTTAAGATTCGAACAAACTAGAAGGAACACCGACAAATACCTATTCATTATCTGCCTGTAAGTGTTATTAGGTTTTCCTATTAGGAATTTCTCTGTGGCAGCCACGGAATCTGGATTTCTACCTGGATGATGACCTAAATATAAATGAGGGTGTACTGTTGGGTACACCTCTGCTAAACCCTTTAGGGATTACAAGCGTGATGATGTTATGGCTCTGTCTGTGTCCTGTGTCCGGAGAAACGTCCGTAATTTTTCCGTACCATATTGATCGAATACCTTTCTACCCACTCCAAAACAGACTATATCTGGATCTGTAGGCTTCCTTGCAATCCACCATCTTCAAGAATCCAAACTCCAAGTCAAATCTCCTCCAATATATCGATCAGCCCACAATAATCTCGTCACCACGTTCGTCCATGTTCGGCTTGCACCCAGCTCTATGTAAATGCGCGGAGATCTATGCGTGTGCGCCGGTGCCGCAGATTTATTGCATAATTGACTTCCGGCGGGAGAGCCGCCATCGCGCTGTCTTGACAACCAAGTACCGGCACACTTATGAATTGCCTAACAGTTATATTGGTTAGTTTTAAGTCTCTTTGGATTTAATATTAAGGTTTTGTAGTTAAACTGTTTCTGCTGTAGCATGGTGCGGGTAACATTAGATAAAAATACATGTTTAGTGATGGTATGTATTGCTATGATGGGTGGTCCTTTACGATTATATTCAGGGTAAAGCCTGTATTCAGTCATGATTATAGTCAACGTTCCAGATTGAAGAGGAACGGTTCATTTAACTGATGTCAGCCGCACCATTATTTTATTTTTTTGGTGTGGCACTAGTTGTATTTGTGCCAGTTTCGGGTAGCCGCACCATGCTACAGCTGAACAGTATAGTTAGTGAATTTTCTTGTTCACATTGCAAAAGAAGCTATTTAATTTTTAAATGGAAGTCTTCAAAGGACCATTGGGTTTTGGGTGATATGATAGAGTATGGAAGTTCTTACTTAAACGACTTCGTCCACCATTAGCATTTTGGGGCTTCGCAAAGTCTTAAAGGTTGACCAGGAATCGTCTCTTTGAAATTCTTGTAAAGGAACAACGCTTGCCGGGGTTGCGGGTTGTTCGAAAGAGATACCGCGGCCTCAGAACCTAAAGGACAAAAGGTACATGGGTGGGTTTTAATCAGTACAAGTCTGACACTCCCCCCACTCCGCACAGAGCGAGGAAAGTTATTAGATAATATCACGACGCAAAAAATGCATGTCCCTGACTAAACTGTATAGGACCTCTGCGCGGATCACTGTTCTAACATTTAACTGTTTTCATAAATTCCATAAAAGATAAACTTTACTATTAATATACATTGTTTTAAGGTCGATTCGGTCAATCAATCTCAAGACACGTTTAATAATTAACTCAAAAATACGTTAGCAGATATTCTTCGCTAATAGAGTTTATTTTTAAAAGGTCTATGATCACTACCTTATTCCGGACTTATTACAGGTCAAAATCAAAGGTTTTCATTTGTTAGGTTGCATTTACAATTGCAACTATAATGTCAGACAGCCCTTCTTTGTCATAATCGAGTCTTACCAGACAGATACCTACGAATACTTTGACGACACGGTTGGCGCAGTGGCTGAGCGATAGACTGCTTCTGCTGGGTTCAATCCCTGAACGGAACAAATATTTCTATGGCCTACAGATAGTTGTTCCTGGTCTGGCTGTTTGTGTATGTGAGTGCATGTTTGTAAACGCACCCACGATACAGGAAAAAATCCTAGTGTGGGGCAAAGTTTTTTTTTTAAATATATATGTACTCGTATATATCGAAGGATCCATCACCATCATTCACCTGCCCTTATCCCAATTGATTTGTGGTTGGCACAGCATGTCTCCTATCCTTATCCTTACTCCTTACTAATATTATAAAAGCGAAAGTGAGTTTGTTTGTATGTTTGTTTGTTTGTCACGTCTTCACGGCTAACGATACCCCAACCGATTTTGATGAATTTTGGTACAGAGATAGTTGGGACCCTGGAGACCGACATAGGCTAAAAAAAATTAGAAAAGAGGGAGAAAGAGAGAAGAAGAAGAAGAGGAGAGAAACATTTTTTTCTTCGATCATCACGCGGGTTAAAGTTAGCGTTAGCCCAAAGTAACTATGCCACGTGGATGAAGTCGCGGGCAAAAGCTAGTTACTCATATTTTCTACAACTCGTCATGTCATCATGCAACTTCACATACATTCATCCTTGTTATATCATTCTCCACACAGTCTACCCATCAGTAGGTACATCGAATGTACCTTTTTATAATAATTTCCTCGGTCTCGCCTAGTTTCCCGGCAGACATGCGTAGGTACACGCAAGTGCCGTAAGTTCATAACAGCACCCGACAGGTTGATAGGTCGTCGCTCACGTTATGAGCTGCACTATAACGCTTTCTCTCAAACGACGACAGACTTTTCTTACTTAGAACTGGGCTTTCATTTCCCATATTAGCATATGTGCGGTTTAGTTAAAAAGCAAATATTTCTTCTAAAATGTATCTGAGATAAGCTTCATCTTATCTTTCAAAGTTATCAAAATCTGATTTAGCTTCATTAATAAACTAACCTTTTTTAACTCAAAGAATTTATTTCAATTAGACCATTACAGGCACTTTTGAATGTCATAAAAACAACAGGCAAAGATGCTGCTACAGTCCCAGTTACTACAAATAATAACTTGTGGAAGTAATGTAGTTGCCCATTCCGAAGCGTAGATCTCTATGGAGAAGAATGGCCAAGAAACCAGAGATTATACAAGGTTCTTTTTTTAAATCAGAGATTATACAAGGTTCTTTTTTCAAAAGCAAAAAAAGGAAAAAAGGAAGTGGTTTATGTGTTTTTCAATAACTCGCTTGCCAGGCCCGGGACTCGAACCCACTAAAATTAAAAAAACAAAACAAACACTCGCTATTCTATTATACTTTCATCATCTGCCTAGCCTGTTCCCAACAATGTTGGGGTCGGCTTCCAGTCTTACCGGATGCAGCTGAATACCAGTATTTTACATCGAGCGATACTGCCTATCTGACCTCATAACCCAGTTAGTACTGGATAATACGATAACTCTTGGTAAGACTGGTTGTCAGGCTTTCGGGAGACTGACTAGCTGTAACGACTGTCAAAGATCTACAAATGACAGCTGGGACCAACAGCTTTCCGAGGCACGGAGGAAACTCGGTATGTAACGGGTGGTCACCCATCCACAGACCAACCTAGGCAAGCACGGCTTAACCTGAAGATCGACCTGAGCCACTGCTATTATTTAGTCACGAGCTCCTCGATTGTTTATTACAATATCAAAGTATAATAGAATGACTCGGGACTCATTTTACACATATATTTTTTTAACATTTATAAATACAAAAAATAGTAGCCCACCGGTATCGGGAACAGGGTCCAAACTACCGGCGGTTAGGACTCCAGAGAAAGGAACCTCCTAACAATACGAGCCGTGTGCAAGAGTACCGCTTTCTGTATCAAGCCCTTGATCCAGCTGCCTAACGAGAGCCTCCTTAGGCATTGATCGAGGTTCTTGACATTTAAGCTATTGAGAGATACGAATATCGGTACAATAATCGCATTATACTAATCGATAGGATTGTTATTCTGTCGTACAAGATTTTTATGAACCCAGTTTGAAAAATAGTACGTTTGACTTTGTTTGCAATTCGGGACGATAAGATGGCCTGCAAGAAATCCAGACCTAATGCCCATGGACTTATATATATAAATATGGGTATGCCTAAAAATTGAAAGCAAACTTAACCATTTACCGCACTCCACATTTATATACAAATTACCGTCTTAACATACAAACACTCAGTATATAGTGCGTACAATGGCTTGACGTCGGCGCGTACGCAGCGGGTGTCGCCACAAAGAGCACGCGACGACATACGACAGGCCACTGGGAGACCGACCTCTATGTATGTATACTACAGGCTGTATACAACCTTTACCATCACGTAATAAAACCATTAAAAAAATGACAGCTGTCAGTACTACAGTTGGAAACTGGCGGGAATATTTTTTAACAGTGATTTGTCTATGGTTGTAAGTATCTATTTTCGCGAATGCGTAAAGTTTTAATCACAATATATCCACGGGGCATGCACAATGGTTCGACTCGTACCGTCGGCGTCGTACGCAGCGGGTGTCGCCACAAAGCGTTGTCGCGACGACAGCGGACAGGCTACCGAGAGCCGACACAGACTATGAATACTTAGTATTAGTACCTATAGGGTATTAAAGCACTTTGTTTGGACGAGGTTTTTAATATAGGCTATGTGTTATGGGTTTAATTTTATTGGGACATTGTTGCTACAGACTATTCTGTATTCTTTGCTACAGGTCCTCATTCAGACATACTATGAGGTCATGACCGTTGCTAAACAAGAAATCGAATCTAACAAATGTATCTACTGCGCTTAAGAATTTTTTTATTTTTATTTTGAACTGCTTTAGTGGCCACTAGGACGCATGCTTCCTGGGATCGATTTCTTAGTCAAACACAAACTCAAAGCATTTGTTTCAATTAGACCATTACACGCACTTTTAAATGTCAATAAACACAATGATGAAGCTACAGTACCAGTAACAAGACATAATAACTTGTGAAAGTATTGTTGTTGCCCATTCCAAAGGGTTGCTCTATGGAGAAAAATGGGCAAGAAACTCCATGGACACTCTTTTAAACAGTCGGGTAACGTTATCGGGTTTTTCCATCTAAAATCAATAGTAATAAACTAGTTTGGTTTAACTCCCTCTTTATGAGGGCAACATTAAGATTTAAACCAAACTAGCCCAAATGTGGTGTGGGTACTATTAGGAACACCACTGCCTAACCTTTCAGGGATTACAGGCATTATGTTATTTCTTTTAGAACAAATTATACAACACATCATACATTCCATTATTCCACAAAAAAAAAAACACAAAAATCCACTAACTAATTTAAAAAAAAAACAAAAACAACAAGTACCAACATACAAACACTAAACGACCAAAAAGGCCAGCCCACACCGCGCGCCGTATATTGTTCAACAAACCCATCTTATCAGATCGAACACATTTGATACCTCCTCATTCACGAGCCGACATCAATCCGATCAGTAATCTAAATGAGATTGACGCTCAATCAAACTACAATTAATTAAGGAGCACACAATGCAAACTGGTGGGCTGAACGTTGAATGACAAAGAACGGGACATTCGCAACGATATTAAAAACTGACCGGCTGTTATCTATGGTGATCTGACTGAGATAGGATCTATCAAACAATCATTAAATTGGGAATACATACTATGCGCAATAAGAGCTCGTAGCTAAACAATAACTGCCGGGTTCGGTTCGATCTTGAGGTTAATACACACTTGACACCGAGTTTCCTCCGTGATTCGAAAAGCACTTTAAGCCGCTGGTCCCGGCTGTCATTTTCATTCCGTCCTCGCCGATGAGGACCGTTGCGACGTCCCGGTACCTGCCCCACCCATCCATTGCTAGAGCTAGCCCGGGATGCTGAGCCAGTAAGTTTAAACCAGTCCCCAAATAACATCACTCAGATCCAGCCTGTCCCTTTGCTATCCTCCCCCAGCGACGCCCTAAGCCGAGGCTCGTACCCCATAGGGGGTACCCTTAGCGTGTAGTTGCTTAGTTTGTATGTTTTTGCCGTGGCTGGAGGCCATAATTTCAAGGCATCCACAGGAGTTGCCCGGTTAAGCAGACGACATCCTCCTAGGTTGAACTGAGAGATGCGATTAATAAAAAAACCTGTCATTTGTAGATCTTTGGCAATCGTTACAGGTAGTCATTGACCCGAAAGTCTGAAAACCAATCTTACCAAGGCGTGTCGTATCATCCTGTTATTAAATGGCTTGTGAAGGTCAGATGGGCAGTCGCTCCATGTAAAAGTTGAATCCGGTAAGACTGAAAGTCGATCCCAACGTGGAAAAACGCTAGGTTGATAATGATACTATGCAGAATGTATCCTGATGCGTGATGGTGGGAATTGGGTAGGACTCAGTATCGATAAAAGTTGAAATTGCTCTTTCAGGATTTGATTGTTAATAAATCGGGTAAGAACCACACTATACTATTAGTCCCTAGGACGATGTCTTTAATAACTAAGCGCAGGACATTGGTAAGATACGCCCTTGAGTATATCTACTGGCTAATCAAGATAGGCATATTTTAGATCAAAATAAAATTATAACGTGACTGGCTGTTAGCCTGAAAACTGATATGCGACAAACAGAACATGTGCAGTCAGCAAAAGAGATAAGTTACCAAGCTCGTCAGATACACTCGTCATTTTTTTAAATCTACAAATGTTATCAAGGAAGTTTTTTAGGAATCAATCAGTCCATCGGTTACGAAGAAAAAATCAACTATATCTATATCACACTAATGACTGGCTAATAATGATATGGAAAATAACAAAAATACAAATTATCATATAATCTAACCCTACACCGAATTACACGTATATTTTGAACGGGACATCGAGTGCAACTTCATAAAATTACGAAGAGATTGATGATTACAATCAAAGCCCAATTAATTAGTGTAGCTACACAATGTTACCAACTTCAGGTCGAAGACGAACGCCAGTGTAAACTGATCGGGGCATTCAGGGATACTTTAGTGAATCACTCGCAATCACAATGTGGCTTGCCGCGCCTGTCCCCATTGATGCGAAAGAACAATTAGGTGAATGCAATGTGATGATTTTTCCAAAGTAATTTAGCTTTCACAAATACTGGAATTGCCTAAAATTATTTTGAAGGAGACTAAGGTAGTTTTAGTAATAAATGAATATTTATTATGTCGCCATTTTGATAAGTCAACTAAAAACAGAAATTGGTTTTAAATTTTCTCGGATGTCCTCAAGCGAATGAATTTTGCAATAAACAGCAATTGCACAATAGTTATACTTAACATATTTTATCACAAGTTGAAGATACGAAGCTGAAAATCAGCACTGTCCATAGAGTAGCGGATAGTTACGATTTGGTATTCATACTATTTAAAATCGCCAAAACATATTATGAGCAGTGCGGCGTACCTATCGGCTAATCAGCGGCGGTCAGTATCGGGCATCGGCTATCGCGCTCGCATAAAGATTCAGCGGATAGCCGCCGTATCTCAGATGATAGCTGAGATAAATGGAAGCGCGCGCAGCCGAAATACGGCCGGGGATTGAACAAAAAGGCGTATGCGCAGGATGGTCGTATGCGAGGAGAGGCAAGCAATATTGGTTCAAGGGTTTTGACCGGACTTTCTTCTTGAAAGATCTAATTTGATGAGCGAGAAGGTGATACGACGATAGTAAGTTAAAGTTGGTAACAGTTTCTGTAAACGGCTACAATTCATAAAGCAAGAAAATATTTAAATCACGCGAGGGTCAAAATTTTCCTAAATCTCAATAAAAGTAGATTGAGCTGGAAACGATCAAATAGGACGAATTACAGCAATGAAGTTAAACTGCTGATCTTGATCTGAACTTCGTTAAACTGCATTAAAAAGTTGTCAATGACATTTGTGGCAAAATCCAGCCCCTGTATTAAGACAAATGTTTGTTTATAAATCCTTTTCTAGGCGTTACAAAAGCGAGTGAGATAGACATTTTCGAATCGAAGTATTTGTAAAAAGGGATGCCATAAAAAAATTGACGCTAACAAAAAGAACGAGCCGTTCAAAAAAAGAATATATTTGAATGCTCATGTTCCCTCTTTCACAGCACCATCCCGGCGGTGTCCTTAAAGGCTAGTGTGACACTGTTATTTAGTATCGAACCGGTAGCACACGCCTGTCGCGGCGGATATAAATACAAGTTAAATCTGACGACAAACTGCAAGGACCACAGATAAAAATGTTTTGGACAAGATTATGTTATCGCGGCTATTATTGCGTTGTCTCTAGCCGTTTTGAGGTCTAATGGCGTGATCCTACTTATCCTACTAATACTTATTATAAATGCGAATGTTTATGAGGATGGATGTATGGATGTTTGTTACTCTTTCACGTCAAAACGGCTGAACGGATCTTGATGAAATTTGGCACAGAGGTGGAACATAGGATACTTTTTTTTTTAAATCACGCGGGCGAAGCCGCGGGCGCCAGCTAGTTAGTTTATAAAGCAGTGATGGCGCTGGACCTGCCAGGATTGCGAGTTGGAAAGAGTTACCACAGTCCTGGAACATAAAGGGCGAAAGAAGGAACATGGGTGGGTGTTAGTCAGTAAAAGTCTGACAATGAAGTTATTTGATGATTTTCATCCGCTAGTAAAAAAAATAGCCAGGATGACGAAATAGTCGTCTTACTGATGTGTCTGATAAGTTAGATTGCTGCTCTGCCTCGATGGTTAAGTGATCGCAAGCGCGACTGCTATGCAATAAGGCACTGGGTTCAATTCCAAGGTCGGACAAAGTGTTATTAGATTTTTATCAGGAATTTCTCATTAGCAGCCACGAAGTCTGGATTTCTGCCTGGTTGATGGAAATAGGCTCGTACCCTATGGGACTTAAACATGACTGGCGAATTGTGGGTGAACTATTGGGTACACCTCTGTCTAACTCTTTCAAATCAAATCATTTATTTAAATTAGACTATTACAGGCACTTTTGAATGTCATGAAAACAAAAAAAAAGTTGCTGCTACAGGCCCAGTCACAAGGCATAATATCTTGTGAAAGTACTGTAGTTGCCCATTCCAAAGCGTAGATCTCTATTGAGAAGAATGGGCAAGAAACTCCATGGACACTCTTTTAAATCATAATATTTTACAAAACCATGGATACATCATTCATGTTGAGATCATAAATACATGTGAGAACGATGTAGAAAAACGAGCACATTAAGAGCGTCCAGAGTAAAAGCAAAAACAGGAGTTTAATAAAACTTTGTCGAATCAAGCGTGATGATATGTACAGACGCCTGCACATCAAGCTACTACAATCTGTCAGATTTCTTTGATAGATTTTCGACTTTATTTCTAAAGTATTAGGTTCAAGGTTCATTGGGAAAAATTGACAGTTTCGGGTAGCTTGACCTGCTGGCGTCTGTACTATGATTTAAGAATCACTGTCATGTCACCCAACCGCAACATTGCTCTATCTAATCCCGCAGATTTTTTATTTGACGGCACGGATGGCGCAGTGGCTGAACGATTGACTGCTGCGCTGTGTGTCGCGGGTTTGATTCCCGCACGGAACAAATATTTGTATGGCCTAGAAATAGTTGTTTCGGGTCTGGCTGTTTGTTTATGTGATTTTTTTTTAAACGTACCCACGATACAGGAGAAATTCTTAGCTTGGGGTAACGTTTTTTTAAAAAAAAAACCTTCAAACGCCTCTTACGGCCGGCTGTTATGGCCATGATGTAACGTCATTTACCAAAATATCACATTTTTAAATCAAATTTTTGATGTTAATAAAATATTTGTACAAATTGTAAAACATTTTTCAAGTAAAAATTGCAAATACAATATTATAATAAAAAGTTAGCGATAATTTAAGGCATAATTACCGGCATTATCTCAAAACGATGGGATTTTAGTTTGCGTTCCGTTTCACCAAAAACATGCAACACAAAATAATAAATTGGAAAATAGTGCTTCATTTATGTATTACATAAAATGGGGCAAGGGCAGAAAAAGATGATGACTTACAGCTAAAGAGAACATAACAAATCTTATTATTAGAAAGTACAATAAGTGTACTTCATGACCACATTGTTTAGTGATACAGGACAAAACTATAAAAAAAAAAATTATGCGTTGCTTGAAAAAACAGCCAAACAGTTTACATTAAATATCATTTGCTGAGCACAAAATAAACATGTCAGAAGCTTATTATTGGCAAACTTTTTTGTTAATCTTAAAAGTATAATCATCAGCATGTAATTTCTTACTGCTGGAACACAGGTGTCATCTATTTGAGTGGATACCTTACTACATGGGAGGCATGTAACAAAAACAACATTTAGGGTTCCGTACGTCAAAATGAAAAAAACGGTACCCGTAGAATCACTTCGTCTGTCTGCCTGCCTGCCTGTGTTTTTATCTGTCTGTCTGTCAAGGCCCTTTAACTCGGGAACGCGTGGAGGTATCGAGTTGGAACCATTATACTTAAGTTTGTGGTCTCTTGCAGCTGTGAACTAATCAACCTTCTAAATTAACGCAGTCAAAAGATATGGCCGTTTAAGACTCGCACTTGACTGGTTTTGGTCATAGGATATGCCTGTTTTTTTCACAATATTGTCGTCCAGTGGTTTGATTTAAAAACCTATTTTTTTTTAATCGTTCCCCCGTTTACAAAGTTTATTCTCCCTCCCAGGCCACAAACAAATGAACAAAGACTTTAAAAATACCGTTTTAATAATTTCGAATAAAAAACCAAGAAGTATTGTTTTAATTTCGACTTCCCCAACAAATTAAAGTTAGGTATGTACTTCAAACCGTTCCAGTCGAGTAATCTGACTACATTTTATTGCTGCCTTTATTTTAGCACAAAACTGAACGAAGCTTTAAAGCTCATATTGTACCAGGCAACAAAAATCAGCCATTTAGAGAATTTCGGTCCTTGTACACCACAAAATAGAGTAGGATTTCGCTTGTTTATAGATTCAGAAGGACTTTTAAAGCTCGAACGGTTTACAAATTAAGGACTCTAATGGGGTATTTAAAAAAATGTTTAATTGCATTGCGAAAGAATAGTGTGGACTACAGTTTTGTATTTCGAATATATTTTTAAGATACTTTTAAATTTATTTAGTCAGACGTGGAAGGATATATCTTTGGAACAACGACTTTGCGACGCAAGTCGAAGTTTAACCAGCGTCGTCGCAGCGTCCACATGAAGTTGACCAACCTAATATCTACCATCCATGGAATTTTCCCTACTGTCCTGTTCCTACAGTACATACCTACATTACATCACACGTATAATCCCCAAAGAGTTAGGCAGTAATGCACCCTTTTGTACGGATGGGAAATCATCAAATAACTTCCCCCATTCTGGGCGGAGCGGGGGGAGTGAAAGACTTTTACTGAAACTAAAACCTACCCATGCCCTTTATCTTCCGGGGCCTCGGTATTTCTTTCGAGCAACCGGCAACCTAGCAGGCGGTGGCCTTGGCAGGCCTCTCTGTTTTGCTGAAATCTGTCTCGCGGCCACCGTAGATGCGGGCCTGTGGACGGTGAGCAATGGGTAGCTCACCGTCCGTTCGTCTATTGATGACAGGCTGTGTCGGCGGCGCGTTTGTAACGTGTTTCACGCGCGCCTCAAAGAGATGTCAGCAAAGCAGAGGGGCTTGCCAGGGCCTCCGCCTGCCGGGGTTGCGGGTTGTTCGAAGGAGATACCGCGCGGCCCCGGAACAGAAAGGAAGAAGGAACATAGGTGGGTTTTAGTCAGTAAAAGTCTGACACGACCCCCGCTCCGCCCAGAGCGGGGTAAGTTATTTGATGATTCCCCAAAAAAAAAAATAAGGGTCCCAACTATCTGTACCAAAAATTCATCAAAATTGGTTGGGCTATTTAGGCGTGAAAACGTTACAAACGAACTCACTTTTGCTTTTATAATATTAGTAAGGATTATACTAGCTTTTGCCCGCAGCTTCGCTCGCGTTAAATTCGGGGTAATACAGTTCCCCTTTCCTGATTTGCAGGTACCTGCTACCTGTAGTTTTTGCTCTTGCGCCTTACTTATTGTAATAGCAAAGCTAAGTTTTCCCTTTTCTTCCCTCTTTCTCCCTAATTTCTCACTTTTTTAAAAGAAAAAAATAGCCTATGGACTTTTCCAGGGTCCCATTCATAAAAATCTGTTTACCATTTAGGCGTGAAAACGTAAGGAAGTAAAGAAGGACTAGCTGATAGAATATGCAATATATCTTTATGAATTGTAGCCTATGTGTGTTTCAGATATGTAAGCTTAATTATTGTAAAGTTTCATTAAAATCCATTTAGTAGTTTTCGCGTGAAAGAGCAACAATCATCCATACAAACTTTCGCGTTTCTAATATTAGTTGGATTTATTATACAATATACAAAATTAAGTTAATGAGGCACATCACCTGAACTCCCATCGTCTACTCCCCCAGTCCGTGATCAATGATCGCTGATCGTACAGGAAGGGACAGCGGGAACAAAAAGGTGCTGATCCGATCTAAACTTATTTGTAGCGGGAAGCTAACCCGCTCTCTACCGCCGCTGATTGTGCCTTATCTAGTGCAGGCGACTTTAATTCGAAATAACAAGGGTTACATATGTTTAAGTAGATGTTGATAGGTGCGTGTTTTGTTTGTGTTTTGGGGATTTTGCTTGTATTTCTTACTATCCTGCAAAGATGCTTATTAATGAAGTTGAACACTTTTTGTATTTAAGTCAAAAATACCCTAAAGAAATACGTCAAAAATACGCGTCTCGGACGTCGAGTGGACATCAGCCTGTTATACAATACAATATTTAAAGTCACATTCTAGATCAGTCACATTCTAGATCATCGTCAATTTGTGTAAATAAATAAAAACCGGCCAAATGCGAGTCAGACTCACGCACCGAGGGTTCCGTACAAACTTGCGATATAAACAGCCATAACTTCTGACTATGTACATTTGGAAGGTTGATATTTTCACAGCACAAAGGGACCACAGACTGGAGAATATAGTTTTAATTTTTTAATTTCAACTCGATACCTCTAAGCGTTCCTGAGATAAAGGGTCTTGAAAGACAGACAGACAGATAAAGTGATCCAATAAGGGTTCCGCTTTTTCTTTTTGAGGTACAGAACCCTAAAAATTATGCTTTTTCACAGGAAAAAGCTTTGTTTATATCCTACTAATATTTTTAATCCGGAAGTTTGTTTGGATGTATGGATGTATGTTACTCTTTCACGCAAAACTTACAGAATGGATTTTAATAAAATTTTATAATAATATAGCTTATACATAAGAATAACACATTGGGAACAATACATAAAGATATATTGTAAATTCTAATACACGGGGCGCAGCTAGTAAGGTCATGAATTTCTCAAATACTGCCACAAAAAAAACACATTAACAGTTAGAGCACCATATCTTGCAATTAAATACATTATCAATAAACACTCAAACACTTCAAACAAACCATTCCCAATGGCTCAAACCACATAAATTAATCACAACCAATGGCACAACACACCTACTTAATCAGCTGCTAAGTATTAATCCCCGATTTAAAGCCATTAGCATTGAAATGTGGAATATTTTGTCCAAATAGAGCCCGGCGGGTCAAAGGATAGTGCCTGGCAATAAATCATGGAATGCTTGGAATAGTCGCCAGTCGTGCCCTGCTACGTAATTAGCGATAGAACTAATTAAACCTCGGTTTGGTTGGCGAAGGGAAGGTTGCACTGGTTTTAACTGAGATCAAAGATTGTGGTGTGCGGTACGATTGTATTGAGATTCGCGGGCTATGTGATCAAATATTTGATTTGTTTGTTTTTTTTTTGAGTAACTAGTTTCGTTTAAGGATTTTATTTGGTTTATAATTTTCGATGCTGTTGTGGTATGTCGTGGACAAGTGATGCGAAAGAATAAGTTAAATAGAGAAGATATGTTTTAATTGTTAATTATTTAAATAACTTTTTTCTGACCCAAGGAAACCCTATTTAAAAATAATTAACAGTAAATTGAACTAACCTTTCCAATAGCTTCCCAAAACAATCAGATGCAAAAGCAATGAACGGACTCTACACTCAACATTCAACCTCTCTTTCTACATTACAAGGTTGAAAATAGATTGTAATCAAGAAATTAACTTAGGGGTTAGATAAAAAGCTCCATATAAGGTATACAAATGTTACAGGAACTGTTATGTCGGTTAAATAAAGTACTGTATCCGACGGTCGCATTCGAAATGTTAGAGGAACTAACTCGACTTGTAGAGACGGACTTGCAAATGCCATACCTATGTACCTTCATTTATGGCTGCGATTAGTCTCCTGAATACCTGACTCGTTGGTCAAGTAGTTGCAAGCGCAACTGCTGAGCGTGATGTCCTGGGTTCGATTGCCGGGTCGATTCGGATCTTCTTAGTATATGGATTTGTGCTTGGTTAACGGTATTGGGCTCGGTCTCTGCTGTCTATACTGTCTTCGAGGACTCCTTTGTTTAACTCTTCGGAGATTAAAACGTTCTGTTATGATAATATGTAATCTACTAATAAAGGTAGTCAATTTTTAAACTGAAATACACAAACAGCCAGACCCGGAACTACTATCTGTAGGCCATACAAATATGTGTTCCGTGCGGGGATCGAGCCCGCGACACACAGCGTGGCAGTCGATCGCTCAGTCACTGCGCCAACCGTGTCGTCAATTTGTTGTTTTATACAATACCTTGAGTATCTTCTGCAATACCTACAACCTGCCTTTCAGTCTCATGATCAGGTCTGGCAAAGTGTTGTTGAGTTGTTTCTAACAGAAACGCTTTGATAAAATTAGTGCCAGTTGACCGCAATAAGGTCACCCCAAAAAAAAAGTTCAAATCAACTATGACATACTTAACAGACGAAATGTCAGTGTACCTCCTAGAGGCACGCTTGTATGTAATTTCTTACATTCGTGGTGTTATTTAAAATAAGTCATAACAAATACACGCCTGTTGAAGGACCGTTCTGTCAGGAAATGAGTGGTTTGGTTGGGAATTTCACTCTAACACGCACATAGGCACATGGAACTGGATACAAACGAACAAAATTTACATTAAGAATTCCTATCAACCATCTGTACACCTCCCATCATCAGCTATTCGAAAGGTCCCTTCTCCCACTCAAATACTATACGAACCTATAAAAAACTAACCTCATTTCCTGTATACCTATGAATCAACAGGCCGCTTCAATTTAAAAAAAAAATATAAAGCTATTTATGTATAAAGAGTTCCATATTCAAACCGTGGCTCGATTAGCGTCCAAGATGGCGACGAGGCCGATTTTTGTCCAGCGATACAAAATTTCAATTTCCTGTTTTAGTTATCGCACCTCAGTGATCTAAGTTTGACAAATAAGTTCATTTTGACGAGTCGCTCGGTGACGGAGCGGGTGATTTATCATTTTAAATGATCGTATCCAGTAGCTGCCACACTGGAAATCCGATAAAATGTCGAGTATTACGAACGGATAGTCACTATCTTTTTGTCGTGGGTTAAGCATAAGCTTATTCAGTTAAAAATTGGTCCTTTATATCTACAATGATGTCTTAACAATATTTCTTCCAATGCAAGCTTATCAATCTTCGTCAAGCTGTGACATTTTATACCATGAATAAAAACTTATGAGTTTACAAAGAGCTTTTAAAAATTTAACGATCGCTGTATACCACCATAGCAAACAAAAGATACTTCAGTTTTGTCTTACCAAGCTCGTACATTATTAACTTTTAAAGTCTATTATTTTGTTTAAATGCACAATTTGTAGTCTAAAACCTACCATTACGGCACCAAACAGTACGCTTTGCACCTCAACGTTATACTACTGTAACTTTACGTCTAAAAGCGTCCAAATGACATTACGAAAACCGTCAGGAGCACGGTTTGACGTGCAACAAGTCATTTCCCTTCGGCACAGCAACAAAAGCGAGCCACCGACTCCCCAACCACTATTACCGTCATGGGGTTACTTAAAATTCAAATAAAGCGAAAAAGCCGCCTTTACTTGGTCGGGCCGCGTCGAAATAGCGAAATAATTGCGACGTGGGCTCTTAAATCTGTGAGCGCGTCATTTGTTTATTAAGGGTCCGAGCCGCAGGGCCTTTTAGCATAAATACTGTGGCAGCAGTAGACAGTCGACCGCGCCTACATAAACTGAGAAAACAAACCTAAACTAAGTTTATGCGAGTTACAAGAGGACCGACGACGACGTTGTCGGAAGCGTTCGCCGAAATGAAGTGGTCGAAGCCTCGAAGGATGTTTGCTTGAGCGTGTTCTGTGTAATTTGCAATTGTTTTTAAATGCCAGAGAGCTGCTTCACCTGTTTAAGAGAATACAGTAGTCCACTCGTTTGTGATAAATGACTGTGAGTTTCTTTGAAAAGGGTAATAAACCACGTGATTTGTTAGCAACTGAGATTTTTTAATATGTTTGGAGGGAAATAAATATCTGCTAACGCCTTGTGTAAAAATGTGAAATCATGTATGAATTTATTAATGAAATATTTTTTAGAGAAGAATAGTAGATTATGAAATAAGTTAAATTATGAGGAACGTTTTTTAGTAAATGCTCTCTCAAAGATGATTTACAGCACAAAGTAAATGGCATAATTGTTTATCACCATAAAGGAAAATGCTCAGAAATAAAAAGAAATCACTGCCTCGACGCAAGTCGGCGGTACCAGGCGGACATACGCGTAGAGTAGTGGCCGGTGCGGCGCTGTCATCGCGTGCGCGCGCACACATAAATCCGACGACGACATTCTTTGCGGCCACCGCCGCCGCCGATATGCGCTCCTGGTACACACAGCGAAGGAACGGAGTTTGCTTTTGAAATTGTTACATTATGGTAGCTTCATAAAGGCATCTGTAACAAGGAAAACGCACCATATACAGTAGTTTATCAGGTATCTTGATAATACATATTTATTTGTACATGGACTCACATGATTCTGATTCCGAACACCAAAAACGTCGAGTTAATAGGTGCGTATATTTGGGTCAAAGTTGGTATTCTGATGATGTTATTTGAATGATAATAATAGCTCAGTTTGTGCTCGTTCATCTTTAAATTCAAACGCCTGCACAGAATCCTGCTTAGCCTTTTACTAGAGCGTCACGATATTAATATTGAATCGTGTAATAAATTTATATCGTTTAATAATCACCAAATGAGAGGTTGGCGTAATAATATAAATCTGTGGGCCCGCGCAGGTTGCAGTAACAATCAAATTTAATGTGCATCACTATGTGATGCGCGAGGGCACCCACGCTTCGCCCACGGTGCTTACGGTGACCATGCTTATTGAATAGCAATAATGTGAATTTATTAAGATGATGCATACGTGCAAAAGGAGGCAGACAAAAGGGCATCAATAACTAAAGGCTCATGCACTCTGGTCAGGTATTGTTATCTCGCGATTTTCCTGAATTATAAACCATGGGAACAGACTGTTCAATCGATGAACATGTTGAGCACTTTATAGCTTTAAATTCATAGTACAACGTAACTTAATAGAAAAACGTCACAACCCAAAGGCAAACCACTCATTCATTATATTGGCCGAAAACTACATACTATTCATGTCATATTGAGGGCCATTCGTGCCACGGAAAGCACGTTAAGCCATGAGTGCCTGCAGTGACCTGTTTAGGCCAAAGGTAGTCCCTTCATGTAACATGCTGGTATTCAGTTGCATCCGGTTAGACCTGAAACCGTAAATTTTTCTAGATCTGTAACTGAACTAGCAGCTGCGTGGTAAAAAAAAGTGAAACAAGAAGCGTCCCAACATCAGCCAATAGAAAGCATATTGCACTGAAGACGCTTCGTAGACCTATGAAGTTTTCCTATTCGCATTCGGACTTATCCCGCCAACCACTGTCAATATACATCCCCTAACATCCGAGGCACGATTTTTCCAACCAATCAATAAAACGATCGGGCAGCGAACGAAACAATCGTAGTTATTTAATATCTTGCAGTTTCGCAATCTATGACCTTGCTACGTAAATGAATTAGAAATAAGTATGAATGACTAATCACGAAGATGCGCTGTAAGCTGTTTATACATTGCATTTTCTTGTTCGTTTTAGTTTTAGAGAAACCTCGGGGTCTACTAGAGGTTTCGTTTATTGTCTATGGCAACTTTTTTTTTCATCAGCTGACACCATAGTGGCTACGGGCTACCGGAGTCGCACAACAACATTGTTTCAACAGGCGCTAGGCGCTTTAAATCTATTATTTCAGAAGGTGATTATCAAACATGGTAAGACAAAGATATTCCATTCTATTTCTTCTTCCTATATTCTTGTCTTCTTCTTGGGGTCGCTGTCGCATGATCATCAGCACTAATCCAATGAAGAAGAATTCTATTGATTTCAGAAGAAATCAACAGATTTCTTCTGAAATCAATAGATTTCTTCACTCTGTCACTATGAGGTGACTACAATCAATACAAATGCTTGTGCGGTTTTAGCTAAGAGCTTGAATATTGGTGTTATTGGTTTCGTGATTACTTAGATCATCATTTTACTGCCCTGATCTCAATTTATTTGGGGTTGACGCAGCATGTCGTTTACTTCCATTCTTCTCTTTTAGCTTATCGTCATCACATCAGATACTTTATATCTTACAATATCCTCGTACACACCGTCCATCCATAGTTTCTTTCTCTCTTTTACTGATTGAATATCTATCTTTATATAGTCTTTTTCTTTTACTGATTGAATATCTATCTTTATTGACCAGCCCTAGCTGGTCACTTATTTTAGTACTTGATTATAAACCTTCATCATTCACTTTGATTTCATCCAATGCTGGGCATAAGTCTTACTTTTCTTGCGCAAGTTCCCTTGCTCCTGGACCACTTAATCCTTACCTCCTTAGAAATTACCATTGCTACAAAGCCTTGAAAACTGTAGGTACAATGTTCATAGTCTACTTCATGTGGAATAAAAAAGCACTGTATTCTTTTTAGCAGTTTCAACAATTCTGTCAATGTTTACTAACCTTACACTCTTAGTCCACTTACTACGGCGTACGCGCAATCAGCTTACTGAAGATTTCATTCAGAACTTATTGCACATTTCGCATAGTCCCTACTGTTTTTTTTTTCTAATTGTTTCCGGTGAAGGAGGGGCTCGTTGCTAAATAATAACCGCAGAGGTCGATCTTTAGGTTAAGCCGAGCTTGCCTAAGTAGTTCCAAGTCTCAGAAAGCACTTTAAGGCTTTGGTACTGGTTGGCAGTTATAGATCTTTGACAAACGTTACAGGTAGTCCGTGGCTCGAAAGTCTGACAGCCAGTCTTTGAAGACGATATCTTATTATCCAGTACTAGCTAGGTTATGGAGGTCAGATATAAGATGTCGCTCCATGTAAATCCATGGTATTCAGCTGAATCTGCTAAGACTAGAATAGACTAACTAGGCAGTTGATTGTGTGTCTGGTCAAAATTGACGTTGATGATACCTACTTGCCAAAGAATTACGTATCGAAGACATACCTATTACGGAAACGTAACTTATAAATAAACTAAAAAATTGCACGAAAACTATTTTTACAATGCAGTAATTTCATTAGAAATTACTTGAAATTTGTAAGTTGAGAGTTTCAACATCAAACCTATTTTGAGTTGCCTGCTCTTTGTAAGTCAAAGCTGAAATGTGTTTTGAAATATGTTTGTAATTAGATTTAGAATAAGGAAGGTCTTCAAGGGTTCTATAAAAATATCACGTAACGTCTCCGTTTAACGTCTTCGTCTTTGTTTATACTGAAACAAACTGTTGTTTATGGGTGGGCAAGCAGGCTTTACTGCGGCGACTTCAGGGACAAAGTTAATCTCCCCCCTGTAATGGAAGAACACAGCAACACTAGTTTTCAGAAGAAATAGTCTTAGAGGTTGTACTTCCCAGAAAATTCCAAAAGTGACAAAACCAACGCTAGACTGGTAAGTATAAATTGTTTTATTGTCTAAGCTTATTTCTTTCTTTTACTTCAGCATTTGGTACGAAGTAAAACTCATGAAAAAGGCGTAAAAACTAACAAATAGCATCGTAAGAGCTTTCGATGTGTTCTGAGAATGAACTATTATTTCTAGTATTTTATGACAAACTGATGTCGGTACAACACTTTAAACATTTATATGTTGCCGTTTATTTGTTCTTAAATAAATACTTTGGACTGCAAAGGGTTTCCACAATATTCTATGTTGGTATTTATGTTTTACATCTTGAAGTATAGAGGGTTTTGTTTGGATGGGAAATCAAACCGGGTGGGTTTGATGTCCCTTCTTTTGACCTTGATGTTCCGGGGCCGCGGTATAAGTACATGAAGACCAAGCCTGATGCACTAAGTCATCATTCCAGTGGATCTGCCTTCAGCTAGTCTTCCAAGATCTGAGTGCTTACTCAAAGTGGCATTGTATCAGAGGGGCTTGCCAGAGCCGGGGTTGCGGGTTGTTCGAAAGAGATACCGCGGCCCCGGAACGTAAAGGGCAACAGAAGGAACATGGGTGGGTTTTAGTCAGTACAAGTCTGACATGCCCCCCCGCTCCGCCCAGAGCGGGGGAAGTCATTGGATTATTTCCCACCCCAAAAAAAAAAAAAAAAAAAAAAAAGTGGCATTGTATGTATACCTATGTGATCACAATGATGGAAAAGTCGTACAGTAGATTGTTATACAGGGGACTAAAATGACAGTATACACGAGGTAGTTTTACTTCAGAGCTTTAGCTATTTAGCTCTGGTATTTTACAATGACGAACTTTATGAGCAAGAACATTGACTGGCTTATTAGCCAGTAATATATTTTATAGCCACAGTACAGCGAACGTCAATCTTTGTATCCTGTTCAAATTCTGATGATGTCCTGATTGCCCTTGTCAAGACCCTAGTTGGCTCACAGGTATTAAATAGACGTGCCGATTACCCAGTACAATGGTCCCTCGAGCCTTACCTCCAACCTCCCTTTTTGGCGGAGTGCCACCGAATTACCCACTCCGTGCCTACCGTCCTGAATACGTGCACCAGCAAAGCAATATTGAGCTAAATGAGCTAAATCTTTACACTGTTAGACGACCATATCGATCTATTAATATCATCTTAATCTCGCAATTATATTTACAAAACCTACAAGTTCATCAACCCCTACAACGTTCATCAAACCACACACGGCGAAGCGTGAGGGTTGGGATCTACGCTACGATCGTACAGCGCCATCTCTTGGCAGGGCGGGGCAACTCACGAAAGATGACGTCAACGCCTCAGGCGCGCGCTGATTGAGCGATGAACTTTGCTGAGCCGCGTCGATCATTTCATGTATTATTATTAGCTACAGTTTATACGAAGGATTATCCATTCAGATTTTTGTAGACAGGATGTTGGTTATTAGTTAGAGTAATCGATGTGGGAGGTTAATCAATGAGTCGAGGTGAACGATGTGTAGAATGATGAGGTGAAGTATTGATGTTTGTTGACTATAATAATTTATATTTCCGCTAGTCAATCCACATTAGGAGAAAGTACGGAATAGTCCTCGAGATAAGAAACTGTGTTATCGATAATAATCTCGGAGAATATTGAAAAGCCTTAGTTATGTACGACGTAGGTAAGGACAAAAACTCTCGACTTGTTAGTCTCCCAGCAGCCCAGTTCCTAATATGAGAACTTCACACCACGTGAAAAGACACTGCAATTGTATTCTTCATCGTTCATTACCTAGTTTCAGCCATAACCTTCACACCTATACAGGTTTTTGATGGTCACACAACCAGAAAGTTTAAGCAGAGGTGCAACATATAGTTATTGTGAAAACCCGTGTTAATGAGGGGAAGCATTCAACCACATGTTTGAATACAAATATTC
Source organism: Ochropleura plecta (assembly GCA_905475445.1). Lineage (NCBI taxonomy): Eukaryota > Metazoa > Arthropoda > Insecta > Lepidoptera > Noctuidae > Ochropleura > Ochropleura plecta. The sequence goes on along the minus strand of FR997738.1, from coordinate 8,343,278 downwards.
AGACTACGACTAACAAACTTCTTAAACAAAAACCTGGGAATCGGACCAAAAACCACATGCTCAGCAAAAGAGACCACTAGACCAACTGACCACCATAGACAAAAGAATACATTTTAGAAAAAAAAAATCCTTCTTGAGATATCCCTGATCATCCTGTACATGGAGGCCGTTACAACATCGTTCGCAAGCACTTATTAATAACGAAGAAAGCTGCACCGAATCTCTTGATCGACAAACAATGGGTGTGCTCGGATACCCGCGAAGCCAAAGCAAATATTATTTATTATAATATTCAGCTTTTACAAAATACATCGAACGTTTAAAAATACGACACGGTAAGAAAGATGGTCGGCGACTGTTTTAATGTGGGTGGTGACAATTTAACGGAAGTTCGGTTTTTGAAATTGGCGCGGGAATTCGATTCGGATTTACAGATGGTATATATATATATATATTTATTTATTTTTAGTTTTTGGACTGACCTAAATAAAAACAGTTCAGAGCCAAATTGACTGGAAACTCGGTAACTTGGTTTCCTCAGCTCAGTTTTTTTTGGAAAATATTGATCAAGAGTGGGTTTAACAAATCTAAAAAATTATAATCTAAATTGAGCTAGGTAGCCCAGAACTTTACTACGATTTTTACGCCTTCATCACCATCCATATTTGGGGGAACAACAGGACACGCAGGTTATTAAAGCACGAAAGCTATCCATCAATACATCCATCGTGTTTGGATCATCACCACATTTACGTACCTACCAATTATAATATTCTTACGTGTTTTGTGGATAACCCTACGTTGCAACTTGTTCCTTGATTTTATTCGTGATTGGAAATGGCCAGTCTCCCTCAAGTGTAGAATCAAGCAGCCATTCAAAAAATTACTTGTCACAAAAGTACAGTAGGTACTTGGGAACCTTTCAATTCAGGCCTCGTAATATTCTGACAGCTTCATCTTACTGGGTGGAGAACTAAAACAAACACGCCTATCTTAAATCGTAGTAAAAACATCTCAACTTGCGCAGAGCGAAGGGATTTATTTATAAAAATCCCTCTTCAATGCCTTATTGAATAATCGACGAGCCAAAGATGGGAGATACGGCCTCTCCCGACGCAAATTAATATTTTGCATCGGCGAATTAATATAATTAGCCGTAATTATTATTCAGTTTTGTGCGTTGCTTTATGCACGAGGTCGATGCATGGGAAAAACATTTTTGTTTGTTTTTTGGGACACAAAAAGTTTTCCGTTGACTTAAACATTCATTTACTTGATGGTTTTGTAGAAGATTAAAATCATATAAGTAAATGGATGGCAATTTGCTATCATCTATAAAATAGATGGTTTTAATTATTTTTGCAAATTTGGCCTACAATGCCAGCATTGAATTTCAAACTTTTACCATTACACAGCCTTGCAAGCAATGCAGGATTTGTTTCTTGTTATGTCATGTTATACCCATTAATACTGTCACTGCTGTCAATCAAAATACGCACAAGGCACACTGCTGAAAACATGCAAAACAGCGCCATCTGTGGACACAGCACAACTGTAAAATAAAAACGTTCCATTTCTTTTCTAGGTAAATGAATAAATTAACCGCCGGCAAAATGTAATATCACGTCTGAATTTATTACAATAATAAATAAAGTCATGACGTCAAAGCAATAACTTGTGAAATTAAAATAAAATTGCATCAATAAAACCAATAAAAAATCACACGTATCATTGACACGTCTTGTAACGGAACGACGTCCTTATGTCAACGCAAACAAAACTATGTCAAAATTAATTCTAAATTTCGTGTAAAAACAACAACAAAATCACACAACAATTTATGTGCAGCAATCCATGTGCTCCTTTAATTTGTTTATATAATAAAGAAACGTCGTGATGGCTGAAAAGTAAGTTTTTTCACTTAATTACGCTATCACAAAATCCATGTCAACATTCTATGGTTATCGAGGAAAGAGCTTAATGGGAAGTAAATGCGTTGTTTTGGTGATAAAACGATTACACGGTTACTTTTTCAACTCTAGAAATAACATTTGCGAAATGAGAATCACGTTTTTGAAAGGTCATAGAGTTCAATTAGGAGAAGTATTCATTGCTTCCTAGTCGCTCATTTTGACAATGTACAAGCGAATTAGACGAATCGAGTAATGTCAGGCACATAACAGTAACAACCGAATCATTTTGGTGTTAACTAGATGCTGACATAATTCCTTTTCTGACGAACTTTAGGAACCTTATAAGGATTCAGTTCAGTTAGGCAAGTAATTGTTATGTGTCAATGCTTATATTCGTAAAATGGAGAGGTTTATAATCTGATAAAAACTCTTCTATTGATATTTCTTTTTCTTACATTAAAAAATCATTTCCAATCACTTAGCCATGTTCAAGACAAATAGGTACTTAAATAATGGATGAACTTCTAAGTTATGCATGATATATATTCTATTAACTTATCACTGTATATACAACTTAAATGGCCATATACTATGATAATTTTGTTACATAAGTCAATATTATTGCTGATGTTAAGATTTTTCTGTTATTGGTTCAAATATTGTGAAGCTGTGTTACTGGGGCTAAGTTCAACTTTTACATTAGTCAATGAACAGCATAGTTTTCACACATTTTTTTAATAACCATAATGCTTTAAAAACAACAAAACAATTAGTCACCTATTGCTATATGTGTTTTCATTGCTGGTACATAGTCTTGTCTCTGGTGAAATGATGAGATTTTGACATTACCCAATCCAAATGGTGTTTTTAGTTATGTAAAAGGAATGAACAAACATTCATTATGTTTTTCCACATTTAAAATTATTCCTCTCTAATCATAGACATTAATGCATTTGTTTCTAAAAGGCTCACATTCTCGTTATTGTTCTCATAGGTCTAGTGATTCCAGTCCCAGTGAGACTACCAGTACGCCGAGGCATGATGAGAAGCAGGCAGGCAACTGGTGGGACACCTGGATATCTTCAGCTAAGTCCAAGGTGAGTGTTCAATTGTCTTTATATTTATTTTTTTAATTAACATGCTATGCCTTTTTAGTATACATCACAGGACAAAGTTTTATTTTATCTAAGATACCTTAAAATATTTTATTTATTTTTTTGTTATGGAGTCTTATTTTACTTATGATATGTCAAAGTACTTATTGATGTCCTTTTTGGTGGTACAGTGGGTCTTACAGTTAGATTTTGGTTACTCTAAAAATAACCCATTAGCCTAGGCATACACTATTGAATAATAAAAGAATTTTAATTTGATATTACTTATAAATTTCAACATTTAGAATAAAAATACCAGCTTTTTACTGTCCCACTGCTGGGTGAAGACCTGTCCTCAAACAGAAAAGGCACGACCATGCTTGCTCAAGACGGGTTAGCGATTTCAAACTTATATTATTTATAACTCCGGGTTTCCTCACTATGGTTTCCTTCACCTGTGATGTCTAAGATAAAAACATAGAAAGACATTTGGATAACTTTTAATTATTATAATTAAAATAAATAAATATTAAGAACACGGGTAATTACCCAGTAAGGGTTTTTGAAGGGAAACCAGAGATACCCAGTAAGGGTTTACATTTTCAACAACGCACTTTCAATTACACAAGCAGTGGAGTAACTTATGGCTAAATAATAACAACAGATCAGGTTGATCTTATAGTTAAGCTGCTCTTGCTTCAGTTGGTTTGTGGATGTATGTCCAGCCAATACATACAGAGGTTCCTTAGGGCCTTATAAAGCATATTAAGCCTTTAGTCCCACCTATCATTTGTAGATCTTTCAAAGTGTTAACAGGTAGTCAGTGATGGATCTGAATGTTGATGGATGGAGAGCGAGAGGAAGGCCAAGAAAAGATCGATGGCTTGTGTAAGGAATGATATGAAGGAGAAAGGCGTAAATGATGCCATCAACGTCTGATAGGGGAGAATGGAAGAAGAAAACGTTTTGCGCCGACCCCAAATAGAATGGGACAAGGTGATGAGTGGCCATTAAGTCTGAAAACTAGTTTTACCATTGTATAACACAGTACTAACTGGGTTGTGGAGGTCACACAAGCGTTTGTTCCATGTAAAATTGTGGTATTTGACTGCATCAGACAGAGTGGAAATGGCCCCAACATCGTTGAAAAAGTAAGGCAGATGATGACTTGAATTTAAAAATACTGCACAATAAGAACTTGTACCCTTAAATAAAAGTAAGCCTTTTAGCCTATATTTTGCTAGTACGCCTCCAGATAGCTTTTCACTTTTCTCTATGTGCGGTTTCCTCCGGCCAATCTATCTTCGTCATTCACACTAATATTACAAAGGCGAATGTTTGTGTGTGTGTTACTAGCTTATATTCTGGATCTAATTTTTATACCGGTCTACACGGGTTAAACCATGGAATGCAGCTAGTCGAAAATAAAAATGAATTTCATTTAAAATATTGTCTTTTTTCTACAAATTAGGCTTTTATCAACAAAATGAAATACATTTTCCCTATTTGATACTGCTTTTAATGAAAGACGTGCAATCATATTATAAACATGACTCATATATTTTTTTTTATTCCATTCCTTTGTCTTTTTATAGGAAGTTAACACTACCTTGTGCTAAGTTTATTTACCTCAGAATAAAGGTATAAATTGCGTCTTTATTCATGTAAATTAATTGTTCGGCTGAAACAGGAGTCTTTGTTAAAAAAAAAACGCTTTCTTGTAAGTGGTATAATAATAGGAGCATTATATAAAAAAGTAAATATTAACTGTGGACTGCAAATGTTTTTTCACCACAAATTTCTCAGTAGCCGTCACGGAGCCCAGGATGTATACCCGGTTGATGGCTATAGGTTCGCCTGCTTATAACATGGAACTTAGGCAAGGTTTAACCAATATTTACAACAACAAAAAAGGAAAGCATTTTTTTTAATAATTTAAAATTATTTTTTCGGGGCTGCAAAATTGATATACACCCGACCGATAGACCAATGGGCGCTGAGAAAAAACATCGCGGTTCAAAAGGCCCTTAAAATGTATAAAATTCGGCATAATTTTCCTGCCCTTGCCCCATTCTATTTGGAGTCAGCGCAACACGTTTTCGTCTTCCATTCTCCCCTGTCAGACGTCGCAACATCATATTTTACTCCTTTCTCCTTCAAATTATTCCTTACAAAATTCATCCACCCATTCTTTAGCCTTCCTCTCCCTTTCCATCCATCAACATTCAGATCCAACGCTATTTAAGTCTCATGTGCTTCGTCCCTCCTCATTATCTGTCCATATCAAGTCACACGACTCCCTTTCAGTTTATCTGTAACAGGCGCAACCTAAAATGTATTAGTTATAACTCGTGAAATGTGGGTGTACTATAATATTATGTACACGTCTGCGTAATCCTTCGGGGAATACAGGTGTCCAGATGATGTTATACATCCAAACTATACGCGTTGCTGATTTCAGTAAAAACTATTCAACTTATCACGGTCTGTGTAGTGCTGGATAGAGGCTTGTTACCCTGTCCTAAGTCTCCCGCTTCAGTCAGCGCTTTTATGTCTACAAATGGCATATCTAGGTCGTCTTGGCACCGTATTTAGGCCTAGGTAGCTCTTTCCATCTCTTGGTACCCATTGCGTGGAGAACTAGATGAGTACCGTGAGGGTGAGATCAAAGTCGCGGGAGAAAAGGTTAGTGGAACGACTTGGGTGGTTGCCCAGTTGTGTAGTCCAAATTTGTAATTTCATACAAGAACCAAAAAATGACATCAAATATGCGTTTTAGAAGGGGGAGGCAGTACACGCATCTATATTTTGCCTTAGCCTCTTAATTCTCTTAAGAAGTATCTAAGTCATTGGAAATAAAAAGCAGTAAACATCTTTTAATATTTTTGTTTGCTCAAGTGAAACAATTCTTAAGGTATTAAGAAAAGGGCACGCCACAATAGTGGCGGTAAGTCCCCTCTTTGAGGAGTGGCTGGAGAGGCGTCATGGCGTCCTCACCTACCGCCTGACGCAGGTCCACACCGGACACGGAAGTTTCGGGAGGTTCCTGCACATAATCGGGCGGGAGGAAACGCCCGGGTGTCACCATTGTGACGATCGCCCGGAGGACACGGTGGAGCCCACAGTGGCGGTCTGCCCAGCTTGGGCGAAGCACCGCCGTGCCCTCGTAGAAGCGATCGGCGGCGTCGATCTCTCGCGTCCGGCCCTGGTTCAGTCTATGGTCCGGAGCGAGAGGGAATGGGAAGCGGTCACCACCTTCTGCGAAGCAGTAATGCTAGTGAAAGAGGAGGCTGGGCGTTTGAGGGAGAGAACCTCAAACCAACCCAGCCGCCGCGGGAGACGCCCCGGGCGCCGCGAGACGACTCCCGGCCACCGTAGATGCGGGCCTGGGGACGGTGAGCAATGGGTAGCTCACCGTCCGTCCGTTTATTGACGACAGGCCGTGTCAACGGCGCGTTCGTGTTTCACGCGCGCCTCAAAGAGAGTCAGCAAAGCAGAGGGGCTTGCCAGGGCCTCCGCCTGCCGGGGTTGCGGGTTTTTCGAAAGAGATACCGCGGCCCCGGAACGTAAAGGGCAACAGAAGGAACATGGGTGGGTTTTAGTCAGTAAAAGTCTGACATGCCCCCCCCGCTCCGCCCAGAGCGGGGGAAGTCATTTGATGATTTCCCAAACGGAAAAAAAGAGGTATTAAGAATTGTTTTTTATTTTTATGATACTGTGACGGATATTATTATTTGTAGATTTCATGTAAGTTAAAACCCTACTAATTTAGGAAAATACAGTCAAATGAACAAACAATTAGTTAAGTAGCTAAGTGACAAAAACTTAATATTTATTTGCACTGAGATATGACTGTTTCGCTGTGAATATTATTGATAACAAAAAAAAACAAGTTTTATCTTTCCAATTAAAAATTGAAGGGGTTGGTCACATTGACAACTTAGATCGGGTGTCACTGTCTTCCTCATTGTAATTCATGTTTGTTGTTTGCAACGATAAAAATCTAAACGTATCTTTTGAATGATGCATAAACTATTGCTTTCTCACTTCATAGGCATTTAAATGACAAGGACAGATATAAACACATGTTGAAACACTAACAGTTACGACCGCGCTAAGTGCCTTTTTGTCATATCTCTTTTGACCGTTCATATCGGTCATTGAAAGAGCCTTGATCAATACAGGATGTATACTGATACGTTAATCATTCAATTGAACCTTAAAAGGACAAACGATGGTGGCGCCATCTTCAAAAATATCCTCTAAATACAAAATCTTCTAGTTACTGATCCTAATGAGGTAAATTAAGTGTTTTGACAGTTCATACAATTTCGTGATGATGGTTAATTGTTCGTGTATAAAACAGCAGTTTTTTGACTTCAATGGCCGTATACTGGCTTATAAAGTACAAAGCCAATATAAGTGGCAAGCAGTAATAGTTTATAGTTTAACCATAACAACGAATATTAGGTATGATTTTTCATAGCTCCAAGTGATTTTACAGAAAATGAAAAATGATATCATAATACATTTAGCTATTTTTAATACCTTCCTAGACAATTTGGTATGCATTTTTTTTTTCTATCGCCTAAGTGGATGTAAGTCTTGTGCAACATTAAAATGCATAGAAACATATATTTATATAAAACATAGGTAGGTACCTGCATTCATAATATTAGGCGTAGATGGCAGCTGGCGGATGTTATTAATCGCGTAAAATACTATAAAATGTACATTTTGGCATACAGCTAGTCCGTGTTACAGAAGTATTTGCAACTTACATAAAAAAGACAATAAATTATCGTGTATTCCGATACCCTTTATTGCACAGGGCCATTTTGAACTTTGTCCTTACATTGTGAGTCGTATTGGATCTTCTCACCTCAATTTCGTAGAAAAAGTAGTCGTAGCTTGATGCTAAATAGCCTATCGTTGGATACTCCATTTATGAAGGACGGGCCTCCATAATTGGGGTATCCAACACAAAATATTTTTTTCAATTCGAAACAGTAGTTTCTGATATCAGCGAGTTCAACAAAACAAACTCTTCAGCTTTATAATATTATTATTAAGGAAATATTTACTGTTGTCACCCCGTACGTACCTACTTCACATCGTTGCGTAAAAAATAATGCATAAACCTCTTTGGTCCAACTTATGACTTAGCCATGACCAACTGTCGCGTATCTAATCGGGACTCGTTCGAACGTTTAGCGAATAAAGAAACTGTTTATTTAGCTACACTATGTCATATATTTTCAAAGCGTTGCGAATGGAAACTGTTCTGAAAATCTGAAATACAGTAGAATAAATATCTGACCCTGTATTGGTCGAAGAGGTATCGTTATTTTAAGCGAGAAAAAAAAATGCAATAAAACACAAAACTGATTAATATTATCAGTTTAATTTTTCTTTTAATTACCTATGCATTACAAATGCTAAGATTTCATGTAATTAAATTATTAAATAGATATGTTGAGTTATGCAATTTTACATTCGTTATCAAATTATATTACATGTAACCGGAAATTAGATATTATACGTTCTTCATGTAGCATGGTGCGGATGACATTAGTAAAATGTACCATTCTTCTTCAATCTGGAACGTTACTTCGATTTCTGATCATGACTGAAAGCCTTTAAGGCTTTACCCTGAATATCATAGCCGTAGCGGACTATTCACAGACATGTTTGGTGATGGGATGTATTACTATGATGAAGCACTAAACATATATTTTCATCTACTGTCACCCGTACCATACTGCAGCGAAAATAGTATAATATCTTAGAATTCTGGTTCCCTGTCTTATCCCGATGTATTTGGGATGGGCACAGATAGTCTTAATCCATACTACTCTATTGGTTATCATCCCCATTCGCAGCCCCCTTCTCATCCAATAACTACTACACTGACGACACAGTTGGCGCAGTGGCTCACCGATCGACTGCTGCGCTGCGTGTCGCGGGTTCGATTCCCGCACGGAAGAAATATTTGGATGGCCTACAGATAGTTGTTCCGAGTTTGGCTGTTTGTGTATGTGAGTTTACATAAATGTTTGTAAACGCAACCACGATACAGGAGAAATTCCTAGTGTGGGGCAACGTTTATTTAAGAAAAAATGACATCTTCCACAAAGTTCGTCTTTAATATAAATAAATATTCTTTCTATTACTTATACTTATTACGACGGTAACTTTCCAGCCGAATTTTACGAGCAACGCGGTGATTCGGCAACTACCTGCCCACATTACTAATAGAAATTCAGTTTTTACTGTTATGAATGTTATGATGATATAACCGATATGTTACTGAAATATCGCATGAAACGACAAGCGGGGTCACCGACATTGATGAAACTGTTCTATACTGAGTCACTTTAGATCATGCATCTATACTGTTTTGCTAATAAAATTGTACAACCAACATGTGAGAATAAACTCTAACCTCAAATCAATAAGGTTTAATTTAGGTTGGTGAATAAAAAAATGGCTGTATTTTTATGCCGTGTGCCGTAAACAAAGACGGCATTGATGATCAAAAACAAAAACTTGTAATCCTTGAAGCGTCAAATGCGTTTTAGATTTGACTACATTTGGTGTTCTGATGGGAGATTTCTAATTGCATTTTTCGCACTTTCGAACTTCAATTTCTATACCATAGACGAGATTTTGGCTAACTAATCACCTGACTATGTTGAAATAATAAAACATTTATTTCGGGCTGTACCGTATAGTATTAGTTACAGGTTCATATCACTATATGTATATGAGTCTGAAATAACTGTAACACCTTTTCTAAGTACTATATTCTGCCAAATAAACTCTTCGTTCTTATATACTACCTATAAACCCACCTATGTTCTACGAAATGAATGATTGATTGATTTCTTTCTTTCCGTAGTGTTAGTAAATACATGACTTTTTGTGTGTGGAGCTTCAACCAATGACGCAGCATTGGGGATTCCCATTTATTAGCGAACACACTCAAGAAAGTGTTGGTACCGCCACAAAGACCACCAACCAGCGAAGCGCTTCTTTTACGAATGATTGCCGCAAAACCACCCAATTTGTCTTTCAAATGAAATGAAACCCCACGATGCTAGTGAGGATCCGGGACTCGAATCCAAGGCAAACAAAAATGTTAATCGTTTTTATGTTTTTTTAATCAGAACATATAAAAAGTCTGCTCCAAGCTGTGGTAGGCACGCAAAGTTAGCTTGAAAAAGATATAGACGACACGGTTGGTGCAGTGGCTGAGTAACTGCTACGCTACATGTCGCGGGTTCGATCCAATCGACAAATATTTGTATGGCTTACAGATAGTTACACGTTACAGGCGATACAGGAAAAATTCCTAGTGCGGGGCAACGTTTAAAAGAAAAATACGAAATCAAGTATTAATAATTCTTTAATGGCCATGTATTTTCTTACTTCTTCAGTGAAGCACCTTGTGATAGACGACATTTTTCATTTTATTATCAGGTGCAAGAACAAATAACGTAAATGGTCTTCTGAACAAAGGGCCTACTAAGTCTGCTATTACAATGGTGTCAGAATGGTCGATCACTGATCGCATAATGGTTGATTTTGACAAGTTTAGTATGTAGTAGATTACCAAAATTAACAAAATCAACCATTATGCGATCAGTGATCGACCATTCTGACACCATTGTAATAGCAGACTTAGGCCCCAGTGAACATGCCACATATGGGTAACAATTGACATGGGTTTTCAAGATTCAGACCACAAACTTTCAAGGATTGGCCTTGTGATTTGTTAATGGTCATGCAAGATGGATCGAAAAGAAAAAGAAAAAAAAACAGGATAAAAAGTCCTTTGTCCGTCTCCTGGTTCTAAGCTACCTCTCCACCAATTTTCAGCCAAATTAGTTCAGACGTTCTAGAGTTATAAATAGTATAATTAAAACGACTTTCTTAAATGGTCTGCATCTCTCGGTCGTGTGGGATTGCCGAACCATCGAGATTTTTGATTCACCATCTTCCTAGCCTTTTCCTCACTTTGCTACCAATCTATCCGAATGCAGCTGAATCCCAGCTAGCACTGACATACAGGAGAAATCCCTAGTGTGTTCCTGAGTGAGGAAAAAAAAAGATTGGCCGTCAGCAAAAGAGATTAGTTATCAGGCTCAGATATGGTAGATTTAATTTATTTCATGAATTGTTTGTTATCTACCAGATTTTTTTAAGAAAATAAAACATGTCTTTTGCTGTGTGTACGTGTAAATAAAAAGGCGTATAGAAACAAAGGCGTGTCTGCCTAGGTGACACTTAATGAAAAACTTGTAACGTGTGTAAATAAACACAATATATTCTTAACACGTTTCGTAAAAACCTATAAATATCTATCGTCAAAGATAACTGATAAAGGTCAACGTGTTTAAAACATGTGTATACTGTAATGATATTCGTTTAACGCAGCGCTACCTTGAGAACCCGTTTGAAAGCACTAATTACCAAATACTATTTTAAAATCTATGTTTCCATGAAGGTCGAAACTTGGATATTATTTCAGCTGTTTTAAGGGAACTGTGATTGGTCTGTCAAGAAATGTGTTGAAATGTCCCTGCAGCTAGTTAGTTAAGGCGCTGCTGCGCAAACGTGGACACTTATCTGTCTTGCGTCGGATACAAGCTACCAATGAATATTTGAATAAAACTACCGTTTCCTGTAATGGCGTGCCGTGACGGTATCAAAAGAGTATACGTTTCCGCAGCCCCTTTTTTGGGCGAATGGGAAACCATAAAATAATTCCCCCCGTTCTGGGCGGAGCGGGGGAGAGTGTCAGACTTGTACTAATTAAAACCCACCCATGTTCCTTCTTTTGCTGCTCTTTCGAACAACCCGCAACCCCGGCAGGTTGCGCAGCCCCTTAACTATATTTGGAGCAAAACAAGCGATACAAGATATAGCAAAAGAAAGTATGTATTAATATTCGAGAATCAGAATTAAACATGTTTAAAACTGAAGATACCTTTGTGGGTTAATTACAAAAAGCCGACTAAGTGAGAGTAGACTCGCGCACCGAGGGTTCCGTACAAACTTGCGACATAAAACGGCCATATCTTTTGACTGCTTAGACTTAGAGGGTTAATTTCACAGCTTCAAGGGACCACAGACTTGAGTATGGTTTTAATTTCAACTCGAGACCTCCACTCGTTCGCGAAGTAAAGGATCTTGACAGACAGACGGACGGACAACAAAGTGAACCTGTAATGGTTCCGTTTTTACCTTTTGAGGTACGGAACGAAAAAATAACAGAGTCATGAAACCTCTTGACTTTTTAAGCCCCGTTCCAATAAACAAAAACGACTCGTTTTGCTTACGGATGGTAGTATTTTGACATAAGTTCTATGAGACATGTGACATGACACATGTTCTATGAGACATTACTAACTTCGATCAAATATCGATCGAAGTATTCGATCGATATTTGATCGAAGTTTACATAGTAAATAAAAAGTCACTTCCGCTGTCTGTCTGCTTAGATTTTTTAAACTACTCAACGGATTTCTATGCAGTTTTCAGCAATAGATAGAGTGATTCAAGAAGAAGTTGTTTATGTATGACTAGCGAATCGCCCAGGGTTTGCACGGGTGCAATGTAGATGCTAATATTATACATATTTGACGTTTTTTATACATTTGACGACACGGTTGGCGCAGTGGCTGAGCGATCGACTTCTGCGCTGCGTGTCGCGGGTTCGATTCCCGCACGGAACAAATATTTGTATGGCCTACAGATAGTTGTTTCGGGTCTGACTGTTTGTGTATGTGAGTTTATATGTTTTTAAACGCACCCACGATACAGGAGAAATTCCTAGTGTAGGGCAACGTTTTAAAAAAAAAAATATTAGAAACCTTCTTGACTCACTTAACTATTTGAAAAAACCGCATCAAAATTCTTTGCGTACCTAGTTTTTAAGATCGAATCTATACGTAGGGGTAGAAAAACAGGCAGGGAAACGGCAAGCGACTGTTGTTTTATACCATATCCCAGTCTACGTGGGTGAAATCCCAGAGTGCAGCTAGTTAATAAAATTAATGAGTCCGAAACTGTACGCTGTTTTTTTTTATTCCAATAAAATAGGTATGGCGAAGAAAAACGTTTGAACAAACTAAATTTTTAACCGATATCCCTTCGGTGTTTGTATATAACTTTCAGTACCCGCACCATGGGTTACAGCTAGAGATTACAGTTGAGAAGTTGGCTATTATGGAAAGAACATTTTTATCGAAAAAATCTCGCAGACCCGGGAAATTCTATTTAAGTCTTTTAACTCCGTGAGATATATACACAAATGACAGTTGTCTTGTTTTTCCCTAGTTTAAGTGTCAGTGATATTTATTGTAAATAATGTCAAATTGTGTCTATTAAACCTCAGGTAATATAAGTAAATAGGGATGTTAAGTAAATATAGGTACATATCCTATGAATTATCGGATATATGCGCATTTACTTAAATTCCTTATCCCTGGATTTTAGTTTTAATAAAACTATCCTAACCAGCTGCTTCCATATTTTGCTAGCCAAATATTAACTTTGGGTGGGTAAATATGCATCCAATTAAACCATCTCTAGTTATAGCCCACCCCACTCTACAGAAAACCCGGTGTCCCTATACACGGTGTAATTGACAGGTTGGCAAAAACGAAAAGTATGAATTCAGACTGGTATTGTTAACATGTTGATAGTGAAATATTTTCCCGGAAATGATAGGTGAACGTTTTTCAATTTTCAATTTTATTTCGGCTACGCAATGTATAACGAACATTGCGATACGCGCGCGACCCTATACCCCGCGCGTCGTTCATTCATACTAATAGGTACTTCGGGACGTTTGGAATAAATACAGAATACAATACACACACAAACACGCCTTAAAAAAATTAAACACAGATTCAATACCTATCAAAAATTAAAATACTTAGTCACTTACCTAAATTAAAGTCTCTCGGGTCGTATAAGGAATGGCTCGAAGTGGTTGCCTCCGAGCTGCACGCACAGTTGTGCTCGACGCAGGGTTTCGGCATGGAGACGAGGCATCATTGTCACATCCTCATTGATTTGATGGTTCAACGATGCGAAAGCGTCTCTTATGCGCTGCTCCATTTCGGCCGCGGTATCACACTCCGTCACATACACCCGTTCTTTGATATAACCCCACAGGAAAAAGTCCAATGGGGTTAGGTCAGGCGAGCGAGGTGGCCATGCATGTGGCCCGAATCTCCCAATCCATCGGTTTGAAAAAGTACGGTCCAGGTGCTGTCGGACTGGGAGCACCACATGCGGCGGGGCGCCGTCGTGCTGAAACCAGATGGTAGGTAGTTGAGCTAGGGGTTCGTTCTCCATACGATCCCATTCTTGATCTAGCTCAGCCCGCAGAGTGTCCATCATAGCTTCAAAATCCTGCTGTAGAAATTCGCAATAACGCCGGCCGTCCATTCTAGTTGGCAAAAACACGGGACCCAAAATACGGTTATGATACACGCCAGCCCACACATTCAGTGACCACCGCGTCTGATGACCCGTCTGCTGCATTGCGTATGGGTTGTGGCGTGCCCAAATGTGAGCATTCCGCCGGTTCCACATACCGTTTCGTGTAAAAGTCGATTCATCGGTCCAAATCACCCGTGAAACGAATTGGCGATTTAGCTGCTGCCGATGTATCAGCCATCTGCAATACGCTAGTCTACGGCTTGAGTCGCCAGGTACCAGAGCCTGCACTTTATGGATCCGATATGGACGTTGCTTGTCCTTTCGAAGGACTTTGTGCACAGACCAATGTGAAACCCGGGGTCCGTTATTACGCCGTACAAGTTTTGCAGCAGTACGGGTTCCCAAACGCGGATTTCGACGGACAACATCTAAAATCGCCTGCTCAGAACGAGCATTGATTGTCCTTCCAGCACCTTCCTGCCGCGGCACAATAGGTACATTTTCTAAAACACGTTGATATGCCCGTGTGATAGTACGACTATTAGCTGGATGTCTTTCATTTGGGTGTCTTTGAACATAGAGCCTTAATGCCAAAGACGCGTTTCCTCTAGCTTCACCCAAGCACATTAACATCTGGCCATATTCGCGAGCACTAAACGTTTCATTACGCCGATTCATGACGATATCACACAACACAAAAACACAACACACAACTCAACTCAACGACACAGTCCCAAACTCCCGACAGTTGAAAGAGAACGAAACGTCAAGAACGCACAAGCAATCGCGGCAGACTGACTGATGTGACTCGACGTGGCTTACCTAAACCTAAGTTACCTAGTGTAGTTTGTAGCATAGGGCTGCCCACATGATATGAAATGAAACATTTTCATTTCGGTAATTAGTAGGTACGTTAGTCGAGGAGCCCATGGCACAGTAGCTACCGCGGTCGGTCTGCGATTGAGATAAAGATCAAGAACTAGGTATTGAAAAAAGAATCGTATCTTAATCGTATGATAAAGATTGTTATTAACCGCTATCTCTTGTAACTTCTACTCGTGGTTCTGCTTCTAACTTTAAACCTAGGACCTGTCAATCCCCAAGCAGCACGCACGCGATTTCGCGCCATTTTCTAAACACTAAGCAAACGCAAAATAAGCGTTTTTTTATAGGGTATTTATTTAAAAACGCAAATAAGAAGTTTTTCTTATGTAGTCTGTAAATATCGAAAATAAGCAAACCTTTTCGAACGCCAGCGTTCGCTCGGGGATTGGCAGTTTAAGGAATGTGAATCTGGCAATATTGACGCGATGTTTTTGTTTTATGTCCCACTTAATTGTCTAAACCAAACAATTTACATTACTGTAATGCAACGCGTGTGTACAGTTCGGGTGGCTTCGTAATTGATACTGTAGATCAAACTGTTAAACAGAGGACGCCGGCGTCCTCACACCTACCCCGTCTTTTTGTGTCTCTAATTACGATACTCGAAAGGTTAACGATTTAAAATAAGGTTTTCGGAACTAAGAAAGAACAAAGTCATTCCTGAGTATTTAATTATTAATAAAACATTTTACATAAATAAAAATAAAATTACAAGTATTCAATTCCATAAGCGGTACAACCCTAGCAGTGTCGGCGCGTAAAAGCGAAGGGCGGCGCCTTTGCTTTGACGCGCCGCCGCCCGGCGGGCTGCGCGCCCGCCGGCGGCGGCATGCACTCAAAGGAAGAGTGCGAGCGAGCGAGCGGTATGCTGTCTCTGTCTGTCGTACAGTCTGTAGGCACTAAGGAGCGCAATAAACTTTTAGAGCTAACAGCTGATTCCGAGCGCGTTGTACAAATTTTCTTTATACATCATTATTATTTACATTGCCGAGTTTAAGTTTTTTGCTTTTTTTCACTAAAATTATGTTTTTAGGGCTGGATTTTGTTGTAACAAATGAATAGAAAACAAATCTAGTTGAAAAACGGTCGGAAAATTCGACAATTTTCCTGAAGAAAATTCCAACGTTTTTCAGTCATAAATCATGGTCTGAAGCTACTGTTTCAGTTTTTGCCAACCTGTCAATTACACCCCGTATATCCTTACTTATAATATTATAAAAGCGAAAGTTGTTTGTTTGTTACGTCTTCACGCCTAAATGGCCAAACTGATTTTAATGAATTTTGGTACAGAGATAGTAAGTACATAGAGATAGCGGTACGGAGATAGTAGAAAAAAATTAGCCTAATATGTCCCCCTGGAGACGGACATAGGCTATTTAAAAAAAGTGAGAAAAGGAGGAGAAAGAGGAACGAAAAGTGGAAAGGAAGATATTTTTTTTTCGATCATTACGCGGGTTAGAGTTAGCGTTAGCCCAAAGTAACTATGCCACGCGGACGAAGTCGCGGACGGAAGCTAGTATATATAGTGCGAATGACCGATTACCTATACACTCACATCAAACCCTACCTAGTTTAATATTCGTCTAAGCAAAGATTCGCCATACTCACATACATATTATAATAATCTATGTAGGCCAGAGTTATAAACAATATGAACTATCTGTGTTATGTGTACATTGCCTTATTTTGTGATAATTTATCTTTTAGATAAAACTTTACTTAACTTGAAGTAATAACTGGTGTAGAGTAGATAAAAACTTTTATCAATTGCAAACTTCATATTTTGGCAATTGACTTGAAAGAAGTATTGGAAATAAAGTGAATAATAATAACTTCTAAGTTATTTTAATATATTTTTATGGTTTAAAATTTCATTTTTTTTTCTAGAAACTAACTTATAAATAAAATAAATAATATCGTAAAAAAATCGTCCTCAACGCTGTCAGTTGGCAATGTCCCCAAGAGACTGGCCGCGTTTCCACTTTGTATGGCAACACTTGGCCTCTGGTCAAAGTAAAAGCCAGCCCTTGGGTCACGGGAAGTGTCAACTAAATGTTTTCTAATGGAAATAAAGCCAATTATTTTTCAATATCCAATATCATAATATATTATAGGAATAACAAGTGTCTTTTTATCTCATAGATAACAAAATTTTGTAAGATTAAAAATTCATTCACAATTGCTGCACTTTTCCGGGGTTAGTTTACACATTTTATCATTATTGATAAATATGTACAGCCAGCAAAGAAGGTAAGTAACCAGGCTCGTCAGATACAGTTGAAGTTTTCCTAAAAAATCCATTGAAATTTTCGGTTTAAGTTAATTAAATTGAAAGAAAACCAACAGTTTATTAAATTAATTAAATTTGAATTGAAAACGTCCATTGATATCTAAGAAAAGTTCAACTATATCTGACGAGCGTGGTTACTTATCTCTTTGGCTGAATGTACATAGATAGACGGTTTTGGGAGAATAGATATATATTGTGGACACATGATCAGATTGATACAGTTTGCCTAGTTCGTACGCAATTTACTTATACATATTTACATGTATAAGTAAATTACATAAACAGATATTCTATCATAATATGTATAAGATTTCCCAGCAACAGAAGGAAATGAAAAATAAAAGCCTTCGAACTCCAAACGGCTCAAGGAATCATTTTTTTTTATTCATCATGCATGTAATTCCTGTAGGGGTAGGCAGCGGTCTACCTAATAGTACACCCACATTTTTCCAGTTATGTCTAATGGGGGATTTGCATCTACCGGGCACGAATCCAGATTCCGTGACTGCTACTAAGATGCTCCTCATAGCAAAACCTAAGAGTATTTTGCCCGACCCGGGAATCGAACCTATGACCTCATACTCTCTATGTATTTTTAACCTCTAGAGCCTCAGCGGCACAAAAACGTGCCAGTAAACAAGTATTACCGTTGAGCCCCGCTGGCACAAATTTGTACCACCAAACCCCGACCGATTTAAAACTGTATTTGTAGTAAAGATAAGTCTTAATTACGCTTACGATAAGAGCCCGCGCGGCGGTGCTTGACGGATAGTTGACGTAAATAATGGCGGTCCTTGAGAGGTTAAGACGTCACTATTTGAACCAGCTTGTGTAGAGCCTATACAGAAAGTCTAGCTCCGTCTCTTTCACGCACTTGTAAGATTAAACAATACTGGTTTAGGACGTCATGGTAGGCCACCAGGTCATCGGTACAACTTAGTCTATGACTTCAGCATATTGAATCTTTTTTCAAAAGTTTTTTTTTCTTCTCTATTTCCAGTCAGCAGAGGTGTATACTATGGTAAAGAAGGACCTGGACGAGATAGGCACTGCGGTGAAGAGCGAAGCCAGCCATGTGTTCAGTACTACGTCCACTGTCATCGGGAAGACTTTCAAGGTATGTTTGCCTCTGGAGCCCTAACCACCGGTAGCTTGGACCCTGTTCCCGATACCGGCGGAGACCCATTTTTATATTTTTAAATGTTATTCAATTTTTTTTAAAGAAATATTTAAAAATGTATTTATAAGTGTAACGAATGAATAAAGAGAAAATATTAAAATATAGAGATTTTATGACGGTGTGACTGATGATGTGTGTCTAGCGGCAAAGAATGCCTCAATTCCGAGGGGTCTACTACTATGATGAGAGTCAGTAAAACCATCGTAACCCGTGATACTATGGAGTGTCTTGCCGGTTCAACTCCATAGGAAACAACCAACCCTTACCGTGCACCTTTTCTCGACGTTTTATAAGTGCCCATGTAGACCTGTGTGAAATAAAAATATTGTAATTTTGGTATATCACCACAAAAATGTTTTTCCCAGGAGTCATTTCTACGTATAGTTACTTAGTGTGATAAACAAAACGCGTGGTTGACTTCTTCGTCAAGGGTCCATTAAAACCTTGTATGTAGTTGATTTTAATGAAAATCCTTTAAATCAAGTAGGTCATACTTGATTCAAAGGATTTCCATTGAACAATGCCAGACATAGCCCTCTCCCAAGTTGCACCTCAACAACACATCAATGGCGAATTCCTTCCCGACACGCGAGAGCATCAAAAGTCATTGACCCAAAGTTTTCTGTGGATCAGCAATTTTCAACGTTCGGCACTTTTAAGGCGGAACAAACTCCTCAGTCACACATATGTCCGTTGGTAACCTTAATCATTACCATAACATAGAAAAAAATATTTTTTTCAAATGCAAATAATTCCCATTCTCTGTATATAATAGACCTCTACCCACCCGCCCCTTGCTAGAGCCAGCCCGCTCTGCTGAGCCAGTAAGTTCAAACCAGTCCCCAAATAATATCACTCAGATCCAGCCAGTCCCTTTGCTGTCCTCCCTCAGCGACGCCCTAAGCTGAGGCCCTTAGCGTGTAGTCGCTTAATTTGTAAGTTTTTTGGCCTGGCTGGAGGTCTTAATTTTTAAGGCATCCACAGGAATCGACGACAACCTCCTAGGTTGAACTGAGAAATGCCACACAAAAAAAAAATAGACGTCCAAGTCCGGAACATGTAACTAAAAATGTAACTAGTCCTAGTTAATCATCTGTGACTTCTTTACTGCACGTGTAAGCGGACACACCCGTTAGACTGGAGGATTTATTTATGCTTGGGTATATTTTTATTATAAACATAATTAGTGTTTGCTTAGTGACATGAGTGACAATGAATTTCTTAATAATTTAATATAATTCAATTTCTTAATTTACCTTGTGATAAACGAAATTGTATAAAATCTGGTTCTTCTAACCTGACAGACAGATGTGCTGTTAGGGAGTTTATTCCGCCTCTTCTTCTTCCCAATTAAAACGCTAGTAAGTGGCGAAGGGCGGGCCTTTTGTGGGACTGTCTCTTGTAATTTAACTTTAAAATGTGCTGATTATCAGCCTAATTTGAATAAATGACTTTTGATTTTAACATAATATAACCTCGTATTTTTTTTAATCAGATTTGAATCATTATTTCGGCTATAACTCTTGATGAGAAATTTCCTTTGTCTTGTTGTTGGTTATAATACGAATGAATTTGTTTCACAGTTGGATGTGCCAGAATCGCCAGCAAATCAGATGAAAAAGAGCCTTAGCAGTTTCATTGGTAAGACGCCAAGTTCAAGCCTTTTTTTTACTTCTTTTCGAAGCAATTAAATAGAATTAATCTTTGATTTGAGACCGGTAGGTTACGTTTGACGAACCATCGAATGGTTGAGACACTCAAAAGAGGAGATATATGAGCACATGCAATGCAATGGCGACAACAATGGTAGCTCAGTGATGTGACTTCGAAGTCATAAGTATCGAGGTTGAACCCAAGACACAAACTAACTTTTTAGATATATGTATGTATAATTATATCACTAGTTTCGGCTGAAGACAAATATAGTGAAAAACCAGCATGCCTAAGAGATATTTCTCGACGGCATCTTAAGCCAAGTGAGAGGCCTATTGGCAGCATAACAATTAGACGCTAACCTTACCAGACGATAAAGAAAGAAAAACCGGCTAAGTGCTAGTCGGACTAATCAGTGTAATCGGTATAATCAGTGTCCCTAAAGTCTGACTACCAGTCTTACCACGGGTTATCGTTTTACCCAGTACCAACTGGGTTGTGGACGTAAGAGAGGTTTTTTTTTTTTTTTGAATGGCATCTCGCAGTTCGACCTAGGAGGTCGTTTACTGCTTAACCGGTCGATCCCTGTGGATGCCTAGAAGTTAAGGCCTCCAGCCAGGGGCAAAACGTAAGAGAGGCAGTCGCTCCATGTATAAATACTGGTATCATACAGCTGCATCCGGTAAGACTGGAAGCCGACCCCAATATAGTTGGGAAAAGGCTAAGCAGATGATGACGTAGAAACCTTTTTAGCGTTAATGTCCGCCTTGATTAGTCACTCTTTTTCTGTATTATATTTTCAAATCCTTGCAGGTCAAGTGAGCACAGTTCTGAATCCGGAGCCTGATGACGAGGACGACACAGAGGTCATACTGTCATCAGGAGACACCACCATGCTGTCTACTTATAAGGTATCGTAATTCCATAAAAATCTGTCTGAGTCTATTTCTTGTTCGAAAAATGTACCTTGGCCCTAAAATGAAGAGCAAACGAAGGAAAATGGATAAGTTGTAGTCAGTAAAAGTCTGACTTGTTCCGCTCCGCCTACAGAGTGAGACGTCGTTTCATGAATCCATCCGAAAAAATGACTTTTTCAAATTAAATCGAAATTCAATATTTTTTACTCGATTACTATAGATACAGATTTAACTCATTGATTGACGTCTTTTTTTTTTAATAATTTCCAGAAAGAACTAGAGGCCTTACAACGCGTCGACGCCACATTCATAGTCCCGGCCTACAGCCCAGAGTTCGAGGCTTGGCGGGCGAGTCTTGAGACCAACGAAGCCGGTCTCATCAGCCTGAACTCCGCGGGCCGACGCCTCGACGCCAACCCCACGCTCAAGGCACAGTACGACAAGCTGGTGCCCGATGCTGTGTCGCACGATGACTTCTGGGAGCGGTGAGTGTCGTTAGACCACATAAACTATCTGAAACTACTAACTAGTTCAATCATTTATTTGATGCAAAAACAAAATACAGGTACAAACAATAAAGATGTCAAAAAAAAACAATGTTAAAAAATAAAATTACTCATTGGACTCATCACCCTACATGCCTCGCGTGCCTCGGAAAGCACGTTAAGCTGACA
Organism: Ochropleura plecta; assembly: GCA_905475445.1. NCBI lineage: Eukaryota > Metazoa > Arthropoda > Insecta > Lepidoptera > Noctuidae > Ochropleura > Ochropleura plecta. Next base: position 8,321,215 of record FR997738.1, on the reverse strand, counting down.
GTCCCAGCTGTCATTTGAAGATCTCTGACAGTCGTTACAGATGGTCAGTGTCCCGAAAGTCTGACAACCTGTCTTATCAAAGGTTATCGTATTACCGAGTACTAACTGGGTGGTAGAGGTCAGATATAGTCAGAGATATTAGTATTCAGCTGCATCGCATCCAGTTAGTCTGGAAGCCGACCTCAACATAGTTCGACAAAGGCTAGGCAGATGAGACTCACATACATTTATGTCGGTCGACTACTACTGGTTGAAGCGTGTCTCTTTATGCAGTAGGGACAGCGGAGCTATTACATAGCTACCGCAATTATATTAGAGACACCATGTATAACGGTGCAGACTTGAATCTAAATATAATACAACACGGAAAAAAAAACGCTTTGACGAAAAAAATACGCGTTTTCATTTGTCAAATGACAAACCGTGACTAACGAGTGAGAATATTTTTAATTTTAAACCGTGGTTCTTGCGTGGCATAGAGTAGGTATTTATCTTTTTATGTAAATGCAAAAGCATTTTAAAAATATATATATAATGTCTATAATGTCTAATGGCGTTGCCTTCCCCTAGCTACCTGTTCCGCGTGGCGCTGCTACAGGACCGGCTGGCGGCCGCGTCCCGCAGGCAGCCGCAGGACGAGCCCTCCAGCGACCCCGTGCTCGCGCACCTGCCCATGCAGACGCCCATCGAAACGTAAGGACTCTAACTTACTTTTGTAACCAGTTGTACCAGCCAGTGTGAGTGTAGAAGCTTCTAGAATTATCTAGAAACCGATTTGTAATAAGAGCCCCCGGCCTAGCATCGCTAATTTAATGATCGGGTGACACTCGCGGCTTGGCTCGTGTAGAGTTCAGTAATTGTCGTAAGGGAATCTACTTCCGAAATAAAAAGTATCCTATGTGATAATCTAGGTAGATATCTATAAACTATCTGTGTGCTAAATTTCATCCACAAAAAGTAAAGTAATTTTTGTATAAAAGAGTAAAAAATATTTACCCAAACATCCATCCTCACAAACTCACATTTGGAATACTAGTAACACAAGATCATAAGATTTTTTTTTAAAAAAACCTGGTTTATCTTTTCTATACTTAATTAACCCTTTGCCCGAAAAAAAACTTTGTCAATCCAGGCATATGTTAAGGTTCTAATCCTTCCTAATATTATAGAAAGCGAAAGTGAGTTTGTTTGTTTGTTACGTCTTCACGCCCGAATGACTAAACCGATTTTGATGAATTTAATGCTACAGAGATAGTTGAGACCTTGGAGACGAAAACTTAGTTTTGCTATTACAATAAATAAGGCGCATGGGCAAAAACTACAGGTAGCAGGTACCTGCAAATCGGGAAAGGGGAACTGTGTTACCCCGAATTTAACGCAAGCGAAGCCGCGGGCATATAAACTTCCAAACATAGTGTAGAGGCAAAGGTTAAAAAAAATCAACTTCACAGCACGAAGAAATGGTATAGGCGATGTGGTCTTTAAACAGCAACTACACTTAAACAAACAAAAAATAGAAATGGTACATTAAATACTACAAGCAAAACATTACTATTACTGCTAGCCTGCGTCATTCCACCGCTGGGCAAAGGCCTTTCCCCATGATTTCCAGTCGGTACAATCCAGGGCCAATGTGGACCACTGTTGGTTTTATTCAGCTTTAAGGAAAAGGTAGCCCTAAAATATAACCATCACTTTTCCAGGAGTCCGAAAAAGGTCCTATCGGGTTTGGAAGAAGAAGAGGAAGATAAACCCTTTGAAAAGTCCTTCGAGAAGCCGTTCGAAGCACCAGACATGGACAATGTCGTCACCTGGGAAGACGGTAAGTCTAAATAGAGATTAGCGTTAAATTTTTACCTACGAGGTCGAATTAAATTAGCTAGCGCGACTCTATACACGTGACGGATATCGATATCCAAACACGATGATGAAAAGTGTGTTTTTTGGGGCCATTGACGTCAAGTGGTGTTGTTACTGTAGGCGCGCGAGTTAAATGCAGTTGGAACCTAAAGAAAAGAGCGCCAACACCTCCCCGCGCCACTCACGCCCGAAGCGTAGCGCTGTCTATGCATTGATCGTACGTTTTCGCATTTCAAAAGTCTGTATTCAACTCGAGCGCTTACATTACTTGAAGGATTCAAGTTTTTTTTTTTTGTTAATCTTGGTTAGATATCAACAAGAACCATGACAGTAAAAAGTTTTTTCAACACATATGGACCTACTTAAGCAAACAGGAACCAATCCACACGCGTGCTAGAGTTCAGATAATGATACAGAAAGCTGTAGAAATCAAAATAATCTGACTATTTTGACAAACTAAAACATCACTAATGTTTATTCTGTCAAAATTTACAGATCATTGTAGATGGTGCATTTTAAAGTTTTCTGTAGCCTCAATTTTGGCATGTAACACACATATGCCAACTTCCTGTATACATAAGTAGGTCCATTTGTGAATCAAGTTCATGAATTATCTGCAGTCAATAAGATAAATATTCATCAAATCTGTTTTCTTTTTGTTTCATCGTTTTAAAATATCGATAGCCGTCACATCTGCAAAGTTTTGCTAGATAATTAAACGCAACTTTGTATAATCGATACTTTGAGCGCCTCAATCGATACTGTATTCGATTGTCTGTAAGCCGAGAATCGATTCTAACCGTCCCTATATTGGTCTTTATTATATTGTCTTAATTGTATTTTGGTGAATAAAACCTGTCTATGAAATGTTGTTTTTATATTCCCGTATATTATTATGTATTGTACACACGTTAATATCATAAAAAAGTGTTTACTAGAGTAATTGTAGATGAAGTATACAAGGGGTAATAGAAATACTATAAGAACAGAATTTTATTCAGCAAATATGGATTGATATGGACATGTAATGAGGAGGGACGAAGCGCATGTGACTCAAAAGAGGGATAGATATTAATGTTGATAGATAGAAAGGGAGAGGGCGGCAAGAGAAAAGATGAATGTACTTTGTAAGGAATGATAGGAAGGAGAAAAGAGTAAATGATGCCGTGACGTCTGACAGTGAAGAATGGAAGAAGAAAATGTGTTGCGCCGACCCCAAATAGAATGGGACAAGGGCAGTTAGGAAATAACTCAATAGTTGCTGTCATATTTCTGTAATGCAAACATTTACATTAGCTTTTCTTTTAGCTCCTTGTATTTATTGTTTACAATTACTCTGTTTTACTTTGAGGGCTTGGTAATATAAATACTTAATGCAAAAGATATATCTAAATACCTAATAGTGAAAAAAATTGCTTTTATTCATGATTCATATTTTCATATAAAACATAGATGTAGTGGTTCTTCTATTCAATGATCATCGTTGGCTACAACTCCAAAGGCTTATGACAAACCAAAGAGTTTCATCCAAGAAGTTTTCACCCCAACATTGATCACTTGCATTCAAGAACTACAATAGAAATCCGTTCCAAATAATCGTACCTCTGTACAGAAGACTTCGCTAACGACGTGGAACTCACAGAAGAACAACAAACACTCCTTCTAGAAGAATACGAAAAAGAGATCGCCGGCAAGAAGATGACCAAACAAACATGTTCCCGCGACATTACCAACAACAACACAGACAAAACGACGAGCACAGACAAAAAAAAAACAAAAGCCGCACAAACCAGAGACAAGATGAACAATAAACAGACTAAAACTAAAAATGGCAGGTCACCGAAAAAGGCGGCAAAATCTGACGTTTGTGGAAACAATTTAGTTGAAGATTATTTTGGCGAAAAAGAGGTAAAAGATGATGCTAGCGCTAATTCTGATGAAAGCTGGGAGAAGGAATTTGAAATTGATGACGTTGTTGAACAGAAAGCATGAGACAGTCCGGCCATAGACTAATGTAAGGATAAATATAGTTCGGATGCATTGTGCGGCGCGAAATACATGTGACGTTGATAATTATTTGGATTACACAACAACAGCCATAACTTGATTTGTTTAAAATACTTATCTTTGTAGAAATTTGTTAGTAATTTGTTCTACATTGTCATTATTCTATGTTTACATCATCACACAAGCCGTTGGTCTTTCAAAACTACATGTCAGCCTATTTAACCAACAATTATATGAAAATGATATTATGACTGCCAAACGATTAAGACCGATTATATAAATTATATTATGACTGCCAAACGATTAAGACCGAATATGTCCTACACACAAAGTTCAATATAGCATTGCGGTCACATGTATCGTGAGACGCACAATGTTCCGCGAAGCTAACAGCGCACATTACAAGCTTTTGCGTTGACAGCCTGGCGGTATTCGTTTAACATTACTTTACGTGCTTTGCGATAGTAAACCTTATTCTTTTACAATATTACTTAATTTTCATTGAAACTTGTTAAAAATATTTGGCCCGTAAAAAAATACTTAGTTCTCGCTAAAACAAAGTTAAAATTCATGTAAGTTGTACATGTTACGTCTGATTGGGGTCGATAATCGATCGAATCAAGGTCCTTCCTATACGACTATGCCAGTATTTGTAAATATGTGAGGGAATAATTAAGGAAAAATTAAACAGGGACCTAGGAAATAGCTTAATTGTACCTAGATGATTCAAATGTCTAGTTTCATAGTTTCAGACTACGACTGAATTTAAAAAATGAAACTGAACTCAATTCGTTCAAAAACTGCCGGAATTCTTTTTTTTTTTGCACGAAACTTTTCAATATACATTAAACCTTTTTATATAATGTCCAACGAATATAACCAGTCTTGTCTATTCCTATAACGCGTTAAAATTGAAGCCATGATACGTAATATCAACAACTGTATACATTGTTATATTGAGCCAGAACTACATGCATGAATGACGCCATCTCTCCTTAAGCTCGTTGCCATCAAAAATGAGACGAGCGAAACGGAGTGGAGAATATAGCAAGTTTCGACCACACGCAGAAGAGAGGAGAAACACGATGCAAGATGTGGGTTCCAACCAATCTGATTGGTTGATCGCCGCGCGTATCTTCTTGTCTCCTTTCATCTCTGCTTGTTCAAAGATGTGCTAGAGTCGACCAATTACAGGAATCATGAAAGATGGGATGTGGATTTAGACCAATCTGATTGGTCGGTTTCGCTCGTGTCTTGTCCGCTCCGCTCATCTTCAGTTTTGTGTCAGCAGCTTAACAATGTGTAATAGCCTAGCTAACCGTATCTTCATGATTTTGTCTGCTTTTGTGCCAAGTTCGGTGAACGAGAGAGAAAGAACAACTACAGTATACAACCGCAAATAAAGCACATTGATCTTAAAAACACTTCGGTTTTGTAGAGCGCTGTCTCTGTCACTCACACCGATCACGCATAATTATGTACGTTATCTCTTTCTAACCCCCGATTTGTCATATTTTCGTCAGTGCACTGTAGATACCGTCATATTGATACTTATATACCTAAAAAGCAAACAAATGTATTAAAAACTTGACGTCAAATAATAATAACGCAGATTTGTAATTTGACGACTGACCATGATGTTAAATAGATATATTTTTAGTAATAATACATAGTGTTGTAGATAAAAATGGCGATAGATATCTTTGGGGAAACGTTAAAGGTAACTTCGCACAATATTCACTAAAACGGCTCGGCTAACTTCAATTACACATGTTGTAAAGGACAGTGACAAAGGAATAAAAAGCTAAGTTGTACTCGCGCAAAAATGGGCAACCTTCTTTTACCATCTTGCATCATTCTCTGCCACAAGCGTTGTAATTTTAAGTAACTTATTATAAAAGCTCAGCTGATCCTTACATTTTGATAGTAAAAACATTGAAATTTTGAATGGATCAGCTGCTTTTTAAAGCTAACTAATTGTTTCGTTAAATTCTAGCTGCTGGTTGAGAATAATGAACTCTATCGTTGGTTAAAATGCTCCTAAGGCCTTTCCAATGTAGGTATCCGTGCACTGTTCATAAAATGATCTATCAAAATTTTGTCACCAAACACTATGTATTATTTAGCATAAGTGCACATTTCTTGAGCCATACTGGCCCCTATCCTATTGCATTTACTTTGCTTCACATTCACAAAGAGTATACCATAAAGGTTTGATATCTTTGTCTTTGTATGCGTTTATCCACCTCCTAATATACTAACATGGGTTTTTAAGAGTTTATTTTTAACGAATTTATTTTATAGTCATTCCACTATTTAGCTGCCTAAATTCGTCTATGGAAACCATAAATTATCGATATGTTCATGCCTGAAATACAATATTATTTGAAAGCGTAGATAGTTAAAGAATTAGAACTTATTTCAATCATATTTTCTTGATATTTTTCTTTAATTGAGTAAACTTATTTCTTTATAATTATAATCATTAAACTAAATGGTTTCCATAAGTTTTAGGCAACAAGTTTACTGCCCTAGGCCTACGAGTTATTTACAAATTGCTTACAAATCTTGCAAGTGGTACAATAATATATTTGAAGTGTGATATCCCACTAAATAGGTCTCTGAAATAGCTGTAAGTAGATAGTAGTTATAATTTTGTGCGCTGGTAACATCTAACTAAACGGCTGACCTGGCAAGTGTAACTAGTGTTGCCAGAAATCAGTAAAGAGTGTTATTCAAATTATCGATAAACATGCTGCCTTATGAGCTTACAAATAGTTTTTCATAAAAATGTAAATTAAATAATATTAAAACCGTCTACATCAATAATTTTTTAATAAAAATGGATTTATTCGTAACTTTAAAATTTGTATTATAAGCCTGCCATCACCTTGTAAAGCCAAGCCTATTGCTATATAAAATTATTCTAGAATATTCTATAGCAAATCTCGATTTTAGGCAACATTAGGCGCCATCGAATGTCTTAGCATCCCTCGACACCAATTCCAAGTATTATAAATATTTGGAACTCTGATTTATATAAAGTTGGTAAATGTTCCTGTATAGAATTATCTATGTTAGTCTCCATTGAAAGTTTATTAGATATTGTGATTGATGTGTTCTCTCCAAAATGGCTCAATGGACATCGAAGATTCACGAATCATATAAAATATGTAGTTTGTTATGGTCTTTCTATACAGGGGCCCGAAAAAACTATGGGATTGGTGTCTTGAAGCATTCATCGTCGGTTAAAACTATAAGTGTTTCTTCAAAGTGTACTTTAAACATTTGGTTAATAATTATTAAAATTAAGTGCAATAAACTTATCTTACATTTAACTCGACATTTATTTTAAATATATTTAGGTTAAAACTCAACTAAATGAGTTGACTCTAGGTATCGTTATGTTTGTGTAAATTATGATTATTATGAATATGAATAAAAGTTATTAAAAATCGTATTTGATTTTGGTTTTATTTATTCATTGTAAAACACACAATAATATTCTGTGAATTAAACGCAAAGTTTGAGTGATAAATTAACAATTCAATCACTAATGATGCATAGTAGGTACCTATGTTTATCTGTATTGTTTGTCGATATTAGTGTCAATTCTGCTGTCACAGACTAAACTAAAACTTTCTAAAAATCATAAAAATGATATTTACTTCCGTCAAACGGCGTTTCCTACCCTGAAAAGACACAACTTAACCGTATAGTTCGGTACGGACCCCTTCGGGGGCTCGACATTCAAACCTCCGCTGGCTCGGTACTAGCCCCGAAAGGGGTCGAACATTTAAGTCATACGACCTCCTCATTATTTTTGTAAATATTTTATTTTCTGGGTAAAAAATAATATGGATGTGCATTCATTAAGATAGTAGAATAAAAATCTCATATGTAAACGTCATTAGAAGTTCTTTAATTATTGAGCAAGTTTCTTAATTAAGTCTTATAAAATCCAAATGCGTAAATTACGATCATAGCCATTTTGATGGCAGTGTAGGTCGACGCTAAAAATCATAAAAAAAATGGTTTTCGGACATATAAGCTCCACATTGTTGGGCCTGATTAACGTGTCCTTTTATTACGTGCAGTAATCATTCGTAATTGAACTTAAATTAGCAGTGGTAATGATACATTTTGAAATCTAAAGTCGAAGTTTCGCGCCAATCGTGCTTGTTTACATTTTTCATTCCACATTATATCACACGGACGCGAATAGATTCTATAACAAACGAGACAAATATCATTGCAAATATTATAAATAACATGAACATGCCCAGATCTTATCGTAATTTGTAATAATAGGACCAATAACACGTAATATTCATAACCACTACTAAATTCACTTTCGAAATTGACGTCCATTTCTTTTTTTTTTAATTTTGTGATGTGTAAATGCGATTATTTCAATCGATTATTTTCTTGTAAATCAATCAACTCGAATAATTAAATTAAAGAATATCAGAAATTGATAGATAAAAATAAAAATAATTTTGTAATACGTTTAAAATACTATAAATATTGATTAAAATATTTTTTACGTCACTAAAACCGACTCAACAACAAACAGTACAGACTGATCTATGGCTAAATTCGCGCCAATTTTATTTTCAGATAAAAATTCAAATAAGGAATGCGCTTGCTGTTCAAATTTATATTAAAATGTTTATTTGCTATTTTATTAATAATTTGGTTTTGTACCTACTATTTGAATGTGAATAGCAAATAGAAATAAATAAGGTTGAATTTAGAACGCCCTTATTATGATCTTGGTAGGCACAGTAAAAAAATCAGCCAAGATAAATTATATTTGTTCGACAAAATTGTTTATAGTATGGTTGGATTAGTTATTTGGAAAGCGTTTTCATTCTTTCCTAAAACATGGCTCGTAGGCCAAAGTGTCCTTGGGGTAAAAATGGCCTAGAGGGAGACCACAATTGAGATGGAACAAAACCCCGGTACACGACATCAAGAAAACTCCAGGTTCAAAATGGGTCCATTTTGTACCTGGAGTTTTCTTGATGTCGTGTCGTTTTTTTTTGGGGTGGGAAATCGTCAAATAACTTCCCCCGCTCTAGGCGAAGCGTGGGGGAGTGTCAGACTTTTACTGACTAATGTCCACCGATCGATGTTTCTTCTTTTACTCGGGGCCGCGTTATCTCTTTCGAACAACCCGCAATCCCGGCAGGACCCTACCGGGGTTGCGGGTCTGACACTCCCCCCCGCTCCGCCCAGAGTGGGGTAAGTGAGGCGCCACGGCATACTCTCGGCATCCTACCTCCTGACGCAGATCCTCACCGGGCACGACAGTTTCGGGAGGTTCCTGCACATCTTCGGGCGGGAGGAAACACCCAGGTTTCACCAATGTGACTATCGCCCGGAGGACACGTTGGAGCACACAGGCAGTCTGCTCTTTTGAGCGGAGCTCCGCTCTGTCCCGGAGGAGATGGTGATGTTTGAAGGAGAGAACCTCAAACCAAGCCAGCCACCGCGGGAGACGCTACAGGGGTCGGGCGCCGCGAGACGACAACGACTTTTTGTTAAAAGTTTAACAGGAGCGGATATTTGATGATTTCCCATCCAATTGGCGCAAGACCGATATAAATAAAGAAGATCCTGAGAAGTTTATGAGAAGGCCTCCTTTAAATTCCTAAAGAAGTCCTTAAATCCAAAAAAAGAGAGATACACTATTTAAAAATACTTTTTAGGGTTCCGTACCTCATAATAAATAACAGAACCCAAATGTCAAATCTGTGGTCCCTTGAAGCTGTGAAAAAAACAACCCTCCAAGTCTACGTAGAGAAAAGATATGACCGTTTATGTCTACAGTTTGTACGGAACCCTTGGTGCGTGAGTCCGACTCGCATTTAGCCGGTCTATTTTTAATAGGCTGAAGGTCTCCATAAACCTTTCTATTTTTTTTATCCAACCAACACTTTTAAGTGTCAATATTTTAGAGCCCCGATGTGTACTTGTGTACGGAGTCCCTGTATGTCTAAAACAAGGCTTTTAGGTGCGGTACGGTATGGTTGTGCCGGCTGGGCTGCCTGACTGGCTACCTACAGAATTAGCATGACCTATAAAATTGGCCGCCATTTTCATTTATCGTCATTCAAGAAAACAGCCAAAATCTTTTACCGCGAAACCTTTTGACAGCAAATGTATCTCAAATCTGGGCGCATAACAAAATAATTTTAGCATAATAAAAAGCACGTGACAAAAGTCTTTCTTTTATAATAGATATCATAGATGTTTGTACAACTATAATATCTATAGTAGAATATTATGCCACCTCCATAGGTAAATTCCTCAATGGTCCCAAAACTTTTTTTAAAGTTTACTCTATTACGATTATCGATTAGGTTGAATGCAACTTTTTAATCGTAATGATGAAACTTAGTTTTACGGTCAGCACTAAGAAATGTCATATTGCAACACATTTTGTAGTGTATTTTTTGTCGAGATTTGTATCGTGTTTTTTTATTAATTTATATGTAAAATGGCAAAAATAAGAATGCAGATGGAATGTCACTGTTTTTATTTTAGATTTCCGATGTTATTATCAAATGGTTATCTTGTGTATGTACATTATTTCCAGCGTTTTTAAAATACCTATTTTTTGGAAGGGTGTAGTAATATGTATTTTACACACATTTTGCAATAGATTGACGCTGTTTTATCGACCTTATGAGGTTTTTGGAAATATAAACCTCAAACTTATCGTATGAATCAGCCGCTGTGATTTATTTTTAATAACAAATTTGCATGCTGTAAATTGATGAAAAATCTTGAATTTCATGACAATTCGCGTCACCCCACCGATTCAGCTGATGTGTCATATGTCAAAATCCTGTCGTGCAGAGTGGTTATTATAGATTGACAGCATTAAAGTTACTCAATTTAGACATAATTGCAATCTCACTATTCTGAAATTGACGTTTCTCACCAAAAATAGTGGTTGTCCCTCTAAATTGGTCTATCTTTAATCGCGACTAAAATAGTGTGGAATAAAATTATATGTGAATAGGTACATACCTATTCACATATAATTTACTATACTATACTAAAACAACATTGTTTTAGTATTATTAAAACAACATTGTTTTAGTATTAGGCAGTCTAGTTTAATCCGGTGGTACAACAGCTAAGTGACGTCAAAAACAAGTAAGGGTGGGTTTCTCGTATCAATAATACACACTACACTTCGTACAACAGTAACACTGCTCCATAAGTCTGAAAAAAAAAGATTTAGACTCAAACCTTGCGCCGTTATATAAATAAAAAATGTAGATAGCGACACTGGAGAAAATGTTTGGAAGCTTCATCATGCGAACACAGTTTGATGATTAGTAGCCAGAGCTAGATGCTTAATTTAGGAAAAAAAATTGAGACACTAAATGTGAATTCCTCGTGCAGATGCAGTTTTGAAAAATGAAATTATGTTGCTATTAAACTGTAACAGACCTAACGTATAATTCGAGTTGTAGAAACTCTAAAAAGATGCGGAAGGTTGTGGAAAAGCATTGATAACACTGCCACTATTGGTCATAATCGACAAATGTCCTCAACGAAACTAACTCCAAATATGCACCCAATCATTGTGTCAAACCCGAGGCTTTTGGGGTTATCTAAACACATGTTGATCAGCTTTCAGTTATATGTCGATGTCGGCAAGGTTATATTTGAGACACAATAAATAAAACAAACTCAAAATAAAGTCAGCATTTTATCAGTGTACTTCTGGCAACAGTATGGTCGAGGGTGGAATACCCTGTTGGTGAGGGTAGAAGATTGGCTCGACTGGCTGGTTGAGTGTGCCTGGCCCGTCGCCGGCGGCCGGGTACGGGTGGTGGGGAGGCGCGCCCATCCATTGCGGATACCAGTAGAGACCCTGGGAAAAAAAATTGTAATAAGTGACAAATGCAGAAAAGATATCTGAATTTCTAGTTCAACAGAAATCACAAGATGACGTCTTGCGTCCGCCATATTGGATTTACATCGGAAAGCCTTGTTTTCCCTATCATTTCGATATTTTTTGTTCTTGACCACAGCTTCACAATCTCAAGCCCGCGGGCTACAACATGGCCCGCCGATGCGTTTGAAATGGCCTGCCAACAGTAGTCAACTGTCAATAGTCTTTTGAAAACAGATTTCTATATTTCAACCCACCATCCCCTTTGTGTAAGGTAAATCATTAAACAATTTCCCTGGTCTAGGCGGAGCGGGGGGAATGTCAGACTTTTATTGACTAAAAACCCACCCATATTCCTTCTTTTGTCCTTAATGTTCAGGGGCCGCAGTTTCTCTTTCGAACAACCCGTACGTAACCCCGGCAGGCGGTGGCCCTAGCAGGCCCTTCTGCTCTGCTGACACCTCTTTGAAGCGCCCGTGGAACACTGACGCGCCTTCGACACGGTCAGTCGTCAATAAACGGACGGACGGACGTCCACAGGCGCGATGTATTTTAACCCTAAGACATTATTTTCTATATCATGTCACTTACCTTATTTCCAGAACCTTGACAAGTAAATCGATACTCGTTAACAGTGAGCGGGTCCAGATAGCTGATGCCAGCGATGGAGCCGTAGTTAGGAGGAAACATGTACCAGCACCCGTCCAGGGAATCTAAAAACATTGCATTTAGTTAATTAAGCACAACGTAGGAAAACATATCATCAGTCTTCTGCCCTTATGGCAGTTTATTTGTGGTTGACGCAGCTTGTCTTCTTATATACTTATCTATTAGTCGTCATCGTCGCCATAGGTAGGTCACCCCCTTTTTAGGGTTCCATAGCCAAATAGGTAAAGTGAACCCTTTTAGATTCGCCATGTCCGTCTATCTGCCTGTTTGTCCGTCCGTATGTCACACAACCAACTAATAGACGACAGGTTAGATAAAGAAAGCGGATTGCTGACCACTCATATACCTATTGGTACTGATAAGGGCACGATGATAATGGGACTCTGTACCTAGTGTACCTGTTGTTTTTACACATCATTCGTTACATTATTATACCCCTATGCCCTAGGCTGTTAGTGCATAGTTGAACTTTTTGACACAAAAGTAATGTGAAATCGTAAATCAAAAACAAAATAGTGATTACTCTCCATACGTGTTACTGAGGTTTAAAAAAAATGTACAACTGTGGTGTGTCTATTCAAAGCTCTTGAAAAAACGATGTTTTTTTATGACTACTCACACGTGATATTCGATTCATCAGTTCCAGGCAAGTCCGTAGTGAGCATGAACGTTTCTGTTGTCTGTTCGATGAACGGAGGGACAGGCGACAGACCCGTGCCCGGGTCACCAGGGATTATGAATGGACCTGTGGAAAATATTTACTTTTAATACATCAAGCCCCTAATCTCCCAAGGTGCAAGAAAGCTGATCTTCATTCCCACATTTAGCTAGTAATTTAAGTTATTTTATTAGCGAAACCTGAATAGGTATACTTTGTTCAGAATTGATTTCAACTATTTAAAAGGTTACATGTTCGACAGTTCGACGCTTAGTAGATACCTATACGCGATTATACGGCGCGGAACACAACACAGGTCACAGCAACACAAGACGTGCGCGGTGAGTTTGTGCCGCGTGGTGACCGTGTTTGTGTCGGACAGCCAGCCAGGTAATATTACAAGCTTATAATTTTGTACATAGATTCTTTACATAAAAATACTAGACACGTTTTTTCAGGTGTCGCATATAAGAAAACTAATGTTGTATATTACGGGCCAACTTATTGTCATACTTACATGCACACATCCAAGCTCTGGGCTGCTTTCGACAAATTACTGGTGTATAAACTCGCTAACAATTTGCGTCACTCGGTTTTCTAACCCACGGGTTGTTTTTTTTATTTGGCATTAATATATTTTAAGTGCCAACAATCTACACGTCTCGTCCTAGCATGGAGTAGCATTCAAATATTTTAATAATTTATTAAGGCAAGTTATAGTTACTCAAAAGTCATTATTTTCAACCATCATGGAGACGGTTCTCGTTCCAGAAGATGTTTGAGATTTGGAAGCGCGAGTCATTGATCTATTAATAAATATAGTAACAGCAGCGCTTAGAGAAACACCTGAAAGAAAGTGCACGCTCGCGGCCTATGGGGTTCTCCATGGATATTTTAATAGAAAACCTGCGGGTGCGCCAGTATTCACAGACCCCTAAAATGTCCAATGTAAAAGAGATCATGTACAAATAAACTTACCGCCATAGAAGTTTGTATAATTCCACTCGCAGACGTGATGATCGCAGTACATGGGAGCATACTTCTCTTTAGTGTAGTAAGTCTGACCATTTGGCATTAACTATAATAACAAAAATAGATTAAATATATCGATATTAACATCCTGTATGACGATAACTTCGTGAAAGCTGAGAAAGAGGAACAAATAAAATATCTCGACTTGGCACACGAGGTTGTCGACATGTGGCTTGTGCTCGGCTATCATTGTGCCGATTGTCGTAACGGTCAATGGCCCGATGGCGACCAGCCTCGATGACCATCTGTCGAAGATCTACTTAGGCGGCTGGATCAAGTGCAACATATTTTATAAGAAATAAAAAATATATAAATGCAAGATAATAAGTAACATCATCAAGTGTTTTTTCCAGAAAGATAATTTTGTTTATATATTGTTTTGATCTCACCCCACTATCTCGCAGAGTTCTCCTTATTTCCTCCCTCGAGGTCCAATTTCGTAAACCTTTCTAGACAATACTCAAACTTACCAACAAATAATCATAATGCCGGAATCTAACGCCCTGTATGTTGAAGTCCAGTATGAAGGACCCTGATGTGATGATACAGGAGGTAGCAGTCAGCGGTGGCAACTTGTACATCTCTGTGCCACACTTGACAATAGCCTTCGGTAGAGTGGATACGTCACGAATGTGCTGTAGGGTCTTCTTGAATGGGAACCTAGAAACATTAGGCTTTGGGTTTGAAATGATTTAGGAAATCGGACATTATTGTCTTAAAAAAATATTTTTTCTTATAAACATAGTCTGTTTAAAAGAAAAAATATTTGTTGGATTTATTTCAACAGAGGCACTGTTTTAATAATGTAAGTAATTTATTTATCTTAATCAGAGATGTATATTTCAAATAGTTAAATAAAAAAACCCGTATTTCCAGTACCCGACAACAAACTGTCGAGCGGTAAGTAACCGACCACATGGTCTTAGGTTCCTCATTTTTCAACGGGGAATGGGGTTCCAGCTATATCTGTGGAGTACCACAGGGCTCAATTTTAGAACCACTACTGGTGGTGATGAATGATGGTGCTATTTAGACGATTTTTGTCTAGAGTGGTTTTCGAGAGTGTTGGTGTACGGCTCTTTCCTGTGCTCTCAATTGACCGGCATCCAACCACTACTCTCAGATGTGAAAAAACTTATGCACAATATTTAAAGTAGGTACCTGAACACACAAATCCCGATATTACACTCCAGTCCATGAACAAAGTTATCCGTAGAGAAGACTACATTGGGGTCTTCTTCCAAAAAGTATCGCTTATCATCCATAAAGTGTACGAATCCCATGAAGTGGAAGGAACGGCCTTTGCAGAAGGGTGTGGGGCCTCGGCCCATGTAGTAGATGTCGCTGTAGAGCTCCGAGAGGAAGATGTACACGTTCCTGCCACAGTAATACTCTGGAAGAAATCTTTTCGCGATCAATTAGGTGATTTTGATGAAGGAAATTAAGTAGCATGTAGATGGTGGTGGATTGTGACCTTATCCCCAACCTTACTCATGAAGAGAAAGCCTGTGTCAGCAATGGGAACGTAGTAAGTTGATCACGTTACTAAAATGAAGCTGTGGCGTAGCAGTAGACACACACAAAATGCTGCTAAGTAATAGCAGGACAGCAGGTTGATCGTGGTTGGTCGTGATGGGCCAGAGGTTAAGGCCCGACAAGTACCAATGTGATTTTTTTATTTCATCTTGGACATCACAGACATCGGTGAAGGAAAATATCGTAGGAAACCTGAACTTTTAATAAATATGACTCTGAAATGACCAACCCGTTTTGAACTTGGTCATCAATTCCCGTGCCGTCTTGGTATGAGAAGAGGTCTTTGCCGAGCAGTGAGATAGTAAAAAGCTGGTATTATAATAGCAGGACTACCTTATACTTGTAGATTGGTACAAGAACTCTTTGAAAAATTACCGTCCCTTACTCCACCGAAATTAGCTCAAAATAGATAAGGACCGAACCAGATATGGTGTACGGCATTTTTGTTCAAAGTAAACAAATGGAAGACTGACCGTATCATCAAGCAGATGAAACATTCCTTGAACCTTACCTTGGCTCATATAAAATTCGGAAGGCACTGAGCCCCCCGCCGCATAGTTGAAAGTGGCGACTCTCTCTGTCTTTATAGAGTTATGATTTTCATACATCGTAAGCATGTTGTCTATTGCATCATCTAGTGCAATCAATAATACCTGAAAACAATTGACTGTATTGGTCATTTTACGAATAGCCTGAAGATGTTTGTTTGAGACGCGGTGTTGATTTGAATCGTTTTTTTTTTAATTGGCTTTTGCTTGTCTGCAACTCGCCTAAGGTCTTTACATTAAGCGAGTTGCAATGATGCGGTCTAGGGCGCGCATTTGCCTAGAAGAAACCTATTCAATCAAACTCTGAAGAAATTCAGATTATTCAGGAAGGATAATCTACACAAGTAGTGTTTTCAACAAAGGTGACGAGGGGATTATTGCAATGTAACTCCATGGTTACTCCCTTTAAACATATTTGGTTTTTACAATGTTTAATTGCACACTTACCTTTAGTTCCTTTACATGCATATGAATGAACCTCGCCAGGTGATCCGTCGCTATGTGGACATGCTCATTTATTATGTACTGAAATTACGTCACAATTATTAGCAACTTTCATCATACCTTGTAAAAGAGGTGTACGTTCTCTGCCTTTGTCATAGATAGACCATAGTACCTATAACTGTACAACTCCCATGAAGGTTATCGGGAGGGAGAAATTCCTTATGGAAAAACCCAATAACACTTTCCTCGACCTGGGAATCGAGCCTAGGACCGCGTTGTCAGTAATTGCGTTTACAACCACTAAACTAACGCGCCAAATTAACAAAGTAACCTAAAAATAACGGTGTCAAACGAAAATTATAGATACTTCGAATCTTTTTATGATAATTGATTTAGTTCTCAACACAAGAATCAAAGATTTCGAGGTATATAAAGGCAGGAGAAACATTACTAAATATCCTTGTTTAACATATCTATTAATCGCAGCATAATGTAGCATTTTATTCTAAACCCACAACCTCCTTCCCTGCCAGTTATCTAGGTTATCGGAAATGGCGAATCGCCAACAGTTTTTGTTTATATCACCAAAAGTATAGCCAGACTTTCGTTATATTCAAAGTCTTGTAACGTTTTTCACATTTTTCGACTTTACATTTTGCCGTTTTTAACCGATTTCAAACAAAGGAGGTTCTGTATTTTTTTATATATTTTTGTTACGCGTATTCCCTGTCGTTCTTGGGATGATTTTCAAAATTCCTTTTATAATCTAAAGGGTGTATTACCGAAGGGGTCCCATATAAATTTTATCTATATTTCATGGGTAGTTTATGAGTTATCTTTTATAATATTTTTTTTCATCTAATTTATATGAAAGACTAGCTTTTGCCCGCGGCTTCGCTCGCGTTAAATTCGGTATAACACAGTACCTGCTACCTGCAGTTTTTGCTCTTGCGCCTTATTGATTTGTAATAGCAACGCTAAGTTTTCCCTTTTCTTCCCTCGTTCTCCCTCATATCCCACTTTTTTTTAATAAAAATTAGCCTATGTCTGTCTCCTGGTTCCCAACTATCTCTGTACCAAAATTCATCAAAATCGGTTTAGCCATTAAAGCGTGAAGAGGTAACAAACAAATAAACAAACAAACAAATTCACTTTCGCTTTTATAATATTATATATATATCTATATAATATATATAGTAAGGATATGCTAACACCACGACCAGACAAGTGAGAATCGGACTCGCACACCGAGGGTTCCGTACAAACTTAGGTAATTAATTACACTAACTTTTTATGATGCTTTACTTTAGCATTTTCCCATTCACGATACCTACTCTATAATATTGCTTCTTCCCCAATTTCATGATTGTAGGTCAACGAGAACCTATAGATTTCGATTCCAACGATTCGATTGCAACTGTATGGCATATGCGATATTGCAAGAGCAATGTCTTTTGATTGCGCAGACGCTAGAAAGCTCTGAAAAATCAACCCTCTAAAGATTGATCTTTCATAGCTTTAACCAACCGGACTGCAGACGTCACTTTTTGGTACTTAAGTATAAAATTTTAAGTCGAAACCTCCACGCGTTCCTGAGATAATGAGTTTTTACATACAGGCAGAAAGGCCCACCCACCCATGTTCCTTCTGTTGCCCTTTACGTTCCGGGGCCGCGGTATCTCTTTCGAACAACCCGCAACCCCGGCAGGCGGAGGCTCTGGCAAGCCCCTCTGCTTTGCTGACTCTCTTTGAGGCGCGCGTGAAACACGAACGCGCCGTCGACACGGCCTGTCGTCAATTTAGACGGACGGACGGTGAGCTACCCATTGCTCACCATCCACAGGCCCGCATCTACGGTGGCCGGAAGTCGTCTCGCGGCGCCCGGCGCCCTGGGCGTCTCCCGCGGCGGCTGGGTTGGGCAGATGTTCTCTCCCTCAAACGCCCGGCCACCTCCTTTGCTAGCATTACTGCTTCGCAGAAGGTGGTGACCGCTTCCCATTCCCTCTCGCTCCGGACCATGGCCTGAACCAGGGCCGGACGCGAGAGATCGCTGCCGCCGATCGCCTCCACGAGGGCACGGCGGTGCTCTGCCCAAGCTGCGCAGACCGCCACTGTGTGCTCCACCGTGTCCTCCGGGCGATCGTCACAATGGTGACACCCGGGCGCTTCCTCCCGCCCGATGATGTGCAGGAACCTCCCGAAACTTCCGTGTCCGGTGAGGACCTGCGTCAGGCGGTAGGTGAGGACGCCATGACGCCTCTCCAGCCACTCCTCAAAGAGGGGACTTACCGCCGCTATTGTGGCGTGCCCTAGCTACAGAACCCTAACATCACGCTACAACCTTAGGTGACGAGCAAAATAAAAAACCTCAGAATCCGCGAGGCACAGTTATTACAGTCTGTTACCCTATCTCCTAAAGTTCCTTACCTGATCTGGAGCTCTTTTAATCTTCATCATCTCAATCTGGTAGTGAGCCAGGAAGTCCAACTTCTCCGTGGGGTCATGGCCGTATATCTCGTACGCGTCTATAACCATGGCTAGGGTGATGTTCTCGCTGGGAGATTGGCAGCATGGGTGGTTGGATATTACGTACGAATGCTGGAAATGTGAAGTGATTTTTACTCGTTTTAAAATTAAATTCAATTTTACATGCAGCTATCTTATTTTCGTTGTAGCATGGTTCAAGTGACATTCGATGAAAAGATATGCTGGTAGAAAATGCCCAAGGCATTAAGTCCGCCTTTGTACAATGTTTTTGTTACTTGTGCATGAAGTTTTAGTAAATAAAATAAATAAATGTTTAGCGCTTCATAGTAATACATCCCATCACTAAACATGTCTGTAGGTAGTTCTTTACGGCTATGATATTCAGGGTAAAACTTTAAAGGCTTTGAGGCATGATCAGAAATCGATGTAACATTCCAGATTGAAGAGGAATGGTACATTTTACTTATGTCACTCACACTATGCTACAGCGAAAACAGTATAATAGTGAGTATCGGAGACTATTGATTTACCAGATAGGGTCATCTCAAATAGTATTTCGCGGTCTGTCAGGAGTTAAGTTCAAAATTATAGTTATTTTTGTGTAGTTTTTCGTACTTCCATCGATCCATTGATACCATTGATCACTGCAGCGTCAGGTAGTGGGTAAATAAGGCTATCTCAAATAATTACGCTTAAATGGAAGTTGGCTGGTTTGGACACACGGGCCTGTATCAATAGCTGCTCTGGCTACGTGGTTAATCAGGCACGACCCCTGGTGTGATAAGCCCAATGCTCTTGCCCAGTCAGGGATTATGTACCTTGTACGTACGACGTCCAACTAAGCTATACAAAACAAGTATAAGCTAACCTCTCATTACGTTGAAGACTATGCAAAGTGGGTTCAAGTTATCCTGGGTTGGTTTGGCTTGTTATGTAGCGTATATATATACTTAATGGACAAATTATTTTCTAAGAACTATTAAGTAGGTGCATATAGTTACGGATACTTACATTGAACGTAAAGAAACATGTTAGAATTAGGACAAGCAGCAATAACACTCGACCAGGGCGGGCCATAGCGGGGACTGTCAAATCACAGAACACAACAACCGAAAGACAATTAAAACGCCAACTAATTGATTGCCAATCAACAGTTAACTACCAGATTGTACTACGCTACTGTAACACTTTTTTATGGCTCAATTTGTTTAATATTTGACTAACTACATGTGTAACCTTATTGCTACCTAACGGGAAAATCATGGATACCCTCCGTCTTGGGGGGCGGCGGGTTATGCCGGACTTAAATCGCACTGTTCCTACTACTTCCATGTACCGGGGGTCCAGGAGATAGGTATAAGTACATTCGCGCGCACCCCTGACTGGTATCAGATCATGCGGACCCCATCCCCAAGCACGGCCTATCCACCGACCGCACATTCTCCGTGAAGGCACACAGGAACCACTGCGCACCACTTCTTTGGGCATTTCTGGATGCGCGACCACTCAACCTGAAGTTCGTTACCCGCAGACACCACTTTATGGTAGTCGGAGAACGTTAAGCGCCCTTCGACGCCCTCTTGCTCTCATTCCCTTTCCGCCACCTCCTTTGCATGCATCATCTCCTTGCAACGGCATTCCACGTATTCTTGCTTGCGACCTACTAATTAATTACTTTTCTTCTTTGTTTTATTGCCGGTTTCTGATTGAAGTCTCGACTTTCCCTGCAAGGAATCTCTATTGTAAAGTTTGACCAGTTTACAATTCAAATGCAGAAACGGGGTTTTAAAGGTGTTTCTTTTCATGTATCTGTGATTAGGGTACAGTGGAAAACTATGGGGGGCGGAGGCTTTATTCAACAGTGAGACACAGGTGGATGAAAAAATAAAACGGTTTTTAAGAACTAGAATCTTTTTTATTTTTGCCTCTTGAGTTAGGGTACGATGGTAATGAGCATTCATTGCTTCTAAGGGTTATAAGCAGGTCATCCACATACAATAAAGAAAAAACCGGATTCTACTTTTCAGATTTCTTTCATATTTTCTAAACTTATGGTGCAAAAGTTAGAGGGCCCGGGGGACACATTGTTTTTTACTTTTGGAGCGATTATTTCCGAAATTATAGACATTATCAAAAAATTATTTTAGTAAACCCCTATTCATTTTTAAATACCTTTCCAACAATATATCACACGTTAGGGTTGAAATTAAAAAAAAAATCACTTCCCACTTTACATATAGGGTGGCTACCCTAATAAAACATTTTTTTCCAATTTTTATTTTACCACTTTGTCGGCGTGATTGATATACATATTGGTACCAAATTTCAGCTTTCTAGTGCTAACGGTCACAGAGATTAAGCGAGGACGGACGGACGGACGGACAGACAGACATGGCGAAACTATAAGGGTTCCTAGTTGACTACGGAACCCTAAAAACATGAATTATAGAAGACTAGCTGGCGCCCGCGGCTTCGCCCGCGTGATGATCGAAAAAGAAGTATCCTATATGTTATTCCAGACTATAATCTACCTCTGTGCCAAATTTCATCAAGATCCGTTCAGCCGTTTTGACATGAAAGAGTAACAAACATCCATACATCCATCCTCACAAACATTTGCATTTTTAATACTATATATATCTAATATATCAAAGTGGTTATGATAATACGACAATAAATGAAAACATTGACAATACTAGTTCATACGAATAATTCTAACTAAACCATCAAAAAAAACCCTAACACCAAAAATAAAAAAGTAAAAATTTCGAACAAACTAAATGGCATAAAAGTGGAAGCAAAATAGAACACCCTTTATAAATAGATCACTAACGTGTGGTCGCTGGTCAGTACTTCCCTTTTATTAGACACATCGTGTAGCAAATTTTAAAAATGTAAAATAATTTTCTGTGACTAAACTACAGGATATATTCAAATGATTTTTTATAGGTAGACTGAGAACGTCTTGAGGTATGCGTGGTTTAATTTATTGTCGTACTAGCTTTTGCCCGCGGCTTTGTAATAGCAACGCTAAGTTTTCCCGTTTCTTCCCTCTTTCTCCCTCATATCCCACTCTTTTAAAAAAAAAAATAGCCTATGTCCGTCTCCTGGTTCCCAACTATCTCTGTGTCAAATTCATCAAAATCGGTTTAGCCATTAAAGCGTGAAGAGGTAACAAACAAACTCACTTTCGCTTTTATAATATTAGTAAGGATTATCTTAACCACTTTGTATAGTAGGTAGATAGAAAGTAGAATAACTCATAAACTACAAAAGCAAGATAAATAAAATTTATAAGGGACCACCCGGGAGATACCCATTCGATTATAAAAATAATTTTGATCATCGCGTATTAAACTTTAAAAAATAAAACAATCGAATTCCCGAATAATCGTACCTCCTTCTTTTTTTAAAAAAAGGTCTGAAAAGCGTTAATCTTGCAAGGAATAATGAGCAAGTCAAAATCGAAATTGGCGAGCCATATTAGCCATCGATAACTATTTTGGCTGGTAGACATTTTACGAACTGTTTGAAGTTATCCTTTATAGAATTTTTAATACCAAACAGGTTTTTACCTACACTGCTATAAAATCAAACCCCACCTATCTAAAACAGGTAGGAGCATCTGTTGCTCGCTGACCTAGTAACATTTGAACCCATTTGTTGCCTATGAAAGATTCATTCCTTTTACAGGCGCTTTTGTTATTTAGGTAAAAGCTAGGCAGACTTGGCTTAGGCAGGTCCACACCCTATGAATTCATAAATATTATAATAATAGAACAGGTGATGAAACCTCTACTAATCAATCTAAAAGTTTTACTTAACTACCATTCCGTTTCTAGTTATATTAATAAACACTATTTCCTAAGTCAGATTTCACACCCTAAGTAATTCACCAAGACCATCAAATATATTGCATAAAATATAACCTCCACCCCCTCATATCAGCAGGTATGCCTTAAAACAGGTGAAACATTGTAAACTAAACGTTTTAGCAGAAATTAACATTCCTTCCGTGAGAAACGTTGGCGTGTGTAGTCGATGTATCGATCGACTCACCGCGCACATCCCCTGCGCCGCGGGGAGAAACCACCCCACAGTAAGACCCGCCGTGTCGAGCAGCCATTGTACCGAAGAATACGGCTTTAAAAATGATAAAAACTAACAAAAATCAAACGTGAAACATCGAAAACGGCCGTGTAACAAGAAAATAGTGTAAACTATTAGAAATTATAAAGTTTCTCCAGAAACAATGAGTAAACTAACGTAAGTTCGGGAAAAAAATGGCTGCTCCAAATACCAAAGGCGCGTTAAAACAATAATGTAATAAAAAATACTTAGAGTAGTGTAAAGAAGTCTTCCAAAATAGTGTTAAAAATTAGACAAAATAGGTATATTAAAATTAGAACGTGAAAAATTATATATTTAATGTTATTATTATAAAGCGATGTCTTCCCTTTGATATCCATTTAAAATTTTAATTGAAGAAAAAAAGAAGATCGATAATTCGACAATAATAAAATTAAAACTCTTATAAAAAGTACGGCTATAGGCATACAGCTTAACTTAAACGTGCAAGGACGTTGTAAGCCAGCTTCAAAATGCATCATTTAGCCAAATTCAAGTTGCCTCCCCTGAGAAATGTCTTGGATGTGACCATGCAGACGGTACGCCAGCAGATACCGGAAAAGCCAGGCGCACCCCCGCGTCCTCCGCAAAATGTCAGGTTTGCGAACCTAGGTGAGTCTTCACAAGGTCAGTAGTAATCAATACACTTTACATTTAAAAGTTAAAAATCACAAGATAAGTTAATCATAATAACTGCTTTTGATATAGCATGAAAACATGGCTAGGTATAACGGAAATTCTATACCCTAATTCGAATCATTGTAACTAAATCAAAATGGAAACTTTCAGTCAAACAATGAGTTACCTTGATAGCTCTTCTTGGGATTTCAGTATTTTTATACAAGTAATTAAATATAGATTTACTTTTATATTTTGCTCTGTTCTAACTTCCAGACAATATGGGTGAAAGCTGCGAACTTTCAACCATGAACGAAACCACATCACCGAGCTACCAGTCGACGAATCCGACTAACCCGTTCCTTAGCGGAGCCCTGCAGGCCGAGGATTCTTTTACCAGCTATCAAAACACGTATCCACAACAAGATGGGGTAGCTCCTAGGTAAAAAAGCTTACAAACTTACTGCCACAAAGAAAAAGAAATTAGAGAGATAACATTATACTTGTGATTTCAGGACTCAAAGCATGCAAAGCGTTGATTTTTATGCTTCATCTGAAGAGGGTGGTTTTGAGGAAGGTGGAGGCCCACCAGGCGCGAAGATCAATGAATACCAAGCAGCTTGGAACGTCACCAATGCTATTCAGGTATGTGGAACAAAAGAAGACGTTAATTCGAATCATCGCTCAAACGTAACAGTAGCTAAAAGTAATACTTTTCCTAACAGGGTATGTTCGTAGTATCCCTGCCGTTCGCTGTCTTACAAGGTGGCTACTGGGCAATCGCTGCAATGATCGGCATCGCCCACATTTGCTGTTACACCGGTAAGATCCTCGTCGAATGCCTGTATGAAGACGACCCCGTGTCAGGCCAACGCGTCCGAGTCCGCGACTCTTATGTCGGCATCGCTAAAGAATGCTTTGGCAGAAAATATGGTGCAAGAATCGTCAATCTCGCTCAAATTATTGAGCTCCTTATGACATGTATCCTTTACGTCGTCGTGTGCGGTGATCTCATGATTGGAACCTTCCCCGACGGCGCTATTGATGCGCGGTCCTGGATGATGTTAACAGGGATATTCCTTTTGCCCTTGGCTTTCTTGAAGTCACTAAAAAGCGTCAGTATGCTGTCTTTCTGGTGCACCATGAGCCACTTGATTATTAACGCTATTGTGCTGGGCTATTGTATTCTCAACATTGGTGATTGGGGTTGGTCTAAGGTAAAATGGACTTTGGATTTTGAAAATTTCCCAATAAGTTTGGGAGTCATCGTTTTCTCGTACACCTCACAGATATTTTTGCCAACGTTAGAAGGTAATATGGAGGATCGGTCCAAATTCGAATGGATGTTAGATTGGTCACATATCGCAGCTGCCGCATTTAAATCCATATTTGGATATTTGTGCTTTTTGACCTTCCAAAACGATACCCAGCAAGTTATCACGAATAACCTACGTTCAGCTGGGTTCAAAGGTCTTGTAAACTTTTTCCTTGTCGTGAAGGCAGTACTGAGTTACCCTCTGCCTTACTATGCGGCCTGCGATCTGCTCGAGCGTGCTCTATTTAGAGGCAAACCTAAGACATTTTTCCCAGTCATTTATGCGCTAGATGGAGAACTGAAAGTGTGGGGACTTGCATGGAGACTGGGCGTGATAATGTTCACTATTTTGATGGCAATATTCATTCCCCACTTTGCTATTTTGATGGGTTTCATCGGTAGCTTCACGGGAACCATGTTGAGCTTCATCTGGCCAGCGTACTTCCACCTTAAATTGAAAGGCAATACGCTGGAAACAACCAGGATTGCATACGATTACTTTATAATATGTCTTGGTGTTCTCTTTGGAGTCATCGGCATGTATGACTCTGGTTCAGCTCTGATCAAGGCTTTCAAGATAGGTTTGCCGTTCTAATTTCCCATAATATTATACTCATTGTTGAACTATTTTTAGACTTATGCATACATCGTAAATTATACTTTGTCGCCATAACTAAGCGGCTGAATGTTGAATGCAAAATGTGTGTACCTAGACCGATGTATTGATAAGTTTTGTATCTTAGGTCTGTTTAGTACATGGGCAAATAGGTTTTGTTAGCGAATCTTACTTTTTTCGAATAGTGACAATAATAATGTATAAGAGGACGATCGCCTTTTGCCTTCGCTACTTCGTTTTACTTCAGGTTTTTGTGTAAATACCTAGTTATAATTGTCTAGCTAACTCTACAAATAAATAATTGTTAATCCAATGTCTTCCAATGAAAATACTTTTTTTTTAATATGTAACAACGAAGTCTTCCATTGATGATGATGCTATTGAAAAAGCATTATTATTTGCTTGTACTTACGTATAAATATCAAAAACCTATTTGGATAATATTTACATTAATCTTAGGTATTGTATCGTAGTGAAATGATTGAGGATCCAGCTAGTTCTTATTTACTCTGAATTTGAAATAAAGAACAAATCTGTTATATAATCATAACATGTTTACTTTTGCACTAAAATGTGTTTTTTTAGTATTACTTTCAAGTTTAGTCGTACCGAAAGATCTATTTACAAACTTTTACAATTTATTTAAAAACATAAATGCTGGTGACGTATACTAAGCCATTATTCTGACGAGTATATCCGAATGTCTTCCATTTTCTAAATATAATTGTTGTTGATTATATTAATAGAGTATTGTACTAAATTATACATGTTGATTAGACTAGTTAGTTACGTTACATAAAGATATTGTGAGAATATGTAATTATTGTGATACCAACGTTTTGAAACTTTATATTAGGTATACAGGTGATTCCGAAAAATAAATTATAGACGATATAATAGCTAGAAAATTAAATACTGGACGATAATAATGTACCTAACAAAAGAAAGATAAAAGTAATTAAGAAGGAGTAAAAGATAAAAAAGAACTTGACTAAGATAAATTTTATAAGGCTGCAGGCTACATACATAAATAATCAGCTTAAATGGTCTTACTATTAGGACTTCTCTTTTAGAGGAAGACTACGTAGAGCCAATCATGATTATAAATGAAGACTACAGCCTACTATAATAAAGCACAAATCTCCATGTTACAAGGAGCGCACAAATTGTCACTACACTCAAGTATGTATGTAAGTCAAGTATTAAAACATATATGCAAAAGGATTTGAAATAAATATGCAGATTGATGAAGTAATAAATTGAAATAAATATACTGACTTCAACACCAAAGTGAGTCTAACAAAACCATCATCTGTATATCTAGCATAAGAATTGGGCTTCCAAGATTTCGGCGGTAAAACTATATGAAAAAAAAAATGCTTGTCTTCCATGCCTAACTGTTTAGTTTTGTTTAAAGTATCCAAGCTTATATCCATATGAATATTAGAAATGTATCCAAGTGCAATAATGTTGTATAAATATACTTAATAATATGTATTGTGATGAAATGAACAGTTCTAGGTGTGTATTTTAAATAATATAAAATGTTATTCGATATCGTTTTATTTCACTTATTGCGATAATTCTAAGTCCTCTTTGAAGCGTAAGACAAATATCAAAGGACCGATTAGACTGCCCTGTAGAATCTTTTATGTTGTTTTACGCTCAACACTATAATTTATCATCAGACGTACCTACGCGCTCTTGGTGATCTTGGAAAATACTTTTGAGCTTCTTAGCTCCTAATTATCTTTAAATGTGTCATATTGATTGATAAATAAAATAACTGAGGGTTTCTCAAGCTTTATCGAAAGTCCAATATATGAGACATGATATTTTACAAAAATAATTTAAACGTTCAGAATTAATACACATTTGTTTATTATCTTATTATAAGATTGGCTTCCATAACCATAGGACCTTATTCTGGTTTCATCAAACGATTTTACTTTAATCGTTAACCAAGCACATAAAATATTTTTCCCTCAATAAAATAACATCAAGGTCAATAAAAATGATAAGGTAACCATTAAAATGGCAATTTGTTTAATTGTTCCCGCGCATGTTACCAGATTAGACGCCATGTTTACAAGATGGACGCGCGCATTCACGCGTGGGTGCTGTTTCTATTATGTATCCTTATACAGATAACTGTAAGTATTCTTTTATAAAATATTTACCAAACCTGGGAAAGATAAGAACACCGTTAAAGCAAACGAAATAAATAATTATTTCATAGGTTGAATTGACTCATTTGTGGAAGGCCCACAGTGGGCACCACTTACAACAAATCATCCACACAAATAATTTACACGAAAACGGACTTGTAAAACAAATTTGAATATGATAATCTATTTGGCGCCTTGGAAACAGCGCCGAGTGGACCTTGGGTAAAGGGGCGGTCGGTCTAGACGCCAAAAAGCAAATTTAAGAGCAAAATAATATTATAACATTAGAGTTACTCAACAACCCGATTTAAATTCAATAACTGTTGATATTTTAAATAAACTTTGGTTTTAAAATTATTATTTATTTAACATATAACCAAAATAGAATGTATGTGAAGTGAAAGCTCCGACCAAAGACCGCCGATAGACAATCTCGCTTTACCTCGATCAAGGGTTAGAACCGGCGCGCGGCGCTGCTTGAAGATCATATCTTCGTCTTACCAGGGTCTTGCTTTTTCGACTATATATTCTTATTTAATTTTATCATCTTAAAAATTGCACCTGAAGCGTTTTTTGTGGCTCATTTAGGTAAAATATGAAAACTTTGACCTTTTGAAGCAATATATACTGGTAATAGCGTTATGTTTCAAAACAGAAAAACAAACAAATAACAGTTGATTTATTACTTTGCTGTTTATTTTCTCTACTAGGCACCGTACAACTTACGAAACCACCCATGTTGCATGGAGAGCAACGAGAATCTTACGCTAGCCATGATCATAGACGCGTTCGAGATCTATGGCCACGACCCCACAGACAAGCTGGACAACCTGTGGCTCTATCAGAACGAGATGTTGAGGATCAAGACTGCTGAAGACCAGGTACTAGCACTAAAATAAAAGAATATCGGGGCTGAGGGTGAACCTATAGGTGTAATCTAGTCCTTGAAAAGCTTAGTGTGGAACTAGTTCAGACTGTATTTGGAAAGTGGAGGAAAGAGCGTTCTAGAGCTTGTATGCGATAGTGTTTATAACAATTAGGTAATCGCTGTGTTCCTCCCAAAGCTTTATGAGAGAAGCTCATGTAGTGGTTAAAAGATTTGTAGCTGGAGTAGTTGATGACCAAGGAAGGTAGGACAAACACCTATTATCTTCACTACCTCTTCTCTTTCATTGAGGCCCTCTAAGACGGGCGCCGGGCGCCGCGAGACGACTCCCGGCCACCGTAGATGCGGGCCTGTGGACGGTGAGCAATGGGTAGTTCACCGTCCGTCCGTCGATTGACGACAGGCCGTGTCGACGGCGCGTTCGTGTTTCACGCGCGCCTCAAAGAGAGTCAGCAAAGCAGAGGGGCTTGCTAGAGCCTCCGCCTGCCGGGGTTGCGGGTTGTTCGAAAGAGATACCGCGGCCCCGGAACGTAAAGGGCAATAGAAGGAACATGGGTGGGTTTTAGTCAGTACAAGTCTGACATGCCCCCCCGCTCCGCCCAGAGCGGGGGAAGCCATTGGATGATTTCCCACCCGAAAAAAAGAAAAAAAAAGGCCCTCTAAGACCACCCGTTTCCGCTACTTCTAAGTAATCACTTTATGCTTAAGCAGCTGTAGCTGTAATCCTTACTAATATTATAAAAGCGAAAGTGAGTTTGTTTGTTTGTTACCTCTTCACGCTTTAATGGCTAAACCGATTTTGATGAATTTTGGTACAGAGATAGTTGGAAACCAGGAGACGGACATAGGCTAATTTTTATTTTAAAAAAGTGGGATATGAGGGAGAACGAGGGAAGAAAAGGGAAAACTTAGCGTTGCTATTACAAATCAATCAGGCGCAAGAGCAAAAAATGCAGGTCTGCTTGGTGTGTTATACCGAATGTAACGCGAGCGAAGCCGCGGGCGAAAGCTAGTTTGTAATATTAATGAAAAAGCTTTGAATTTTGTTTCCCAGTACCTCATCAACGAAAGAGTCCACATAGCATCCGATCATTTAGGCCGATTTATTAGACTACATGTACAAGAACTTAAGGTAAGTGCAAAAACGGGTAATATTATTAAAAACAAACGATGCCAGAACATCTAATTTCAACAAAAACAAACTCACTAATCAATCAATAGTGAACACAGGAATTACTGTAAAGGTCTTATCTAAACATTGTGAGCTCTATGTCCTACTAATGAAATTGATGTACTAAGATATTCGTTAAATATTTATCATCTTGAAAGTCGATTGCTAAGTTTAAAAATTCACAAGCACGACCAGTGACACTATACAGAGTGGATTTTTGAAACGAAACAGGAAGGACTGCTCTAACTTTTTCCAAATATCCGCTAATGCAGTTACAACTCAACCAGTTCAAGACAGTCTTTTAAGAACATTTTCTTGTAGCTACAACCCTAGACTTAAGGTTAAGGTGCATCTCAAAAATCTCTTGAAAAATCTTGCGTGTTAAGGCGTAAAAACTATGGAACGTTAGGCTGCTGAAGTGCTGAGCTTATACTTGATAATGAAATACTCACCAGGTCCTGCTGATCACGTTAGATGATGTCATAGACAACATGCTGACGATGTACGAGAACCACAACGCGGTGGCTGCTGAACGAAAAGCCACCTACACTGGAGGTCCCGTGCCTATGGAGTTTTATATTAGCCAAGGTAAAATGTTTAATCCTTTCAATATTGAGGCGCAAGAGGGTACAGGCTTCTCTACGGCTCCACGATCTAGCTAAATAAAGAGGCCAGTCCTGATTCTCTCGGATAAATAGAACTTATGAAAAGCAAATCTGCACGGCCCGTCAGATCCTCTGCCCGCCGGAGCTACGGGTTGTTTCGAAAGAGACCGTAGTATTTAGTAGCATGCCATCCGAAGAAAAAAAAAGAAAGCCAACAGAATATGTAATAACTTTGCCAATTGATGCCTGCTTCAGTGACTGTTACCAGGAAAGTCATATATTAATTTATTCGATGACGTTACTAGTAATATCAATTTAGGATGTCTATTATTCTTTACCTCTAACTTCCCAGGAATCATTATTTATCATAAAACCCATTTCTCACAGAATTCTATTGCGGCAAAAACGTTTACATCTTCATCTCGGAGCTCTACAGCGATATCTATAACATGGGTAAAGGAGTTGCTCCCTATTGCAAGGACCGATCATTCGTGTTCCTAGGATTTCTGCATTTCCATGACGAATCCAAGTATTACTTACTGGACGACCCAAGTATCTCCTTTCCAACGGATAACTACCTGCATGGATTGGAATGTCATATGGGTATTTGTGTATTCAGGTTAGTCCATTACATGTTTTGAAATTTCACCTAATCTCCATAGGAGAATCATACTAGCCCCTGATCTTAGAATATTATGAATTTTATATAAAGTTCTCTTCTTTTCTATTGTGTCTTTATTATTAGTAAAAGCAGTTTCAATATTTGGTAATTGATATATATTCGTTCTAAAGGTTCCCTTTCAAGAAGCTTACGCAAAATTCCCGGGATGTGTCCACTATGCCGAAGGCTATCGTCAAGTGTGGCACAGAAATGTACAAACTGCCGCCACTGTCTGCTGCCTCTTGCATCATCACATCAGGATCCTTCATACTGGACTTTAATATACAGGGCGTACGATACCGGCACTACGACTACTTACTGGTAATGTAACTTGGTTCATGGCATGATCTTTAAAAAACTATGTCCCTCAACTTAGATCGCCAACCGATGCACTACATGGTCATTAGTTAGGTGGGTACCATAGGCTGATAAAATATTAAGATTGATTTGCATTTACTTTTCGTTTGAGAGACTAGAAAATAGTTCATACCAAAAAATCCATTCAAAATACTTGATCGCGCCGCCCGCAGACTTTAAGTGCATTTTGTTTCAGACCATACCCAATGGTAACACATACTACACTAAAGAGGAACTGTCTCCATTGATCTGCGACCATCACGTCTGTGAGTGGAACTACACCAACCATTACGGAGGTAAGCTTAGTTCGTCTCCTTTTGTTGTCTGCAAGCTGCAAGTTATGAAGGCTGACCATCCACTCCGAATTATTTCTCTTTGTCCGATTCGAAGAACAGAACAGCAACACTGGTGTAATCAGGGTCTTATTTCAAGTTATGTCATTCGTCTCTTGCTCTCCTTTATTAGGTCCATTCCTGATTCCTGGAGACCCGGGGTCCGGCATCGATCCCGTGCCGCCGTACATCGAGCCGACGCCAAAGCCAGATGCAGAAGAAGAGAACATCACTGTGCCGTGTAAGATGAGGCTGAAATCTATAAACAACTAAGCACGAACTTTGGCTATGCCGTTATACCTGTCTGTGTCACTTGGTTTAAAATTATCGATGCCTATTTGTTTTTTTAACTTTGCCCCACATTAGGATTTTTCCTGTATCGTGGGTGCGTTTACAAACATTTAAACTCACACCCAGCCGGGTCTGGTTGTTAAACAACTAACTACCCGTACCCGTAGGCCATACTAATATTTGTTCCGTGCGGGAATCGAACCCGCGAT
Source organism: Ochropleura plecta (assembly GCA_905475445.1). Classification (NCBI taxonomy): domain Eukaryota; kingdom Metazoa; phylum Arthropoda; class Insecta; order Lepidoptera; family Noctuidae; genus Ochropleura; species Ochropleura plecta. The sequence goes on along the minus strand of FR997738.1, from coordinate 8,288,699 downwards.
ACGCAACGCAGCAGTCGATCGCTCGGCCACTGCGCCAACCGTGTCGTCAAGTTTGCCACTTATTCCCATTATTTCGACCAGAAACTGTCCTAATGTTCAACTATTTTCTTCTAGAGTAAATAAAGTCAACTCAGCTACGCAGCACTAAGCCATTATGCTCATTTTGGTGTCAAATATTACTAATATTGCAGATATTCTGGACGGTTGCTACTTCTTGTACCCGCCAAACTACGGCTCAATCGCGGGTAAGAGTTACCTGGACATGATCGATCTCCACGACGACAGGTTCACCTGCAACGCTGCTGGAGGAGCCAATAAGGTAACATATCTTGGCAACATTCGTAAATGAACGACGGGGGCCCTTCTCTTGTAAACGTTGGAAAACGTCTGTCATACGAATAGCGAACAGCCACAAAGACCAACACACGTATACCAGTAGCACAGTTCCTGCCGGGGTTGCAGGTTGTTCGAAAGAGATACCGTGGCCCCGGAACATATAGGGAAAATTAAGTAAGTAGCATGGATAGGTTTTACTCAATACAAGTCTGTCATTCCCATCCGCTCCGCCCAGAGCGGGGTTATTTGATGATTCCAACCCTTAAACAAAAAAAATTGGTTGTTTGTAAAGTAGGTTTACGATCGAGATGTTTACGTGATAACGTCTTATTGGTGATATAAGTTATCACCAGTAGTGACATCTAAAATGAAATTAAGTACTATTTTAAAGTTTTTTTTTCGAGCCAAGTAACAGATGGCGCTACCATCTTTATGAAATGTCGCTTGTGAGGTTTTGGTGTGACACAAGTTTCTGAACATGTCACCCGACTAAAACGATTTTAAAGACGTTATCACGTCAAAAAAAAGTGTGTGTTTCAGATCCGACGCATGACTGGAGTTTACTCCTTAAGTACAAAAAAAATATAAAAAATATATAAATATCACTGACGGGCGACAAATTTCATAAAGCGCCATCTAGTAATATTCAACTGTACGACAAACACCATAGGTGCGGTTGCACCAAAGTTGCACCAAAAACGTAACGAGGTCATTCATCAGTAGATTTTACACCTCACATTTTTCTCATACCGGGCGCCTTATATATGAAAATCGATTCTTAAGGAGTAAACTCCAAAAGTAGGACAGTTATTTGATTTAAAAACGGCATATTGTTTTTAAACAACTATTATATTTATCATCATTCGAGGCTATTTTACGTTAAAAACAGCACCACCATTTTTTCCAGACTTTATGTTACTTTTATCCTTTTTCAAAAGCACTAATAAGTTCTCTGCGGAACAGTGGGTACTAAGGTTAATAACTCACAAAGGATTTTAATTTAATGTTTTTTGTCCAGGGTCTCTACTGGTATCCACAATGGATGGGCGCTACGCCCCATCATCCGTACCCAGGAGGGTTGGGCGAGGATAAGGAATTCGAAGCACCAGGAGACTTCTACCCGCACCAGCGAGGTTACGACATGGACGAACTGGATATCGAATAATATATTTCTTACGATTAGATACATCTTTTTTTTATTTCCTTGAAAATACACGTGACCTCACATTCTTAGAGATATTCCTAGACGACATTTTAGGTCAAGTTAGAGGTCCATTAGCGACTTAACATTAACCACACTATAAAGAACGAATGATGAAAAGAAACCCAACGCCAACCAATCTGAGGCGGGTTGCTAAAATTTTCGAGCTGGTTTCGTTCGCTTACTCTGTCCTATAGATTAATGTACTCTGTGGCTTACTCGGATTTCTGGTCGCTGACTGAGAAACTACTTTGGCGAGAAGACAAAATAGAAAAGAGGATTTAGTTATTTGTTTAAGGATATTTTGATGTAAATTACGGTACGGTAGTATTTTTATAATTGGATTTATTATGTATTAGCTTTTGCCCGCGGCTTCGCTCGCGTTAAATTCAGGGTAACACATTTCCCCTTTCCTGATTTGCAGGTACCTGCTACCTGTAGTTTTTGCCCTTGCGCCTTATTGATTGTAATAGCAAAGCTAGGTTTTCCCTTTTCTTCATCATTTCCAACTTTAAAAAAAAATTGCCTTTTTCGCCTATTGCCTATGTCCGTCTCCAGGGTCCCAACTATCTCTGTACCAAAATTCATCAAAATCGGTTTAGCCATTAAGGCGAGAAGACGAAACAAAAAACTCACTTTCGCTTTTATAATATTAGTAAGGATTGTAATCGAATTGGAGTGTCTTCACTGAACCTCGACTATATGACCTTAGTCTATTTTATTTTTCAAGATGGGAAATCAACAAATGACACCTCCCGCTGTGTACGTTACTCCAGCAAGAAAGTATCTCCTAGAGTTATATGAGTAGAACGTATAGTTTGTGCCTTATCTGCTGTAAATGTGCCCCCACATAAAAAATGTGTGCCCCCTGTCGTTTTGAAAAAAAAACGGAAAAACGATTCTTGCTGGGGTAACGTTTTTCTAGCAGGAAAATTCTAAACGAGTGATCGGAGGGAGTAAAATTGTGCATGGCCAGAGAGCTTATATGTGTGCCAAAATGTGCCCCAAAAAATAAAATCTGTGCCCCTTCAGGTTTTCGAGTTATTGCGTTTCCTGCTGGAGTAACGTTTTCATGAATCGTATATCTCTAAAACCATTGCATGTGCCCCTGTAGAATAAACATACACGAGTAGCTCTTAATGTGTGCCCATTTGTGCCCCAATTAGATTTATGGAATAATTTATAGTTTTTAAGTTATCGCGGTTTTATCAAAACCCGAAAAAACATCGCAGCGCCTAAATGAGGCAAGGCATAAATTCACTGAAAACTGTATTCGGTCTTTCTTGGCGCTAATAATAACCATAGAAAGTTTCAAAACTGTTCATGCATGCGTTTTTGAGTAATCTTGCTAAAAGTCAAAACGATGGTGTCACAACTTTGACGGCAAAATACAAGGAACTGGCTCAATCTCAGATGTGTAGGTGTAAACCAAAATCATGTGCCTTTAGTCAAAAATATATGGTGAAAATATTAAGCTTGGAATGTTTCGCATTAAGTAAATATAAACAAAAAACCAAATTAAGTAAACAACGGCTGGTTATCCGACCAAATTAAAATGACTACTAAAAAGCGACGGATTCATACATATCGATGACCTTCTTTACTTTACTCACTAACCGGTTCACACGTGCAGGGTCGGACTGGGCCGGAAGGGCCCGGGTGGCTGATCACAATCCCGGGGCCCGAAACTAGATCATGATGATGGGATACTATCGAAAAATACTGAGATACACAAATTGAGATAAACAAACTATAAAAAATTTAATTATAATACTAAAATAAAGTAAAATAATATGTAGGTATTTACTTATTACAAATAATATATAAAGCTAGCCAATCAACATTTTCTTTAAAAGAGGAGAACTTTCAGCTAAGCTGTTAATGACTCGATCGTAAAAGCTGCTGTTTTCGTCATCCTTGATTAGATCCGATTCTGTATTTAATATAATCAACGAATCCAACAGTTCTTGCCCCAGTAGAGAACGAAGTCTCGTTTTAATGCGCTTCAGTGCTGAAAATCGTCTCTCACAAGTCACTTGCGTGAATGAAATTGTGAGAATTACACAATATGCAACATATAAGGTGGTGTACGTGCTGATATGCGTGTTATACTGTGATAAAAGTTTACATGCACATGGTATGCAACTTTGACAGACGTCCGAACCACTTCTAGAAAAACACATGGCGTCCTTTGCTGCCTGGTCTAAGTCTAAAACATCTTCGTCTTTTTCTTCGTCGCTTTGTGAATCTGAATCTGGCTTATGCTGCCTAGGAGAAATGTGCTCATCCCAAAGAGTTTTAGACAGTTCATTAAAATTATTTGCAAAAGATTTCAGTTCTTTTGACAGCAACTCTCGATCGACATTTGCAATTGATGCGATAGACTTTAGTGCGTCATTAGGAATCCCATTTTTCTTTGAATATATTGCAGTTTTTCGGGTCCAAACAAGCGGCATCTTTCATTAAATCTTCGTTGCAGATGAATTTATAGAATTTATTTATTTTAACTAAAGCTGTATTAATAATGACTTTGTAGACAGAAATGGAATAAAATCTCTTTGGGTCTGTAGCCAATAATGTTACTTCATCTTCACATAACTGGTCATGTTTCTTCGGTTTTTTAGAAATTCTTCGTAACGGTAACGTGGTTTGTATGTCGAGATCAATGTTTTCAGCGTGCATCAAGTCTTGAACATCGGATGCAAATAAACTTGCAGCTTTGAAAACATCATCAAAAGTATCTAAATATCTTCGTAAATCCATATCTAAACATTTGATGAATCCCCAAGCTTTAAGATAATCCAATGTAGGGGTTTGGGGATATTGGCTTACTGGGGTTGATAGGTCAAATATTTTCTTGAACGTGAAGGCTGTCAGGATAGTTTCGAATTTCAAAAAAGAATCCATCAAAGCCTTTGCTTGGAACGAAACCTTTGGCTCGAACTCCGTGCTCGAAGATATGGCACTTAAAGTTTTTATTAACGCCACATATCGAGTTTTCTCCATAACAGTGGTCAAGGCTTTGTCTTTAGCCCACCATCTTGTTTTTCCGATATTCTGTAATCGTCTCAATTTGTCTTGTCCAGCTGTTAATTCTGAAATTTTCTCCACCCATAGAGATGTGCGCTTAAATGATTCATGAATAAATACACTGGTAGACTCCAAGAGCCCAAACAAATTCTTGGCTTCAGTACAGCTTGACGTCGCGCCTTCCAGCACTAAGTTTAAAACATGTGCATAACAATGTGTGAAAATTAATTTTGGCACTTCTTCCTTCAGTTTTGCTTGAAGACCATTATACCTTCCTGCCATATTTCCGGCACCATCAAATAATAAGAAAATAATAAAATATAATCGCTAATAAGATCTTGCAAATTTAAGCCTAACTGGGCTAGTTCATTGCTTACAAGAGCTCGGTAATCTTCTCCTGTTGATTTCCGGACAGGGACCATGCTGAGCATCCGTTCTTGTAGGATCCCACTCTTAACATAGCGCACGCAAATCGCAGCCTGGTCAACAACGCCAACATCCTGGCAAGAATCCACATTAAGGCTAAAAGATTTCGCCGCCTGGATTTCTTTAACGATTTCTTGTTTAGCTTGACGTGCACATATATTTATTAATTTATTTATAGTGGTTTTTGATAAAAGGTAACACCTTTTTATCAAAAACCACCTTTTCCTGAGTCTTTTCTTTTTTTACTTTCAGTAATTGCCTCGGACATGTGGGCCTTAAGAACTGGATCATACTTCGACAATAGGACAACTAAATTTAAAAAGTTTCCGTGATTCTGGTTGTCGTCTGCGATATCCGCTAACGAGTACAAGGCCTCACTTTTTCCACGATAAGCAATGCCTTGTTAGATAGATCTAGAAAACCTCGTAAATTGCGAATTTTACGCGTTTTTTCCGCGACCTTACCTCAGTAAAAATGTCCCAGTCCTTCGAAATCATGACCGATTCATGTAGGGTTTCTTGCTTAACCGCTAGATAGCTCAGTTGGGAGAGCAACATTGCGTATAAATGGAGGTCGTGGGTTCGAGTCCCACTCGAGCGGGTCAAAGATTGAATTATATAAACTTGTAGGCAACAAATTTGTAGGCAAAGCAATTTGCTACAAATTATGACTTTTTAAATTTTTAGTAAAACGCATAGTTTCTGAGACATGCACGCGGGCAACCGTAGCACAGGGGGCACGCTGCGCAGGCCCTCTGTGCTAGTTGTGCTACTGTGTGCTTCTGTGTTGCCGCATGTCCCGCAACCCAGTCCCGTGGGGGGCCCGCGCAGGCTGGGGCCCGGCTGGCAAATGCCACCTCGAATGTATGGCCAGTCCGACGCTGCACACGTGTTGTACCTGAGTACACTGAAGTAGAAAAGTAATAAATAATAAAATAAAGTTGTTATTGGATTATGTTCTACTAGCTGTTTCTATGACCTTACACATGATTAAGTACATTATAAATAGTAGCCTAAGTGCTATTCCAAGGTAAGCTATCTTCTTCATTTTAAATTTCATTAAAATACATCCAGTAATTTATGTGTGAACGAAAGAAATACATCCAGATATTTGCCATTTGTCAGGTCTTTGACCCAAAATTTGATTGGTCCCAATGTTTAAAAAATATATAGTTCATGAAATGTATGATCTACTACTAAAAAGAGGTAGCTCTTTTTGGTATATAAATAAAAAGGCCGTACCTATTTGTCTTTATAATATATATATTTATTGATAAGCCGTAGGTTAGGTAAATTAACAGTAAGTTTTTCATCATTAAGGGGAATGCCCCAACCAGCCTGCGAAATTCAAAATCTCTTGCGTTTTTTGCAATTTGCAGGCCAGTACTAGGTTGTATGTTGATTAAAATATTATTCGCGGCTGTAAGACATGTAGTAACAGAATTATAATCAACAAAATCATCAATACAACGCTCTAAGTTCATGGCCTGCAAATTGCAAAACACGTAACAAAATTTGAATTTCGCGGGTAGGTTGGAGCTTTCACCTTAACCAAATAAATTTTGGTACCTACAGTTTTGAGAGTTGTAATTTGTGTATACCTATAGTCAACCGCACAATGATCTGTGTCGCAACGTGCTTCCATTTTGTATGTCGTATTACGTGCCTATGAGGGATTTATAATTATTAACCAACGATTATATTAAAGCTGATGTAGTGTGACATAATTTTGATTTGATGGCGTTTTAGATAATTATATAAGTGTCATTCCACAGTCAGGTGATAATGTTGTTACGTATAGGTATGGGATAAATATGTTTATTTATAGCCAAATACCATCAGATAATTTGTACACATTCGATGTTTACAGTTATATCTTTATGCGGTTTACTATAATAACACACTTTATCTGAATCTATGTATAAGCAAATTACTCGTAAGAGAATTATTTATCTGTGATTTCAAATTTAACATTTTTTTACACAATACTAAACTTATACCTACCTACTTAATACTGATTTGTGATTTTTTGTGATGCGAATTACTAATTATAAGTTAGACTTAGATGAAGAACTGATCTGTGATTTAAATAATAATGATGACTACACAACGTGCAAATTATTTCTAATATTTATACGTAGGAAATTTGATCTGTGATTTGATGCAATAATTACTAATAATAATTAAGGGAAGTAAATAATAATTTCAACATAAACAAGCTGTTTCATTAATATGATAACAATATAACAAGGTGCATTTAATATATTTTTTAATTAGCCCTCAAAACTTTTGATCGCAACTGTACGGACAACAGCTTAGGTATAATACGTCCGATAAAGAAGGTCATCGATATGTATGAATCCGTCGCTTTTTAGTAGTCATTTTAATTTGGTCGGATAACCAGCCGTTGTTTACTTAATTTGGTTTTTTGTTTATATTTACTTAATGCGAAACATTCCAAGCTTAATATTTTCACCATATATTTTTGACTAAAGGCACATGATTTTGGTTTACACCTACACATCTGAGATTGAGCCAGTTCCTTGTATTTTGCCGTCAAAGTTGTGACACCATCGTTTTGACTTTTAGCAAGATTACTCAAAAACGCATACATGAACAGTTTTGAAACTTTCTATGGTTATTATCAGCGCCAAGAAGGACCGAATACAGTTTTCAGTGAATTTATGCCTTGCCTCATTTAGGCGCTGCGATGTTTTTTCGGGTTTTGATAAAACCGCGATAACTTAAAAACTATAAATTATTCCATAAATCTAATTGGGGCACAAATGGGCACACATTAAGAGCTACTCATGTATGTTTATTCTACAGGGGCACATGCAATGGTTTTAGAGATATACGATTCATGAAAACGTTACTCCAGCAGGAAACGCAATAACTCGAAAACCTGAAGGGGCACAGATTTTATTTTTTGGGGCACATTTTGGCACACATATAAGCTCTCTGGCCATGCACAATTTTTCTCCCTCCGATCACTCGTTTAGAATTTTCCTGCTAGAAAAACGTTACCCCAGCAAGAATCGTTTTTCCGTTTTTTTTCAAAACGACAGGGGGCACACATTTTTTATGTGGGGGCACATTTACAGCAGATAAGGCACAAACTATACGTTCTACTCATATAACTCTAGGAGATACTTTCTTGCTGGAGTAACGTACACCCTCCCGCTCTGGGCAGAGCGGATGGGAGTGTCACGCTTGGACTAAAACCCGTCCATGCTACTTCAGTTGCCCTTTGTGTTTAGGGGCCGCGGTATCTCTTCCGACTAACCCGCAGCCTCGGTAGGCAGTGGCGCTGACTGGCCCCTCAGACCTTGAAGTCTGGATGCACCTTTGGCAGTGCCCGCGCCACAATACTAGTCGCAATCAGTATTATAATTAAACACATTTTAGATTGAATAGATGTTTTCTGTGTACAATTTATTTATTTTCTTCATACAACGACTTTGACTACAGGGTTACCTAATTCAATACACAATAACAATATCAACTTTTGTAACTTATTAAAAAGACATGATTTGATAATATAAGCTACAGGGCTATACAGTAAGAATGATACAGCTTTAGATAGTTGGAGGAATACAAACAATGTTTTTTAACAAAATGAACAACATATTTTTATTTAAAAACAAATAATAACTGTGCCAGCACCTTATTATTTGGTAATCTCACAGCATTAAAAGACTAATACAATTATGTACAGTTATGCCTTCGGTACAATTTTATTGTAATATGCTAGTTTCATAAATAAAAATTTAATATAAAATTGTTTTTAACACTTAAATGTAACTCTCCATAAACCTGCGCTCAATAGCGCTCCCGCGAGGCAGAACACAAAACGCAGGCGTACCTCCCTTCAACTCAAAATACTTCGTCACTAATATTTCACCCAATTTCATTAAGGGATTAATCACATGTGGAATTTTATCATGACCTTCAAAATAAACATTAACTGTTGAACAACTGTAATCATTGTCTCGATCCCAAGGTGCAGGAAAGAGCTGTTCAAGTTGATTTATCAACGGCACGTTTTCAGGGCAGTTCCTTACGAAATCTGTCATTTTGTACTCTGGATATAAGAATAGCACTGGCCACCTTAATAAACCATCTTTAATATGAACTATAGCATCTTGCATCCCTGGTAATTTAGGTTCTAACTTTGACAGATCTATGTCATCTTCGTCATCACATTGCATTACTTTAATTCCTCGTTCAATTATTGCTTTGATCACCAACTCTTTTTGTTCACCCTCCTTAGCATTCTTTCTCTCTTTCTTTCTTTGATCGCGTTCCTGTTCTATCTTCTTCTTTTTTGCAGTGTTGAGGAGGTCTATAACTTCTTGATCTTTTTTTTCACCTTCTAGTAGTTTTTGACAGTGTTCAATGCAGGTGTCATATTTGGCGACTTCAATGGCTGCCTTGGCTGCACGTAGCTGTGCCTTGGTGTGGTTAGGGTTGAAAGTTAAGGCTTTCTCGCTGTCAAATAGAGCTGATCTGTAGTTCTTCAGATGCCAATGTGCTGCTGCTCGATTGTTGTAGAGACTTGCATTGATGTCTGCATCATTACATCTCTGTTTGATGCCTTCAGTGTAACTGAAAACAATATAAGCTAATAATTATTTTAATAATATTTTTTTTTTTGACAACTCACACATGGCTATCTGATCCCAAGCTAAGCAGAGCTTGTGTTATGGTAACCAGACAACTGATATACATACTTATATAATTTATAAATACATACATATTATAGATAAATCACACCCAGACACAGAACAAACAATCATGCTCATCACACAAAGTTTGTCCTGGGTGGGAATCAAACCCACAACCTCCGGCTCAGCAGTCAGGGCCACTAACCACTAGACCAACAGGCCCGTCACATCACCGTCATATACAACCTAAAAGTTACAACACTTATGTTGGAATTATCCAAGTGACAAAAGAAGTTGGCAGATTAACTTCACATAACATTATTTTATGTATGTTTGTATATTAAATAAATATGTCTTCTTATATTTAATAAGTATTTTCTAGTATCCTTTTTTATCTGTTATTGCACCTACTGTGTTTGATCTCAACCTACTGACTAGACTGACTGGTAGAAAAGGTCCAAGGCAGTAGATCCACCTTCATACAGTTTTTATTTGTGCATATTAATTCCCCCTAAAATATATATGTAATATAGTTTTCATAAATTAATTCACCCTAAAATCGCCATCCTATAGTTTTTATGTTTAAAGTTGAAGTTTCCATCCTCTTTGTAGTTGCCGGCCAGTTCCACTGGTGTATTCTCTTCCGGATCATACTTCAGCTTGGCCAGGCCTTCAGCCAGAGGGGACAGGGCACCATTTTCTGGGGTTGACTTCATGAAAAATGGATGCTTGTCCATTTCCTCCTGCAAACATGGTGATTTCTTTGATTAAGCTTTATAAAAAAAATATACTATTTCTAATTAATTGTTTTAAAAATAATATTGGGATAAACAGGTCTTCCAAGTAAAGTGTTTTTTTTTTTATTATCATTAGGTTGGCCTGCCATTGTCTGTACAAACAATATTGCTCTATATAATGCATTATGAAATTCAAATAAAAATTCCAGAAAAAAAATATTCAGATTGTTTGAATGACTAATAATTGTATGATTTATAAAGTAACAATTGTATACTTTTTGCCTATCTGGTGCAATTTATCTGGTATATGTTAGAGAAAGAAATTTTAATTGTCTTTGATATAAAAAGAAAATGTATTTTAAAATAAGAATGTTTAATTGACAAGAGCATGTGTCATGAGAAAATTGGGGATCATATGTTTAGAGTTTTTTTACATGGACCGGTCATGATTGTTTTATAAGTTTACGTTATTAAAAGTATATTATGCAGTATTAAAGATCAGTGTTTCCTTGAAGAGTAAATAACGTCCTGTAGAAATGGAAGACTATAACAGGTTATGGGCCCAGCACGCTTCCACTGCGCGACAATGATGTTTCGGAGTTTTTAAAATAATGTAACTACAGTGCAAGAGTTACAGATTTGAGTAAATTATTTGAAGTAGAAAGACAAGATTTTATAAGAAGAAGAAGATGGGAGTGGAAACTCGAGATTTTATAAGAAGAAGAAGATAAGAGTTGGGAGTGGAAACTCCGGATTTTATAAGAAGAAGATAAGAGTTGGGAGTGGAAACTCCGGATTTTGTAAGAAGAAGAAGATTTGTGATAAGAAAAACAATTATATGTTGTTGAAGAAGAGTTGGGAGTAGAAAATCTCCAGATTTTGTAAGAAGGAGGAGAAAAACAATTGATGTTGAATGTCAATTTTTTATAAAGATTTTTATATGTTGCTGAAGAAGACTTGGGAGTAGAAAACTTCAGATTTTGTAAGAAGGAGAAGAAAAACAATTGATGTTAAAGGTCAATTTTTTATAAAGTTTTGTATGGTGTTGAAGAGGAGTTCAAGATTTTGTAAGAAGGAGAAGAAAAACAATTGATGTTAAAGGTCAATTTTTTATAAAGTTTTCTATGTTGTTGAAGAGGAGTTCAAGATTTTGTAAGAAGGAGAAGAAAAACAATTGATGTTAAAGGTCAATTTTTTATAAAGTTTTGTATGGTGTTGAAGAAAAGTTGGGAGAAATTTTGTAAGAAGCAAAACAACTGATGGTGAATGTCAGTTTGAGAGGGGACATTTTTGTATGTTTCTTTGAAGATGCAGACAAGTTGATTGAAGAAACTAGTAGTATTATTGTTAGAAAGTGAATACTACTATGTGTTTTTATTTTTGTATTATGTGATGTGATGATGGCTTATGATGGGCCTATGTTGAGTGTTGTTGAAGTTATTAACAGGTTGTCCTAAATGATTGTTAAAGTTTTATGTGAGGTGATTTAAATTAGATATTATTTGAGTTATATAAAATTTAGAGGGGATGTTAGAGAAAGAAATTTTAATTGTCTTTGATATAAAAAGAAAATGTATTTTAAAATAAGAATGTTTAATTGACAAGAGCATGTGTCATGAGAAAATTGGGGATCATATGTTTAGAGTTTTTTTACATGGACCGGTCATGATTGTTTTATAAGTTTACGTTATTAATGTTAGAGAAAGAAATTTTAATTGTCTTTGAGATAAAAAGAAAATGTATTTTAAAATAAGAATGTTTAATTGACAAGAGCATGTGTCATGAGAAAATTGGGGATCATATGTTTAGAGTTTTTTACAAGGACCAGTCATGATTGTTTTATAAGTTTACGTTATTAAAAGTATATTATACAGTATTAAAGATCAGTGTTTCCTTGAAGAGTAAATAACGTCCTGTAGAAATGGAAGACTATAACAGGTTATGGGCCCAGCACGCTTCCACTGCGCGACAATGATGTTTCGGAGTTTTTAAATTTGAGTAAATTAATTTGAAGTAGAAAGACAAGATTTTATAAGAAGAAGAAGATGGGAGTGGAAACTCGAGATTTTATAAGAAGAAGAAGATAAGAGTTGGGAGTGGAAACTCCGTATTTTGTAAGAAGAAGAAGATAAGAGTTGGGAGTGGAAACTCCGTATTTTGTAAGAAGAAGAAGAAGATAAGAGTTGGGAGTGGAAACTCCGGGTTTTGTAAGAAGAAGAAGATAAAGTTGGGTGAAGAAAAACAATTGATGGTGTATGTCAATTGTTTTATAAAGATTTTTATATGTTGCTGAAGAAGACTTGGGAGTAGAAAACTTCAGATTTTGTAAGAAGGAGAAGAAAAACAATTGATGTTGAAGGTCAATTTTTATAAAGTTTTGTATGTTGGTGAAGATTTTGTAAGAAGGAGGAGAAAAACAATTGATGTTAAAGGTCAATTTTTTATAAAGTTTTGTATGTTGGTGAAGATTTTGTAAGAAGGAGAAGAAAAACAATTGATGTTAAAGGTCAATTTTTTTTAATAAAGTTTTGTATGGTGTTGAAGAAAAGTTGGGAGAAATTTTGTAAGAAGCAAAACAACTGATGGTGAATGTCAGTTTGAGAGGGGACATTTTTGTATGTTTCTTTGAAGATGCAGACAAGTTGATTGAAGAAACTAGTAGTATTATTGTTAGGAAGTGAATACTACTATGTGTTTTTTACTTTTGTATTATGTGATGTGTTGTTGGGCCTATGATGGGCCTATGTTGAGTGTTGTTGAAGTTATTAACAGGTTGTCCTAATTGATTGTTAAAGTTTTATGTAAGGTGATTTAAATTAGATATTATTTGAGTTATATAAAATTTAGAGGGGATGTTAGAGAAAGAAATTTTAATTGTCTTTGAGATAAAAAGAAAATGTATTTTAAAATAAGAATGTTTAATTGACAAGAGCATGTGTCATGAGAAAATTGGGGATCATATGTTTAGAGTTTTTTACAAGGACCAGTCATGATTGTTTTATAAGTTTACGTTATTAAAAGTATATTATACAGTATTAAAGATCAGTGTTTCCTTGAAGAGTAAATAACGTCCTGTAGAAATGGAAGACTATAACAATTAAAAGTATATTATGCAGTATTAAAGATCAGTGTTTCCTTGAAGAGTAAATAACGTCCTGTAGAAATGGAAGACTATAACAGTATAGCACTAGGTCTGTTTTTTAATGCGGCTAAAAAGCTAACACTTATGATAGTAAGGAGTTAACGCTAAAGGTCTTACCTCCCACCTGTCCTCGGGCCATCCTTCAGTGTATCGCTTCTTCTCTAAGCTATCAATAAACTCGTCCAACTCCCTGTCCAGTTTCTGAGCCAGGGCGATTCTCTCCTCTTCAGTAATCGGCTGTTTAGCCTCTTTTGGCGAATCTTCGGCCATAGGTAGAGTAGCTCTATACTTTTTTACACTAAATACTAGGCAAACTAGTTTTTTAATAAGACAATTATTTATTTATAATTTTAAAAAAGTATAATAACATACATGTTCAGCATGGTTTCAATTGTCAAGTTAAATTGACATTTTGACAATTTTTTTTTACGTTTCGTTACCAGGGTTGCCAATGCTAATTTATCCCATTCCCCACAAATGCGGATCGGATTCCCCAAATTGGGGACAAAAATCAGCTGATTGATTCCCAACATAGTTAGGAAAAGGCTAGGCAGATGAGTAGAATGAAATTAATTTATTAAAAACATTGTGCATGCCTAATGTAAAACGAATGAATGGTTTAAAAAAAATTAGCATTCCCAATGAATGATGAAATATTCACATATAAGAATAAGATGTCAAAATCCCCGCATTTTCCCCACATATTGCCAATCCCCAATAAATCCCCAATAGACTTGAGATTCCCCACAGTTTGGGGAATTCCCCACAAATTGGCAACCCTGTTCGTTACGTCGCATGAGCAAGCGACACCTCGCTGGAGTATTAATATTCTGTGGGCTGCTGTGGACGAGACCTATCCCTACATTGGCGCAAGTCGCATTAAGATTTCCAATCCAGCCAGATGCAGCAGCGACATTAACTTATAAACCACAAAATGCGCACGTGCTATTGACATGCAGTATATATGTGTGTTAACCGAGTTGTGTAAAAATGCTCACGCACAGAGTACAGTAATATAGTAAGATCCATGATATTCCAGTAGCAAGAACAAAACGTAAGTAAAGTTCCTGGCCATACTGAGGCATTTGTTCAAACGTTACCCTGATAAAGTACGGCCAACGAGAAGCGATACCAAATGTAAACAAAACCCATGCTAAAACCCCATCTAAAGTGGCCGCCCGAATGTTGGCGAACCCGTCTTAACGTTGTCATGTTTTTGCCGGGAGAACGAGACATTACGATAAAGGCACAAGATGGAAAGAGATAAATATTAGATTGTCAACGCCACAGTTGTTCTTTAGGTTAATGACCTTTCGTATCGCTGCTAGTTGGCCCTATTTTAGGTAATTATTTTTATGCTACAAAGCTACGTTCAACTAAAAACTTTAAATTTAAAAAAAAACCTGTGTTCAAATTAAATAATATAATAAAATATCGCAAAACATTATTACAATTATAGTTTAATACAATTCACCTTTATGCCATTTTTGAATATATTCACATTTGCGAGCTTCACGTCTTTTAAAATATTCTGGAAAATGAGCTTTTTCCAAGGGATGCCAGTAATCAAGCACCCAATCTGGAGGTAAAACGACACGTTCAACTGCTACACCACCCGCTTCACCAATAGAACGAGCAACTAGATAAAATCAAATTGTGAACATTAATAGTTAGTTTTATTTTATCAGCACATAAAAGTTATCGTGTTCATAAAGTTAATTTTGACTTACATTTTGCCGGAGGCAAAGGACACACTTTTGAGAAAACTTCGTGTTCTCCCATCCACAGTAAACGACGTTGCTCTTTTGGATCTTTAACGCACCTATGTTTGTCAAATTCGCTCCTCAAAATAACTTGCTGATATCGTACAAGTTGTCTAAAACAAAGTTGATCACAATTCACGTGAAATCGCTTGGGATTCATATCATATCAACACCAACATTATGCTTACCTGGCTACGTAATATGCTTCGATATTTCTCATAGCTTTCTTGTATAGGGTGCACACTTTTTGAGCATGAGTTCGTAATTCGGGGGCGAACGGCATTTTTACTTTTAGCCTTCCTAAGTTTGCTTAATTTCAACGTTTTTTTTTATTTTCAAAAGATTGATGCATCAAAATGGACACATGGCACATTCGTTGTCATAAATTTAAAAAATATAGGTATTCCAGACAATTTTAATAAAAAATAAATAAAGTCAAACATGTTTCAATGAAACTTTTTTCTCACTCAACACAATGATTTATTTTTTTGATAAAACATTCACATCTGATCTATAGTTTTACTCTTAGCCCACGAAGATGGCGTAGAGCAAATCGCCGAGCAAAATTTTCTGCCACTTTCTTGCAAGAGGCGAGGTAGAAGTAGAAGTTTCTAAACACACAACACACTATGAGAATTTTAACGTTCACTCTCACACATTGACAAACTTACCTTACCTATAAGATGACGAATGAAATACACCTAATTGATCCTTATCACACAACACAACAGACACAATGATAATTTGTGTTTGATGTCGTAGGTCAATTTTCCTGGGTCGGAAGTTCCACCTACGTACACAGGAAAGCTGGTTCTAAAGTCCACTGATTCCATATTATGACTCTCAATTATAGCGTTAGTCTTGCACTCTTGCCTAAACATTGATAATTTAATGAAATTGTTTCTTGATTCTGTAGGCATATAAAAGGAAAATGTGATTGATGAGCAATTATTACACAACTCGATTTTAATTGCAGCCAAGCGCTCACTGTCACACTTCACAATGGTAGTAACCTGTAGAAACTTGGGCTTTTTCACAACGAGGCAACGCCACCAAACGGCCTGCCCTGAACTATGCCCGCCGAGACCGCTGAGATACCCGCTAACAAGTAAATATCAGTAAACAATATCCACGAGTTAACATTATTACGCCTGAATTCAAGAAACTGAAATCTTGCACATATCATACCATGTAAAAATGCATGTCGTTTGAATATCAGCAGCGTATGCTGTTAGAAAAATCCGTCAATTTACTGATGTAGATACCGCGAGACTGGTTTATTTTAGTTACTTTCATAGTATAATGTTTTATGGCATTTTGTTATGGGGACGGGCTGCAGACATCGAGTCTATTTTTATTCTGCAAAAAAGAGCCATATATAATCTCCGTAGGTGCGATTCTTTAGGGGAACTGTTTAAGAACATTAACATCATGACAGTACACTGTCAATACATTTATGAAAACATAATGTACGTAAGAAAAAATCTGCATCTTTTTGGTAAAAGAGGTGACAGACATAATTACAATACCAGAAATAGGAACCAATTAGTTCAGCCGGGCTTCAGACTCGCTAAAGTAGACAAATCTTTCATGGGGTACTGTTTAAGGTGCTATATTAAAATAGGCGTGACGAAAGATTTTAAAATCCTCTTCCATAATGTGGGTACACTTTTACTATTTACAAAAAAGCCTTTATTTCGGTAATAAACTTAAGTTTAACAAAGTTTGAAGCCATTTTTCTCATAAATTTTCAATAGTGCCCAAAAACAGCTCACATGTGTCATGGCGTCGGCATGACGTCACAGTTAAATAAAAATGACATTGTTTCTATAACAACGTCCCATAAATCGCATAACCGTGACGTCATACGCTGTGATCGGTGTTTCAGTCAAAATGGCCGATTGCAGTATTTTAATGTTTTATTTTATTGAAAATCTTAATAATCTGTTATTTTTAAATAAAACTAAACCTGTGTTTACTTTTTTTTTAATATGACTTCTCCCTTGTCATCACTGAATCAGCGATTTTTTTATACTGTCGTCATGCCTATTCCACAAAGTATCCTTGAACTGAGTGAGATGAAATTTAAAACATGCATTAAACGCACACTATGTAAACAAGCATATTATAAGTTGGACGATTATATTACTGACAAAAATGCTGGGCTCAATGTCGGTCCTGCTCCACAAGAACAGGGGCGAATAAATTGATAGCATTCAATAGTATTGTTGGAGCTGCTGAAGATTATACAACTATCTTTGCATTGTATAGATTCAATTTTTTAGCATTATGTACATACTATGTGCTATGTACTACGAAGCTATCATTCAATGGAAACCTACGTCTTTTCTTGACTAATTTGCTCTGGCGGTTGAGAGCATGTCATTTGTCATGCTCACTCAAATGTCTCGCTGATGGTGGCGCATGTGTCGGATCATTTAATTCCCTTCAAAATGGTTGAGTTGAATGGTGCTGATCTATGATCTATGCGTCATGTTCGTGAACGGGCGCTGTCAGTTGTGACCATAGACATATTGACTGGTCATCTCTCAGTTGCCACAGCTTTTATTAATGTATTTTTATGTATTTTTGAAATTCTTTTTCTTTTACTATGGACACTTTAAATGTGCACGTCTTGCTACTTCGTTCTCACATAGTTTGCCACATTAACACGAATGATGTAACCAAGGTTTTGTAACAATATTCTGATTTAAAAGAGTGTCCATGGAGTTTCTTGCCCTTTCTTCTCCATAGAGATCTACGCTTTGGAATGGGCAACTACAGTACTTTCACAGTTATTATGCCTTGTGACTGGGACTGTAGCTTCATTTTTATTGTTGTCAATGTTTCGACAGTTCAAAAGTGCCTGTAACTCTAACTGGCCTACTTGAAATAAATGATTTTGATTTTTCATGTCGTAATTTCATTGAATTCATGTATTTTGAACAAGAAAGAAGAAAGTCTGAGATTGATCTAAGCCAGAAATTGGTGAGAAACTCAGACCCGAAATACTTGTCGTCAAAAATGATTTGTACTGTTGCCCAAGTGTTAATGAAATGCAACTCCTATGATTGCATTGAGAGGGAAGAATATTTTAGGTACGTCAGTAACGTCAGTGAAAAATTTGTCATTGCTCATCATTGCTGTCAAGTATCAAATTGTCAATGTCAAACGTCAAAAGCAATTATTTTGTTGCTAAGCTTGACTTCGCACAGTTGACTTCGTGTGGCGTCCTCCACTATTAGAATATTTTAAGAATTTCATAAGTTTACTTTTGCAAATTTCAATAATGGGCCTTTGGGAATAATTATGACATAAATGTATTTTATTTAGTTGCACATAATTTTATTATAATCCCCTCTACTTGTCATAATTGCCCATGAAAGCGGCAATCACATAACACCGGTAATATTTCCTGATGGTATTCGTAACAAAATAAAAAACATGTCGGACGCTTGGGAAGAGATCCAAGCTGTTAAAAGCAAAAGGAACAGCTTGCGCGAGAAGTTAGAAAAACGTAAAAAAGAACGGCAAAATATCTTAAGTTCTAATTTAGTTGGCGAGAAGTCCGAAGGTTCACCCGGTGGTGGCAAGGAGCGCTCAGTGGCCAGCCCGTCTACTCAGAAGCATGAAGGTACCTATATAATAATAGCAGCTTGTTTAATTAAAAAAGAAGTTAAAAATAATACAACAGTTGTATTACTACTACTACTTCTAGATAGCTAACCTCCTTCAACAGGACGAGTAGCATAAAGTAATATTGCTGTATCTCTTTAACAATACATCTGAATCCCTTGGCTTGGTAGCCATACTCAGTTGCTGGTGAAGTGGTCGCAGAGGTGCATGCTCCAAATAGGTAAGTAGTAGGACAGATGGTTAACATAAATAGAGTACACCAGAAAGTTAGCTATTTAGGGTTCCAATCCAATTCCAATTTTATAGTAATGGCTCCATCGTTTTATCGATGATTCTGCCAATGTCAAGGTTGAAGGAAACAACGTGTATTTTCTGAAGTTGACCGGTTATACAGCCTTTAGTACGGTTAATTAAAACTGGATCTGTTTGAGTAACCTGTAAGGACAACACATTATTATTATTTATTATTTAGGGTTGACACTGGATGGACAGATGTTTCACTTTTCTTGCAACCTTCTCCTTATGTTTATTTCTGTGATTATTTAATTACATTGTTGCACAAATAATTAACTAGGAAAAGTGATTCCAGGAATACAAGAGAAACCCAAACCGCTAGTACTGTCCGCATCACTAGAGGTGCGCCTCCTGCAAGTGCTGTCAGACATGCAACTGCAGTTGCCTGCCACTGCCAGTGCATTACTGCCTGGCCTTGGGGATGTTGATGCAGGGATAGTGGCCAGCTTATTGCAGAAGTTTGCCACACAGAAGCTTATTACGTAAGCTTTTTGTATAAATTATGATGAGGCTGGCTTGCCATAGATAAAAACCTACAATTAAAAAAAAGAATAAAAATAAAGAAAAGGAATTGTTAACTCAGCCAGTGATTAATGCTTGAGCCTTCTCTGTATGAGACTCATTCTCCTTGGTACCTATTCATTTAATTTGGTACCTTTATTGTAAAATAAACTGTTTATTGCTAAGTATTTCTAGACTGTCTTATAAATTTCTTGTCTATGTATAGTATGGTATACTCAAATAAAGCAAAAGACTCAAATTGTAACCATTATAATGCATCCATTTCTTTCAGCATAACAGAACGGACTGAGAGCACCACAGATGCAAGCATAGAGGTTGTGAGCGCTGAGTCTGTTAGGCTAGGAGCTGTGTTGGCAGCACTCATGGAGGAACAGACTTCAGGCAGCAAGAGGAAAGGTTTGTGCAGGTGTTACTAATCCATTCAGAAGGAACATATAGAAAAATCATCTTTAAAACATTAAACAGGATTACTTCAATCTTCCATTGCTCTGTTTTGTTCTTTTTTTAAAGTCCTTTAAAGGACAGACAGCAATGGAAGTTGTTAGAGGAGGCTTTTGCAAGAGGCACACTGAACTTCGTGACATATTGTAATAATAATTAAAAAAAAATACTTCAGGCTTAAAGGGCAATTGAAATTGTACTTCAATCTTATATCAGTGTATTAGATTGCAAAAAATGCCTCATTGGTCTTGTGGTAACTGGCATCACTGCTGAGCATGAGGTCTTCAGTTCAATTCCATGTTTGGGCAAATCATTATCCCGTTGTATGTTGTTAAGTTACTATGGGGGAACATAAGACAAAATGCCACAAGTGTCTTAAGTACCCACGGGGGAACTTTATGTGGTGTAGCTATCGGTTTAACGGTAAAATCTTCGTTTTTCTGAAGGCCTACCTCGTTAAAACGTTACTCATATATTCTTCGATATTGGGAGCGTTTTCGCGCGATTTTTGCGATATTCAACAGCTTATTGGGTTTTTCTATCCCAGTATACATATAGAAACTGCGTGCCTTTATTTGATCTGAAAGTGACGTATCACTAAAAGACGGATTGGTGATAGTCGTATTGCTAAAAGAAATGATTGGATGAGAAATAGGGTCGGGAAAAGGGGCTTTTCCATAAGGAATTTCGCAGTAGCAGCCACAGAGTCTGAATTTGTGCCGGTTGATGGCAATGACATTGCTCCCTTACTACGTAGTACTAGGGAACGCATCTGCCTAGCCCTTCGGCGACTATACGCGAGATTATGTCATGTATGGATTTAAAGCTAACAGTGTGTGATACATTTAAACTTTTGTTTTGCAGGCGACAGCAATACAGAAGAGAATGCAAATCCTAAAGTATCTAAAACTGCTGCAGATGAAAAGAAAAATGCTAAAAATGACACAGATTTAATGGTTTGTACGCATTTACTGAGTAGGTAGTCAATATACTTTGTATAGGGTGTTGGTGGCCCAAAATATAGAAGACCAATAACTGCATTAATTCACCACATACATAGACGTGGCAAGGAATAAATCTGTTAGTAAGAACTTTATAACCGTACATTAAAAGCGGAAAAGACGTTATTTGTCTTCTATGTCTTTGTCCATCAACATCGCTCCGAATAAGAACAGCCTACAAATAACGTGTTCCTCGTCTATGAGTGTCGTCACTTACTAAGTAGAAAATACAATGCTAAGCTTAATATTAGAACAGTAGGGTTACCATGACATCTTATTCCTGTGTGAGAAAGAGATGGTGCTAGACACCCTGTATAGCTCTGTCTCTTTCCCTCAGTGGAATAAGTTCTGCTTTAAGACGTCATGGTAGGGTAGCTGATCTTGTTGAATAAACGTGAATATTTCATCTTTTTAAAAATATTTCTCTCTATTGCAGTCACTACTGGCAATGCCTTCAAGTAGAGAGAAGGCAGTGAAGCGAGTAGGTGAAGAGATCATGGATTTGCTCAGCAAGCCTACTGCCAAGGAGAAGTCGCTGGCTGACAAGTTCAAGAGCCAAGGAGGTTAGTATTGTTTTTTTTTTTCAGTAACATCAACCACAAGGTGCGTTTAGCTTTGTCGTGCGCCTGTTTAGTGGAAGTGCTTGATCTATCATCATATAGCGTTATTCAGGTTTATATAGCCTTCATGCGGCCAACTGGGTCTTGGTCGTGGCCGGAACGTTATCAAGTGCGGCGTCAACGCCAATATGACTTAGGTATTCCAAAGACTTACATATCAGTTTGTCTACGCACCATCTGCCTACACTTTTCCCAACTATTATGGTGTCGGCTCCCAGTCTTACCAGCATAGCTATTCACAAACAATCCAATCGTAACCGTAATCGGCTATCGACACTAGTCTATGTCCTCGTAATCCAATCATCACACCGGCAAAACGTTATCACAGTTCCGTGTTTCTTTTAAACATTGCAAGGTATTTTTAACAGGATACGTTACATAATGGTAAAAAATTTAAAGTGATAAAGTAATCTATTATTTTTACCCGGTATTCATTTTTTGTCGGTATTATTGACGTCTCTATATTGTCACACGGTTGTGCAGACATGTCAAAATTAGCCGATTGAATAACGTTTGGAGGACTTTTTCGATTATACTCACGAGATGATTGCAATCGTATGGTTGTGTACAGCTATGCAGATCAGTTTAGATATTTTCCCTATCTATATCACTGGTCATGTATTTATATATGACTAGCTTTTGCCCGCGGCTTCGCTCGCGTTAAATTCGGGGTAACATAATTCCCCTTTCTTGATTTGCAGGTACCTGCTAGCAGTAGTTTTTGCCCTTGCGCCTTATTTATTGTAATAGCAAAGCTCAGTTTTCACTTTTCTTCCCCCTTTGTCCCTGATTTCTCACTTTTAAAACAACAAAAAAAATTGCCTATGTCCGTCTCCAGGGTCACAACTATCTCTGTACCAAAATTCATCAAAATCGGTTTTGCCATTTAGACGTAAAGACGTAACTTACAAACAAACAAACTCACTTTCGCTTTTATAATATTTTTTATATATGATTGCTCCTTTCGTCCAGGTGCCCAAGTAATGGAGTTCTGTCCACACGGCACTCGCGCGGAATGTATGCGAGCGTTCACGACAAGTAAGACGGAAGGCGGTAACCAATCCTATGCCTGCAAGAAGCTGCACTTCAAGAAGATCATTCAGAGCCATACTGACGAGTCACTCGGCGACTGCTCTTTCCTCAACACTTGCTTCCACATGGACAGCTGCAAGTGAGTAGACGGATCCTACGCAAGGAATTATCATTCGTACTCACGAAGCTGTACTACATAAATATATCAACCAAGTCTATTACGGTCCAGTACTCACACACGCCCCGTACAAACTGCATTATAACACCTGGTATCCTTCCTGCCGGGGTTGTTCGAAAGTGATACCGCGGCCCCGGAACAAAAGGGAAAAATAAGGAATATGGGTGGGTTTAAGTCCGTTAAAGTCTGACACTCCCCTCGCTCCGGCCAGATGGGGAAGTTGTTTAATGATTTCCCATCAGCAAAAAATAAAAACACACCTCACATGGCGTCCGTTTTCCGCAGGCAACTAGCCACTTTCTTAAGGTAAAAAAATAATAAGTCGTCTTAAACGCGCGAAAGAGCGTTGTCATGTGAGAATCGTCTAACTGCGGACCGCTTCATTGTTCGCTTTTCCGTTACATAGCTCCCATTCCAAGACTCATTTACTCCTTATCTGAAAGCTATATCGTATGTCAGTAGTTCAACTTGAGTTTATGTAAAGAAACATTCTGAGTATACAACAATGAATAATAAACTTAAACTTCAAAGTTTTAAAGTTCCAACTCAAATAAGAATTGCTGAATATGGCTTGAATATGGCTTGTGTACAATGTATAAGATTATTTTTTACAGATACGTGCATTACGAAGTGGACAATTCAGACCCGAATGCAAACGCACCGAAACTGGCTGACACTGTAATCAAGGGAGCACATAATGGTAAGCCAAGTTTATTGAAAGTGAGCGTTATTATTTAAACCGGAGGGAGGATTTTACTGTGAAAAAAACAGTTTGCTTCAGCTCATTAAGAAAAATGGAAAAAAGTACACTTTTCACTTTTTCTGGCCAGCACTGCTCCCACGAAATTAAAAAAAAAATATATTATAAAGAGACAATAAAAAAAACCGGCCAAGTGCGAGTCAGACTTGTTCACCGAGGGTTCCCCACAAACTTGCGACATAAACGCCCATATGTTTTGACTGCGTAGTCTTAGAGATTTTTTCACAGCTACAAGTTACCACTTATTTGAATATATGGTTTTAATTTCAACTCTATAAGTCTATGCGTTCCCGAGATAAAGGATCTTGACAGACGGACAAGCAGGTGATCCTATAAGGGTTACGTTTTCCTGCTGAGGTTGCGGGTTGATCGAAAGGGATACCGCGGTTCCGGTACATAAAGGGAAGAAACATGGGTGGGTTTTAGGCACAAAAAGTCTTGACCCTCCCAAAGTTATTTGATGATTTCTCACCCGCAAACAAAAAAAGGTTTCCGTTTTTTCCTTTTGAGAAACCTTCGAACCGTAAAAATAGTATTAATGTTCCTTTTGCCTTACAGGTACTAATGCAGCGGCCAAACCAGACGGTGTCCTAACTCTAACGCCCCCGCAGTGGATACAGTGCGATCTCAGATATCTGGACATGACGTTCTTAGGTCAGTATCATATTTATCGCTAGCGCATGCCCGCTGAGATGTCCGCGTGAAGTTCGGTAATTATCCTGCCGGGGTTGCGGGTTGTTCGAAAGAGATACAGCGGCCCCGCAAAATAAAGAAAGCAAAAGAAGGAACATGGGTGGGTTTTAGTCAGTAAAAGTCTGACACTCACCCCCACTCCGTCTAGAGCATGGGAAGATATGATGATTTCCCATCCGCAAAAAAAAATCGGTAATTATCCCACTGGATCATTCTATCGGGATTAAAAAGTATCCTATATCTTAACCTAGGTTTTAAATATCAGTGTGACAATTTTTTATCCAATTCCGTTCAGTCGTTTTTGCGTTAAAGAATAACAAACATTCATACATCGTCACAAACTTTCGCATTTATAATTTATTAGTAGGATCTTACGTCCAATGGGCATTCTTAGTCGACTTTTTCTTTCCAGTGCTGAACTATATTTCTACTACATCAATGAACAGTCTAAATAGAAAAAAAAATCAAAATATAAAAAAACAAAATCAAAATATTTTTATTTCATATAGGCTTACATGGACACTTATAAAACGTCAAGAAAAGGTGTACGGTTCGGGTTGGTCTTTTCCTATGGAGAAGAACCGGCAAGAAACTCCATAAATACTCTTTTTTAATCATTACAAAACTTAAGGCGCGGTAACAAGCTAATCTTTAGGTTTTCGCGTAAGTGAGGCTAGCTGCCTACTGGGCATGGTCTGACACAAGTACACGACAGTATTGTATCAAAAGAATAGAAATAAGGTAGAAAATATTTCGGTGTTTGATTTTATTTGAATATCATGTCTGCCAAAATGTAGGCCGTGTTTGAAAAATTTTAGATATCTCTTTAGTCTATAAAATTATAGATCTAAAAATATGATGGTTGTCGCTGAAAAAAATGAGAATTTCGAGACGAAAAAATTTTTTTCGTGGTCTTTTTAAACATTTTTTTTTTCGTAGTACTAGACCACTTTTGTAAATTGATTTTGTTTAAGTCTTTACTTTATGTATTGAACTATACACGGTAATTTTTTTTTGGCTAGTGGCATGTACAGATACGGCTAACTTTGCGACGAAAATCTAGACGTTTTACGAAGTGTTTGCTTTGTACAGCGCCTTAAATTAAGATAAGAAGTTAACAAGCGTCTAAGAATGTACAACACCAACAATTTCCAGTCATTCATACGAAATTGGAAAAAAAAGAATATACAAGAAATAGGAAAAAATATTGCAAAAAATGGTTGCCTGTAAAGTCGGTTTTACGGGCGAAGATTTTACGTGACAACGTCTTTTTCTCGGTAGAATGTGCTGCGCGCGCGGCAGACCGATCATAGTTGAGTGGGAGAGAGACGCAAGGCATTCGGCGGGCCTCTCTCTCGTTCGGTGACTCATCGTAACGTTACCGAGCGTTACACTTTTTCATAAGTGACTCCCAGCCGCAACCTAATTTAAGACGTTGTCACGTCAAAAAAAACTATATGAAACAAGTGACACAGTGCACCTTTAAATACAGTCCAGTTTTCAACAATGGTTGGTGATGTCGTTATCTTTTGAATTCTCCGAGTGCTTCTGAAATGCATTAATCCAGTTGCTGGCGGTATCATATCCTTACTAATATTATAAAAGCGAAAGTGAGTTTGTTTGTTTGTTTGTTTGTTACCTCTTCACGCTTTAATGGCTAAACCGATTTTGATGAATTTTGGTACAGAGATAGTTGGGAACCAGGAGACGGACATAGGCTAATATTTTTTTAAAAAAAGTGGGATGTGAGGGAGAAAGAGGGAAGAAACGGGAAAACTTAGCGTTGCTATTACAAATCAATAAGGCGCTACCGAATTTAACGCGAGCGAAGCCGCGGGCAAAAGCTAGTAACAAATAAATGTGCTAGTGGAAACAGCTAATCCTTACTACTTAATACATATTATTATAAAAGCGAAAGTGAGTTTGTTTGTTACGTCGTCTTCACCCCTAAATGGCCAAACCGATTTTGATGAATTTTGGTACAGAGTAAGTTGGGTCCCTGGAGACGGAAATAAGCTAAAAAAAAGTGATAAAAGGAGGAGAAAAGGGGAGAGATTTTTTTTTTTTCGATCAGCCCTTGGGTTAAAGTTAGCCCAAAGTAACTATGCCACGCGGACAAAGTCGCGGGCGGAAGCTAGTCTATAATAAATCGTCATCTGCCTAGCCTTTTCCCAACTATGTCGGGGTCAATTTCCAGTCTAACCGGATGCAGCTGAGTGTTTTACATTGAATGACTGCTTATCTGATCTCCAAAACCC
Source organism: Ochropleura plecta (assembly GCA_905475445.1). Lineage (NCBI taxonomy): Eukaryota > Metazoa > Arthropoda > Insecta > Lepidoptera > Noctuidae > Ochropleura > Ochropleura plecta. The sequence goes on along the minus strand of FR997738.1, from coordinate 8,261,963 downwards.
AGTATATGCAAATAAATAAAATAAGACAACTTTTTAATGAATAAAAGAATGTATAATTATGTTTATGGTACTTAAAATGGTCTTTCTGTTCGTTTATCCCCAAAACGGCTGGACCGATTTTGACGGGACTGTTACTGGCTGATAACTGACGTTATAAGCTGTAACTTTATATAAAAACTTTGAGATCCATACAGAAACAAATCGCAACAATTTTTATAATAACTTCACGCGGGTGAAGGTCGCAGGCAACAGCTTCAAGTAACTTTGGTTCCTATTGATGGTCTATTATACATCTGAATGTATTCTTCTCAGGCAAGTTCGCAGTAATAATGGCGGACCCACCGTGGGACATTCATATGGAGCTCCCGTACGGCACCATGTCGGACGACGAGATGAGATGTCTCGGCGTCCCACAGCTACAGGACAGCGGGCTCATCTTTCTCTGGGTCACTGGCAGGTACAACAAAAAATTCAAAAAACATTTATTCAAATTAGGCTGATAATCAGCACTTTTTGAACGTCACATTACAAGAGACAGTCCCACAAAAACGCCCTGCCCTTTGCCACTTCCTAGTGTTTTAGCTGGGAAGAAGAAGTGGCGGAACAAACTCCCCAGCAACATATCTGTATGTCAGGTTAGAAAAACCAGATTTAACAACACCTCCTTTAGAATTACTATCTCAATTCCAAGACCTGAGGTACTGTCTACAAAAACGATAAGTAACCAGTCTCGTCAAATAAACTTAGTTGATTTTTTCTTAAAAATAAACTTTTATTTAAATAACTGCTTGTTTTGTATCAAATAAATTTAACTTTATCCGAAAACTATCATGATTTTTAAGAATATTTCAACCTTATCTGACGATATCTATTTTGTTGACCGTACGTCTAACCAAATCAGTAGAATGCCAACAGTAGAATACTCGCAAGGAACTTTATTCAGATGGCAAATCATCAAATAACTTCCCCCACTCTGGGCGGAGTGGAAGGGAGGGTCAGACTTTTACTGACTAAAACCCATCCATGTTCTTTCTTTTGCCTTTGATGTTCCGGGACCGCGGTATGTCTTTCGAACAACCCGCAACTGAAATAAATCCATCTGTAAAAATTGAACTGTCTAACTATCACGGTTCATGAGATACAGGCTGGAGACAGACGGACGGACAGGAGTGTCTTAGAATTACGGTCCCGCTCCAAAAAAAAACGACTGTTATACGCAGTATTGCAGTTTTTTTTTTTAATCCGTGTTATTTTAGTGCTGAAATATAAGTAGTTTGACTTTCCAATGAGGTTCGAAACTTATAACCTTCTCATAGGTTTGTTTCCTTAGACTATAACTATTAATGTGACGTCACTTTACCCCATTTCAAGCTCAACTTAAAAATCTCTTAGCTTTTTATTTCACATTTTGTCCGATGATTAAATTGAAAAAAGAATTAGGAAACTTTTCAATTAGTATATAAATCTACAATGACAGCTCTTGAACGGGTTTAACGATCAGTTTCAATTGACTATGTAACTCCTAGAGCAATGGAGTTGGGTCGCGAGTGTCTCAAGCTATGGGGCTATGAGCGAGTGGACGAGCTGATCTGGGTGAAGACCAACCAGCTGCAGCGCATCATACGTACCGGCCGCACGGGCCACTGGCTCAACCACGGGAAAGAACACTGCTTGGTAAGTAAGCGCATTTGTACAAGAATATCTACGTCTGGTAACAAAAAAGTAGGGCAACCGGGCTCTACTACGCTGGAATAATCGGATGCAGCTGTTTGCCACTATCCTTACTAATATTATAAAAGCGAAAGTGAGTTTGTTTGTTACGTCTTCACGCCTAAATGGCTAAACCGATTTTGTTGAATTTTGGTACAGAGATAGAGTGAGAAATGAGGGTGAAAAGGGAAGAACAGGGAAAACTTACCTTTGCTATTACAATAAATAAGGCGCAAGGGCAAAAACTACAGATAGCAGGTACCTGCAAGTAAGGAAAGGGGAACTGTGTAACTCCGAATCGCGAGTGTAGCCGCGGGCAAAAGTTAATTTTAAATAAAGCCACTGCCTATCTTCTTACTACCACATTTCCGTAACAAGGTACAGCATAACGATATCTTAGTAAAAAAAAACAAAAAAATAAATTTATTTGGCACATGCCACACGTGCACTCAACATTTAACAAAAAAAAACAATATTAGATTGAAAAAATAAATAAAATCTAAACACAAAAAGAAGATAATTATTGTGTATCTCACGGCTGTGGCAAATAGGCCCAGTTCAGCAGGACTTATCATAACCATGGTAGTTCCTGCTTGTCCCCTTGGGAAAGCCGCGTAAAATACTTGTTATCTCCAGGTGGGTATGAAGGGCAGCCCAGAGAACTTGAACCGTGGCCTGGACTGTGACGTCATCGTGGCCGAGGTGCGCGCTACCTCGCACAAACCTGACGAGATCTACGGCATTATCGGTGAGGAAGCTTGCAACTGTTAAAATATTTGTATGGCCTACAGATAGTTGTTCCGGGTCTGGCTGTTTGTGTATGTGAGTTTAAATGTTTGTAAACACACTCACGATACAGGAGCAATAGTGTGGGGCAACGTTTTTTTAAAAACAAATAATACTTGAACTAAATAAATAAAAAGTAGCCTTTATTTACTCTGACCTTTGCAAAACAAATACACATAGTAACAACAACTTAATACTAATAACTATTCTAATGTTAATTCTCTACATCATTAATCAGATACCAGGTCAGGCTGTCTCGCGACATAGGCCTCCGCAACTTGTACTACAAATCACTAAATGCGTTTTATGCTTAACATATTCGTCTAGCGGTCTCGAGCGGACTACTGAGTATGGCATGTCAGGCAAAGTGTTATTGGGTTTTCCATCAGAAATATCTTAATAGCAGCCATGAAGTCCGGGATCTGTACTCGGTTGATGGCAATAGGCTCACCCCCTATTACATGGGTCTTAAACAAAACAGGCGCAATGTAGGTGCAGTTGTTGGGTACAACTCTGCCTAACTCTTTGAGCATCACAAGGTGTGATGTTATGTATGTATGTAATGTTATATTTTATTTTAAACATCATCGTGTCTCTATCAACTCGAAACGATTGACAATAACATTGCATTGGTGTAAAGGCGGGTCCACACCTGCGCACGCGCACGAACAGCGCGGTTTGCGTGTGTCCCAAGAACATAATATGTAATGTAATGTACGTTTCGAATGTAACGAGTTCATTAATATTCGAGGCGCGTAGCGTTTACGAAGGTGTTGACGCAAAACGTATTTAGTGCTTTGTGGTACAAGCAGGCCTTGGAAAAGCTATATTCCAAGTCCAGCTTGGACGACGGACGAGCATGTCCGTGCGCAAAATACAACAGCCCATTATACAATACAAGCGTGTTTTCTGAAAAAGTTATAGTGACGTAAATTTGCAATTCTATTGAAGTTTTAAAGCAAAAATGGATTATAATACTTGTTTACATTTCCAGAGAGGCTCAGTCCTGGCACGAGAAAAATAGAATTGTTTGGAAGACCACACAATGTTCAACCGAATTGGTAAGTGTAGAATGATGTTCTTTTCTGGTTAACTAGTCCCAAAACACTTTCACTTGTTCAATGAATTCGAAAAAACACTGATATCTCAATACGAGATGGAATACGAGCTAACGACTGTAAGTAGTTTGAATAAAGAAAAAATTGCGTTAGGTATCTGAATTTGGTACCCAAAACAATGACAACGGACGAGATTGTTCCTACACGCGCGTATTAGATCGATTCCAGATCCCGTTTAATCACACTTCGGTCGTTCGCCCGAATCCTATAGTCAATTTAATTCGAGCCAATCACCAAGTACAATCACGCCATTACGCATAACTCTTCGTTTCAGGATAACATTAGGCAACCAAGTGGATGGCGTTCGGCTCGTGGACCCGGACTTGATCGGTGCCTTCAAGAAGCGCTACCCCGACGGTAACTGCATGGCGCCGCCGCCCCCCGACCCTGGCCTCTCCTAGTTCATACAGTATTTAGTACTTAACTAGTAGTCCTATAGTCTCCAAGACGATAGAGCTGCAAGCTGCTACGTATGTATTGATGGTGTCAGGATTGCTGTTAGTTGACATATGTAAAATTGTCTGTCGAATGATAAGATGGCAGCGTTCGTTCCGATAATAGCCCCGCGCCAGATTCATGTACATCTAGTGCTGCATTAAAACTTTGTTTTATAACCAGCTTATGTATTAGATATAGCGAATTTTGAATACCTCTTTCAGTCGCAGGCCTGGTCTCTTATAGTTCATCATGTAAAACAAAAAAATTCAAACTGTGTCACATGGATTCGATACTTTGACGCTGAGGCCGGCTTCAGATTAGCGTACTTCAGGCACGAATAAGCTCGTTTTTGTGATTGCGATCCGTGAGATATACTAACATGTACATACGTTCGGTGTTTTTTAAGGGCAAAGTGTGATGCGAATTTAAGCCATTACGAGTTTATAATAAAGAAAAATACGCTACTTCTGAAACCACCCCAAACATATTTAATGATGATAGTCGTTTTCAAACTATTGACAAAACTGAACGATATTTCTTTTTAGCGGTGTTATTAATTCAACCTTTTAATAATTTGTGATGTAAACTGGCCATTATTCATGAATTACTTTTGACACTACTCCAAGCAAATGATAAATTTATTTTAACTATAAGTCCAATTGTACATACGTAATTGTAAATATAGTGTAAATAAATAAAAAACCTTGAATTAAAATGTTTTCTTTTATTACCACACACGGCACAATTTTATGTACTTATTCACTATACAATTTGTTGCATTTGGGAAGTTTCGTCTAGTCTTATCGTCGCATATTCCACAGAGCCTATAAAATCTTTAACACTCTCCCTGCCGATAATACATAAGACCTTTTAAGTTCAGGCAGGCATGGGGGTCGCCGGCGTGTCCCACGGCCACCTTATAAAAGTAAAACATATGTGCTTCGGCCGACTGGACAAATTCAGGCAGGGAGAGTGTTAATCAATGCGTGTTGACTAATGTGCCCGACACTGGTCACGTGGTCACTCTACAGCTTGTCCGTAATTTGAAGGTCGCCCAGCGATCTATGTAAAGAGCTATGCTTGGAATTCGGAAGGTGAACATGATTTTTGACATAGATCATAGAATAAGCAAGATGAACTGACAATAGGCCGGGCATCGCCGTAGAATTGATGTAAGTACGTTAAGATAAGCGTGTTCTTATGTGATGGCATCGAATCGACTAACGAGGACGCCAGATGCCAGGCTAAGTGGAGCGATGATCTTCACAAGGTAGTAGCTAGATGACAGTTGTCGAGAATTGATTGGGGCGGCCTACTATGCCTTATATACTGTTGTAGGCTGCTGATGATGATGCCTATAACTACATCTTGATTCAATAGAAACTATTCGTTTGCGCGTTCCGCCGTCCTGTGGGCGACATCGGGCGCGCTGGGGTGTAGAAACTACGAGACATGGGGGATTGCTTTTCTCGATTTACGCTGAAACAACCCAAAAAATGATTTTAATACTATAGCTTAATCGAACAAGCTTTTTATACAATCAAAAACTGCCGGTATAATCTTTACTATTTCGGTATTAAACTTGAGGCATACCTACATTTAAAATCGATTTAAAAAACTTTTACATACCCTTGCCCTGGATTAGGTTTGGAAAAATTAGTCCTAGGCATCTCATTCTTGAAATGATTTAACTTATTGGCGCCCATACTGTCGAAAAAAAATAACACGATTATTTTTGTTGAAAAATGAACACGTATGAGAGACGACGTCCAAAGCACGGTTGGCGCAGTGGCTGTGCGACCGACATTTGTGCTACGTGTCGCGGGTTCGATCCGAACAATTATTTGTATACAGGTAGTTGTTCCGCGTCTGGTTGTGTATGAGTAGGTATGAATGTTTTGTAATCGCACCCACGTTACACGAGCAATTCTTAGTACGGGGCAACGTTTCTTTAAAAAAACAATCATAAATAATCGTAGTATACGCGTGTGCTCAGCATGACCTTTACTTTACCTTACAATAAGATGGACTATGAAATCTAGATTACTTACATTGTCTTTTCAATACTACTGGAAGCTTTACATATTACAAATGTATGTTACTGGACCTCACTGTGGGCCAGCAACACTCGGCATGTCTAAATTCGGCTATGTCACTTAATATTACTGGCTGGTACAAGGTATCTAAGGGTTGGCTACGCATGACTAGGTAGTATACGCATTATATTGTTTTTATTTACCTGGGTTTATCATAAAAAAATGGCATTTTGTCTAAATTCATATCACGTCTTCTTTGTAACTGTAATTAATAAAATTTCATGAGGATGACACGAAAAAGTTGATGAAACTGGCTGATAGGTTGGAGGCCCTGATCTCGTACAGGGGGCGTGCATTTATGTGAGGCTATTTTTCTTTTTCGAGCCCCTCTCCCTTAGTAAGATGTCGTGAGACTTGACCTAAGAGAGTAATATCTCTTATTTAATTGGCATACTATACTGTATTGTTGTTGTGACGACAGAGACGAGGTCGACGAAGGGACGAGCTAACCATGAAGAACTCCCGACTTAAATATAAGGTGGAATACACCGACGCTGGAACTGTTACCAACCCCATAGAAATGTTTCCATACTTTTGACTATGATGTATTGCAGTTTTGTAACAAACTTTTTTTAACGATGTATTGAAACAGATATCCTGTTTCAGCATCGGTGTCCCTTCCATTTATTTCGTTTGTTTTATTGACACCAAAGTAAGAATCTGTTGTAAGTTTCTTCAGAGAGATAATAGTCAGTGGTGAGGCAGGTACCTTCCATGCAAACGTTTTACCTTGATGCTGTTGAGCATGTCACCCTGTGTGGCTAGCGGTCGCTCGTCGGAGCGCACGGAAGGGGCGCGGCGCGGTGCGGGCGCGTCTCGTGTGGCGCCTAGCGAAGCCGCACCCAAAGACCCGTCGCGACACATCGACACTGAACCAAACAACACTTTTTAATAACATCACGCTAGTAATCAGCAACTTTATACACTTACATTCTTTGCGTTTGAATTACACCAGTGCCATTACTACCCCTGGCCACAGAATGTAATACCTACTAAAAAAAAAATACTGATTTCGTTGTAGCATGGTGCGGGTAACATTAGTAAAATGTACCATTCCTCTTCAATCTGGAACGTTACCTCGATTTCTGACCATGATTGAAAACCTGGCTTTACCCTGAATGTCATAGCTGTATAGGACTACCCACAGACTTGACAGAATTGACTCTCCTCATACATTCACACGCCCTCCCACACTTTCACTCTCCCCATACACAGACCCACACCCACAAACACACCCTCATCTCATATCGCATCACACTCCCGCGCGCTAAGTATCAACCTTTATATTTTTCAATTATTTTGTTTTTTGATTTCCTGAACATACTGATATCTTAAATAACTACTAAGATTATGTAACATACGAAGGGCGGAGCACTCTAACACAAGCAAATTAATTGCTCAAAAGGATGCTCCTCAATGTAACTAGCATTAGTTTATTTAAGTTACTGAATAAACATTTTATTTTTTATTGTCTAGTGATGGGGATGTATTACTATAAAACACTAAGCATTTCTTCATTTAATGTCACCCACACCATGCTACAGCGAAAATAATATAGTGGGCCACAAATCCAGGCTATGTGGTAAACTAGGAGGTGGCCTCCACATGTGAAGTGGTCATTGATGACTTCGCAAGTAATGTCATATCCCGGATGTGTTGCCATTACAAAGACAACACTGAAGTGTCCTCATGTGTCAGTTCTAACACCAGCAACTGCTTATTCCTGTAAAAGTGTAAACCATGTGTACTTCCATCTCATAAAATCTCTGAATCCAAGATCTGAGTAACCATAATTATAATTAGGGTGTTTGCAATAAATAAAAGTATGTTAATTGAAAACAAAACAATTTAATTTTTCTTTTCTAACTTCTAAATCACAATGACCTGGAAATTGTTAGCAATATCCATTATTCTATAATATTTTAAGATTATGTACCAACTTCAGTAAAATGTAATATTATGTTGATGACAAAATAAATAATAAGAGCTACAGCACCATAACATATCCTTACTAATATTTTAAAAGCGAAAGTGTGTTTGTTTGTTACCTCTTCACGCTTTAATGGCTAAACCGATTTTGATGAATTTTGGTACAGAGATAGTTGGGAACCAGGAGACGGACATAGGCTAATTTAAAAAAAAAAGTGGGATGTGAGGGAGAAAGAGGGAAGAAAAGGCAAAACTTAGCGTTGCTATTACAAATCAATAAGGTGCTAGGGGAACCGTGTTACCCCGAATATAACGCAAGCGAAGCCGCTGGCAAAAGCTAGTAGATTAATATTTCTGGTAATGTTTTTAGATAATCATTTGTAAATGATGTTGCAAGCATTTTGCAAAACATTGAAGATAATAACATCATCTGGTTGCAAAAGAAAATTCATATTAAATATCAAAGCTGTTCTTATGTACATAAAAATACTTAGTTCAAATTTACAAAAATGTTATAACAAAACCCTGTCCAAGCAAAAAGAGACATTTAAGTATACCAATGACTTTACCAAATAAAATAAGAAACAAAATACACAAGAAAGGAAACAAATCAATGAGTTGTAAAATACATTTTAATGGAGCCCAAATGACCACCATTTCACATACACAACACCATCTTTTGCAGTATTATGTTCAATCATTAATTGTTTAAGAGATTTAGATCTTATTACATAAAATTCTCATGTCACAGTTGCCATACTCCTATGAAAAGGCTTGATTGATTTCTATGAAATTGTATATGCATATTTGGTAGGTCTGAGAATAGAAATAGATTATGACTGAATAATCTATTTTCCATACCTACAAGTGATCAGGGTCGCCATCTTCAAAATGGCACTTGACCAGTGGGTGAATCTTCTGGGCACAGCTAGCTGTTATATATTATTGTAAAGAGGATCAATTTTTTGTTTATACAGCATGGGCTTCAAAATTCCTAGCTACATAATATCACACTGCAATACTTAGTTACTTTTATAATTAAAATTGAATGGTGACTCCTAATAATACCCTCATAGATAAGACAGGGTTTATTTTAACATCATTATTCTATCCCAGAAACAAATTTATTTAAAACTGAAACATTGTAAATATAACTAAATCATACGTAACAGAATGGTAACTAGGCTGCATCCTTCATTTTTGTGTTAGAATCAGTAGCATGTTCCTGCTCTTTGTTGGCTTCTAATTCTTTTGTTTCAAGTTTATATAGTTCTTTCCTCATTTGGGCTGGTCCTGCAAATATGGCTGGAGTTGTCTTGGTCTCTGGTATATACACTTCATAAGTCTTGAAATATTTTAGTATGTGTTCCACATCCTCCTCTTTTAGTTTGTACTCTAGAGCTATTTTCGAAGCTGTTACTTCGTTGGGATTCGCTTGATGTGCAGATATAAAGTTGATTGCATCGCGAAGAGTGGTTCGTCCATAAGTCACTCTTTCTGGCTCTTTAAAACCAAAATCGTAATCCTCTGGCATTTTACGATCTTGGGGTAAAGGTCGCCTACTCTTGTTGTCAGCTTTCTTCTCCTGGGTAACGTCAACTTCAGGCCTTCCTAATGAGGTTACATAAACATCTTTCAATCTTTTATCAAGCCCTTCATCTTTTTTATCTAATTTCTCGTCAATATCAGGTTCTGCTTCAAGAGTTCGTTTTAAATCTTCTATGTTCTGAGGATACATCGGCGCCGGAGTCGGTTTTTCCTTGGCAATCACGCGATGAGCGCGATTTTCGATATTGAACGATTTGATCGGTCTCAATGCTTTGGACACTAAGGCACCCATCTCAGGTGGCAATAGCACAATATTCAATACTTAAATTAGCACAGTTCACTTGGTACACATTGTTTATACCATTATTTTTTAAGAATTGCGTTCCGTCATAACACAAGAGGTTATATTTTAGTTTGACAATTGACAATCACTAGTCAATTTGACAGTTCTCTTTTCAAAAAGAAATCTTTTTTTTTAATTTATTTTAGGACCCAAGTCCTTCAGTTGAAAAAATAATACAAACTTGTTATGTTGCCAATCGTACAACCAATCAATCAATCAACCATATTATTATGCTATTAGCTTAGCGTACATAAAAGTGGGCTGTTATCACACCAATAACCACCAAATGCTTGTATAATACAAGCAAAGCTTGTATGTTTGTTACTCCTTCACGCTCAAACGGCTCTACTGATTTGTTAATATTGGAATCTGAATTTTTTAATTATTGAGAATGCTATAGGCCAGACGGTGTATATTTTGCGTAGAACTAATCGCCTGCTGGGTACAGATAACTTGATGATGCGCGAAGGAGATGGGAGCGAGGGTGCGCCCTTGTCTCTCTGTTATATATTTTTTATTGCAACTTTATTCGTGCGACAGTATGGATAACTTTGATTTTGATGACCATGAGGCAAAATAACTCTGAAAGGACAGTTGTATCAATCAATCAGGTCAGAATATTTTAGAAATACCGTGAAATGAAACATTTTCTAAAAATGGGATGGGATGACTTAATGTGAGATGTCGCACGTAACGATGATACAGGTTAAAATTGCAATGTAAATGTTCCCAACTTTATTGGAAGTCTGAACTGATATTGCTCCTACAGCAACTCGCCAAGCTCTAGAGCTCAGATGAAGAAAAACTAAAGTACTCACGCTTTAGTCTTGAAAAGACGTCTGTCAATGCAGTTTTGGAAGCATCTTTACCTAAGAACTTCTCACTAGGTGAAGGTGTGTTCGTAGCTCGAGACTGTTCGTTACTCATCCGAGCTCGTGGACTCGGACTACGTCCAAGTCTCCGTCGGGATTGTTGTCCCATCACAGTTTTAGGTGCTAAAAGATAATTAACGGAATTTCACTTAAGTTATCAGTGACGCAATTGCTTTGGAATATTGAAATTGACGGTTATTTAATCCCGTTGAGATTCTTGTGTTTAGTTTTATTGGTGTAATCCGATCTTAGAATTATATAAAAGTTTGAAAACTGAAATAATATAAATATAACTTAGGTACCTGCAGGATTGTACGTATGTGAGCGGTCGAACGATGGAGCGGCTTGCGCTCTGTTCCCTACAGGTGAACTCGTATAATGCGAACTTTGTTGCCGAACTCCAGACTGTGGTGTTATTGTAACAGATGCCTTTAACTGTTTTTCTCTTTCACTATTATAAATACTGGTTCGCATTAGATAATTCTAAAAGAAACAAGTTATTTTTAATCTATCTCATAGCAGTTATGCTAGCAATGGAGGTAGCTGGACGTTTGAGGGAGAAAGCCTTAAACAATTCCAAACGCTGCGGAAGACGCACCGGGTGCCGCAAGCCGTAAGACGACTTCCAGCCACCGTAGGCGCGGGCCTATGGATGATGAGCAATAGTTAGCTCTCTGTCCGTTCGTCTAGCGATGACAGTCCGTGTTTACACGCGTTCGTATTCTACGCCCGCCCTAAAAGAGATGTCAGCATCTGCCGGCTGTTGTTGTTTTATGGTTTAAAAATCGCGTCCTTTGATAAAACTCAGTTTAACGTACTCCAAACAGTGTGCTGGTATTTAATAGAGAAGGAGGATTTAAAGTAACATGGATTTAAAAAAAGAAACTCGTGAAATGTAAGAATTTTGACCCCTAATATCTCCGTAACCTAAAAATCCCAGGTATGGTCTAGGACAACAAAATGGTCGCAATAACGGGAAAAAAAAGTGCCGTTCGGCTTCGTTAAGGGTAGGTCTACACCCTTTATAAATCACGTTTTTTTATTAAACATTTATATAGTTATATTTATTTAATATAAATGTATATTTTTTGTTTGTTTAATGGAGAAATATTTAAAAATATATATAATATGTATGTAAATGATTATACGAAAATAATAATATATACAAAACAACTTTACCCGAGCTTCATTAACGCTTTTGATTACTGGAGCTTGGCTTGTACGGTAAGTTGTAATAGGTGCGTAATTGCGGAAATTTTTCGACGCCTCTTCCTGGAATTATGACACTCAATCAAAACCATTTTAAGTACAAGTAATCGTAACACGGATTAAAAATAAACAAATAAGATAGTTTGCTAATGAATAAGAATCGTAGTAGATTTAAAGTACTTGCCCTAATGGAAGATTTGGTACTATCCATTGGGGTCTGCGAACGCAGTGTAGAGGTTCTAGAAACTGGACGCCCAGCTCTCGGGTCGCCTGCACCACTGCTACGACGCGACGCAGTTGAAAGTGTGTCATTTTGGTCTCTACATTAAGTGTAAAAATATTTGTACATTTTCGCACTTTTGACATTCAATGAGCAATCTCTAATATTAAAATTCTATGTATATACGGACGAAAAGTAAGTTAATCGTTGTCCGTGGGCTGATTTTCAAAATTCGTTTAAAATTGAAAAGGTATACTTCCGAAGGGGTCCCATATTAGTTTTACGATTATTCCCGATGTCCACCACTTGTCTGGCCACCACTGGGGGACAGCGTCACAACTTTGTAAATTATTTCCATTCGCCACTACTGGTGGACAACGACACGGATTTTTTAACATTCCCTATGGCCGCCGTTGGGGGACAATGGCACAACTCTTTTGATACGATTCCCACTGGCCATCAATTTAAATTGTTTTATCTAGAGACCGGTAAAGGATAGCTTAATATACTTACGGATTTGACTTTTAGCAGGGCTAAGGGTAAGACTAATTTAAATATTTATAAATTATATTATGGTAGGTAAATACACAATAACATTTAATAAAAGTTGATTCAAGAATATGACTATATTCTTGAATCAACTTTTATTAAATGGTTCACTCAAATATTAAAAAATGATCCTACTACTTAGTATTATATAATATAGCTTTGATTGCTTATGCAATCTGGACTTTAGGGCACCCCGACTCGGATAGGTTAGGTTAGAAGGGGATTTCGTGGTTAGTTTTTATAAACCACCCAGAAGTAGGAGCCCCGCGAAGCTAGCCTAACTTAAATGGCACTTAACCAAACCTTAAAATATTCTATGTATGGTCGAGGGTGGGCTTATGGCTGGTTACGGGAGCGACGATTGCACTAATGACGTAGTTATAATGACGCATGCTGCGTTTGCGCAAGTAGAAGGAGCAGAGTAGAATAGATATATTTTTTGTATCTTTTTAACGTTATGCACAGACGCCAGCACATCAAGTTATCTGGCGTCTGTACTTTCCCTCATAGCAATACTTTATGTAAATATCTTGATGAAGTGAATAGTATCAATAGATAATAATAATAAGCATTAGCAAGAAAATAAAATTTAATCTTAATGAATTACCTATACCTAATTAATTAAATTAACTATATTAAACAAGGAAAGAAATATTATGTCATTATTATTACGTAAGCATTAGAATTGGATAAAAGTAATTTCAGCATAAAACCAAATGGTCTCTAGATAAAACAATTTAAATTGATGGCCAGTGGGAATCGTATCAAAAGAGTTGTGCCATTGTTCCCCAACGGCGGCCATAGAGAATGTTAAAAAAACCGTGTCGTTGTCCACCAGTGGTAGCGAATGGAAATAATTTACAAAGTTGTGACGCTGTCCCCCAGTGGTGGACAACGAGAATAATGTTTTAAGTTGTCTCGCTGTCCCCCAGTGGAGGCCAGACAAGTGGTGGACATCGGGAATAATCGTTAGTTTTATCTATATTGTTTGGGTAGTTTATGAGTTATCTTCTGTTAAAGTTTTTCCTTCTTTACAATTTTTTGTAAGTCAGTTTTATGTGCAAAAAAATGATTTTTTTGTTAGACTAAACAGAGGTGGGGTTTAAAAATATTTACATACCCGCTATGCAGTGTCTTTTGAGGGCTGTTGTGCAAAACATTCGTTTTCATACGCCATTCACACTCCTTCTCCGTCGTCTTGTTATAAGCTACGTCAAAACAAAGTCAAGATAAAATTATCATTGTTTTTGGTCAATTTTTAAACAAGTTACTCATCATATCCGTAAAAAAAATACAAACCCTGTCTAGTAAACTGCATATGCCTGTACCATTACATGATTTAGGAGCAGAGCTTGCGCAACGCACCGCCACCGACATCCATAAACATTCATAAATATTCTCCAAACATAAGTGACAACACAAACACGTTTTCCAGCTTGCGCTTATAAATGTTCCATCGTCGCCGAATTCTCTGTCCAGGAAGCTAGCTTTTGTCGCATAACAAGAGTTGCTCTGAGTCATTGTCGTAGTAGGCGTTACATTACGATTCCTTGCTGCTTCATTTTCCTCATGATCTGATTTATTATCGTACTCTGGACGTAAAACGAAAAACATACACTAGATGACCATCTTCAAAACTTTGCGCCATATCCATATTTAAAATAACACTGTTTATTATTTAAACTAGATTTGAAACTGACGGTGCGTTGCGTAAAACTTTGCTGTAATAAAAGCCAACAGTATCTACAAGCAGTGTTACTTTAAACGAATTACAACAATAAGTGCAATGAGAGAAGAGTATAAAATAATTAATCAACAAAATAACACTGTTTGAATATTTAACTTTACCCGTGCACATATATTTTAAACAGACAAAAAAAAACCGAGTCCGCTGCACTGAATTGTCATGTTTCACAAAAAAAAACCATCTTTACTTTTATGATCTAAAGAGCGTTGGCGTTACCAGGTTTCATAAAATGTTTGCCGCGACGAATAGATAGCATGTTCTGTTAGAAAATTGGCACTGCGAACCCGGCTTAGGCCTGATTCAAACTAGCCTGTCACAGTCCAAATGCAGAAAAAACATAATTCTGAGGTAGAATTTGATAGATGTTCCTGTACCGCGGCGGAACGGTCCAAGACAAAAAAAAAAAGTAATAACAATATTTTTTAACCTTCTTTTATTCTTGAGTTCTGTTGCCTCATTGGCACCGCATCCGATAAAACGTGTTTGTGGATTGGAGGAGGCGGTGAAGGTGACTTCTGGTAAATCATGGGTCGCTGAATCATAGTCTTTTCAGCAACAGAATAAACGCCGAACTCGTGCAACGGCATCTTCTCGGTGTCCTGGTACGTACGTTTCCTGTCAAACACTTTATTACTTTCAATTTGGATTAGCTAACTCTTACTATCAATTGAATATAAGCGGCAAATATCACGTTTATGAATTCAAAGAAATCTCACAGGCGAACTGCTGAAAGCGGATTTTGATTTTAATTAACTATCAATAAAATCTTCACCTGTTTACCTATAAAGATTCCCTTGCTTAATCAGCCACGGTTCAAGCTGCTCCAGCCAACCCTTTAAGAAGAATTCAAATATCCATTTTATCACGGCAAATATATTTATATATTTCGATGAGCCAATTGAATGACTATTACAGTTCTCACCTGCTGGTGTCCTATAACGGATCCGGGTCTGCAGATCCTCATCCAGCCTATAGCTTCATGAGCAGTCATTCGATAATGTTTGATTAAATAACAACCAATCAACGAGCCAGTGCGCCCTAGACCTGCCTGAACAAGTTCTTCGTCAGAAACAGGAGAAAAAGGAACAGGTCCAAAAAGTTTTCTCTCAAACAGATTAAATTCGTAACCTTGCAATGCACGGCAAGTGCGCAGTTAGCTTCCTCACTAATCTGAAGGAATTTGAATAGGATGTGTCGCGGCGGACAGGAGCCGTCGGGAAAGAATAAATCGTAATGTATTATACCAACATTATTGAACCTGCAAAGAAAAAACCCTGCCAACGTTTTAATCTTCAGAATTAATGTGTGTGCTTGTTAATTTGAATTAAAAGATTTTCTTACACATTTCCATCATACAGTCTTTTATTTAATCGTATGACTAGTTTCACGTTGTTTTCCATAAAGTAATTTATGTACATTTCAGGTGGATGGAATAAAGATACGCTGTAGTCAACTGGGCCAATGAAAGCGAGAAATTTACCTGGAAATTGTTAGAGAAAGAAATTTTAATTGTCTTTTGTATAAAAAGAAAATGTATTTTAAACTGAGAATGTTTATTTGACAAGAGATGTGTCATGAGAAAATTGGGGTTGAGTTTGGTTTTAGAGCACAGAGTAGGATTATATGTTTAGAGTTATTTACGAAGACCGGTCATGATTGTTTTATAATTAGTTTACGTTATTAAAAGTATATTATGCAGTATTAAAGATCAGTGTTTCCTTGAAGAGTAAATAACGTCCTGCAGAAATGGAAAATCATAACAGGTTATGGGCCCAGCACGCTTCCACTGCGCGACAATGATGTTTCGGAGTTTTTAAATTTGAGTAAATTAATTTGAAGTCAGTAGAAAGACAAGATTTTATAAGAAGAAGAAGATGGGAGTGGAAACTCCGGGTTTTGTAAGAAGAAGAAGATAAGAGTTGGGAGAAGAAAAACAATTAGATTTTGTAAGATTTGTGATAAGAAAAACAATTATATGTTGTTGAAGATTTGTGATATGAAAAACAATTATATGTTGTTAAAGATTTGTGATAAGAAAAACAATTATATGTTGTTGAAGAAGAGTTGGGAGTAGAAAATCTCCAGATTTTGTAAGAAGGAGGAGAAAAACAATTGATGTTGAATGTCAATTTTTTATAAAGATTTTTATATGTTGCTGAAGAAGACTTGGGAGTAGAAAACTTCAGATTTTGTAAGAAGGAGAAGAAAAACAATTGATGTTGAAGGTCAATTTTTTATAAAGTTTTGTATGTTGGTGAAGATTTTGTAAGAAGGAGGAGAAAAACAATTGATGTTAAAGGTCAATTTTTTATAAAGTTTTGTATGGTGTTGAAGAAAAGTTGGGAGAAATTTTGTAAGAAGCAAAACAACTGATGGTGAATGTCAGTTTGAGAGGGGACATTTTTGTATGTTTCTTTGAAGATGCAGACAAGTTGATTGAAGAAACTAGTAGTATTATTGTTAGAAAGTGAATACTACTATGTGTTTTTATTTTTGTATTATGTGATGTGTTGTTGGGCTTATGATGGGCCTATGTTGAGTGTTGTTGAAGTTATTAACAGGTTGTTCTAAATGATTGTTAAAGTTTTATGTAAGGTGATTTAAATTAGATATTATTTGAGTTATATAAAATTTAGAGGGGATGTTAGAGAAAGAAATTTTAATTGTCTTTTGTATAAAAAGAAAATGTATTTTAAACTGAGAATGTTTATTTGACAAGAGATGTGTCATGAGAAAATTGGGGTTGAGTTTGGTTTTAGAGCACAGAGTAGGATTATATGTTTAGAGTTATTTACGAAGACCGGTCATGATTGTTTTATAATTAGTTTACGTTATTAAAAGTATATTATGCAGTATTAAAGATCAGTGTTTCCTTGAAGAGTAAATAACGTCCTGCAGAAATGGAAAATCATAACAGAAATATTCAAAAAAACTAGTAATCGAAGTCGTAACACTCGTAACACAACTATAAATCTAAAGTAATTCAATTAACTGTTGTGTACGTAACTGTTAAGTAATTGTCAAATAAGCGGACATCTTACCAGGTACAATCCAGTTCAAATCACCTCCCTGAATTTTATCGAGTCTGTCATATTCCTCATAATTAAAATCCTGAAAGTTGAAGAAACCTAACTCTCGAGCTTTTCTAACAGCTTGGAGACAGTCCATCAGAGATATCGTGTAGGTCGATTCACATTGTGTTGCGTCTTGGAAAGGTCTACAAAATGGTGAATCAATCAGTAGGTCTAATTTTGAAATATTTTTCTAATGACAAATCAATTATTTATAAATAACTCGACATGGTGGGAAAACGTAAGAAAATTACTATATTAAAAGTTTATTAAACCTGTAGCTTTGCCCGTGAACCACCAGAGGCTTCAAAGCATCTCTTGGTGACAAACTTAAATACAGCACTCCGTAACATCCTAGAAGAAATGCTGAGTTTGCTTTCTTTTTGGGATCTATTGAAGTGTAATGCACTATAGTTTGCTTGTTTAGATACTGTTTCAGTTTGTCATTTAGTAATCTACAGTATTTATACACACAACCAAGATTTAATGGTCCAAAATCTGAATAATAATTTTCGTATACCAGTTCATTGTCTATACAAAAATATTGTGTATCAGCCGTATTTTTAAGTATTTTTCCTTGCCTTACTGTCGCAAAATATAAAACATTTTTAATATATTCTGCCGTAAACAATATGTCAGGACTTCGATTCATCGTTGCAATAACAATGCTACGTAACTTAATTGATAGTACATCTTCAACATAGTAAAATACTCTTTTAAAACTACAATATACAGTTTTTGTAAATAAGACACTAAAACGTTACGATTTCACAAACACAAACATATTTTAAACAAAATTAACGAAAAATATAATTCAACAAAAAAAATCAAATGACACTGTCCTTGGCACTCTTTTGTTTTAAACTTGCCACCTATGCGTTTCGCAATCCTTGTTTATAAATTGCCAGTTTCAATTTGCCACTTTTTAAATTCATCGGGCCCCCGTTTCAACTTTCAAGCCACTGTTTTATTGAAGTTAATTAACGGTTTAGATTTGTTAAAATATTTACCTACTTTTAGATTTTAATTGTAGCGCTATAGTGATTTTTTTTAAGATTATTGCAAGCCTAAAAAATGTTACGGTAATATCACAACCAAAAATGATTTTGACAGCTCTAGTCTTTTTCCGGTACGCAAGGTAAATTGTCAAACGCTCTGTGTTCGCTTTCTCTGAATCTTGATATATTTTCGCAATCTGCAATCCTGTTATAACAACGTTTGTTTAAAAATAATGTCGGAGTGTCTCTCAATCTATTCTGTTTCGTATTTCAGGTCGTCTAATCACAAAAAACCATGGCTGAAGTTGAAGTGTAAGTACTTTTTGTTTTCGTCACTGTTCGCCTCTTACTCTTCGTTTAGCCACGAACGCGTCTTTGTTATTGCCAAAGAAAGCATCTACCACATGAAAGTAATTCTTAAATCACAATTTAATTCAAAGATAAAAAGTAAACATGTTGTCAACATAACCTTCAAAACAAATCCAAACTTGGCGTCTTGACCATTGTATTGTCACCCTTCTTATCCAAAGTAGTCTATTATCTTCGTGAACTGGGCTAGTTTCACCTGCATAGCCTTCTCCCTATTTTGGCAGCCAGTTTTACTGGATGCAGGATAGACTTAAATTCGTACTCTAAAATGTTATTACATGATGGAGGAAGTTATAACCTTGGTTTGCTTACAGTGAAGTACCCCCGAACCCCGTCCTGAGCGGCGGAGCGATGGACGTGAACACAGCCCTGCAAGAGGTGTTGAAAACCGCCCTCATTCACGGAGGACTCGTCCACGGACTCCATGAGGCCGCTAAGGTTCTTGACAAGTTAGTAACCTGCACTATGTTACCAAAATAATACCATTCAGTTGTACAACTATAAAGTTAAGATTTTCAATTATTATCTACTGTTATAGGATTTGGTAAATATTCAAAATGTAGGGATCTAATGTTGATACATATAATAGTAGGTATGATACATGTTATATATGTAGCTGTGATGGTTTAAAAATGCACTGTAATGTAAAATTTCACTGTGCACAGTCTTCCATTTTGGTTATATACCATAATATGGTAATTTTGAAGAGGAAAAGAACCAAGTATGATATTTCAAGAAGAAACGAGCCGAGTTTGGCAGTGGGTATGTGATAGGTTAATTACATTTATGTACATTCTATGACCTTGCATTGGATCTACACCCAATATTCACAAAGTGTTGGGCTGTTCTAGTCCTGTGCTTTGTGGAAATATCTTGCACTTAGCGAGTTGTGTGGGATAAACTCTGATGCAGAGAGAAATGCACATTCATAGTACCACACTGTTTTAGTTATCAGCATTGTGGCCTCCCATATGTGGCACATTTTACACATTATCAACCTAAGAATTTCCCATAATTGGGAAACAAGCCTGTTCCCTGTGACAGAGTGAGCCAGAATCCTCTAAAAGGTCTATGCAGAAAACAACCTTCGGCTTTGATAAGGGTTATTTTACAACTATAATAATGTGTTGAATTTTGAACATGTTTTTTCTTCACCATTCTGAGTACAATTTTTTTTCTCATATCTATTTTTTTTTTTATAAATCTATTCAGTTTGTTGTCTGTACAGTACATTTAAAGGATTGTTTCATGTCAGCATTGGTCATTGAAGGCTTGCTACTGGGTTTTCCTTTTTTAAATTGCGATTTTTCGCCACTACAGGAGGCAAGCGGTCCTGTGCGTACTGGCTGAGAACTGTGATGAAGCTGCATACAAGAAGCTTGTCCAGGCTCTCTGCAATGAGCATCAGATCCCCCTTGTCAAGGTAAATGTGGAAAATATAATATTAACTGATAGTTACATTGTCATTATTTGGTGTGCGTGCATGCATATTAGCTTTTTCAGCCGAGTCCATGCCATGATTTAAATATGTAACTTTTAAAGTACTTCGAACTTATTTGTAGTTTTGACAGAATTGCAGTAATTTTTCTTAAAACTACAAACAAGTTCTTGTTCTTGCATGTGCACCCACAATATAATGCTGCCTACAGTAAACTATTTGGCATGCTAAAAACTTGTGTAATTAAAAATAAAACAAATACTGCTTTTAGTTATAACAGCCTAATTAAATTGCTTACATGTTAATTGTTTAGCTTGATTCAATATTGCGCTCCGCACGAGCGAGCCTGGTTCATTGCCGGTCCCGCCTAAGGAGCGCAGACTAAACCGTGTGCCCCTATGGTGACTCTCACCCTGACGAGTCAACTTTCCTAGCACCCGAACATATAAAAACATAAGTTTTTTTTATTTAAATATTTTAGTAGCATGCAGTCATACTACATAAAAAAAAAAAACTAAAAAAAGAAGTCTTAACAAATGAACACAAATTAAAGCGTTAGATACAATGCAAAATAAATTGATCACTTCTAGCACAAAGGGTGATGAATACATAAAAGAACATTTGTAACAGAATATGTCTGCATTTGCTACTATTGTTTTTGCATCATCATACATACATGCAAAAACCCTCTTCGACACAACTCAGTAGTCACATTTCTGTTTGTCTCAGGTGGACAACAACAAGAAGCTCGGTGAATGGGCTGGTCTCTGCAAAATCGACAAGGATGGCAAGGCCAGGAAGATTGTCGGCTGCTCCTGTGTAGTTATCAAGGTATGGTCTAACTAACAAACTTATAGTGCAGCATAGTTCATAGGATTCCTAGTTTCTTAAATTACACAATGCACAGTCAATGTTATAACTTTATATTTGTTATAACTTTATAACATTGACTGAATTTTAAAATTTAAACATTTTAGAATGTCAGAAATTTGCTGTACACTATACATAATTTCTTAGAACAAAGATTGGTATACTAATGACTTACAAGGTCAGCATAGACGTCAACTGAAAATATTATGTTTTAAACCATTCACAGAAATTGATCGAATCCGAATCGATTAGTCCACAGAAGACAGTTTTTACTTCAAGAACTGAAAAACTGTCCATTCACATTGCGCTCAGCACGAACACTATCAGCATACATCGTTGCTAGTGACGAAATAACAGCGCAACATCAAATCGAGTGACCCTATGGTGCCGCGCCACTTGCACAGGCAACTTTCCTATCACTCGTACAAACAAGCCTAGATAAAGCTGTACCTAACAGTCAGGGTTTTGGGCTGGTATATATACACGCGATCCGTGTCGCCCAGAAAGAAAATAATTAGATATTGATATGACAGAGTACATATTTACTTAAATTTCAATTAGGGAATATTTTTATTTAAAAAAAAAACTGAGTGAGGTTCACATGTTGCTTCTTTCTTCATGTCATTAATATAAATGTACACTTTTTCCGATATTTGCTGGTAATACAATGTGTGGATAGACCTAAAGAATTAAAGACGTAACTGACTTAAGTTGTCGTCAATTGTTTATGGAACTTTTTGTTTGTTGCCAACAGGACTTCGGTGAGGAGACGCCCGCGCTGGACGTACTCAAAGACTACCTGAAGTCTTCGAGTTAATCATTCACCTAGAGTTTAAGTTAAACAATAAAAAATGCAAAAACTACTTGAACTGCATTCATTTTCGCCGAAAATTCCAGATGAAAATTTAAACGAAATTGATAATCCAAATTAAATTTAATTCTAAGAAAATAAATATGACATAATTGATAAATTAATTAAGTACTAAACTTTCTAGAACTTGAATACACACGAACAAATTGCTTGGATCAATTTTAAAGTTACACACATATTTTTGCAAACTGATCGCAGATTTCTTTATGCATCGGCCACTGTTGAACTTGACACTCCCTGCAAGAACAAAATATATTAAAAAAAAACATTAAGTACTGATAGCTAGTGCAAAACCTAGTTTGATAACAGTAATTGAATGTTTCAAAGAACTAGCCTACACCTTCTCCATTAAGGTAGGCAGAAAATATAGAACGCGGCCCCTGCTTCTAAGCTGATGTTTGCAAATTTCGTATCTCACTAAGAGCATAGACTCACCTGCCACAATACCACTCAGTCTTACATCTCGAGCACTTCTTAGTGGCCTTATCCCCGCACTTGGCACACTTAGCGCCGCCGCTGTCCAACGCGAGTGCCGCATCACTGGTGTACGACTCGAGGAGACGTTTGGCCATCTCCCGCGACTCTTCAGAACCGTCCATGTGGAATAATTCTAGCTGGGTTTTCGCCAGGGATTTTGTTCGCTTATGTACTTGTTTTAGGTAGGCGTCTTTGATCTGTGGTTATAACGAGAGGTTTTTACTTCTTTCAAACTAGGTACTGGTTGAAATCACAGATTGTAATTTTGCACTTCGGGTTTTAAAAATGGTAATGGCACATTGCTCATTTTAACGCTTGAGTGGCATCGGATCACTCGGAATCTGCTGAGTCACGTGGGTACATTTTGGCACAGCCAGCTTCGAAACTATTGGTTAAACAAATATTTCGTGAGCGGGGATCGAACCCGCGACACGTTGCGATCGCTCCACTACTGCCAACCGTGCCGTGTTACTTTGTATTGATGAATAAAAAACATCGCAGCGTTCGTTAGTTCCTCTTCCTACTATATGCTTAACCACGCGCCAATATACGTCATACTTATTCCCCCATTAAACAACAAAAATTACATCAAGCCTGTACTCTCCGACGCGACGGTATAAGCAAAGGAGAAGTTTAACTAATAAAATCACCTGTGGCACGATCTCAATGAGTGTACATCCCGGGTTCTTGACACCATTGGTGCGGCTGTGAAGGCTGGAGTAGTCCCCTACAGCCAGACGGCACAGGAACATCTTCAGGTCACCCAGCGGCGGGATCTGGTCCAACATCTGCTCTGTCATCTTGGCTTGTAACTAGGCGAAGCAGAAATTGTGTTACAGAAAGACAATACAGCAATAGGTAATGTCCCAAAAAAAAGAAACATTGCGGAAGATTTCGTAATTTGTGGCAGTGACCAGCTGGAAATGTTGAAAGCTTTTACGATGATGGTAACACCTACACTGGAGCAAAGGTTAAAAAAATCAAATAGCGGTCATAGAAAGCATCTACTGTTAATGTCAAGTATGTGGTGCCAATAGTCTAGGAGTAAAACGGCTGTGATAGACGGTCAGGATTATATTTTCACCAAATGGCTACGCTGTTAGTAACTAATGCCAGGTGCGGTTGCGGTGCCTCTCGACCGTTGCAGGCAAGCAGCAAGGTCGCCATCTACGGAAATGTATTCGAAACCAGTAGGTATTGGTACCTATTGTCGTTGCGGTCTTCCATCGCGGTTGAAACCACCCGCCGCCGGCAAAGCGGTCCGCCGCGCCGTCGCATTCAAAATAGTACCTACCTCACTGTTATAACGTAAGGTACCTACTTATTAAACATAATGTTTTGTAAGACTGTCACAGGTTAGATCTTACCCTACAGAAAGCGTTGCGGCGACACTCATCGATGGTATAGTAGTGGGCGAGACGGGGCTCCAACAACAGCTGTCGCACACACAGCCACAGTTGCACCTCTGTGCGATGCATCTGGGACAAGTCTTCAGCGGACGGCTTGCTCCAGCGACCAACTGCACAACCAGGTCTTTGTAATAAAGGGCAAATTTCCCCAACTAAACGTGATCAACATATCTTAAGCTTGATAGGCATGCCGACAGCGTTCCGTTTCAATGGTAAAATCGGCCTTCAAAAGAGTGCTCTGAGTGCCTGCTCCTTAGGTTATGGTAGATAATTACCTACTGAAAATAGTGTAAATAATTGTTGGTGAGCCAATAAAGAAAAAATAGTAGCGAGGGCGCGAGTTTGAGCGAACTGTGGAATTTTGCTAGCTTATTCATTTGACCCTCTACGGTCTGTTATAAAACACGGCCTCACAGTTAAAAACCTGGAGGTCATCATTCTCGTTCTTTTTCATCCACGGCTCCTGGATGAGCAGGTGCGTCAGTAGAGAGGGCACGTCGTGCGTCTTGTACAGGTTGGTGGAGATCGACGCCCCGGCGCCGCCCACCTCCATATGTTCTGCTATGTAGCTAGAAGGAGAATGTTATAAAGGTGTGGTGGGGCTCGTAACTAAATAACTCCAGCCGGTGTCAAGGTTACGCAATCCTAGCTAAGGTCGCTCCGTAGATGGGGTATTGCATCGATTTGGTACAGATAGCGAGTTCCCACCGTCGCGCGTCGCTCAGAAAGCAAGTAAAGCCAGTTCAGTTGATGGCCAACGGCTGTCATTTCCAGATCTTTGAGAGACGTCATGGGTAGTCATGCATATGTCAGACAAACAGTCTTACTATAGGGTGTTATCCATTAATTGCGATGTGAAGGTCAGACAGGCAGCCATTTCATGTAAAATTTAGATGCATAATAAAGAAAGTAAATCAGCTTTAGTAACTAGTAATTTCTTCAGTATCCATAAATCTCTTTATTTTGAATTCGGTTCACTTTCGTTCGCAGCGTGCGATATATCCGAATGAGACTGAAAACCGATCCCAACGTGGTTGAGAAAAGGCTTTAAGCAGACGATGAGGCAACATCTTACCGAACGATGGAAATACATCTCATGCCGATGTCAAATTGAAGATCACGTTTCTGTCTGTTTAACTCGTCGATGGCAGTCTCGCTTTCTAGTTCCTTAGTGGTCAAGGGCTTCAAGTAATCATTACTGGGGGAAAAAATACGTAAAAGTTAGTTACATAATGCTAAATTCATGAGAACCTACAACAAAACAGTCTGAGATCTACTAATGCTACCCCCTGACCGTCATTTCTAGCGAAGTAACATGTTCCCGTTATTGTCTTGCACTTGTAGCTTGACAGTCACAAAAATGCAGCTTTATATCCAAATCATACGGTGGCAAGTAATGTTTATTATAGGATTCGGTCTTGGACCCGGTTCTCGTCAAGGGGCATGGGAAACGAGCAAATTGGCAAGTAATATTAATATAGTGCATATAGGTCTCTTCTTCAAATCGGTCGTCTCCAGTTTGGATGAAACTGGGTTTTAGAGACAAATGGCAGCAGACGCCTAACATAGTGCAGGTATGCAAAAACAGTCTAAACCAAAAACATTACAATATAAGTATTTATGATTCACACTAACTTGATGAGAGCCAATAGTGCAGTGAGCTGGTCGACGGCATAGTGCAGCAAGTCTACCACCACCTCGCTGATGCAATGCGCGCCGTCCTCATGGAATAGCACCGTCTCCAACAGACCTACGGCCGCTGCCTCGTGGTAAAGCTGGAAATACGACGAAGATCAGAAGAGCCCAGGGGCCAGAGACCACAATAGTGTTCAAGACGAATACTTTTTGAATGGTTAACCCTTTTTAAGGCAGTGGCCACTATATTGCCACCAATTTTAAATTATTTTTTTTGGGCAACTTTTTCTATTTCAGTTTTTTATTTTTTTTTACTGGCGAGCTTGAGATGTCCTTTCAACGTGTATTTTTTGTTGTGTGGGAATTGTCAAATTCAATTGACACTTTTCAAACTTTGAAGGGTAAAACCGGTGATTTTGTGTAACGTGTAACAAATCTAGCTCAATCTTTAAAATCTTTTGGGAAACTGTTAAGAGTTTGCATTTATTTCAATAATTACGTATGTCACTTGTACGATCGAGTAGTATTTTGTAAAATTACGTTTATTATTTTGATAAAATTTTGTATTTAACTGGTGGCAATATATCTGCCACTGCCCGTGTAGATAATAATATTACAGTAATTACTGCAGGTGAAAATGCCGAAAATATTGTCTGATGACGACATAGAAAATGCACTGGACGATTTATTTAGCTTACCCGACGACCCTGACATTTCGGAGGACGAATACGAACAAGAACCGGATAATTTACATAATTTAGATAGATTTTTGATAGTCTTTTACAGGCAGCGGCAACTATATTGCCACCAAATTTTCTAAAATTTTCCCTTCGATTTTCACGAAAAAAAAAATACTTAAGGCATTCATGACATATTGGCTTACAAAATCCGTTTAGTTTAAATTTGTAACTGTCCTAGTACCCTCTGCCTTATAAAGGGTTAAGTAGTGGTGTACTACCCGTAAGCAGCAACTGGGCTACCACTGCAAAATTCATGATGGGAAATCTTTGCCTGAACTATCAGTTGATATTCTTTGGCTGAGCAGCGCTTGCAACCACTAGCAATGAATGAATGATCAACATATTTGCTAGACAGTTATACGAAAAGAATAAAATCTGTTGAAAGTCTGACTTCGTAAGAATGTGCATCTTACCACCATATAAACGCCAAAAGTGTTCTCAGGTGCAGGCTCCAATTTAATGATTTGTGGATAAATTTTTATGCGCCATACTTGGATACATATAGCTTCGTAAACCAACACTGGTAGCTGTAAAAAATCAAAGATATAAGTAGGTAAATTCAGGTGCATGTCCAGATAAGGCTTAAGGCGCACCACAGCGGTAACACGCAACCTACGCCTGTGGACACTCAGTGGGCGCCCGTCCCGTTTAACGCAGTTTCAGCCTTTTTTTAGAGAAATGTCATCAAATAACTTGCCTCGCTCCTGGGAGTGGAGCGGGAGGGAGTGTCAGACTTTTACAGACTAAAACCCATCCATGTTCCTTGTTTTGCCCTTTGCGTTCCAGGGCCGCGGTATCTCTTTCGAACAACGCGCATCCTCGACAGGCAGTGGTCATACCGGCCCTTTCTGCAGTTTCAGCCTTAAATCATTCATAAGCGCGATATAATGAAGTTAAAAGGCTAAGGCCCTATAGATGGACTGGACTGCGTGACTGCTAAGCAAGGGGTCCTGGGTTGGGTTCCCAGGTCGGACAAAAAGTGTGATTGGGTTTTTCCATTAGGAATTTCACAGCAGCAAGGAGTTTGGAAGTTAGCGGTTAGATACCCCCGTGTCTCGGAAGGCACGTTAAGCCGTTGATCCTGTGCCTGATCTCTCTCCCGTTGTCTGATTGCCGTCCCATCCGACTATGAGAATGAAGGGACAGAGAGTGCACCTGTGCCTTCGCACACACTTGTGCACTGGGTATAATATTTCCCGCGCAGATGACTCATCTCCGCGAAGATTGGACGCCGTGGTCGGAAACGGTCATGAAGACTATTTGTATATTATATATTTGGACTTTAGCGGCTACGCGAGTCTCAACCCTCAAAGCCGAGAAAGCCTAGGTAGTTAGTAGGTAGTCTTGTTAAAGATTTCCTAAAGTAAAATCTAGGATTTATTTACCTTTCCAGAAGAAATAAGAGTTTCTTTCGTGAGTTCCTCTTGCATCGATGAAGCTTCCAAGACTGCTTGTTGATTTATTTTTTGCAATCTTAAGTGCCAATCCACCCATCTATAAAGATAATGATGTATTTTGAATAAACCATAAATATAACCATACTAATAAACATTACGAATGCGACGAATTTCAAAGGAAGTAAGACCGTATGAATTTCTTAAATATCTTACCCCTGATGAGCAATGGATTCTATACGGGATGGCTCCATGCTGTCGACAAATAAATCTAGCTCTCCTACATTTAAAGCACTAAGTTGAGGATCTTTTTCGACCATTTTGTCTAATCCTTTACTGGATTCAATATAATACTAAATTGTGTAGTACCAAACAACTTCAGACTATTTCTCAAAGAGTATTTCTCTTTTTGTTTGTAACTATGGAAACGTTGCAGTTGGTTCAATATTTCAAAATTTGCGCCACCGGATATCGACAAAAAAGTTGATACCGTTTGATTTCATGGATAAATAACTAATTACACATTAATCAAAAACAATTAATTCCTACAAATTCAATAGCTTCGATGTAGTGATGAGTGTATGTTCAGATACGTAACTAGAGTTAGAAATGTAGACAAACCTAACGCTGAACGCAATAATTCAGTTTGTTTGGGATAAATGATTCCATGTTATTATAACATGGAATCATTTAAAAATCAGTTTGTAGTTTTGATGGTCCTAGTAAGGTGTGATGTTTTGTGACAATGATATGAATACGCTTTAGTGTTACCATATAAAAAAACTAAATAAAATGGCGACTGGCGGAAGTCTGTATTCTGTCTTTCTTTTGATAATTTGACACACGTGCCGCGTGGAGTTTTGCCCCGCAGGTTGTTAAAAAATAATATATTTATTAGTTTTTAAGTGTTAAAATAATTAGTTATCTCATAGGGAACACATCTACAGTGTTAGTAAAATAAAATGTTTGGTGAATTTTGTGAAAAGTGTTGATAAACTTGATGGGTAGGATGGTGACATGCCGCCACACCAACGATCCTTGGTTTTTGCCTGAATACAAGCTTTTGTGGGATGAAAATGATTTTATTATACCGTTCCATAATTCATTTGTTCTAAAAGCACATGTTTTCTAGTTTATTTACCCCAAAATCGTAAGTTGGTGCAACACGACCTAACCTCTTTGTCAATACGAGTGTGGCACGGCTCAACTGTCCAATAACTGTTTTTTTTGTTCCTGTTGTGATAACTGGACCTTTCATCGTCATTTTACATTTTAATGTAGGGGCCTCCATTAAAATTTAAAATTATATTTATTATTTTTAGTGCTATCTGACTACCATGTTAGCATATAAATATTCTTCAGCACAGCGGAAACCCACAATATATTACCAATATTTAGAACTACATTACAAATTAATACTATGAGGCTTTGAAATACGAAAGTAACTTATTTATATTGATTCATAGAAATTAAACAACCATTCTCATTTTTGTCCATTTGTCATCACATCATTGAATCAATGTGTTCAAAATACTTCTTTATTTCTTAGGCATGCTTCTTCCTACCCATCTGTTTATCAACTGTAGTGAACTACAAGAAGCAATATTTTATGATAACAACAGCAACCCTAAGATTTTCCCTGTCCATTCTCTAATAAGTACATATCCATTTCAGCACGATGGTTGCAACTACAGAGAAGAAGGCTGCGGCCGAGAAGAAGCCAGTGAAGGGCAAGGAGGACAGCAAGAAGCTGCCCGCCGTTCCTGAGTCAGTACTCAAACACCGTAAGAGGAGGGAAGCACTCCGCACTCGCCGTCTACAGGTAAACAAAATAACCTATATTTCTGAATGAATTGTATTTATTGTAGAGATGTTTTAGAGAGCAAAACAAGAGTAATATGGTTTTTTTGGTTTTTTACAAAGCATTTTTCTATTACTCTCATAATTTGCTTTAAATCTCAAATTTTTGAGTAGTGATTAATGGTAATTTTTTACCCAAATATTTAATTGAATAATACATAATCTAAAATATGATGATTCCAACACTCAAAGGCATAGTTCATCTGACTAAGATGCTGTTAACTTTCATAACTGATGAAAACAATTCCTATAACAACAAAACATCACCATATTTCCACATAGACAACTAAATCACATTTTGTACCACTAGGTCACCCTCAAGAGGCGTTCAGTGGCCGTCAAGAAGCGTAAGGAAATTTTCAAGAGGGCTGAACAGTATGTTAAGGAATACCGCATCAGGGAGCGAGATGAGATCAGGCTAGCCAGACAGGTGAGTCATAATTATTGTTGTGCTATTTCCTGTTGGATTTGGTAGAAACAAATGCCTTTTCATTGTTAATGTTCATTAAGTGGGATAAAAATGTCTATTTGTGTATAGAATCTGCACAAATTATCAGTATAATCGGGATCTCTTCAAAGTTCGAGTCAATTGGTTTCTTCTAGGAAATCATGCCCTATGTAGTATATAAAATAGTTTGTGATTAAGAAAGACCCAATAAAGAGATTTTACATGAAAAAGCTTGTAACTTGAATATTAATTTTGATAATAATGATTATTTAATTAATACATTATTTTAGATGATTTGTTACTCAAGTAATCATAACAGGACTCCTAAAGAGTCCTTTTCAGGAAGGCGGAGTTTTTACCGTCATTGATTTCTTAAGAACCAAAATGTGACCATGTATTTCCATTTCAGGCTCGCAACCGTGGCAACTACTACGTTCCTGGAGAAGCGAAACTCGCTTTCGTCATCCGTATTCGTGGTATCAACCAGGTTTCACCCAAGGTAAATATCACTCAAAATAATTGTTTTTGACAGTATCATGACCTTGAAACACTGATGCTCCTTTTTAATCGAAATCAACCAGGCACCAATCTTAGACTGTGGCTGATACTGAAAAATTCCAGTATAAACCTAACACCGCTTTGGCCATCCTGAGTAATCTGGGGCCCCCATTGGTCCTGCCAATGAGGTGGGCATCACCATTAACCAATACCTAACTCTTAAACTTGATCAACATTTGATTCCTCTTGTCACAAAATTTTATTGTTTGTTATTTTTGACAGGTCCGCAAAGTCCTGCAGCTATTCAGACTGCGCCAGATCAACAACGGTGTCTTCATCCGTTTGAACAAGGCCACCGTCAACATGTTACGTATTGCTGAGCCCTACATTGCATGGGGATACCCCAACCTTAAGAGCGTTAGGGAGGTTAGTATTTATGATAACTCGTTGCTACCGGCACACCACACTGAACAATCATGATATTGTAGGAAAAAAATATTACTTATATTTTATTACAGCTGGAAGTGGTGAAGGGCAGACTTTTGGAGGTCTGTCTCTTGTAATGTTGAAGTTCAAGAAGTGGTGATTATCGGCCTTATTTGAATAAGTTTCTTTTGATTTCTTAAATTTTGCAATTGGTCTGTTGACAAGCAGATATGTTGTCACAGCTTGAGTGTCTTGCAGTCAGATCTCCACTTAGATTAATAAATAAATATAAATATCTTGGGAAAACTCACACACGGCTATCTGATCCCAAGCTAAGCAGAGCTTGTGTTATGGTAACCAGACAACTGATATACATACTTATATAATTTATAAATACATACATATTATAGATAAATCACACCCAGACACAGAACAATCATGCTCATCACACAAAGTTTGTCCTGGGTGGGAATCGAACCCACGACCTCCGGCTCAGCAGTCAGGGCCACTAACCACTAGACCAACAGGCCAGTCAAGATTGACTGTTTGTAATTGGTAACTTATTGTAGGCTGTCCAGGTTCAAGATTTTGTGTCTTCTAGCTATTCAGTGTGTCAGGAATAGTAAGCTGTACTGCTAGTAAACTCCAATGATGCTAAAGTTGCTTTTTGTATGTATAACTTATATTTAACCAATAACTCCTCTTCCTCAGCTGGTATACAAGCGCGGTTTCGCTAAGGTGAACGGACAGCGCGTACCGATCGCGTCCAACACAATTGTTGAACAGAAGCTTGGCAAACAGAACATCATCTGTGT
Source organism: Ochropleura plecta (assembly GCA_905475445.1). Classification (NCBI taxonomy): domain Eukaryota; kingdom Metazoa; phylum Arthropoda; class Insecta; order Lepidoptera; family Noctuidae; genus Ochropleura; species Ochropleura plecta. Next base: position 8,230,079 of record FR997738.1, on the reverse strand, counting down.
GGAGGACCTTATCCATGAGATCTTCAGCGTTGGAGAGAAGTTCAAGGTGAGATTTGTAGTTTTTAAACATAGATAAAACAAATGTAGACGTCTATGCTATATCTTATGTGATTCATTAAATTAAAATCTTTTATTAGTGTTAACCACCCCTGGTTTCAAAACTCACTATAAGCATATGTATCTCAGTAGATATTTATCACAGTTATTACTGCTATGAGTGCCTTGAACTTTGCATGAAGTTCTAAACATACCATCATATGCGCCAAAAACAGTCATCTGTGCGTCAATATTGGTTGATAACTAGAAACAGTGAAGCAGCTACCTAAAATATTTGTATGGTATGTGTAACTTGGCATTCTCTTCCTAAAATGGTTTTTTTGTCGACAGTACGCTAGCAACTTCCTCTGGCCATTCAAGCTGAACAACCCCACCGGAGGTTGGCGCAAGAAGACCATCCACTACGTCGACGGAGGTGACTTCGGAAACCGTGAGGACAAGATCAACGAACTCCTGAGGAGAATGGTCTAATAATAAACATAGATTATAATTATTAAGTTTTTTTTTTCTATTTATCCATAAAAAACCTTGATTCTGAGGCAATCGCCAGTGCGTTTCCTAAGATATTCCCGATTTCTGAACTTTGTTCAAAATGTCACAAGTTATTTGCAAATAAAATTTTTAATTGCAATGGCTATACATAATAAACAAGAGTTCGATAAATTCGAAACGGTTGAAGTGCTCGCTATCATTTACGGACATCAGTTATGAGGCCAAAATAAATACAAATGTGACAGTTGTCCCTACTTCTGGTATGAAAAATTGGGAATGTGGTTGATTTTGTTAAGTTTCAAGCGATCCGTCGCTTTTACCAGCCGTTGTTTACATAATTTGGTTTTTTGTTTATATTAATGCGAAACATTCCAAGCTCAATATTTTCACCATATATTTTTGACTAAAGGCACATGATTTTGGTTTACACCTACACATCTGAGATTGAGCCAGTTCCTTGTATTTTGCCGTCAAAGTAATGACACCATCGTTTTGATTTTTAGCAAGATTACTCAAAAACGCATGCTTGAACAGTTTTGAAACTTTCTATGGTTATTATTAGCGCCAAGAAGGACCGAATACAGTTTTCAGTGACCTTATGCCTTGCCTCATTTAGGCGCTGCGATGTTTTTTCGGGTTTTGATAAAACCGCGATAACTTGAAAACTATTAATATTTTCTTAAATCTAATTGGGGCACTAAGGGGCACACAATCACACATTAAGAGCTACTCGTGTATGTTTATTCTACAGGGGCACATGCAGTGGTTTTAGATATCTACGATTCATCAAAACGTTACTCCAGCAGGAAACGCAATATCTCGAAAACCTGAAGGGGCACAGATTTTATTTTTGGGGGCACATTTTGGCACACTCACACAAGCTCTCTGGCCATGCACAATTTTTCTCTCTCCGATCACTCACTTAAAATTTTCCTGCTAGAAAAACTTTACCCCAGCAAGAATCGTTTTTCCGTTTTTTTTCAAAACGACAGGGGGGGCACACATTTTTTATGTGGGGGCACATTTACAGCAGATAAGGCACAAACTATACGTTTTACTCATATAACTCTAAGAGATACTTTCTAGCTGGAGTAACGTACACGGTCTTCGCAGCATTGTGCCAGTTTTAATCCCTACAAATATAAAAGCGAAAGTGAGTTTGTTTGGTACGTCTTCACGCCTAAATGGCTAAACCGATTTTGATGAATTTTGGTACAGAGATAGTTGAGACCCTGGAGACGGACATAGGCTAATATTTTTAAAGTCAAAAATGAGGGAGCAAGAGGGAAGAAAAAGGAAAACTTAGCTTTGCTATTACAATAAATAAGGCGCAAGGGCAAAAACTACAGGTAGTAGGTACCTGCAAATCAGGAAAGGGTAACTGTGTTACCCTGAATATAACGCGAGCGAAGCCGCGGGCAAAAGCTAGTCTGTTTATATTGTTGCTATGACTATGCTTATAATAGACTTTTAAAACTGGAACCGCGATGTGCCCCAAACCGGTTTCATTAGAAAAGCAATAATGCGAAGATAGACTTCTAACTTAGCTTGGATAGAGAAAGCCCAAGATAGGGAACTATGGAAATTCTTGGAGGATGGTTTTCACCAAAACTAGGTAAAAATTAGTATTTAATTAATGTAAAGTTTGCAGTCTTAATAAAAAAAAACATGAACTATAAGGCTTTTTTAATTAATTATTAGATTACTAACTTAACGCTACGACACTAGGACCTGAGCTGCGGGTGAAGCCGCTGGGCACAGCTAGTTATTATAGTATATTTTCAATACTGTATATATATAAAAAAAAACCGGCCAAGAGCGTGTCGGGCCACGCTCAGTGTAGGGTTCCGTAGTTTCCCGTCCGTCACAATAAGTGTTCCCACTTATGAGTTTAAAGGTGGAGGAGGAAATTATTTTGTACAACTTTTTGTCTTTTTTGTACAAAAACTGTTGTGTCAATCAAGTTCAAAATGATTTTCATAGAAAGTCCTTATAAAGTTCTACTTTTCAGATTTTTTTCATATTTTCTAAACTTATGGTTCAAAAGTTAGAGGGGGGGGGGGACACATTGTTTTTTACTTTTGGAGCGATTATTTCCGAACTTATAGACATTATCAAAAAATGATTTTAGTAAACCCCTATTCATTTTTAAATACCTTTCCAACAATATATCACACGTTAGGGTTGAAATTAAAAAAAAAACACTTCCCACTTTACATATAGGGTGGCTACCCTAATAAAACATTTTTTTCCAATTTTTATTTTACCACTTTGTCGGCGTGATTGATATACATATTGGTACCAAATTTCAGCTTTCTAGTGCTAACGGTCACAGAGATTAAGCGAGGACGGACGGACGGACGGACAGACAGACATGGCGAAACTATAAGGGTTCCTAGTTGACTACGGAACCCTAAAAAACCGGCCAAGAGCGTGTCAGGCCACGCTCAGTGTAGGGTTCCGTAGTTTCCCGTCCGTCACAATAAGTGTTCTTTACCACGGTAGGTCATGAAAGCACGGAAAATCTTAACGTCGACTTTTAAGAAAATGACGTCATTACTCAACGCCATCATTCTATAGAACCATTTATGAACTGGTTTTTACCTTAACATTTTGATGGTGTTAAAAAATGAATTTTAGTTTTGTTCTAAATTGCCTTAGCATGTTCTTGATAGAAGTTTTATGTAGTTATAAGATACCGCCAATGCCAAGGAGAGACCAACCGAACAATTCGGTAATACCCGATCCAATGTAATAAGTACCTACAGCGCCATCTCTCGGGGAATTGGGTTACTAATTAATACAAAGACGAAAGTAGTTTTCGGTGGTAATTTTGGATTGCGAGAACCGATTTCAATAATTCTTTTTTTGTTTAAAAAAAGATACGTTCAGGATAATAAAATATGTAAACGAAGTTAAAAAAAATGGTTGCATATACGATTATACTACAAACTTAGTCCAGAAATTATTTTGTACAACTTTTTGTCTTTTTTGTACAAAAACTGTTGTGTCAATCAAGTTCAAAATAATTTTCCTAGAAAGTCCTTATAAAGTTCTACTTTTCAGATTTTTTTCATATTTTCTAAACTTATGGTTCAACAGTTAGAGGGGGGGGGACACATTGTTTTTACTTTTGGAGCGATTATTTCCGAAATTATTGACATAATCAAAAAATGATTTTAGTAAACCCCTATTCATTTTTAAATACCTTTCCAACAATATGTCACACGTAAGGGTTGAAATTAAAAAAAAAATCACTTTACATATAGGGTGGCTACCTTAGTAAAACATTTTTTCCAATTTTTATTTTACCACTTTGTCGGCGTGATTGATATACATATTGGTACCAAATTTCAGCTTTCTAGTGCTAACGGTCACAGAGATTAAGCGAGGACGGACGGACAGACAGACAGACATGGCGAAACTATAAGGGTTCCTAGTTGACTACGGTACCCTAAGAATAAGAATAAGAATAAGAATAATTTATTTGCCAGAATGTAGGTGTACAAGTAGTATGTATGATCTTAACATTAATGTGGCCCATTTACATTCTACCATTAAATGTGGTGTGCAAATATTTAATTTAAGAATGGATTAAATTATTAAAAGTGTTACAATATTACATAATTTGTTATCCATATGATTGTTATAAATGTCTGAATTGATATAAGTGCAACGATTTAATGTCATATTACAGTAATATTTTATAATGTCAAAGTAAGATTAATAGCAAATAAAAATGAATAAAATTATAAATCAAATTCCTTAACATTTCTCTCCTTCGTCAATATAAGACACAAATTCATTAACGCTGTAAAAACATTTTTCCTTAAGCCAATGAATTAACTTTTTTTTAAACATAGTCAGAGGTAATTCTTTAAAGGCTTTTGGTAATTTATTGTATATTTTAATAGCCATTACAAATGAATTTCTTTTATACAAATCGAGCTTGCATTGTGGCAAGCAGAGCCTATGTTTATCTCTAGGGACAATATTCCTTTTAGTTACATCTTTATGTCTAATAAAATTGTTAGGATGTTGTCGCACAAACAGACATAATTCTTTAATATACATGCACGCTAGTGGTAATATGTTATACTTTTTAAACAGCGGTTTACAGCTCTCCATGTAGCCAGCTCCACAGATTGCACGCACACATTTTTTTTGTACTATAAACGCTTTAGTGACATCCACCGAATTACCCCACAATAAGAGACCGTACGAGAGTACTGATGAAACGTATCCGTGATATGCACATACAGCCGCTTCAGTTGAAACCGTGTCTCTTAATCGTCTCAGTGCATAGACAAATCTGTCCAGTCTATCACAAACATATTCGACATGCTTTTTCCAGTCGCAGTTTTGATCCAAGTGGATGCCCAGAAATGCAGTGCTAACAACTTGTTCAATCGCAATGTCTTTAAATTTAATATTTAGTGTCAACGGTTTACTCCTGTGTGTTTTAAATTGAATCATTTTTGTTTTTTCCATGTTAATTTTTAAGTTATTGGAGTTCAACCAGTGTATTATATTTTTGATAGCTTCATTAATCTCATACTCATAGGTGTCTATTCTTTCACACTTTACGACAAGGGTAGTGTCATCAGCAAATAAAACTACCTTGTGGCGAGTGATATTTGGGAGGTCATTGATATAGAGGAGAAATATAAAAGGCCCTAACACACTGCCCTGCGGCACTCCGAAATTATTCTGCTGATAGTCGCTTCTATAACAAACCTTTTTGCCATTATTAATTCTGGAGATTTCCACACATTGCTGTCGGTTTTTTAGGTAGTTTCTCAACCAGTCGTTTGCTTTTCCTCTTATTCCATATTTCTCTAACTTGTGTAAGAGCAACTCGTGATCCACAAAATCGAACGCCTTGCTCATGTCCAAGAGGATTGCCGCTACTGGTAAGCTTTCATTTATTGCCTGGGTGACATTTTTCATCAAATTGAAACATGCCAATGACGTGGTACTGTTTTGTCTAAATCCAAATTGCTCGTCTTTTAATATGTTATGACTGACCGTAAATTCTTGAAGCCTTCTCAGCATGATTTTCTCCAAGATTTTGGATATGATTGGTATCAGCGTCACTGGCCTATAGTTCTTCATGTCAGATTTATCACCCTTTTTATAAAGTGGCTTTACTATGGATTTCTTTAATGTCTCTGGAAATTCACCTTCTTCAAATGAAAAGTTTATTAAATAACATAACGGTTGACAAATACATAAAGCGCATAATTTTATCACCTTTGTTGTTATGTCATCTAGTCCTACGGCACTTGTATTCTTAAGATTTTGTATAATACTAAATACCTCCATAGCATCGGTAGGTTTGAGAAATATTGTGTGTTCATAATTACCATCGATAGTCTTGTTTATCTCGTCAATATTATATTTAAATTTGTTATTATTGGTCGATTCTATATAAAATTGATTAAATATGTCACTTATTTCCTTAGGGTCTTGAATTGTTTGGTTATCTTTAGTTATTAGGTCAATTTGCGTTTTAACGTTAAAAACATCAATATTTTCATTTATAACCGCCCATGTGGCTTTACATTTATTTTTATTATTGGCAATATACTTTTTATTTTGTAGCTGTTTAGATTTCTTTATGCACTTTTTGAGAATGTCACTATATGTTTTATATTTTTTGTTTAGTTTTTGTCTCTTAGTTTTATTGTATTGTTGACTAAGGTACAGAAGCCTTTTTTTAATGCACGATTTTTTATTCCCTTTGTTAGCCATTTGTGGTTATCTTTATAAGACGTCCTCTTTTTTGAGTATATTGGAAAGCACAAGTCAAAAAACAATTTAATAAGTCCGTGAAATTCCTCAAACGCTTCCTGAAAACTGTTTTTTTCGTACACGTTTGAAAAAGTGAGAGATGATATACAATTATAAAACTTGTTCATGTTTCCTTGACTAAAATCTCGGACCTCCTCATACCAACTGCATATTTCGTATGTTTTAATAGTCTTCATCAAAAACGTCTGTCCTGTTTCATGATCGGACAAGGCAAGATGATGCACTTCCGCTTTAGCTTGCTTAATGTTACTTGCTATCTGATCCAAACACGACAACTGTCTGGTAGGCGTTTTAATATGTAATTCGATGTTAAAATTTTTCAAAATACTTTTCAGGTCTTCGCAACTTTTGTTTGGCTTTAAGATGTCCAAGTTCCAATCACCGCATAGAATAATTTTTTTATACTTTTTCGTCAGTCTTATTAGCAACTGTTCAAGTTTTCCGAGAAATATTTGAGGATTACTATTAGGTGTTCTATATAAACAAACAATCATAACTTTATTTATTTCTACGCCACAACATTCAAAATTAAAATTACATGTCAGGTCGCTAATATTAGACAATGTTGTACACTTCATATTTTTATCAAGCAAAATGCATACCCCTCCACGTTTATTGTCACGTGAGTATGATGCAACTAATCTGTACCCGGGAATTTTTAAGAGCATTTCTGTATTTTTTTTAATAAAAGTTTCAGACAGACACACTACGTTTATTCTGGGCCCTTGTTGCGATAGCTCGTGGATTGCAAACGTTAATTCTTCAGATTTGCTTATCGCGCCGGCAATGTTCTGGTGAAGTATTCTTAAATTAAAATCATAGTTAGGGACGAAAACATTTCTGTGTTTGCAAAGGCAACTCTTTGTCGGATTTCTTTAAGCACTGTGACATTTTTTTAAAATAATATGGAATGGTTCCCTTCTTGTGGGAGTCGGTGTTTATCACTACCCGTTTACTCGTATGCGCAGTAATATTTTGACAATTATCGCTTGAAGGCGTATTCTTATTACGTTGAAAGTAGAAAGGTATAGTGCCTTTCTTAGGAATTGTTGTGCATTCTGTTTTAGCCATCGCTGTATTCATTAATAACCTAATATTTTTAAAACATAAAAATGTCTTGTCATAATAATTTGAGTCGATTTTAAAGTTAATTTTTTTACATACTTCTAACAAATAGTAGTCTTTCTTGTGCGGGTAATAATCTTGAATATACACAAATGAACAATTTTTAAAGTTGTTACATAACATGTTAAGGTTCCTATTTAATAAACTATTATTCAAATACTTGTTCTTTAAGACATTAAATACTAGCACGTTGAGTTTTTGAAAGGATTTTAGCAACGCTCCTAGTTCTATGATTATTTTATTGGGGTTAGTATCATTTTCTCCTATACATAAAACTAAATAATTATCTTCCGAATCTTCCAGGTTGTAAATAGGCTTGAGAATCTCTTCTGTGGTGGCATATGGTTTTGTAGTGGAAGAAATATCGTAATTCTTGTACTTAGTATTTTTTCTAGATTGGATAAGTATCGTAGCTAGTCCTGTGAATTGTTGTCCTCCAAATATAATTAACTGAGAATTTGATACGATTTTAGCGCATTCAGACTGTATTTCATGCTTGTTTATTAATTTCTCCTGACTCAGATTTAGCACAGCGCCATCTAGTTTGTTTTGATGGTACTTTTTCAAATCTATGTTACTCTCTTGGGGCGAGCTGCCCCCGTCCGCTCGTCCGGTAGTGCCATCTGTTGCACTTTCTTCGCCCGATTTTGTCTCTAGATCGATTAAACTCATATCAAGTTTCCTTTTGTACAAAGATTGTAGATTTTGTGCATTACTTTTCCTTTTTTTTGAATTGGTGGATTTTGTAGTACTATTTGTTGGTTCGTTACATATATTTTTTAATTGGGTTATGATATTTTGTTGTGCAACTGTCTGTTTTTTCAAAGCGGTGTTGTCCATGATTAAGTTGTCTATTTCATTGTTAGCGGCAAGTAACTGTATTTTCAGCTGATTTATTTCTTCATTTAGTCTTTCAACCTCCTCGTAACTTAAAGCCAGTAGACAATTGGGGTAGACTTTTTGAAAGGAAATCAGAATTTATGGATTCAAGGGACGAATTTAGTGAGTTAGTTGTTGTTCTATTTCTTCGTAGAGTGACATTTTCAAAGTCGTTATTTGCCATACTTCTTTGTTTGAAGAAAATACAAATATTAAAATGTTCTTCAGAAAAACAAAAAAGTCTTTTCAAGTGGGAATCGAACTAGCGACCGTCCGATTAAGTTAGTAAGGTTAACGTTTTATAATTGCGACCACGGCTATTGTATACTAGATGGCCAATTTTTGGTTCTTATCCTGAGCGTGTAAATTTTTGAAACAAACAAAGTCGTTAAGTTGACTAATCAGTAAAAAATTTTTGTCGCATTTTTGCACTCACTTCACAGCACTTTTGTTAATGTTTAGCACCACGAGCACTGATTTAGTAATTATTATGGATTTATTTTCGATTGCTGCACATGAAATGTTGCAATTATATGGTTTATTATGAAGTAGTCGTTTTGTCACTGGTTGGCGTCAATGTTTTTTTTTTGAGTTTTGCTTTACCATTTGAAAGATTTAGCACTGGATAACACTTTCACTAGTACTTTGGAGGTTTAGGAACAATATTTAACACTTTAAAGTTTCTAAATCGTTTAGTTAAATTTAAACTTTGTAATTTATAACGGAGCCGATCTTAACGTGACAGCTAGCGCCATCTACCCTAAAAATATATATAAAAAGATTTTCATCCCGTTTGTTGTTAAGAATGTAATAAGATTTGGTTGTGTCATACAGGTACGTAATTTTCTTAAAAACTTGATGTCACAGGTCAATGATGATATTTTTTGAGCATTCTTAATTAAAGCGGCTTTTATCTATTTCGCTAGATAGAATAAAAAATAAAAGGACTTGGTTGAAAAGCATAGAACAATAATTTATTTGATCACAGTTTCGATTATCTTTTCATTACTTATTACAAAATCATCAAGTAAAATATAATTACCAGAATAACCGGCGAAATTCAAGTTTTTCGACGATTTTTGTAGGTCTGTGTAAATTAGTATGCTGATCAAAATATAAATTGCGACCGTAACAAAAATTCATCAATACTTATATTATGTTCATTCTAAGTACCTCAACAAATTGCCGTTTCATGAAAAACATATTGGGGTCAAACAAACTTTAGTTTAGAGGCTTACCCTTATTTGCCTTAAATGATTACAATTCAGTAAACCCAAATTAAAAATGGTCGCCATTCATATTTTAATCAACATACCACCGGACCCGCAAAATGCATAAATTGACTAAATAATTAAATTTGGCGGGTATTCACTATGATCCCTATATGACCTATTTCGAAGACTTCTAAATAGGTAAAACTCCAATAACATTTTTCTCAAATTGTTCAATGAGTGGTTCTATCTCTTCTTCAGATGAGCCTGTAATACATTTTCTTACCGATTTCTGTAGATTCTAAAACAAACAAAGAAAAATTCCAAATAAATACTATTTCAATGGGAGAAAATTAAGCTATGCATGGTAAATATTAGTTACTATAAATAAATGATTGACAAACTTACTTCAACTGTAGCATAAGATGAAAGATTGATGAATTCCTTTCCAGGAGCAAAATTGGCAAAAACACAGTAAATCAAATCAGATAAAAAGTTCCTGATATTCAATACAATTTTTGTATTTGTGCTTGATAATTTTAGCAAAGGATGAGAAAAACTATCATTGTATATTTCTATTTTAACTTTTTCATTGCCAATTAAAAATATTAGGTTGCTTTTTGACTTCAAAAAGTCCTCTGATGTGAACTGTTGAAGAAAATAATTGACTTTTTTGGAAGTCAAATGTGTGGTAAGATCCTTATTTTTGAATAATTCTTGGTATTTGTCTGGTAGTCTAATATACATCTTCCATTCCTTTCTGGCTGACTTGTGTGTCAAAGAATCATCAAATTCAAATAAATTCCCATATTTGTTTACTGAACTTTGCCATATCAATTTTTCTAAAGGTTCTTCCAGATTTTTCAAGCATTGTTGCCTATTCAAATTCAAGTTGAATTGTATAAAATGTTCAGAGAGGAGAGTTACATGTTTTCTATAGAGAATGGTCCATATTTTCTGCTTTTTATCCAAAGCTCCCGGTATATTAGACATTATTTTAATTTTAACATTCATCTCTGTGAAGTCAAGATTTTTATTTCTCAATGGCAATAAGAAACTTAATTTCTTCAGTTCTGTTACTTTAACACTAGTTGTTTTTATAACTTTGGTTGAACTTGCTAATGTCAAGTGGACTCTCAAGTCTCCTAAGGAGTTGGATAAAATGTCGCCAAGTTTATGTTCGGTTGTAGTGGAGATTTTGATTAGAAAGAAGAAAGAATCTTTTTCAAAGTAGTTGTTTAAGTGGTCTGTGAGAATAGCTTTGCTATTTTCTGAGATAGCATCTTCATAATTCTCATAAACTATTACTTTATGACTTATAATGCTTTCCATCACATCCTGCCTATTAGATAGTGATAAAGCAGTAATATAATCCTTCTCTTTACTCAAAGTTTTAATTAAAGTATCATTCTTTTTCACTTCATCAAAAATTTTCTGCAAATATTCTGAGTTGTTTAGAACTTTCTCTGCAGGACAATACTCGTCTGTGGATTCTTGTTTCAAATATGATCCGGTATCTTCTATAGAAAATTTGTATATTAAGTCCATAAATGTTGTGCAAATTAATTGATCGCCAGATTTTGTAAAGTCTTTCACATGTTTGACAAAAAACTGACTGAATCTTATATCTTTGGACATGATGTTTTCTGCTTTCCACATGGATTTACCATCTGTGTATAAGATAGCATCTTTGTAAGCTAAAAATTTGTGAATTGCAATATTTAAATGGATAATCTGTGGGGTATTTAAGTCTTTTACAGACAATCTGATTATAGTCCCTATAGTTAGACCAATTATTATGTTAATTTCTCCCGATTCAATCACTTGCATACCACTTATCTCGGATGGGCATGAGTATAACTTGACCAGTGACACTTGTTCTTCAGTCATTTTTGAACTAAATAAACAACCATAAATATTTAGTTTATCAAAAGTTACAGTTATTAAACTGCATTTGTTTCTAATGTTCATATTTTCTGCTTTGAAAATCGATTTTAGGTTTACCACATGATTTTCTGTGAGTGAATGAACTTTTAAAATATATTTGTCTTGAGGTTGTATTATTGGTAAATGGGTTTCATAAATGAGTATTACATTTTTTTCTAATGAGAACTCAGTGTTAACTTTGTGAAGACATAAGAAGTATGAATTGGCTTCGTATTTCAAACACAGGGCGTGGTCTTCTTCATAGAGCGTACTAGCTACTATACCGAATTCTCTGGGCTGAAAACTGTATTTTAAATTCTTTGGACCAGCACTTTTTAACTTAACAGAAGTTACGTGTATATTTCCACTGCAATCTAGGCAAATCAAATAGTTACCAGATATTAAAACTTCATGTATTTGAAATGTAGGTGATAATGTTATGACAGCAGTATCGAATTCTAGATTCTCATAAACGATTATTTGAAATTGATTCCAAAGTATTATTGTATTGTTTAAACCATTACAAATTATATTCAAGTTGCTAAGCACTGTTTGGCCACATTTAAAACATTGCTTCGTAACTTCATTATCATAGCTGATATCCATTTTTATGCACAAATTGTTTATAAATTAAATGTAAATAAATAAACCATTGATGGCACACAAACACACAAACTTGTGAACTCGCGGGAAGTATTTCTTGACTTTGACATTTCAGTTCGGAAATCAATCATTTATGCGCAAATAATTATTTGTGTTCCTGGGAAAATTAGTATTTATGTTAAATTTTAAATCGGTAAAATGTTTAGATGAAATTACTATTTTGGACAAGACAGACAATTAAAACTATAGATCATATCTTTGGATTGAAAAGTTTTGCTACTGGATAACAGATGACGCTGCTCTACAAATTTATAAGCAAGCTACTTATTCGAACCTGGTTTACGCATTAAATATCATCACAAGAATCTGGTTTCAATTTGCGAATGAAGTGAAGCCCATGGGTTGCACGTTAACCCGGATAAGACTTAGGTCATTGTTGTTGGCAGCTCAAGGATGTTTTCAGTTTAACGGAACCACTATAACCCTTTCCACCCGAGGTAGTGATTTTTCACGAATTTCCGCGTTTTAACTTAATTATCATAATAAGGTAGGTAAAAGGAAATGCTCAGATTATTTTTAGATTTTTATTATACCTAGAAGTACTATTTCCAAGACCTAGACTTATAAGTACCGTCAGGAACTTTGTGTTGTTACAATGTTAGGAACTTTAATGGAAACTAAAAAACTAATGAGACGAATATTGACTTAACGAACGAACTTGAACTTAACGAATGAGATGAATATTGACTTAGTAACAATTAAAGAGATAGGTTTTTAATTACAAATTAACCTCAAGTATTCAGCAAAACAATTTTTCTTTTCATTTACACACAAAAATACGTTGCAATGACAACATTTACTATGAGATTTCGATTGAATCTTTTTCAAACTACAAACCTCACACCTTCCTCTATTTTCTACGAACGTAGGCCAATGGATGCCTCTATTACCCAAGCGAACGTCTTTTATAGTGGAGTAGTCAGATTTGCGTCTTTTGGAAGGGCCACCTTTCGTAGTATTATCCGTAGAAGTCTTTCTTTTCTGACTAACATCTTTCATTGTCAGCAAGCCTTGAGTAACAGAGCGTCGAAAATCTTTTACGGTAGTCTGATTCATTATAAGTCCATGAATTACATATGAATTGACAAATGCGATGTCCAGAAGACCCCAAAACAACCTGTGCCACCATTTCGGAGATTTGCGATCTATACAGTAAAGGGCTCTCAACCGATTAGCTGTATCTACGCCGCCCATATAGCTGTTGTAATCTTTGACAGGTACAGGGCATGTAACGGCAGACTTGGATCCATTTTTAGGGTTCCGTAGTCAACTAGGAACCCTTATAGTTTCGCCATGTCTGTCTGTCCGTCCGTCCGTCCGTCCTCGCTTAATCTCTGTGACCGTTAGCACAAGAAAGCTGAAATTTGGTACCAATATGTATATCAATCACGCCGACAAAGTGGTAAAATAAAAATTGGAAAAAAATGTTTTATTAGAATAGCCACCCTATATGTAAAGTGGGAAGTGATTATTTTTTTAATTTCAACCCTAACGTGTGATATATTGTTAGAAAGGTATTTAAAAATGAATAGGGGTTTACTAAAATCATTTTTTGATAATGTCTATAATTTCGGAAATAATCGCTCCAAAAGTAAAAAACAATGTGTCCCCCCCCTCTAACTTTTGAACCATAAGTTTAGAAAATATGAAAAAAATCTGAAAAGTAGAACTTTATAAGGACTTTCTATGAAAATCATTTTGAACTTGATTGACACAACAGTTTTTGTACAAAAAAGACAAAAAGTTGTACAAAATAATTTCCTCCTCCACCTTTAAACTCATAAGTGGGAACACTTATTGTGACGGACGGGAAACTACGGAACCCTACACTGAGCGTGGCCCGACACGCTCTTGGCCGGTTTTTTTTTTCTTTACGTGACACAAATGTCATTTCATTGCCATGAAAATTAAATACTAAATACCATAATACTAAGAACCACTTTGTTATCCTTCCATTTCCAATTTCCAATGTCTAAATTTGAAAATCGATGATCACTGTAAAAAGTGAAAAGCGAGCATATTTCCGGCCAGTCCTTTTCTATTACTTCGGATAGTTCCACATGCGTAGGTGTTTTCAGTTTTCATTTTCTCAAGCAAAGCAACAGACGAGAAAAAATTATCAAAGTAAACTATCTTCCCTTTACCCCAATCTTGTTCCGTCAACTCTAAAACTACTTTCTCTCCCAAGCCATACCCGGTAAATTTTGAGTTCAGTTCTTCGTCTTTTCCTTGGTAAATTTGAAACTTCTTTATAAAGCCTCTCTGGTCAGCAAGACACCACAACTTGTTTTATGGCTTCATTGGTAGATATCATAGACTCATCTACACTCAGTTCGCGAGTAGGGGTAACCTACCATGATAAACCTCTTGAAATTTTTTATTCAGTGCATCAATCATCGGTCTAATTTTATATAATTTATCTTTGCAGTCTCTAGGCATTTGGGAGTTATCATTGCAATGCAGATGAGATAAAATAATAGCAAATCTGTCTCTTGGCATTGTTTTGCAAATAAGTGCATTGTTGAGATCAGGTGCCGAAAAGTAATGGTCTCTCCACGCCGGACGAGTATTGTAACCCATAAAAAAATTCATACCTATAAATGTTAGAAATTCCTCCTTTTTTAGGTTCAATACTTTGCCTCTCTGAGTAGAATAAAGGTTACTTTGATACACAATATAATCAATAATATCGCCAATCAATATTAAAAATATATCAGTCGGGGTGCTACAGTGAGCAAAATAGTTTTCTACTACTCCAGTATCTAGAACGTATTCTGGTAAAATGGTAACTAGGTCCCTCTTTTTCCATTTACGGTTTGGTTCGGGTAATCGTTGATTAGCTCTGTGTGAAGAGGTATTTGCAGACGGTAGATCAGTTTGAACACTAGAACCAGGTATTGGAGATATTGGTACCTGATTTATAGGGCACTCCAATTCATCTTCTTTTGAAAGCGACGATGGCGGATCTTCGGGTAAAATATTTTCTAGAGCTCTTTCAAAAACCTCATCAAAGTCTCTTGGTGAGGGTCGTTGAATATTCTTCATTTCATCATCGGACACACCTGCATCAGAACCTTCGTCACAGTCCGGAATCTCTTCTAATAACAAGGCTTCAATTAGAGCAGTATTGTTTGTAATATCCATCTTAATGGCTAAAACAATAAAAAAATAGCTCAGAACAATAATAAAAATAAGAAGAACATTCATTTGTGATAAAACAAAATACCCACTTCATCGAGTATGTGTATTGTATTAGTGTAAAATCACGGTCTGACGGTACTTTTAAGTCCCCATCAGTTTTTATCAAATCCTTACTTCCTTACTATAATGGCTAAACCGATTTTGATGAACTTTGGTACAGAGATAGTTGGGAACCAGGAGACGGACATAGGCTAATTTTTATTAAAAAAAGTGGGATATGAGGGAGAACGAGGGAAGAAAAGGGAAAACTTAGCGTTGCTATTACAAATCAATCAGGCGCAAGAGCAAAAACTGCAGGTCTGCTTGGTGTTTTATACCGAATTTAACGCGAGCGAAGCCGCGGGCGAAAGCTAGTATTCATATAAAATAAAGTGATAATACGTTATAACAGCTTTTATAAATGTAGTCCGTGATATAAACAACGTAATTAGTAAAAAAACTAGCACTTACCTATGATATTTTATTTATAAAACTTTTTCAATTACACCGCTCAGGAAAGTGAAACAATGTCTGACCAGTTGTAACTCGCTGTTCAAATTTTTCGGCAATGTCACGCGGTAATTCAGATTCAGAACACGCTGTGATTAGCTTACGGAAACGGTACTCTAAAGGATCGTCAGTTGTAGTTAACATAAAGTGATTTCGTACTTAAGTTATTATTAGACGAAAAGTGTGGTGGTACTTCTAAGTACCGTAAGGAGGGAAAGGGATAAACAATAAAAGACTAAAACTTTGTCAGTTATTGTAAATGACGAAGTTAAGAAAAAAATGGAGTTTGGGTCGACCGGCATCTTTCTTGGGGTTCTCAGCTGCAGGACGTATGTTGCAAAATTTTAGCATCTTCTAAACCCCTGAGACGTTTGCGGAATTTTCTTCCAATTGCTTCTAAAACTGCGCTTGCTCAATCCCTATTACTTCCCATCCTTGTCAGTTATCTTGATCTCACTGAGGCACAACTAGATAAGCTTGAGCGACTTCAGAATGTCAGCATAAGATTTATATTTGGCTTGCGCAAATATGACTATGTCTCTGAATTTCGCATAAAGCTCAAGTGGCTCAAGGCTCAAGTGGCTTCGCCGGAATACTTATATCTATCTTGTCTCAGCTGTGGGGTTCATAGAACCCCCCCTTATCTTAAAGAACGTTTTAAGTTCCTTCATGACACACATAGTAGATATCTGAGGTCATCGGAAAATCTGAGACTGGAGATGTCGGTGCATTCTACTAGCTTCTAGGATTTTATCCTTTACAGTTCAAGCTGTAATAAAGACGTAACATACAAACAAACAAAGTCACATTCGATGATTTTTTTTTAAAGTGAGAAAGAGGGAAGAAAAGGGAAAACTTAGCTTTGCTATTACAATAAATAAGGCGCAAGGGCAAAAACTACAGGTAGCAAGTAAGTACCTGAAAATCAGGAAAGGGAAACTGTGTTACCCCGAATTTAACGCGAGCGAAGCCGCGGGCAAAAGCTAGCAGATAATAATTATAAACATCAACACACTAACAAACAATCGGCGAAATATGGGTGTAGGTACTTTTAGTTACATACACCTCCGCCTTCGAAGTCAAAGTCAAAACATTTATTGCGAACCAAGTGTACAATGGCGTTTCGTTAGTACCTACTATAAGGATTTAGTTGTGTATTTCAACAAAATGCGCATTTAATACTTTAAGATTATAATTTAAATCATATTTTAAGTTACACGTCACACTTTGATCTTAAACCTATTCTAATGTTTTTGGAGTTTACTCCTTAAGAATCGATTTTCATATATAAGGCGCCCGGTATGAGAAAAATGTGAGGTGTAAAATCTACAGATGAATGACCTCGTTACGTTTTTGGTGCAACTTTAGTGCAACCGCACCTATGGTGTTTGTCATACAGTTGAATATTACTAGATGGCGCTTTATGAAATTTGTCGTCCGTCAGTGATATTTTTAATTATTTATTATTATTATTTTTTTATGTTTTTTTTTGTACTTAAGGAGTAAACTCCAGTCGTGCGTCGGAGCTGACACACACACTTTTTTTTCCTAATTCTCTCTTTAAAACGACTTGAGTATTTGAACATTATGGTAAACCAGCCAGCATTGGTTAGGTTGTAAAACCCCTTACAGTACATAGAACTTGAACGTCTATTAGAAGCATTATTATAGTTTACTTATATAATAGTCACAGAATTAAATTAAGAACTCCTAACGCCTTACCTTGTGTTACGTAAAAACTGCAGGTACCTCTTACCTGCGTGCTACCTGCAGTTTTTGACCTTGCAAAGCTATGTTTTCCCTTTTCTTCCCCCTTTCTCCCTCATATACCACATTTTTTTTTAAATTAGCCTATGTCCGTCTCGTGGGTTCCAACTATCTCTGTACCAAAATTTATCTAAGTCGGTTTAGTCATTAAGGCATGAAGAGGTAACAAACAAACAAACTCACTTTCGCTTTTATAATATTAGTAAGGATTTACCTATATTAAGTGAACGTATAGGTATAGGTAGGTATAAGCTAAAATAAAACAAAATATTTTTAACATCATTCTTTACTCCACGAAACAAAATGTAAGTACACAGTGGTATTATGAGGAATTACAATTATTACATAAAAAGATAGCAAATTAAGAAATGCTTGAAACTTACAGAACAGTGCTCCTTAATTTTAGAATTGATAAATGGTTCGAAAGTGCCAAAAAAGATTTTCAGATATTTATTTAAAAATGAAGTTCAATTTAGACTTGCAAAATAATTTGGAGAAATTATTTTGATGATGATGCATGCAATGATGAGCATTAAAAAATATTTTCGATTTTATTTTTTTTCTCAGTAAGTAAGTACAAAAAAATATTTTCCTAAATATGTGTCCGTGGAACGTTTCATTTCAATGGACCACAACGCGACCATAAGAAATATGTGGCGGTGTCTTAACTAAAGCGATCAGTCGCGCGAATTTGTAATCGTCGTATTAATGTGTGGCGAAACCGAACGCGTTTTCGCCAGATAAGACAACCAGGATATCCAAGCCATAAATGACGTAAGAGTATGTTCGCGACGATCTTGCCGGAAGAAATGTCACAGTGTAAGGCGTTGTCCTAGTTGGGGATCGTTTAATGGCGCGATACGTTCTCGTCCTGCGGTGATCACTGAAATTGCCTGTGGTCGCGCGAAAACATGCTAGCTACAACTAGGACACTGAAGAAATCTGTTTTAATTCATCGTTCGACGAGAACGTATCGTGTCATTGTACGATTGATAGACAGTTAGGACGATGCCCAAAAGGGCATTCTTTATGTTGCCGGTTTGTGGAATAAAATATTAAATAAAACGAGCAATTAAATAGTATAGTATGCCCCAATTTATATTATTTACAAAAAAAGGTTTTATTTTAATTTCAAACACATTATATCTGCGGGCAAATTGCAGTTTAAAGTACATTTTTGTATTTTCTATTGTCTTTTGAGTATCATTTTACCACGAAGATTTTTACTACTTCATAAGATAATTTTAATGAAGGATCAATCAAAGATTACGCTTACAATATCACGAATAAAAAAAATAATTAAGGACTTAATTTATTAAAAGACTGGAGTAAGAGATAGATGTCGAATACTAGAATAACTTTAGAAAAAAAAACTAAATATTAGGCAAGTGAATAGTAATTTTATAAGTATTATGTACAAGCCACAATAAATATTAATTAAATACTTAAATTTCGGGAACCCGTTATGGTGTTTCCACAATTAAAACTAATTGGCACACTTTCACATTGAATCACTAGCAAAACTATACCTAACTAATTAAAAACTAAGGAGGTTTTATTCTTTTAATCTTAAAACAGTATGAAACCTTTTATGAGAAACGATATAACTTTCGTTCTTAAATTATTATTTACATTATTGATATGTGTCTTTATTGCGGTGGATGTGAAATATTTTTACGTTTTTCTTATTAAAAATATTCATTTTGAATTACAAAAATCACTGGTTGAGTTGAAAATTATTCGCTATAAATGCTTAAATTAACACTAGTGTTTATTCTAGACTATATTTACAGATTCTCACAATCATGAGTATTATAATTGCACTTTATTTGTATGCGGGTCGCCTCTAACGAAGATCATCATAAAAATAAATACGCAATCTCCTTGCATTCTCTCATACGTACATTTTGTTATGGCAGTTTTATTCAAATGATAATATCATTAGTAACTTGGTGCAATTTTGGCACATTTGCCTTGATATTACAGTGTACCCAGTATATTTTGGGAACGCTGGTGTCAAATGCGAAGGCAAATGTCAAATTCAGTACTTTTAAGTGTAGTTCCAGAGCCGCAGCGGGCGTACTCTATGGAACAGAGTCGCAAGAGGTTTGTTTTCTTTGCGCATGTTCCCGTGCTGCAGAGACCGACGCCATCGCCGTCACGCATGTGTTACTTCTTGATGTCTGGGTCCATTTTTGTTTTGTCCATTGATGACGACACCATACCACTTTGAGGATATAACTTGTCTAAATGCTTGAGCGACTCGTTAAGGAAATTCTGAAACAATATTAGAAAATACAGTTAGGATTATTATAACAGACACAGTTAATATTATTACATATTTGGGGGAAGATCGACTGGCCGATATTTATAATAGCGCGAAAATGCGTGTAGCTGTTTTGAAGTGACGTTCGATCGTGTAGGCGTTAACGATTATTAGCAATCATCATTATGCCTATGAAAATTAACCGATGTTTAAATTTACAACCCATTATTGAACCTAATACTTTTTGGAAGTTTATACTAGAAACTTAGTATTGCTGACCAAGTTATATTACCACAACTGAACTACAGTACATTTCAAATGTCACTGTGATTTGCAGAAAATTTCCGCTTTATTAGTCCAGAACCTTTGCAAAAATTAAGTTACCGTCGACCCAGCAAAACAAAGAAGAAGGAAAAGGTATATAGAATATTTTGGCAGCTCTCCATTTACTCATCACTTGGTGGCCTAACCACGTAGCATAAAGCAGCATACACACCTGTATGGCAGTCAACGCGGCCACAATGGCGGGTCCTCCGAACCCATGTGAGATGAGCGAGAAGTGAGTCAGATGGCGCTGTATCGCTGGCTCCAGGAGATGTGGGGGCCGGGTGTTGCACAGTGGCGAGCGGTCTTGGTTTAAGAGGTCCATTAGCTCTTTTATTACCTGGAGGAATATAGGGTATTAGTCAAGATAACTATAGGCCGGACAAGTAGATTCTTTTTTGTACTTTTTATCTATAATGGTGAATTTCACTAATGCGATGATCGCGTTCAGTTTCAACGCGACTCGTGGTAAGCGAACTGTTGCGCAAGGTACTCGGCGAACGCCCGCGCGGGTAACTTTGTCATACACATGTAGCTAAAGTAATCGCTATTTCATAGATACCTGTTTAGTGGCCTGCAGCAAGTCCCTCCTGCGCCGCGAGTCGTGCTCGGCGTACTGTCGCGCGAGGTACTCGGCGAGCGCCCGCGCGGGGAATTCTGTCTCACACACGTAGCCGAAGTCGCGGGCTAAGTGCACTGCTTCCGCTGTTTAGGAAAATACGTATTTATCTAGACTTGTGCAGACGCAAGTAAAAAGTACCTATATAGTACACACGACTACACATCAACCTGTACGAAACCAGTGTATGCGAATCCATCATTTAAGGTGTACGATCCGTAGTTGAGAGTTCAGTATTAACTGGTTTTGTATAGGTTGATGTGTCGTCGTGTGTACAAGAAACATCGACTCGCAAACTGACACCAGAAATTCAACACAAATACCTATCTACACTGTTAAAATAAATGCAACTACAGATAGACTACATTAAACCTCCTTGAGCTGATTTATAATGTCAATTCAGTCAATAAACAACTGTGCACAAATTACTAGTTAGGGGGCTTACAAATTACTATTTACTCTAATTAGTACAATTTGTCCAATTGTCTGTAATTAATCTGCAGGTATTTTAATAGCGCCTTATAAATATTGTAATACTGAACTAGTCTAACCTGATGCAGTTGAGACCAGTATTTTACATAGAGCGACAGCCTACCTGAATTTCCACAATCCAGATAGTACTGGGTAATACGATATCCTTTGATCAGACTGGTGTTATCAGGTTTTTTTTTTGCGGATAGGAAATCATCAACTAACTTGCCCCGCTCTAAACGGATGCGGGGGGTGTCAGACTTGTACTGGCTAAAACCCACTCATGTTCCTTTAGTAGCCCTTTATGTTCCCAGGTCGCGGTATCTCTTTTGAACAACCCGCAACCCGTTGCTCAGCCCCTTAATTTATAAAAATCTAAAATCGCCAACCCGTCTTGAGAGCTCGTGGCTTTTTTTATTAGAAATGGCCCAACTGTGGGACAACAAAATGTAGTGTATTAGAAGTAGAGATTACCTTCTACTAAAGATGTGAGTAGCGTAACGTTGGCAGCTTTCCGTCTCCCCGCCGGCAAGTTCAGACCTATCTTTTCCAATTTCTCGCGGAGTAATCTCCCGCCATTTTTGCTTTTCGCTCTGAAAAAGATAAAACATTTCAACTTTTTTGTAATTAAGAACTATAGGCTATCTTATTTAGTTACAGAAATGAAGCACGACTTGGGAGGTGAAAAATCAGGGCGAAAATGAAACGCCTTTGCAACATTGACTTCTTGAACACAATTATTACGTGATTTCGCGCGAAATTTAGCCACATATTTGCGCGTCCAAATTGTGGCCTGTTAAATAGAGAAAATTTTCATTTGTATAGTACCTAATTAATTTATTATTTCAATCAATATTTGATTTACGCGTTGACCCTGCTGCTGATGTTGTATCAAATTGCAAGTCAGTGCGTAAAAAAATAAAGTAGCTACTCTTTTGTTGGTACGGTCACATGTCAGTCAATAGTACTGCTACTGACCGCTAGATAGAGCTACCGATAACCTATCGATTACCGTCAAAATTGTAATTCGTGATTGACGCATAGAAAGTTGAAGAATAGAAGTAGTTGGACAATTAACTTTTTTCTTATTGCTACGGAATAGGGCTGGTTATCGAAAGTTTTGTATTTTGTGGGCGGTAAAAGATAGTTTGGTTGTAATGTTCGGCATTTAAAAATGGCTACCAGTTTTAACCGCTGTGAAATAAAAGGTCGTTATCGAAATTGTTTTCTATAAAGTTTGAGAGTTTGCTTGTTATGTCATGATTAATTGAATAATGCTGGCTGATTGGCGTTTTCAGTTTTTGACAGGCTGTTGACAATTTGAATAGAAGCCGACTCCAAAGTAGGTCTTACCTAAATGTATATAGGTACTTATTTTTTTTTGGTTTTAGTTTTCGATAATTTAAAATTATCCGAAATTATTGTGGTAGATACTTATCAATATTTTAAGACTAACTAAAGGTACAGTCAGCAACAGAAGTCGACCTTCATATTCTAATTTCCTAATTTAATATGTAGGTATATTGTTGACATGCTTGTAAAATCTTATAAGCTTATTAATGTACGCCCAAAGGGTGCATAGCTGTTCACAAATTATAGATGATAATTATGGATGATTTTATTTGTCATTAATAATAATCAGACAAGGAAAATAATAGAAAATCATCTTCTAACTAAAACAGATGAACTTAGGTACATATACATATAACCACCCTAATTTGACAGAATTATTATGTAACAGTTCAATTTAAAAAAATAACCCTCTTGGGAAAAATACGTCAAGAATACGAATTAATGTAAAATTCAACATTTAGATTGTTCATTCTAGAGTTAGGCACTCAGTTTATACTACATTAAGCCTCATAGGGTTGTAAGTAGGTACCTAATCAAAAAATCTGTGCTCAAAAAAAAAAATCAAAATTTGTGTTCTCGTTAGATAGAGACAGGCCTAATTTTGCGTAACGTCTTCGGGCCCCCTCTCCAGCATCGGGCTGGTATGCGAACGAATTCCTAACAAATTGTTGTTTGTGAATTTTCATAGTGACTACTTATAGACATCAAAACATTCATTTTGTGTAGTTTTCCTCAGCTTGGAGTTGCTTGAATGCCAGTACTTAATTCTTTTATATTTTTAGTGGCTTTATAACATGTCATTAAGAGCAACTATAGTTATGTCGAATTAATGAAGACCTACAAATTAAAAAGTTAATTAAATCGAACTTACTAAAGTTCAAAATCTTTTGGTTGTCCGAAACCAACTGACCAAATAAAATCAACATTTAAAAAAAATATCAATTTAATTGGCCAACAAGAAGCCGCAAAGCTCTCTTGTGTACAGACTCAGTGATCACTGACCAATGATTTTACTATTTCTCATTACACAATGGTTGAGGTGAAAATAATCACAAATGTAATTAGACAGCACCGTTACCCGAGTTTAATATTTTCACACGTTCGTTTAGACAACTACAAAAGAAGCGAGAATCATCCGAACAGCTAACGAGACAAACAATGAATTTATGAATTTAGAATCAATGGAAAACTAAATCGAATGAATCGACAGATTGGTAAACTAATGGGCATCGAATATCGAGTAGGTATGTATCGAATACTCAAGTGTCCGATTAAAGAGATTATCAATCAGGTACATGTCTTTGATTCAAGTACGATAATTATGACCAAAAGATACCGTTGGCCGATTTCCCACATGTGTTATTTGCTTCGGCTCTTTACAAGCGTCAAATCAAATTGACATACGATTTAAACATTTGAGTAATCGATATTTTTTTAGCTTTTACCAGTAAAGAAATTTCGATTGAATGTGACCGCGTATCGATGAATGCAAGATCGTTTCATCTCCAATTACTGAATCGAGCATATCGATATGGAAAATAATAAAAATAACTCTCGTATCGTAAAGCGGCGGATCCATTAATAATACGCGATTGATTAAATCAAAATGGCGTTTCTACTTACGACACAATGAGTTTTTTGAATTTGGAAATAATGGCGTCTGCGGCATAGGTGTGTTTTGACAGCATTTCTTTTGTGGAAAGAGGCGTCTGATATGAAGACTTTGCGAGTGATTAATTTCATTTAGATTTTGTTTTGAAATGGACACACTTAATTTTTTTAAGCAGTTGGTAGTTACCTACCTACATTTGGATAGAGCTTTCTATGGCTAATTTATGTGCTTGTTTTGTCGATAGTACAAATGCAAACACTTATTTTACTTGAAAGAAGAAAATGACAAATATTGGTACACAAACACCTGCATTCATCGCTACAAGATGAATGAAACATTGTTGACAATTTAAATAACTTTATATGTGCACAATTACAAGCTTTTAAATAACTAAACTAGTCCTCCACTCCAGTTCTCGTCTTCGCTTGCTTTTGCTAAAATTTATTAATTATTAATGTAATTACCATGTAAAGAGACACCGAGTTGAGAATGTGAAATATTCAAGTCAATGTATACCGCCACCTGCTGGCTTCCCGCCATTATTCGGTGTTGCCATCGTATAAATTATTTTCTAAAGCCGCAATGTTGGCTGCATAGCGTTTTGACAACACAACCATCGGCACGTAATGACGGCAATTAGGGCGACGATGATGCGCTGTTTATCGCGTTCTAAATTTAATAAAACAAGTGGCTAGTGACAGGTATTTATTACGGCAAATGGAACCTTTTTGAATTCAGAGAAAAGTTTTTAGTTTCTCATCAAACCATTTAATTGCACTTTTTCAACAATTCCCTAATTTAAATCCTAGCATTACGGCGAACACGTACAAACTAGGATGTGCTTAAATGACCTCATAAGTTGGATAGGTAGTCATTACGGCTTCCTTTTGTGGAATAATTGGATTTTTTATTAAATCATGACCGGACAGTTTTTTTGCTGAAACTTACGAGCTTTTGGCGGGCACTTCACACTCGGTGCTCGGATCCAACTAAAATATAACTTACGCGTAAGACATCGAGGGGTAAAAAAGTTTATTATTTTGTCAAGAGTCAAAAGAAATTGTAGTCCCAATATGCGTTTTTTTTACAAAGGTAAAAATACAGGTAGCAAAAACGTTACCAGCTACTTTAAACGTAACGGTGTATGTATAGCAAGATATGATCACAATGAGATATCTAGAAGTAATACCCGATAATTATATTCAATAAACATATAAAGGAAACGGCGATCCGATGCCAGCCCACATTTAACCACGAAGCAACAAAAAGTGCTGAGCGTAATTTGAGCAGTATTTACGGGTTCCGCAATTTAAATAAACTAGTTACTTGAATATTCAGTTACATGGTTTTTTACACTTTTGGCCGATTAAGTAGGCTGTTTAAAATTGTCTTGTTTCTTAATTTTATTGAGTAATGATAATGTTAATTTTATGAAGGTAAACAGTAGTGGAATTAAAACAATTTGTTAAGAGCTTTTGCTGAGTTAGGGAAATAAAACTTTGTTTAAATGTCTGCGTTTTAGTCGTTCGTCCCTCTCTTTAAATAAAAGTGTTAGAAAAGAATCACAATAATCGATGGTTGTACTTATTACGTACGTGCTTACGTATGAAAATACCAAGGTACTAGGGACAGGACCATTGTGGTACCCTAAATATCTTAATAACCGCTAACCAAAACAGTCTGATATTAAAAGTAAAACATGTCTTTAAGGTTCGCCGCAAACTGTACAGTGTTGCCAGAGCAAAAAACGTAACAAACAACCAACTTTAAATTCAATATTATAATCGGTTGGCGGGTGAAGTGAATTTGTCTTGTAATTGCCTAATATTTATTATGCATACAGTAATTATCATTTTAATTAACTTGTAGTAGATCATCAAACAAACGCAGCTGTAGGTACAATTATTATTATCTTTTTTTTTCGGGTATAGCAACGACAAGTGTATAATTGCAAGACATTTGATAAATATATCAAATGTCTTGCAATTAAACATACACTTGTCGTTGCTTTTCAACTACACAATAGTGTAGTTGAATATTTCTGGAAAAGAGACGATGTCGCATTTAATGTTACCAGCAGTCAATGGCAATAAGCATTCACAAATTAAAAATGAAGAGTTTTTCGAACTCCTAGGTAATGGTTTAGTTTTAGCTTCTAAAAATTAACTGGCCCCTCGATTTATTTAAAAACGGTTAATTCCAGAGTACACGAGGGCCGCCATACAATTCCAACCTGGGGTTAACCCGAGATTCTCACAAAATCTTGTATCTCCTTACCTTCTCAGCACTCCACCAAGTAAAGACGCGTTCAGGCACTCAGGGGGCGACAGTCTCCTTTGAACCTCTGCAACGGTCACTTTGTACTTGCTGGTAGAGGATAGAAGTGACAGCCGACCAGGTACTGAGCAGAACACGTCGTTCGGCGCACATGACCCCGTGCCGCCAAGGCCATCGCGACCTTTCATTGCTGGAAACAAGGATGCGTTTAGAAAAGGAGTTATAGGAAGATTATGTAAAAAATGGTCTTACAATGGTTTGCTGTGCTCTGTAGTTCATGTTTTTTGGTGAACGATTATGAATCTATATTGAAAATGAGAGTTGAGCTGATCTTGGAGAAACATCTGCTTGTGTTGAGTTCTTAGTTAGTATCTTTATAGTATTGTATTACGAAACGAGTGGAAGACTCCAAGTATGACGATTAACCAGTGTTCTAAGATTTGCGGTACACCTCAATACTAACCAAATTTCAAGACATCTTTCACATCACACAAGCAGAAAAAGTGTATAGTAGATTTTTTTTTTTGAAAAAGTTTAAAATAAGTTTTGGCAGTCTTTACAAACAATTAGTGGCACTAAATAAGTCATATAGCCAAGTTATTTATATTGACGACTTAGTAACATAGGTTTTGATTACATCCTGTATTCAGATTTCCAACAGGAAATTGTATTTGGCGATGTCTCGATTTGTAGTTCTTTCATATCAATGGTGGCAGGTCAACTTTTACTTTACTGTTTGATGAATAGATATTGCGAACAGTATCGTAATGGGACATCGCTATGTGTCTTTGTATCATACGAATAAAAGATTGCCAATTAATTCTGTCAAAGGAAGGTTAGGAACTTAATTCAGATTTACAAATGAACAGAACACCGACATATTGCCTGAGCATAATATCATCGTCGTACGCAAACGTAATATCAACACAAGAAATAAATAAAATCGTTACAAATACATAAAAACAAATAGCCATGCAAAAATTGGAGTGATTACAAAATCCTCGGCTTCAAATATCAACAATAGGGCCACTAACAATCATTGCCACGCCCCAAACATGAGCGCAGCGTGATCTCTATTCTCATTGTAATATTTCTGTATGGCAACCCTAATACAATAAACATTAGTATGTCATTATGTTGGCACCATACTGGCTATTTAACACCCCGCGTTTTTGCACAAAAAGTTAAAGGTGTGCACGCTTATTACTGGCCAATTATGTTTTTGTAAAAACCGACGAACTGTGGGACTTGTACTCATAAACTGTCGTTTCTTAGTAGCTACTTAAATGTGTTTTCTGTAATTTTTATTAAAGAAATAAAATTATGTAAAAAGTGCTTATGGACATTTAGAATGATTTGAATCTGTACCTATATTTTTCGACTTTGTCTAAATCAAGTTTAAGTATAAGTGGTTTCAACGTTAATGGTGCTTTTTTCATGGTTCTAAAATAGTTTCCAGTATAATTGTTATTTTGTTCAGCAAAGTTACATAAATAGCAATTACAATATCTTATTTTGTTTTAATTAAAGAAAAGTTAATAGGAGATAACTGTTATTACTTTTATTCATATTATAATATGAATAAAAGACATTCAGCGAAGAGTTTTAAATCAAAAATAAAAAAAGTTATTTCCAAAATCGAACGCTACCTATTCAAATATCGATTGATTGATCGAAACTTTTATTTATTTGATATTGATTCATTCGTCCGATGAATGAGGCGGATTTTTTTTACAATCTACTTAGAAAAATCGATACACCTACTTGATAAGTGCGGTTTGAAGTCTAATTACAGTTTTATCTTATGCGGGTCATCTCAGAACCGTATAACAATAAAATATTTGATATGTTAATAATGTGTAGTTCTTTTATCTGATGTTCGCAATTTAAATTACATTTATTTTGGAGGCATGGCGGGAGAATTAAGTGAATAATTTTACGTGTTTATTCTCTGGTTATCAGCAATAAAATGAGGAAGTTATAGAGCAGATGTTTCTTACCGAGGAAACTATTTGAGTAGTTTATGTTACATTTACATGGACTTATTGGTATTAATTTGTTTGCAAAAAAAAATTGCAAATAACCTGACTGTTTTTTGTTGAATAATAACTTAATTTAAAGCAAAAAATCCAATGGAGAATAAATCTGGTACAGAACGGATGCAATATTTCAGTTAGTTATTGATATACCACATGCTGTGAAAGTTATTAAAATACTGTGACGACACTAATCTAGTAATCACTGAAATAACAGTATTATTAAAAACGTAAAGAAAATACTTACTTTTTAATAGAGGAAGGTCAGTCATGAACCCCGTGGTGTCATCCATGCCAGCGTTCTAGAATAAAAAAAGTGTCAGAAATAGTTTATGTCAACTTAGTGAATTCCGCACCGTGATTTTATTTAAAAATAAAACAACTTCTATTACCTAATCATACCTTCCTACTTAGTTTTAATGGTGCATCAAATTGTTATCTACAGCATCCCTAAGTATTGATATTGTAATAAAAAAGAAAACATGAACTTTCCGACATTCCACGCTAGAGGAGCGCATTTTAATTTAGTAAGCTTAATATTACATTCCATAGGACTGGGCGCACATACTTCTTAGATATTGGATGTCTATCAAAATATCGACGATACGAGGGTGAAATTTTAAATAAATTATTGGCATTTCTCATATTTCTCGGATCCATAAATAGCTCCCGTAGTAATATTATGTGTGGATTTTTACTGTTGCAATTTTTTGTTATGGAAAATAACATTGACCCAGATCAAATTCCTGATATTTTTCAGCATGTAGAAAAAGGAGATCCCATTGGAAATAAGCAAGAGTGAACGTAGACGTTGACCGTGACGATTTAACTACTGGCCAACTGGATAATTTTCCCTACAAGAATTTAAACCTTATTAGTAGCACTCCAACAGTATTATAACTCGCTTACAATCAGAAGATTCACCTTCATATGTTTAAAAAAGTTGCCTGTTGTACGGTTGTCAACATACAACTTTTACGTACGTTTCAACGTCTTAAAACGTAGGTACGTTGAAATACGGATTGTTAGCATAAGGTGTCAAGACATCATTTGAAGGTTTAGCTGACTGGTCGTCGGTTTATGTTATATCGTTTTCCTCTAAGTAGATGTTTTTATGGGTATTCTTACCGGCGTTTCTTCAGCGGAATGCAGCGCATGGTGTAGCGCCAACTCATGCTGTTCTCGAGCGCCGTAGTCTGCCCGCCGCTCGCCACCACCATAGCTGAAGCCTCCGTGTGATAACTAGGCAACAAAAGTACAGGATTAGTGATGAGGTTTTTGCAGTTTCAGTCCGGTCTCTAATAGGTTTCTAACGTCGTGATCGGGACCGAAGTCTTGGTTTAGATTTCGTGAGTTACTCAGTTACCGGGCCGTTTAGAAAAATGGCAAAGAGGCATACGTTAGACAAGCAGCCGTCTCCATGACATGAGAAATAATTAGATAGATGACATATACTGATGTCTTGGGTGTTTGAAAACATCGAACCCGAATACATATACCTAGTGATTTGGAGGAAAATGGTGACAGATATCTAAACACCATCTATTCCATCCACCCGAAATGAATTCTACATGACTGCATCGTTAAATATGAGACCAAATATCAAGGATATATTATAAATATTACAGCAAGATACTTAGCTCTAATGCAATAAAGCTTTATCAAATAATTTCTGAAATATTTATGAAAGTTTTTCATAAATTGCCTTTCAATAGCGTATAATGTCATCGAGTCTTCCTGCCCGCGATCGGCCAGCATTGTATTGAATGGCCCGCTCTAGCAAACCGGACCATTACCAGCGTCTAATCTACCAAAGTGATCCCATCCCTAACGTTTGCGAAATTCTATTGATGGCTGAAAAATATTGTTGTCGTTGCTACGGTAAAAAGAAAACTAGACTCTAGAGTTCGAATTTCGAATGAAGCTTTGAGTGAGGCTATTTTATTAAAAGGAGACGTTTTATTGCCATATTTCTATTTTGTCACCAATAAAGTAAATTAGCAACGATTTTTTTTCTGTTATAATAAATTAAAACAGCAAAAAATGTTGCCATACAAGTTGTTATTTTTGTGTAACGGAAGTTCGGTTTCCTAATTGGTTCACTGATTGTAAAAACGTCAAAGAAACATTTTTGATCAATTGACTGTTTGGAGACAAATCAAGATAAAGTGTGTATAAATGACAATAAAATAACTAAAATATTGTTAGATGATTAAAATGTTAGTATTTATTTATTTTGTTTGACCCCGTTGTATTCTTTTTAACATTTATTACAATGGCAATTTATAAGGATTACGAAAAGTATTTTAGCAAAAAAAAGAAATGGTTTGGTAATAATAATATATCATTGGTTTGGGCCAGCTTGTTGTCTGTCTATAACTACTCTTACTTGTTTAGATAAATTGTATTTTTGATTTCTTAATTGAAAGCCATTGGTTTGAATCTCGAATTTTCGAAAAAGGGTGGTACTGTCAATACTCAATACTTTATTGCACCCCATAATGTATATAAGGCTGGTAGGTAAATTAAGGAGAAACAATTATGGACCCTGTTGGGCACAGCAAGTTAGTTTTTAGAGGAGAGGATGAAGCGCTTTTTGTTTTAAAACATAATAATATTGAAATTAAGTAAGAAAATTTTATATTTAGATATTTAAGTAGATATTATTTATCTACAATCAGCAATCGATAAGTGTCAAAATGTTTAAAACGAAATCAAACAATGTTTATTTAAACTTAAGTTTATTTTATAGTGTAGAAGTTTAGTTAGACCCGCGAAGGATTGTATCGGCGGAAAATTACTATAATATTAATAACATAATCATTTTGTACCCGCGAAGGGTGAACTATGCGAAGATTCTTTCGCAAGGGGTGGATAGGGTAGAAGGGGGAAACGCATAGTTTCATACTTACTACATGGTGGTGCATATCGATCTATTCAGTAGAGTGTATTATTAGGTTAGAATGAGTGAATTAACCATTTGAGTACGTTGTGTAGGATCGTGTTTTATTTTTTTTAAAACGTGATATCTCACACTCCGAAAAAGTTAATTTTTCAAAGTTAAAGTCAATTTGAAAGGTACGTTACTCGCGTAGAAATAGATATCATTTATTTGCTTAAATGTGGGTACAGATATTATGGTCGGTTTACGAGAGTTCCGATACATTTTGCCTTACGGCATGCAAAATTATTTAATTTATTTAGCAGACAAAAAAAAACATAGCATAAAAAATAGAGTAGATGGAAAGGGATAACCCATGTGAACAATAACTTTAAATAAAATTATCACTTTAATTTGCATGGGCGGTTAAAATGTAATATTTAAGTTCTGCTGAAACGTTGCTATGATTTGATTCGTTCCTTGCAGAATCGCCAGTAAAAGCAATCAAAAGACAGACCTTTGACGGGCCTGTTGGTCTAGTGGTTAGTGGCCCTGACTGCTGAGCCGGAGGTCGTGGGTTCGATTCCCACCCAGGACAAACTTTGTGTGATGAGCATGATTGTTTGTTCTGTGTCTGGGTGTGATTTATCTATAATATGTAGGTATGTATTTATAAATTATATAAGTATATATATCAGTTGTCTGGTTACCCTAACACAAGCTCTGCTTAGCTTGGGATCAGATAGCCGTGTGTGAGTTGTCCCAAGATATTTATTAATTTATTTAATATCTTTGGACAAATGAGCTCGCTTGTTTAAAATAACTAAGAGCACCTATTTCTAAGGGACCTCGTTTATGAGGTCTGATCTCTGGTACTTACGTGGTGCGTATGAATGTCGTGGTGGTCCCTGTGATGGCGCAGGTGCGCGTGCGGCTCGTGGTGCGCGTGGTGGCGCGGCAACAGCTGCTGCGGCGCGTAGTGCTGCGCATACTCCGCGCCCCCACCACCCCCACCGCCGTACTCCATGCCATGGCTCTGCTATAGAAGAAGAATGGCAGATTTGAAGAAAGGTTTAAGGCGAACGTGATACTTAGTTGGACTCCATCGCGGACTGCCTGCTAAGGAGCTAGAATTTAGCCTTGCAATTGACAAGGTTAAGTTAATAATATAGGAGACTTGAGGGTCCTGTTGCTTCGAGGCGCTGGATTTAAGATGACCAAAGTTATTTCTAAGCTTTTATAGACTGCAATGGTGGAGTTTGTGCTTACGAATCATTTCATAATGGCAGTTATAAGAATAATCGAGCAATTTATCGGTAGGTTTGTAATTTTTTAATGCTGATTAATAATTCTGCAGAAGATACAGCCATTGACTCGTATGAATAGTCATATTCAGCAAAACATCATCATTAACAAAATATGGAGTTCACTTGCACTCGGCAGTCTTTAGGCTTGAGAGTGTCATTAGTTAATTAACAGCAGTGGTGATTTTTTTTCCTAAATAACTTCTCCCGCCAAAGTGAGAAAAGAGAGTTAAGAGATCGTTCTGCATTCATCCACAACACTCACCTGTTGTTGATGATGAGGGCTGGCGGGGTGTGGCGCGGGAGCGAAGGGGGGTGGGAAGTACGGCGGCTGGAAGTCTGCAAGCGAGGGCTGTGCGCCGCCGCGGAACCCGCCGCCGCCGAGACCCAGCCCGCCGCTGCCCAGCCGCTCCTGTGAGGCAAAACAAATGAACGTTTAGAATACAAAAATCTATGCCGTAAGAGACCTAAATAGAAAATGGCGAGACGAACAAGATGTTGTTTTATGAGAACTTGGTCTAAAACAGCCGTGAAAAATGGAAGTCTAGAGCAGCTGTGGCACTGTGTGGGATGATGTCATAAAAAGATGATAAGAGAAAGCTCCTCTTAATGCTTTTGGAATAGTGATGAAGATGGATTGAAAAGAGTTATGGTACATCATTTGTTTGACCTGCTGTTGATATATGAGATTGAAGAAAGTTTGCAGTAGGTATAAAGAAGCTTGAAGCTAGAAAGGTTAAAATAGAACGATGGCTACTAAACTCAAAGTTGAGGTAAAACCACACTACTACATATTTTACTACGTCCATACTCAAATAAGGTACTTATAATAAAAACTGGTAATTTTAAACCATGGTGTTGCAATAGAAATAAATTACGTCTTTAATTCGACACATGCAACATTGTAACAACTAAATAACTTCACCTTACACCTGATACTCGTAATAGCGTTGAAAGCCATCATTCACGATGACGCGATCCAATCAGAATACAGTAATTAAACTACTAATTATCGAATCACTCGATATAATACTGGCAAGACTAGCAATTTATACCGACTAAATGATGCTATTGTATGAAATAAATTGGAAGATTAGGATGTTTCACCGACAAACGCTATGCGAGATGATGATGCTGATGATGCATTTGGTAAAGTCGGTTCCTAGTTCATTTGTAGATCTTTGACAGTCCTTAAAGGTCGTCAATGACCTATACTACTAACATTCAGTCGGCTAAGCGAAATCGGATTACACAGTAAGGGTTGTGGAAATAAAATAGGCAGACTTTCCATGTAAAATACTGGTATTTAGCTGCTTCCGTTTAGACTGGAAGCTGCCAAAGGCTAGGCAGATTATGGTGTGATGTGGTGACGATAAGCGAAAAGAAAATGATAAAATATTTGAGAAAGTTGGTAATCTACCTTTTCAAGCTCAAATGACGGATGAAATTGCTACTGATCAATGTGTAATCAATCATATTTTGTGAGGTGGCGATAGGTACCTACTCTATAATGTTAAAAGTAAACTGATTGATCTTTAATTAAAAATGGTCGAAGTACAAGTTTATTTTGGGGAACGAGACAAAAAAATCTTAGTTCAGGCTGCGCATATTTAAATAAAGAAGAAATTCATCATTTTCAGACCTGGTTTTTGTTCCTTCTACTCCACGCGCGCCTCAAAGAGATGTCAGCAAAGCAGAGGGGCCTGCTAGGGCCACCGCCTGCCAGGGTTGCGAGTTGTTCGAAAGAGATACTGCGGCCCCGGAACATAAAGGGCAATAGAAGAATGAAAACATGGGTGAGTTTTAGTCTGTCTGTCCCCCGCTCCGCCCAGAGCAGGGGAAGTTATTTGAGTCAGTCAAAAGATATGGCCGTTTATGTCGCAAGTTTGTACGGAACCCTCGGTAAATTGATCGGAAAGTGTTGATTGGTGTGCGAATCTAACTCGCTCTTGTTTTCTATATCGCACTCTTCTTAGGTAGACTGCCCCACCATCAGCAAGTACCAATGAAAAAGTCGGCTAGATTACACTAAGCGAACAGACAAAGACAATGATGACCTTATAAATGATTACACAATGCACGCAATATGTGAATTAGCACTTCTGGCTTTGATATAAGAATGTGAGGTATGTACCTAATCAATATAAAGTATAACCATTGGGTGGTAATCAATTTGTTGTAATGAATTGAGCTAAATGTGTTTCTAATGATATCTTGGTATCATATCTCTAAAATGCGGAAATCTAATTATCGCTGTGTCATGTTTCTCGGGATAGGATTTCACTAGAAAAATATATTATGGGGTTCTAAGATGTATTCAAAACTTTAGTCGAAATGGAGTAAATACTATTGGTTGTCTATATTTTGGTCAACTTGCACCAATATCGCAATACTCCAATGAGATTTGACAGCAAAAAAACCGATTAGAGACCTGATTAGTCCTTTAGAAATTGTAGTTAACTAATACATACTACGAACTTGTGTTCCGAATATAAGCCTATCTAACAAGAGATTCATTATAAATCTGATTAACTTTCTAATATTAAACTATCGTAATTCAATCCAATACTAATTTTTAATATAAACATTATTAAAGGTAGGCCAAATTCTAATGATTTTAAAGATATTCAATCTCGGTGCTGCGTATTCACTACTTAATTACGCTAACGACTATCTAAAACACTCAACATAGAGGCCATCTTTATTTTGCTGTTATAAAAGTACCCATCTCATGCCTGCTCTATTAGAGACGTAACCTTTAAACAGCATTAAAAAGTTTGTCAAGGTATTCCAATTTCAAATCTCCAGTGAGTAGCCCATTCGGTTGAAATTATACTCAATATAATGTAGATCAATTACAAAACTTACGGTATCTGTATCGAGTTACGGCATTGGACACCTAATCGATTACTTTCGATCTAGTTTTTATTTATTATCTGTTTTAATTTATGCACCTTGTTACCGGATGTGGTGAAAACTTGTCGTGATGTGATGACATAGGTGCTACGATACTTAATTGTCGATATCAAGTAGTAGCAAGGCAAAAAAATGTTTGTTAGAAAAAATATTTTGTGGTGATAAAATTAGATAAATTGATTTACATTCATCATAGTTAAAGGTGAGATATAAAAACTCATCAATGGACATCAGTGATCATTCAAGTCACAGCTTCAGGGGATAGTTTAATCGACTAATTAGTTGGCAACATAAAACGATCTGTCATCAGCCTCACTCACACTCTTTATTTGAATCAGTGTAATAAAAGTCACCATAGACAATAAAATCATTTGTCTCTGAAGCGCGTTTTTTTTACTTCACGATCGTAGTACAGTAATAGTCTACCTTGGAGCTATTCATATGACAATATTAATCTACTAGCCCAGTGATTTAAGCTGAAAGAGTAGAAAATACTCTTTGTACTCTCATGTCTCATTTTCATCCGAGGTTTGGCAGTTTCAAATTCTTTCCTTTACTATCGTGAATAGTTCCATGGTAGACTTTTATCCTATCTACAATAACGATGCTAAACTACGGTTTCTAAAGCGTATTTGAGTTTTCCTGTGTACTGTCTTTTTAAACTCTTTACAGTTTTTTCTCATCCAACTGTCCTGTCAAATTATTAAGTACTGGATGAAAAATCTGCAAAATTAAGCAGTTTTTCTATCTTAACGTATTTTTCTCTATTAAGTGTTTTAAGTTCATAAACAAATAAGCAAGTATTGTAGTTCTAAGATTGTGTTGCTATCACTACCTGCGGCGTGTGAGTCGTGTCGCAAGAAGTGTTCTGAATTTGTTCACTTGATTTATGCGCGTAACCACGCAACGCTCCTTGTGAATTAAATTTGATTAGAGCATTATATTATATACTTGTCCACTAAATTAAGTAGATTTTGTAGACGACGAAACATTGGCACGATTTCGCTTTTCTAGTCTCCTGCTTTCATTCGATGTTTATTAAAAATCTGCATTATAGTGATTTTTTATTACTTATGCACTTAATTCATCACACATTTGGTAACGGTATGAAAGCTGACCGCAATAAAATCACGGAGAGCCTCCTTAGTTCTTCTAGTACCCATATCTTTGACAATTGACAACCATAAAGTTTCACTATTGATTAGGTAACAACCTAACGCCTCAACGATTCCCAAATGATACTTATCGAAAAAACCGATTGGGAAATCCAAAGACAATCTTGATAAAACAAAAATAAATACGTTCTTAATATTGTCTATGCGTGGAGGTGAAAGGCGGTATTGTTTACCCAGGTCGAGGGGTCAACGCGTGTTGGGTGACTCGCAGATGGAGACACTGCCCATTATTTAGGAAGCTATGATAGACATACCTATAAAAACTGGCGGCGTGATAAATTGACAGATATACGCGCGGGTAGCTGTACTTTCAACTGTCAAAATAAGAAGTTTTTGATGATGTATGTTGTTAATATTTCGAGATAAATATGCGAAATGATGTTGTTTGAATTTCTATTGTTTGGTGGTGTTCAATAAAAAAAAACAAATTGCTATATTTGATGCTCGCAGCAACTTATTTTATTTTGACAATAATTTCATGGATACGGCTTATTTCAATTCCTATTTGTCGCGTGGGTTATTGGGAACATCAGCGCGGTTGGTTAGATAAAAAAACCGGCCAAACACGGTACAAAAAAGAGCCATATTTTTTGACTGCGTAGACTTAGAGGTTTCACACAGCACAATGATACCACAGAGTATATGGTTTCAATTTCAACTTTATACCTCCACGCGTTACGAAGATAAAGGGTCTTGGCAGACAGACAGACAGACGGACAACGGTCAAGCAAGACAAGTGATACAATAAGGGATCCGTTTTTTCCAATTGTGATTCGGAACTCTAAAAATTATTGGGATTGCTGACACTGCAGATGTTACGATTAACCCGTTGCACGATTGTTTACAAAAATGTAGGGTAACAATGTATGTAAACTTTGCACCCGTCTGCACACTTTGTCGCGCAAAGGTTTAATTAGAGAAAGATACAGTTTTTCTTTACTGCAGTTTGAGGTAAACCGCCTCCTTTGTTTAACTCGAAACCTACACTTAGCACTTAGGCAAATCTGAGTCAGTGACTTATGTATGACTCTGCACAAACTAACGCTAAACATGCAAACAAGCAAAGGAAACATCTCATTCATCCCAATCTCGATTTGAATATCGATACCCAATCTAATCGAATAGATTTACTGTTATATATCGGAAACTCGCCATCAATCAATAGCGGAATGTGTATTAGATGTACGTCTCTATTCGAATGCAATAATAAATCGATTCGAATGTATGTCTCATTAACATACCGAGTGGACTCGTGCAATTAGACATTGTTTAGAAGTATTCGAATATTAATCATTGACTCGTTATTGTGAAACAATATGGGGAAAGTTGAAGGGTATTTGCTTTGATGTTTCGGCAAAATAGACTGGAAATTATTAATGAAATCGGTAATCATATCCGTTTTTGTGTCTTGATAGGAGAGATGTCGATTGGGGCCTTCACGGTACTATCACCTCACTAACTAATTGCTATAGTTAATAGTTACTTTGGGCTAACGCTAACTTTAACTCACGTGATGATCGAAAAAAAAAATTATCTTCTCTCCCCTTTTCTTACCTCTTTCTCCCCTTTTCTCACTTTTTTTAGCTTATGTCCGTCTCCAGGTTCCCAACTATCTCTGTACCAAAATTCATCAAAATCGGTTTGGCCATTTAGGCGTGAAGACGTAACAAACAAACTCACTTTCGCTTTTATAATATAATATTAGTAAGGATAGTAAGGATTATTTGCTTCATTCATCATCTTCGGCTGAGCCTCAACTATGTTGGGGTCGGCTTCTAGTCTAACCTGATGCAGCTGAGTATACCAGTATTTTACATAGAGCGACCGCCTACCTGAATTTCCACAATCCAGGTAGTACTGGGTAATACGATATCCTTTGATCAGACTGGTGTTATCAGGTTTTTTTTTGCGGATAGGAAATCATCAACTAACTTCCCCCACTTTGGGCGGAGCTCCCGCTGCGCGAGTGTCAGACTTGTACTAACTAAAACCCACCCATGTATGTTCCTTCTATTGCCCTTTATGTTCCGGGGCCAAAGTATCTCTTTCGAACAACCCGCAACCCCGGCAGGCTTGTTATCATCCTTTGGGCTACTGCAACGGCTGTCAAAGATCTATAGGTAATTGACAGCCGGGACAAACAGCTTAACAAGGCAAGCTCTACCGAACTTTTAAGGTGAGGCTGTTGGTATTTAGCTCCTCAATCCTCTTTATGCTTACTTACAGTGTGGGAAAGAGATGCCTTAAGATGTTTATAGCTTCATCTCTTTCTTCACACTGAAGTAAGATTTAAGTAATTTAATAGTGTCATGGTGGTTCATAAGGTCCACTCGAATCTGTGTCGTGCTTTCCTTAAGCGACCTTTGGCTTCATTCATAATATTTGGCCAAGATTCAAGATTTTATGGACTATTTAATAGACTGAGACATCTGAGTTTGAATCGGCGTTTCTTCTTCGAACCAAAGATCCGAACTCCATCTACCTAGTTTAAAATTTAAGTAACTAGCTGGAGACCGCGGCTTCGCCCGCGTCATATCGAAAAAAAGTAAGTACTATAATCTACCTCTGTGCCAAATTTCATCAAGATCCGTTCAGCCGTTTTGACGTGAAAGAGTAACAAACATCCAAACATCGATCCATCCTCACAAACAATCGCATTTATAATATTAGTAGGATTTTTGTTGACATTTGCAACTAATTTACAAAATAAACATCATATTTTATACTTTATCGCATAAATATGTCGTGCCGTTAAGAAATTGAGTAAAATCGCAGGCAACAGCCCGTTTTTTCCTACATAGATTCATAAGTATAAAATATCAAATATCTTTATTTTTAATGATGACAGGTTATTTGATTAATGACAATAAAATGAATATTTAAATGTTCATTAAAAAGTTATTTTTTAAGTTCACCGTTAACGTTAAGTTTCAACACCTTTTTATCTTACTACGATAATGTGAATGAAATGATAAAAGTGCTACAAGAAAAAAACAAGCAGTCTTCATGAAAATATCGCAATGTTATCGCTAAAACCACTGATAAAATGAATACAACTGAACACGACAAATGTCGTAGTAGTAATATGACTGAAGTGAAACTAGAACCGCTATTTCATCACATTGAACAAGTCTTCGGTAGTATAGTGGTAAGTATCCCCGCCTGTCACGCGGGAGACCGGGGTTCGATTCCCCGCCGGAGAGAATCTTTTTGCATTTTTCAATTACGATTTTTACGTAATTTTAAACTTTTTTCATTACCTGCACCTCGATCACACTGGATAAATCCACGTACGCCAGCTCCAACGCTTTTGAGACACTTCACAGAAAAAACTGATTCTCTAGGAATCAAACTTTTGAGCACTTCAGTATTCCGGCTTACATGTTCTTCATGAAAGTCTTTCTTTGGAGACATGAGGTATTAAGGATGACATTTGAGAGTTGAGTTAGTTTATAGATTAAGTTTGGATTATGACTTTAAAGAACAATGCACAGCTGGATTAGATGATAGAAAATCAACAATATAGCATCAACGTCATATTTATATCCGAAGCGCGCGAATAATTTACAACATTTTAATGAATGTTTTTTGCATAACAGGAATGCAATCATGAAAATTAATTATTTATTCATTTAAATCATTAGTCAACTAAAACGTAGATTAACGTCGGATTATCATGATAATTATGAATTAGTCGTTACGCGACTAAAATCGATTTATTGCCATAATAGTGAGGTGAAAGCGAATGTCAAAAAACCGATATGTAAATGTTCGAGTATCGATAATAATTACCGGTCCCTTAAAAGGCGGGCGATTCCGGCTACAATCGGTTAGTGATTGCTTTTTAAATTGCTGCCTTGCGCGCCCGCGCCCGGCTCGATGACCGAATGCCGACTACTGGATGGTTTTTTTTTTGTTTATTACCGAGTGGCGGATTTATGTCGATCGTTTGTCGAATCACGTGCTAGCCTATTAAACTTGGAAACGAGATGAAATTTCGGATTAATAGCACATCACAGAAACAAACGTTATCGATGACGTCAGTAGCCCATAGAAGAGGACGGCAATGTTTGAATAGCTGCGTTCAAGCTGCAATTTATTTTGTTATGAACCTACATAGTTAGGGCGGGAACAAATACTCGATTTAATATTACAGTGCAGCGGTAAAAAACTAAACCCGAACCATGAAACTTAGGTATTTGAACACCTGGTAATATTAGTGATACAAAAGTCAGTATCATTAAAATGTAGGTATCTAGATAAAAAGTGTGACTAATGATATTTTAATGAAACGTATTAATCAATCGACCGGCCGACGATTGCGTAAGTAAAAACAGAAGATAAACAATGCCGCGCTGCCTATACACCACTATTGCTAAACGATCAAAAGTTATTACGGTTAATCTACTCTATCGACGCACTATTAATGAAATATTTAATAACCAGTAATATTTTTTGTAATTAATTTCAGTCAATTAAGTTTATCGACTAATTACGTCGATACGCGCTCGTGCTCATCATTAAATTTAATTTCTTTTGCAAATAAAATCGATTAAACCAATTCAGCACGCTGTATAAAATAATTATTGTTAAATAGAGAAACTAGTAGTTGATGAACTCTTTTACTACATAACGGGAAGTTAGTTATAAACCGACAATACGATTATTTTTACTAACTGCGTTTATGATTTTTTGATTAACAAACCGATTTGTAATTACTTCTCATTAATAAAATAATAACAATATGAATCGAGATGCTGACTTTGATTGTGTGTAAAATTTATTTCACAATAATCGATTGGCTATCGGATTTATAATCGATGTTTCGGTAAAATCGTTAAGTTGGCTTTACGATCGCGCGCGTCGCGTGCTCGGGACAGACTGCCGGAGGGCGGTCGTTCCGCCCTCGGGGTAACCATGTGCTCTCGGCCTTACGATTGAAATTCGATATGTACGACCCTTTTTCAATATTTGCCGATTACTATTTGCACTATTGGTTTGAGTGTGAGTTTTGCGTGAGACTTTCTCGCGTAATTTCAGGGCTACTAAAGAGATTGAATGCTAAAGATTTGTTGAAATTATTTATAGTTAGGCAATGAAAGGTGTGATTACTGATTATACTATTGACACCATAATTTTCGGGTTCTGTAATGGGGGATTTCTATATTATAAAGTCATTAAATCTTATAAAAGTCATAATAAATGGAATGAAGGCCTGTAGGCCTACCATGACGTCTTAAAGCAGAACTTATTCCACTGAGGGAAAGTGATTGTGCTAGACACCCTGTAAGGCTCTGTCTCTTTCCCTCAGTGGAATTAGTTCTGCTTTAAGACGTC
This sequence comes from Ochropleura plecta, assembly GCA_905475445.1. Lineage (NCBI taxonomy): Eukaryota > Metazoa > Arthropoda > Insecta > Lepidoptera > Noctuidae > Ochropleura > Ochropleura plecta. The sequence continues at coordinate 8,187,884 of FR997738.1, read as the reverse complement.
ATGGTAGGGTAGCTGTACCTCCAACTTAACCTAATTCAACAAATATAAACCCTAAAAAAAACCATAAAAAATCTTCAGAATTAAATAACCCACCTAAAGCTCGATCAAATCTCACGCAAACTCGACAACTTTGCAAAAACCGGTAGTACCACCGCGCCCCACCAGAGGTCGCTAATTAGTAGGCACTGTTGCCAGCAACGCGAACGCGCGATTGGTGATCACTGGAGTGTGCAGCCAGCCTTACTTATGTACTTGTAGTTAATGGGTTTATTACTGCTAATGTTGTATTTGTTCGGGTGGCAAAGGAATAAACGGAACATTTTTTTGACTTTTAGGGATGTGAAACGGTTATATGGATTTTTAGGAAATAATGTACCTTGGATGGATTTCTCGTTAATTGGCGGGAAGAGGCGAAAAGTGGAAGGAATGGGGGAGGCCTTTGCCCTGGAGTAGGACAGATCAGGGTAACAAAGTAAAAAGTGTACCTACCACAATTTCTACAAAATTTAAGGCGGAATAAGGCGTTAAATAAAAAAAAAACTACTCATAAAAAGTTGACATGATTATTTTATCTTTTACGACGCAATTTCTCAATCTCTTTTAATAGTTGTAGCTGGGAAATACAACCGCTTGAATTACATTAAATTATTTCGATTCATCCCGTTATTACCCATTTGAAGAATATTCTTATGAGCTCTAGTAACTTCATAACTTGTAACATTTACTGAACATTAAAAAAAATCGAGCTGAAAAAATTATAAAAAAGTTTAGTAGCCCCAAAATTTCTTAGAACCAATGGTTCTGTTTTCAACATAAAAATAATAATTTTCATATTTTCAATTGGCAACACCTCCGATATTTCCCCTTTGGAGCGGAATCGAAGCCACTTTCACCCATATCCGCCAACCATACCCGCCCTGTCTCCTCATGCCCTCAGGCTATATGCGTAACTTATTATAGCTGGGTTATTTACAGGATGTTTTTTTGTGACTAGATCTAGGAAATAACATAAAAATCATCCAAAGAGCTGAAGACTCGATACTAAAACAAATAACAGATACTCCTAGGTTCAAGAACTCAGAAATTCATCACCACCTGAAGTTGAGTACGGTAAAGGACGAAATAAGAGCCTATGCAAAGGCTACAAAAAACGTCTTCAACACCATTCGAATCCACTAGCAGTGCAGGTTACTATTCCTGACACCCTGAATCGCTTGAAAAGACGTAAAGTCCTGAACTTGGACTGCCTACAATGAGCTACCAATTACAAAGAGTCAATCCCAATGGGGAACTGACGCTGCATGCCACACAATCTGTGACAACACATCTGCTCATAGTCAAAGACTGATTGCACGATATTGGAATTAATAAAAAAAAGATCTAGGATTTTTTTTTGCAAAATAGGTGGATAAAAGTTTATTTTGGCGAGGCTTTTTTGAGTTTGTTAATTGAAGACCTTGGTTTTCAATCCAGTTAGTTAGTCGGCATTGTGCCTAGGCCTTGTGTTGCAAGCAAATATAGTTTATTTGTATGTACCTGGTCTGCTAATAAAAGCCTCAGTTTTATAACATCAAAGATGTGTGTTTTTTTATTTACCGATTTCCAATAATCGTATTATTTATATCAGAAAGTTAAACCATTTTTATATTTCAAGCTGTTTAAGCATACCCGGATAATAAAAGTAATTTTATTAAATAAAATCAGAATCATGTAAGGACTTTAAGCACGAATACCCAATTACTTCTAAACACAATGAAAATGTCGAACGAATAGAAAAATAATGAAAGTGCATTGTGCTAAAAGTAGTTTTTGAATAAAGAACGCACGCCGATTGGCTGTATCGCCTCAGGCAAGATGGCGGGGTGCCGAATGTTGCCAACCTTTCGGCCGGAAATATGGATTCTGTTTGTCTAATGACCTGCCTAACTCGAATTTGTTCTTTCGATTTTCGAATAGTGTGTCAAAAGGTTGCAAGTGGAAAAAAAAACAATAATGAGCATTGTAAAAATAAATTATAATGAAAAAAGTAATGGAGTAGCTTTCGTTTTGTTAATTGCTTTTTTTATGTCTGTCTGACATTTTTCGCTGATTCAGAGAATCACTATGAATAATGTACGAAGTTTACAGCTTATTTTCCTTGATTTGCTTTTAAGTACAAAGCTTTCAGGTGTTCATCAGGATTTTTGATTGTTAGGAAAACTGTTTCCTTTTGAGGAAATACAACCTTCTTCGTTGAAGAAGAGTTTCAAAATCTCGAAACAGAAACACAGATCGTCTGAATCGTGACAGATTGTATGACTTTAATTTTAAGGAAACATGATGAAGAGAGGGAGAAACTACCTAACAGCAAAAATAACAATGAAACAGGACGCAACCTGTTTCTTAAATTATGTAATTAAAATAACATACAGCAAAAGGGCACGATCAAAATAACGCGGTAAATCAAGCAGCGAGGAAATAAAGCGCGTTCTTAACAAAATATTTTTCGGTTCACAAAAAAGGTCTTAATTACGAAATTTTCGAAAAAGGAACGCAATAAAGAAAGTAAAAAGGCGCGCGGCACATACTGATAGTCTGGCAACCGTTATTTTCTTGGAACTACGTGATTGATTCTGCGCGCCCGCCCATTGTGGTCAGCTGATTCTGATGGCTATGCGTGGGCAAGCCTGGCCCTCGGAATGTGGCTTAGGCATTAGGAACAAGTGTAAAATTAACGCTTTCGTGGAGAATAATGGGCGAAAGATCTTTGGACGTGTAAACTGCATTCATAATGTTTTTCTGTGGATCAACAACAGATGTTATGTCGTAGTTGAAAAAGATTGAGACATTTCATTTCGGTTTAGTTTTGGAGAACTTGTACTTGTTTAATACGTGGCAGAGAGCATCATTATTGTTTCTTGATCATCTATTTAATCTGTAATCAAAAAGCTTTCCTTTGATTTTATTTGAGCGGGATAAACATTGGGTAGGATGTCTAGTTCTGGCAAGAAAAATGACAATATTAGGAGGTTGCATTGCAGTGAATATTCTGAAAATTATGAATTGTAAGTAATACATATCTCAAGATCATGAAAATATTGGTTTAATTATTTAGTAGGGTACAATAACATACGCAAGCCGGGTGAATAATGTCAAAAAATATTGAAACAAATTCATGAAATCAAAAATCAAATCATCGATTTCAATCTTATTGTGCACTATATTATATTCAAATCAAATCCTAAAAAACTGCGAGTGACCCAATCAAAGGTATACACGACCAAATTATTTAACATACGACAAAATCTCTCATGATCTTTACGTCAATGGTTTTAAAGATTAAATTGTATGTGACATCCAGTTTCCTGATTGTAATCTATCTCGGTTTGTGCATTGAGTAATGTTGACAAGCAGGCTGATTTGGGAGCAACTTTCTATAAGTATAAACAAGTATGGCTTGTATGTATGTATGTGTATGAGGAATACGTAACGGCTGTCGAAATTCGTACGAGGTGCCATTGAGCTACTACTTAAAGTTGAGACGTAGGACTTATTAATGTCGAACTTCTTTAAAAAAAAAACTATAAGTCGAAATTAGATCTACTTTTAATTTTAGTATTTATACTCTATAATCCTTACTAATATTATAAAAGCGAAAGTGAGTTTGTTTGTTTGTTTGTTTGTTTGTTTGTTACCTCTTCACGCTTTAATGGCTACACCGATTTTGATGAATTTTGGTACAGAGATAGTTGGGAACCAGGAGACGGACATAGGCTATTATTTTTTTTAAAAAGAGTGGGATATGAGGGAGAAAGAGGGAAGAAACGGGAAAACTTAGCGTTGCTATTACAAATCTATAAGGCGCTACCGAATTTAACGCGAGCGAAGCCGCGGGCAAAAGCTAGTATCTAATAAAAAATCTGAACTATCCTTGACTGAACCCACTGAGTAATCAGAAAAGTTCTCAACCGAAGAACCGAAAAAACAGAATATTTCTTATCCTGACTTTATATAATCTAAACCCTGTTTGGTACCTAAAGTTTTAAAAAGATCTTTCTGTAATCAAACAACCCTTTCTTTCAACTATTAAAAATGTAGCCAAGCCCAAACTTTCAATAAAAAGTCATAGCAATTACGCCACGGTATGCGTAGTGCCAATTAAATGATAAAATGGGTGTGACAAATAAACCGACAAACAATGCGGACCGATGTGATTACATTTACAGCTCTTGATTTATATATGTGACGATAAAAATGGTGTTGTGTAATTGATCGGCTGTGAAAGAATCCACAGCTGATCAATTACACAACTCCTATTTTTTCGAGCTTCTACTTGAAGATTCATTTATTCTAGTCATGGATCAACTCGATTAGAGCTGCAGTGGATGTCGAATCCCGATCGGTCCAGGGATAGGTGATATGCAGTGGAGTTTTCAGTTCAATATTTCTTAGATGTCATAGATTGTGGATAAGAGTGATTATGCAGAAGAGAAAAGAATGATCAAAATGTTGCTTGATCTGAAAAAGAAACTAACTACGGTGCAAAACATCGAAAGTGGCTGTATTCAATTTTGAACCTTCAGAAGGAGGTAGAAGAAACCACTCTATTAGATAATGCGCCAGGATTACTACAGCATCAGTTTGGGGACAAGTTTTGTCTAGACTGCTTCTGTATTATATATTGGGGGTCTAATTGGATGATTGTGAATGTTTATTGCTGAGACTTGCGAAGTATTTCCGGTTTAAATTCTCTTTGATCTAAAATTAGAATTTACAGATGGATTAGATTTCTAGCTCGTTTAAATTTTTTTATGGCATCTATCAACCTACGAGGTTTTTGGCCAGACTATCCTCTTGGGTTGCCTTGAATATAATGGCTGTAACCATGTCCAAATAGTTTTTATAAACATGATGTGCCTATAATGTACTCACAACTGGGTTACAGGCCTGGGCCATCGTCAATGAGAGTACGGGTTGTCTGCCACGTGGGCTGAGATTGGGTTGGTGGATGACCCATATCTTCGATGTTTGTTTGCATTCACGTTAAAAACCACCTACCAATCCCAAGCTGTTATCATATTTTTTTAATTAGTCTTTGGAAACGTTTTTAGGGTTCCGTAGTCAACTAGGAACCCTTATAGTTTCGCCATGTCTGTCTGTCCGTCCGTCCGTCCGTCCTCGCTTAATCTCTGTGACCGTTAGCACTAGAAAGCTGAAATTTGGTACCAATATGTATATCAATTACGCCGACAAAGTGGTAAAATAAAAATTGGAAAAAAACGTTTTATTAGGGTAGCCACCCTATATGTAAAGTGGGAAGTGTTTTTTTTTTTAATTTCAACCCTAACGTGTGATATATTGTTGGAAAGGTATTTAAAAATGAATAGGGGTTTACTAAAATCATTTTTTGATAATGTCTATAATTTCGGAAATAATCGCTCCAAAAGTAAAAAACAATGTGTCCCCCCCCCTCTAACTTTTGAACCATAAGTTTAGAAAATATGAAAAAAATCTGAAAAGTAGAACTTTATAAGGACTTTCTATGAAAATCATTTTGAACTTGATTGACACAACAGTTTTTGTACAAAAAAGACAAAAAGTTGTACAAAATAATTTCCTCCTCCACCTTTAAACTCATAAGTGGGAACACTTATTGTGACGGACGGGAAACTACGGAACCCTACACTGAGCGTGGCCCGACACGCTCTTGGCCGGTTTTTTTTTTTAATATGTCCACTTTGAGTGTGCAGTTCAAGGAGGCGCTCTGTTTGTCAAGTAAAAATGCATAGATGTGACAAACTTGGTATATTTTTTTTTAAATTCTGTGTTTTCTCACTTGCACAGACAAGTTGGTTGAAGTGTAACTGTAAAATATTTGGCAGTATTTAGCAGTGAGTCACTGCACACCTGTGTCGCTAAGTTTATGATCGACGTAGAAAGCGTTAAAAAGTTTATTCTTGGCTTTTTCCTTAATGAGTAATTGTTACAAAGGCTTTATAATGTCATGTAGGCTTGAAATGCAAGTTTTTTTAATTTTAAATAGAGAGCACAAGGGTTGCACCTGGTGAAAGAGAATAGGGAAGCGACGAATAAGCGTTTATCTTTGCTTATTTTTCCTTAAATTTTCCGTTGCTATACAAAGACAAAAAGAAAAGTATCTTTGAGCAAATAGCAAATATACATACTTAGTAAGCAAAGCTTAGATTATACATATTGATAACTTTAAAGCGATTAAAAGCTAAAGCTTTAATTTTTGAAGATCAACTCTTATAATAACTAATATTATATTTTTATTAGATTATAGTATTATACATATAGTGTTGGTCTCTTAAGAGTATTATTTTTTTACGCAATTTTTCTTCACAGTAATGACCCAGTTTTAATTAGAACCTCAAATTAAAGTTTAATTGCCTAATAAACATAAAACGACACGATTACAAAACAGATACACTTTTCACTGATCAATAACTTATCAAGTTATTGCCAAAATTCTGCAACTGAACGACAGCAAACAGGATACATTAGTGGGTAATTAACAAATAAGTCTTTTTTAGAAAACATTGACAAACTAGATCAACCTGTTGATGTGAAATCGTTTATTGAGACAGTTATTCACTTGGATCGAATTAATTAGCAGTTTTTGGCAATAATTGGAGTTGTTTTTGTTAAAATTTTGCAAGAAAATGGACTAGATTTTTTTAAGGTTTACCACGTTATCGAGGAAGATCAAAGAAAAAAATATGGATGGATTGTGTGAGGAATCATATGAAGGTAAGCAAAGCGCAAGTGTAATTGGGTTTTCCCATCAGGAATTGATGTGTAGCAGTAGCGGAGTCTTTATCTATGGCCGGCGGTTTTGACGTTTGTGACGTTGCCCCACACAAAGAATTTCTCCTGTACTGTGGGTGCGTTTACAAACATTTAAATTCATATACACAAACAGCCAGACCCGGAACAACTATCTGTAGGCTTTATAAATATTTGTTCCGTACGAGAATCGAACCCGCGACACGCAGCGCAGCAGGCGATCGCTCAGCCACTGCGCCAACTGTGCCGTCAAAAGATGGCTATAGGCTCCCTATAACATGGGCCTTTATTTAACATAACTGGCGAAATGTGGGTGTACCTACTATTGGGTAGCCCTCTGCCTATCCTGTCGCGGATTACTGGCGTAATGTTATGTTGTGTCCGTTATTCTGAAAGCTGCCTTTACCACGAAGAACAAACAAACATTCTTGAATGGCCATATATTGAATACAGATGAGACTAAATGATCCCGAGGTCACCAGTTCAAACAATTATTGCATTAAATACTACATGCGATTTTTTCCACTCGATTTGATTAATCGATATGACAGAATATCGCGTTCGTAATTAAATAAACCTATTGCGTTCAAGACAACGCGTGGGTGGAACATAAATTATAAATGGGGCAACACTTGTGCGATTCTCGTCTTACAATTGTTGGGTGCTTTTTGCTTTACAATGTCAATATGTAGTGTACGCAGAAATAATTTATTTGGTTAAGAATTGAATTGGAAAAGTAGACGCTGTTCAATAAGAAGGTTGGGTTCGGTATACTCTATGGTAAGCAGTGACAGCTACGAAGGGGCCAGATGACAGATTCTAGTGTCACTTGCAAACTTTTTTCCTGGCCAAATAGGTGTGATAGCCTAGTGGTGTGATTGTCGGACTGCAAAGTCAGAGGCCACAAGTTCAATCCCAAGACATGCACATCTGATTTTTCGGATTTGTGTGTGTATTTTATAATTATCACTTATTTCGGTAAGCGAAAATAACGTGAGGAACACAGCATCATCTAAAAAACACATCATCTACTTAGCCTTTTCCCAAATGGGTTGGGATCGGCTAATTCGGTACCCCTTGGTAAGATTGGTTGTCAGACTTTTGGGATGTACAAATGAGGGACTACATCTTAATGTGCTTTTAGAGGCACAGAGGAAACTCGGTATGTAACGGGTGGACACAAATCCACAGACCAACCCAGGCATCCAAAACTTTTATTTATAAAATAGAATAATCTAAGTGTTATAGTAAAAAAAAGTCTTTTTTTGTTTTAGTTCTCTCTAATGTTTTAATTATAATTGAATTTAAATGATGACATGTTAATATTTGTACACCAGAAATGGTAGAATATATGAGTCTGTAATAACTAAAACATCTTTTGTAAGTACTATATTCTAACAAATAAAGTCTTCTTTCTTTCTTTTTTAATTCAGTAGCCACCTTTTTCTGAACAGAATCACCTGCCATTCTACATAATAAAAAAAGTACATTACAACCTCTAAGTAGGTTCTAATAGTTTAATGTATTTGTTATCGGTTATCGCTTATTTATCTAAAAAATAATAAATAAAAACGCGGCCGTTGGTAACGATGGCGCGCGAAGATCCCAATCGTTTGACAGATTGACGTTTGAGTGACAGCTGTCATTCTATTTAGTAGCAGACTTTGTATTTAGCCTTCTTGGTTTAGCTCTACTTTGGAAAATCTGAATTTCTAGTTGTGAAACTGGGGCTTCAGACCTTTTTGGTTTGTTTTAGAAGCGTGTTTTATGAAAAAAGCCGTCTTCTGATACTGTTCTTAATTGATATTTTTTTTTCAAAGATATTAAACATGTTGCAATTAGTAACAAGCAACGGTAATACCTAAGTTGAGGTTAGCATAAAATATAAAACGGTTTTCTACCATTACCTAGGTATAATTATGCAGTTTTTACACTGTCCTGTAAAGTTCCACTACGTTAAACTTAGCCAAAATTGGTGCTAGGAGGCCAATGAGGGAGCTATGTCTATCAATACTTCTGCAACGTATCTCTATAGGACCATACTGCATATCTGGAGGCTTACCATCAACTGTTATTGCGATTCAATTGATGGCCTAAAATAAACTGTTTTGCTATTTCATACCACAATATCCATAATATGATCCAGTTTAGGCAACGCCAAATCAAGTCGACAATTGCTTCGAAACTGTTTTCGTTCATTCATTTTTCATACCATGACGTGACCTATCAACCTGAAAAGGATGGCCTAAGTGTCAAAGTAACTAATTCAAAAAAAGTTGGTATTTCTTGGCGTGAAATGAGTCGTTTTGTTAATAACTTTATAAAAATTGTGATAATATACGTAATTCAAGGTATTTCAGCCATTATTCGTATTACTTATTAATATAACTTCAAATAATACTAATAAAATTAAGTAAAGAACTCTATTTATCTATTTATTTTAGTTAGTAGAATAGTTGTTGACTGCAATTGAATACAATTAGTGTGCAGGCATTAAATCAATTAATATACTGATTTTTATTACGGATTCCTGTCATAAAAAATAATTATGTAAGATCAACTTTTTGTTCAACTACGTAAAACAGAACGTCATTTGTCATCGACAGGTTACTTAGTCTGTGGAGGTGCGTTCCTAACTCGTCTTAATCAATTTATTTTAACAACAACACTAAGCAAACCTTTTATATTTCTTAATTAAATAATTATATAAACTACTATTATTTAATGAGTACTAAATATGGCGTAATGGTATATAATTTGAAGCTAGAAAACGTAATTTGAAAATGTTTTTGTTGTAATTTTTATACAGATTATGCTTCGAAACGCAACGCATATGGTGCGAGTAAAAGAGACAGACTTATGCAACGTCTGTATAGCGTCATCTCTTTCTCACACCGCGGACCACAGACAAATTTCGATCTTTCATTCAGTCCATGAAGATTCAAACTCCTGTCAGCTAAAGGCACTTCATGGTACGAATCTGCACGATTTAGTTTAGGTACTTATACTGGATTACATCGGAAGTGAATGGTTAACTAAAAGTTGATGGTAGGCCTACTGACAACTATAAAAAACACAATAGGTGTTCCAAAGGTATGTTGTTGTTGAGCACTCGGACGGCGTGTAGCAACCGTCAACCACTACGGACCACTACGGACCACTACTCACCACTATATAACTCATTATTCACTCACATAAGTAATAGGTACGCGGGAGTTCACTGTCAGGAGAATGATACTGTTTGTTATTTTGTTTGAGGTTTTTTTGATGATATCATCAAGGTTTTGTATTTTTATGGTATGCCAGTATGAATTTGTTCAGGAAGAAAAAAAACTGCTAATAGAATACTAAGTTCTTTCCTAAGTACCTATCATATAAAATTGTAGTTCGTTAGTACCCAAAGCCTCAGCAAAAATATTCTAAGTTTAGTTAAATAGTTAACGTTTATTTTGTAAAAAAGAAGTATTTAAGCTTTTTGGATTTAACAGTACTCTCAAATGCTAATTAATAGTTGCAACACAGAGTTTGAGACCCAAAAAACCTGCCAAGTCATATCCTATCCGTTTCTTCACGAAACGGGTTCTATCACCAATTAGCCTTATTTTCCCACTTCTTACATTATAGAAATAAAAGGTATAATGTTTACAGACGAAAAAACCTCAACTACCCAATTAAGTTTACAGTAAACATAATTTAAATCGCATAAACAAGATTTGCGGTTTTTTCTCTTTTTTTTTAGCAACACTGAACATTACTGGCCGGACCTAATTGAACTTTCGAGCAGAACTAAGTACCTATCTGTTTCTAGGAACACTGATTTGTCTAATCATCGGAAATTACTAGTTGTACGTGTTGCCAATATGTTGGGGGCAAGGCTGGCTTGCTGGTCACACTACATGTTACTTTGATGGGTTTTTTTCAATCGTCTACCGAAGCATTTAGGAATGATTCTTCAAAGTCATCCTAAGACTGAATAACATCATGGAAAAAGCTACTTAAGAGAGCTAAACATCGAAAAATTCTCTGTCTGCTTCTCTTTTCAAATGGTCCTGAAAATAATCACTAGAAACGTACTATTAGCCTTCATCTTGAGGGCTCATAATCTGCCGGGGTTGCGGGTTGTTCGAAAGAGATACCGCGGCCCCGAAACGTAAAGGGCAATAGAAGGAACATGGGTGGGTTTTAGTCAGTACAAGTCTGTCACTCCCCTCCGCTCCGCCCAGAGCGGGGGAAGTTATTTGATGATATACCCAGCCGCAAAAAAGGGTTCACAATAAGCAATCAAAAATAATCAATGATTCTGATTCTGATTTTCCCAAGACATATCTATGTTTATCTTCCTGATCAGAATGTTTTTCCGAAAACACCCGGAGGTTCTAACATTCATTATGGCCATCAAATTGACTATCGAAAACAGCTAGTAGCCTACCTGTTGTGAAACTACATAACTGAGCCAGAGGTGCGGGTGTGGGCGTCATACAAGTGAAGTGATACTCATGACCAGCGTAGCGGGGACTGTGCTAAAACAAGACTTATCATTTTTATTCTGCTTTGACAGTTGTAAGTTCCGTTTACCAATTACTAATGATAGTAAGTGTTGAACAGGAATATAAGAAAACTTAGCATTTGTTAGTCAAAGAGGTAAAAGTTTTTTTTTTAAAAAACGTCCCATAGACGGACTGAATGCCACAAGACATTCAATACCAGTAAACCTTTGGGTGGAATACGACAACATTGTAATAGGGTACAAAAATAATATCTAGAAATACCTACTTATTTTCGAGAAGTTAAGTATTTCTTTCGCTAGCTTACTTGTTATACATATATAAAAAAAAAAACAATAAAAAAGTAAAGTAAAAGAAGTAAATACCGGAATAAATGCCGGACAGGAAAAGAAGAAAACTTTTCATCTGTTATGTTGGCAACCTTAGGGCAAATAAAGCGTTATTTTTGTGGCGAATACTCAAACGGAGAGTGCCAATAAAAAAATAAAAAAAGCGTTATTTGAAAAGCTAGAGGAATGATTATGTCAAGGGAATGAGGTTCCACTTCCAAAATTATTCTTACAATACTGACAGTCTACATTTTTTTCTTTTTTTCTCTGAAGAGGTAAGTCAAAATTAAGTTCAGTTCAATTTCTGACCATGTTTAATGAGTTCGAGTCGTTGGTATACTCTCTAAGCCCTGTTTAACGGTCAAATTCTACCAAGAAAATACGCACGAACTCGTGTGAATCTTTTCTTGCAAGTCAATAGTAATATTAGCTACGACTAAGACGCACCCAAACAGACACCTACGTAGATAGTGTATTAAGTATTCAAGTACCAATTCTATTGTCACACATCCCAACCAAAGCGTTTCTAAATGCCAAACATATTCACAAATGTTATGGCGGACGGCTAAATAATACAGGCCATTGTCAGTAACTAGACTCAACAAAAAATTGATATCTAGACACACAGTCTGTGGTGAAGTCTAAACTGTAATGATGTCATTATCCTAATAGGTATAGTTGAAATGAATTCATTATAATTCGGTATAATTTCTGTTTTTGTTGGTACTCGGCTTTTAGATATTAAGGAGGTGGGAAGGAATAGAGATGTAGAATTATTAAATTAATTGTCTATGATTAAACAACACAGTATTGTATAGTTATATTAAGTATTGTATAGTAATTTAAGTATTGTATAGTAATTTAAGTATTAAAAATAAGTATTGACTGTAAGTATTCCTAGACATAGGTGTGCCCGTGACTCCACTCGCGAGATGAATTCTTTAATATTTAACTTAAACAGCTTTGGCAAACAAAGCATCGAAAAGTCACAAAATAACCAGACTAGGTAGGTACTCGCAACTAGGAGTCTTAAATAAGAGATCGAAAAGCTGATACATAAATTACTCAGGAATTGGAGGCAAACATTTAAAGATCTTCAGTGGAAATACAGTTTAAAAAAATTATTGGGGACATACACTGGAAAATTATTATGACGAGCCTAATAAAATTCTGTTAGAAGATTACGGCACGTCATATTGAGAAGTGGATACTTGTTTTATATACACACAAACACTACACCCCCGAAACACCCCCGAAATGTAAAGACTACCACGTCTTTATGCAAATCCCATTTCTCAGAACCACCACCAACACTAAAACGCCACAGTATTTCAACAATCCCAACACGACATATCAATCGCTCGCACTTGAACAAGGCTCATTGTATTCTGGTTTCTCAAAGCAAAAAGTCTGCCGTCAACCGGCCAAGCTGACACATTTACTCGTGCTAAAGGTGAAAGAACTCCGAAAGCTACTATAAACAATATATCAAATGAGACAAGCGGTTGAAATGGATGGGGTTTTAATACGCTAGTCTGTATATTATATGGCAGAGGTGGTAAAGTTCGCACTTTGACGTCTGATTAGGAGGAAGGCAGTGGAGGTGCTAATTTTGAATGTTTGGATAAGATAAAGTGTGGAGAAAGAGTCAATAAATGTAAATATTTTTAAAGTTGCGGTATGCGTTCCATTAGCTTTTCATATTTTTTTGATTTAGTTATAAAATGTCAAAATAAAATAGACGGGGTGACAATAAAACATGACGGCACGGTGTGTGGTGTGGAGTGGCTTTGCGATCGACTGCTGCGCTGCGTGTCGCGGGCTCGATTCCCGCACGGAACAAATATTTGTATAACCTGCAGATAGTTGTTTCGGGTCTGGCTGTTTGTGTATGTGAGTTAAAATGTTTGTAAACGCAACCACGATACAAGAGAAATTACTAGAGTGGGACATTTAAAAAAAACATACCCAGGAATACTTGAGCCAAGTAGTCTCTTTCCAGTCGAGACAAGATAAAGAGGTCACAAGACGAACAGAAAACGCCTGGAAGAGCTACTGGTCATGGGTTCAAGGATGATTTGTCTATGGCACTGAAACGTAAACACTGAACGTAAATTCTCTCCGTCTAAACGAGACTACGTCGTACGTAACCTATGGTGCACAGACTGGATCATTGACTAACATCCAGAAGTCCAAGCTCAAGGTTTGCCAACAAGCATTAGATCGCAGTATACTAGGTGTTAAATTATCGGATCGTGTTCGGAACACAATACTGCGCTTCAAATCAAATAAAGCTGACGTGGCCCAAAAGGCTGGCCAATACAAATGGGACTGAGCAGGACATGTTTTCCACACGCCCGGACAAACTGTGGGCTAAAATAGCAGAAAACTTGTGCCCTGACAGAGTGAGGCGAGGTTGCAGCAGGCCACGAAGGAGATGCCGGGACGAACTAAATAGGTTTCATCAGAGCTGGAAGGAAGACTTGAGGGTTCGTGAGAGGTGCAAGGACTGCTGGCTGGAAAAAAAACTTTGAAAAGTCAAAGTTTTTTTTCTAGTCAGCTCTGTCCCACTTAAATCTTTGAGTTTCGTTTAGAATGTCTTTACTACCGGCTACGTCTATAAAGAAGCAGTTAACGCTGATTGTTAAGAAATTACAGAAGCAATCGTTATTTGCAGCCTGTGATTATATTAGGAATTTCAAATTGGCTGCTCATAGTCTTGTCTGGGAATGGTCGTTGGTAATAGACACACCCTCTTTTTTGGTATGGACTATAAAATGTAGGTGTTATACGTTTGCTAATCCTTCCGTAAATACAGTACAAAGTTATTTTATCTTATTTATAACATTTGCACATGACATAATCAAGGATCACAGATAAACGGATCGGTTCATGCGTGATAATGACGTTTGCAACTGCACCGATTTTTTTTTTGTATGCCGTTTCAAATGTTCTAAACACTGAACGTGACCATGTCCAGCCACTTTAAAAACTTATTTGAACTATAAATGAAACTAAACCAAAAAAGAAACCATCCCACCTAACATTCCACTATTCTATTCTAATTCCATATTTTCTACCATACCTACAATAAATTTTCGTCTCAACCTTTGAAGCAAATAATTGCATTTTGAGCTGTCATTACCACTAAGACCGTCACTTACTGTCCATAAAGGCTGTAGGTCATAATTGGAGGTTTTAAGAGCCCATAATGTTCAATTTGCTAATACATCATCTCGCCTATAACCTTTAGGGTGGCACCACTCTATCATTTGTATCGATACTTTAGCTCTATCTGAATCGGAACTGAGATGAGTGAAACAATCGTATCGAATGGCTTTGATCTGATTTTAAATTATCGAAGGCGTTACGTTAACGTCTTCTGGAGCGTAGGCACGATGTTCATTATCCCCAATAAGAGTCTAGAAAAAAACAAGAATCCCCTTGTAATCCTGTTATTGAATGTCTTCTTTATGTTTTCTTTTGACCGATCCAAAATTTTTTTTACGTAATGTGGCACGGTACGATCCATTCATTCCGATTCCCGGTAGTTTTGTATCGATCCAAGCATTTATCCGTTTTGTTTGTACCGACCGATTGTATTTGGATCGCGTCTTGTTGTATCGATACAACAAAGTATCGAGTATCACTACTTAGGAGCCTATAACCTCAGGATCTATAACCTCTTTGACCCAGTTGTGTCACCTCTGACTTGGTCAGTTAGTTCTTGACTTATGATTCTTTTGCTTGTTTGCCTCAAGTGTGTATTTGACATACATTGTTAAATATAGTGAGTGTTATGAAAATACGTTTCAATGTGAATTTTGCGTTCTTTGGTTAAGCTTCAATCTGAATTAACAATGAAATCATCTTTGGGTGTAATCAAAGCGTGAGATATGGTTCTACCCAAAGACAGTTAGCTCAGCGTACGATGTGTAGGAAAAGATTTAATGTTTAAAATAAACAGCATTTTAGTATGAAAAAAGAAATTGCTGCCACAATTTTATGTCCAGTCTTCAACCGAGTGTAAAGCAAACATTTCTCAATCCTCGATACCTTTTGCAGTGATTATAAAAGAGGATTTCTGCAAACTGACATTTGGGATTTCATTCAGCCACGGTATCTTTGCAGCCAATAACATAATGAAAAAGCTTTTACCACCAAAAGCTGAAGTTAATCAAGTTCCCTTACGTATGCCTATATCTATGTATAGGTACTTTATTCATACAACACGTGCTAGGGTCGGGCGTGTCACGATAGCAGCGGCAAGTGCATCAGACTACAGTTATAATATGTTTTATGTTGTTTGCCGCAGGCCAAATAGAAAAAAAAGACGGGAGTGTCTATGTTTCTTATATGGTCAAGATGACGGAGAAGGCTTTAAGGCGTGAAATCAATATGAAATTGATTAACAGTTGCATGTTGTTGTCTTTGAGTATTCTGTAGACTTTTTTTTCTGTGTATCTGACTGTAACATTAAGAAAAGTTGGGATTAAAAGACTTGGTGATGTTACTGCGGAAATATTTCTTGAAATGTCAATGTATCGTACGGTTGGTCAGAAAATCTATCTTGTTCCTGATAAAGATTGTGGAGCAATTTCTTCCATATGAATACGAAAAACCTGTTAAATATAGTAATGTAGTATCAAAGTTACCTGGGGATCCTGGATTACCCGAGGCAGTCAAATCGCTGAACTGGGTTTTTAGAGAATCATGACGATACAAGAAAGGATAGTTATGAATATTATCCACATTTTTTCCTCATAGAATGCATAGAGATTGCGATTATTTCCACTCAGCGACTCCATTGTGGTCCACTAACGGTATTTGGGTGACCATTGTCGAAATTAGTCGACTATTGTCGAACTTAGCTGAGTATTATCGGAATTTCGGCGTCTTATCGCGTTCGATATCAAATCATGACGGATTTTATACGCTTTGATGTAAACGAGACGGCGTTTTGTGAATTATTTCTGGTTTGTTTAAGAATTACGTTGTCTTGTGCAGTCTAGCTTAAAGTAGTGCACTTAAGCATACAGGTGGTTGTCCAAAAAGGTTTTAATAGTCTGGATTAATTCAGATTGACGACCAGTGACCTCTTTAATCAAGTTACTATCGACTCGCTTAATTTATCATAATTCAATTTCTGAAATTAGTTATTAATCTACAGTTGGCTCCCATTTCTGTTGATGATTTAGCCCGATTGATACATTTAGCTAAAAGTTTCAACAAATAATATCTACAAATGCTAAGGATGAAGTTCCTAGAAGCCTGTTTCGTAAAGTTGATAATACAGCTAGTAAAAATTTGAGTATGTATGTGAATTGCTATAAGAAGAGTACTAGAAGATCAAAGAAATGATAGATGAACTGTGTGAAGAATGATATGGGAAAAAGGAGGTGACTGTTGATATGATAAGTAATGGAGAAGTATGGAAGAAAAGAACATGTTGCTTCGACTTCAAAATAATTGGAATACGGGCAGGAAAATTATGATGATAATACAGCTAAAAGATGAACACGGCTGGCCGAAGCCAGGAACTATGTTTTCGTTATCCGCAAATTAGGTACTTACGGCTGAGAACTTAAAGGCGATTATAGCAGATGGACATACTCTACACATAAAACAACCAACACAATAATGAAGAAGGAATTCATTAAGCATTAACATATGAATACATAAGCAGCTTTTTTAAAGCTTACTAACTTTGACAATGGACATTCGATAACCTTTAATTGAAAGACGCTTGACATAATTGGCTCCTAAATGTTAATGGACAAACAGGTGTCCATATTTTTTAATATTAATATGTTGCATAATATTTCTATTATGCAACATATTAATATTAAAAAATATGGACTAATAATATTATTTTTTTTGAGTGCTACTTAATTTGCTAGTAAGTAAAAATCATTTTCGTCCGTCAAATTCGTTGAAAACTTGACATCTACGATACTTACATCGTTTCCATGCTCACCATTCCCGTCGATGCTGTAATCACCTTCATTGTTGTTCAGAATCTTATCGTCAGCACCATTCATTCTTATATCATTACCATCCTTCATGGTAAAGTCATTCCCGTCAGTGGATACAGCACCTACTTCGTTCAAGTCAGTACCGTGCCCGTTTGTTTTGTATTCTATGTCGTTACCACACTGCCTCATTTCGAGTCTTACTTTACTCGATTCTTTATCGATTACCATGTTCGATTGCACAATCTTATCGATATCATAGTTGTCCGCGAAAGTTTTCGTTTTCCTTTTGAGATTTTGAGGTGAATCTATTTTGTCAATTACGTTGTTGTTGTTTCCGAATTTCAGGGATTCATCGGCTGTGTTAATTTTTTTGCTGTCTTCGTAATCGATTTGTATTTTCTTTCTTTTCAAGTTAAAGTTCTCGTTGAATATGTCGTCGACGGAGAGATCTCGGTCGGTCATGTCTGGCAGGTTGATTCCGTTCATTTTAGTCATCGTGGCGAATGTTCCGCGTTTCTAATTGGTCACATTGTGCACAGCGGCTGGGGGTTATCTTGTGCCATTGTCGGTTTAACGCGGCGTAAATCATCGACAGATCATTATCTATTTGCCGAGATGACCGCTATAACCGGCCAGTGTACTAAGACCTCTAATTTCAGTACACCAAGTATACACAAATCGATTTGTTCAAGTTCTATATATGCTGGCGTTATTGTATTGTTACCGCCTCACGTTGGGCAACTATCGTGAACTTTTACACGATTATTGTACCGCCATTACATTTCGTATGAGAATTCTATTTTCTTAGACCGATGATTTTCTTTTGTTCCCTTCTCCTGTATGTGCCTGTCTCTGTCTCACATCAAATAATGTTATTGTTTACTTGCCCCGTTATTATTGATGGTATAGGAAATTGCCTGACCAATATGTGATTACCTCCGGGCAGATTGGTTTACTCAATTCTCTTGCTGTTAATAACTTTATCAATTGGTATCTAACAAAAAATGTTTTCACTAACCAATTTAAAGTCGCACTGTCACTTAATAATAAAAACAAAAAGTTAGTAATTAAAAAAAAAAACGCACACTCAAAGCAACTACAGATACCCAATAAAAAAGAAAAACAAAACACAATCACTGTCAAAAAATTTAAAAAGTTTTCGAATTCGATATTCCAAAAGTTTAATTTCGTATGTTGGCGCGTGTTTGTAGCCCACGTGAGCAGTCGGTCGCGGCCCGCGGCTATCACATGTAGTGCCCGCGCGACGTACACCGCTCCGCGATAAAGACGGGGAGTGCCAGTCCCACAGACCACCGTAACTATGCAGATCAAGAAATACATTAACATTTAATAACTGATGATGAATTGGTTGGCGACGAGCGGGCGTAGATTAATCGTGTGCATAATTGAATTGCGTCAATCGCTTTAGTAGATTATTTTCAGTTGATACATTTAAATAAATTTGCATAAATGTATATACAATAAAACATGTATCTACCTACACCTAGGTAGGTAATTGTCTTATAGGAAGATGGTACAAAGTCATATCTTAGCTATCTAACATGCTTAGATTATGTTATCTTTACAGAAAGATGTAATATATAGGCCTATTGCCTCTTGTGTGCCTTGACAGATTTCTGAACTAAATTGAAACGCCAGATTGAATTAACTAGTTAATCAACTAACCACTGTCCATTGAAAATGTTGCACTTATTAGATACTTCTTCATTACGGAAATGATAGATGGAGAGAGACAGAGAGTGAGTAAGACGAAGATTTCCATCGTATCAAACAAAAATCTGCCGCCCTGCCGCTTGGCAGCCTCTACGCATCGCTAAAGTTAAAAAAAAACACATTTAACTTAGACGACAACGTGGGAATTAAATAGATTTTACAACTTCGTTACAAAAAAACATTATCTGTTGCAACCTTTTTTTTAAAACCACTTGTATTTCTGCAAGTCACGAAAAATCATCATAGCGATTTTTCATTTGATTTCCTTACATATACTGTGCAAAAAGCTCCTTCTCGCTCTTTGCCGAATGTGTATCATTGTTCCTCTCATATCAGGTTTGATTGTGAGTTGATCATGAGTTTGTGTGTGTGTGTGCGTACTGTATACCTGTATTTTGTGTGTGTGTGAAATGATTTGCGTCTACGCGCGTAGATAGTTACGCATTTTATGTTGACACCTCAAGGGAAGCTTAGAAAGTTTTTTTTGAAGTGCTGAATAGTTTTGTGTTTTGTGAAAACATAGTTCGAATGCGATTATTTATCCCCTAAGATCCATTTGAAACATAGGTTAGATGTAAAAGCATATGCAGGTTCTTGACTTAGTTTCAAACATACATGGTGCGATGAAAAAAAAACGACGTCAGTCAATGTAGTACTTAGTTTAAGGTGGCAAACAGAGTTTACAGCTACAGAAACTGCGTGAAACACAGACATACTCCTTGTAATAAACCTACTTTATTAACCCTTTTCAGTCATTATACCTGTGACCAGGGTCAACGGCAACAGGCGGTCTAAATTGGCCGCTTAAGCGGAGCCATAATAGGATCACAACATTATGAATCCTTACTTCCTTACTAATATTATAAAAGCGAAAGTGAGTTTGTTTGTTTGTTTGTTTGTTACCTCTTCACGCTTTAATGGCTACACCGATTTTGATGAATTTTGGTACAGAGATAGTTGGGATCCAGGAGACGGACATAGGCTAACTTTTATTTTAAAAAATTGGGATGTGAGGGAGAAAGAGGGAAGAAAAGGGAAATCTTAGCGTTGCTATTACAAATCAATAAGGCGCAAGAGGAACTGTGTTACCTCGAATTTAACGCGAGCGAAGCCGCGGGCAAAAGCTAGTTAATAATATTAAACTGCGTCTGTGACCATTTAAGTATTGTTACGTAATCACGTATCTTAGGATAATCGATTATTATATTTATTATCCTAAGATTCTGCTAGAGCTACTGTTTTAGACCCATAGTTTATAACCCTCAAGTGATTGAAATTTTGCGGGTGAACATAGAATCACTTGAACTCCTTGTTCCAGACTCTATTATAATTGTTATATAACGCATTATAAAGGTGTTTTCTCGACGGGTGGCATACAAACATTGTTTTATTAGCCTTGTTACTCGTTGGCAACTGAGATATGATCACTACAGCAGTTACTATCTATCGGTTCGTTTACTAACGGATTGATTTACTTCTTATCAGTAGGTGAGCTTTCTCTTTAGAGGGAGCTGCAAAGCGTACATTTTTTAAATTGATTGTATGAGCTGGGGCCTAACATGTTCAGATATGCAGTTAATATTTTGAATTGGCACTTAGTGATCATTTTACGAATTGTAACATAATTCTTATTAATACCTTCTTATAATTCTGCTACAGTTGTCAGTTTAGAGTGATTAGGCCCCCTCAGGGCTTTTTGCTGGTCTTTTTTTCTCCATTTCTTCGTGGTCCAAGGCCGCGGTATCTTGGTCGAACAACCCCGCAGCCCCGGCCTGTCTTGCTGGTCTGAGCTCTGATATTTAATATTAGAAGAGCCCCTAAATCGATCGAAAGTGCAGCGTTCGAAGCCCCTTTCAGCTAAATGGACAGATGTCTTTAAAAGGTGGCTGGATCAGAAGATAAGCGTAGGGCCGCCAGGTGCTGTGGCCCAGCTTGGAAGAGGCCTGACGTTTAGTTGGCTTTAGCAGTTAGCCTTTTTACTAGATACCTTCTGTGGGGGTAAACTTCCAACCGACAAATTAATGTTTTTAACCATAATTAAAGGTCTCAAATATGTAGTGGATACATCCATGATCATGCGGTTTATTTAGCTTATCTTTTAATCATGGTTAAAGTTTGTCAGATATCAGCTTCTGTTACTACCATGATTTTGGCCAAGGATTTGTGCCCCGTGGATGCAGATTACGAAATGAGGTTGTACTCTTAGGTAGATCTCTTTCGAACCAGTATGCTATTTTATGACCATAGACACGAGAAAAAAAATTACCAACTCATCACATTGAATAGGTCTAGTTACCGGCAGTTCTACCAACATTCTAACCAATCAATGATTAGTTGTCGATCGTTTAAAACTGTACAACGTACAACTAGCGCGATGGCGATGACAAGCATCTGAAGAGCACTAAGCTTGTAATTATCTCGAGGAGAGCTAATTATCTTCTTCTATTACCTAGTTCGTCGAACATACATTGATGATTGCTTTTCTTTTCTTGTATAATGCTATTGTGGGGAATAATATTGTGTGAAGGTGCTAAAATGGGGTATGGGAGTGCGAATTATGAAATTTAATTTACCTACGCGACATAGTTTGAATAAAGTGTTATTGTAAAACTAGTGAATTTATGTAAAAAATGGATTGACATTATGTTGATACTTATATGACATAATTATCTTGATGAAAAATAATTAAAAAAATTAAAAAACACGACTGCCATGTCTAAAAAAATGAACTAAAAGAAAAAAACAAGATGTTAGTTTTACATTTGCCGATGGAATGTGCTAGGACGGAAGATGAAAGGGAATCTCCGATAAACGAAAGAAATAATTTTTTCGCACTCCTTTTTTGGGGCAGTCGTGTAAGAAACTAACCCTCGGTTCATCAAAGCAACTAAAAAGCAGGAGGTATAGGTATGTACCTATTAAACATGATGTGTAAATCAATAATAGGTAATTATCACAAGATTTATCACACGATTAAAACCCACACTCGAAAATGACTTATCGCTAATTCATTCGAGACATCACTTTATAAAAGTAACAACATAATATTTAAATGAAATTAATCATAAACACCTAAATATCGGAACAGTTATAACACCATTTACTACCCACGTAGCGTCGCCCATCCTTACTTCATTTTTATTCCCAAGGAAATAACAGGGTCAATTTCAAGTAACCATGTCTCTTCACGAAAAACAACCAATTTAACTTGACATGCGGCGAAAAGAGGAACTATTTTACTTGTACTAATTTTGACATATCGTTGACGTTTGACTTCGCAGGCAGCACCATCGAGAACTGCTAAGTTAAACTTGTAAATTCTGGGTTAAGCAGTGAGTGGGCGCATCGCTGAGTTCATAGCACTAGTTCGTCGACATGTCAACGAGACAACACTTCATGTGTCAATGGTCTGAGCACGATCGAGCACGGACAATGAAACGTTGATTTGAAACTTGTTAATTGCTTTTTATGATTACTGCGTGATGATTATGCAGAATCAAGGTAGGACTAAAAAATGTAGGTCCGTAACTTACCGTACTTATTTATGGTCTCGCAGTTGAGTTGAGTAAAGCATAAAAATATATAGAAATAAGATACAAAAATATGAGATTTCAATGGGCGGTATTACAATGATAATAATGTCAGTAACATGCAATATTCCAATTTGAAACTGGAAAAACAAATAAGCTTAGACATCTAGTGGCGAATAGCGTAACTATGCAAACAGCTTTGTTGCCTACGTGTTTTAATAGTTCTACAGTCTTGTAAAAGATGGCGCTGCAAATATATTTTAAAATCATGACTAAACATGAGTTAGCGACACATCACAATTTTTAAATTGTTATTCCTAGCTATTCAAATGTATTTAATGCTTATATTATTATCAGCGTCACGTATATTATACAACTTTTGCAGTCCGGATTAAAAAGCAGTGGAAAAGTCAGGGTAGCGCCATCTTGTATCGGATAGCATAAATAAAATGTTTTAGTTAGGTGTTTAGTTACTTACCCAGGTGGCGTTGCTATCGTTGGACACAGTTTGAAAAGTAGGAACACACCGAAAAGTCATTTTTCGCTAATATCACAAAATTGGTCGGTATTTTTTACAAATAAACTTCTTCTCACAGCTTACCTAGAACAAAACAAAACACTTACTTAGTGATACAGATTACAAATTAATACTTAATACAATGATGTTATTCAGCTAAGTAGGTATACGCAAGGCAAATCAAGGCTAGGTTGGGAAGCAAGGCTAGATGGTTGTTAGGGGTTGGTTAGTCTAGTCTCGCAAGTGGGATGTCGAGCTCCAGTTTGTCGTGTGGATTTAAATTTTAGTGAGTTGCAGTATCTTTGTGGCACTAGCGTACATCGCGCTTACGTTTCGTCGACCGCACGAAGTGCACTACGTATAATGTCTCTCAGACCATGAAACCAATCAACTTTTGTTCAAAATTTCGAAATTCGAATTTGCTTAATTTAATTATTTTTTAGTTTTACCAAACATCAGCTAATCGCGTCAGTTTTTATGGATATCCCATTTTTTTAGAATATCTATAATTTCTGGAATAAAAGTTGTTCAGTTTCATGGTCAGGTCTTGCGGTTATTATGTTACACGTTTTCAAACAGATTTTAATTAATCACAAAACTGCTCTGAATATTCTGAAACATGTTCCTTATCTTCCAATCAATATTATCTAACGATTCATGATTAACTGCGAAAATAATTGCGCCGATCATAAAATACAAAAGACTGCATCTGTAATGTCTAGAAGACAAACCATCCCGAATAAGGTAAACGTTTTAAAAAGGCTCTATTGATTTATAGATAACTGACTTATGACGGGATAATTGTAGCCAATCATCATCGCGCGTCGATCAACGTTACTGGAGCGATCATAATTTAGATTGGTATATGATTGGTGGGTATAATTTTATAGCGATTTAGGCGTAGGGGTACAAAGGATGTTAGGTACGAGTTCTGTCTAGCGCGTTATAGACGTTAGGAAACTGGTCTGATGTTTGAATTCCGAAGGATTTTTTGTAAGGTTTTTGGTAGAAGTTTTTTTTAATAATGTTGCTAGCTACTATTCCTGCTTTAAATAAAGAAGAGGGAATAGCAGCAGCAGGAATTATGAAGTGATGACGAAATGAATATCATAAAAATGGTTTTAAGACTATCTATTATGGGTGTTTTATCCTTTAAAGTTAGGTCATTTAGAGATATTTTTAAAACATATCCGGTCCATAATCAACTAAACAAAATTCATTTTAAACTTTACACCTAAAATTAAATAGTCGACATCTTAAAAATAATAGCCTACAGTTAATATTGACAGGTAATTTTAAGTTGTACGCAATCATTAAGCACAGATTTGAAGTGAAGATTTCTAGGCAGAGTGCGGCCGGCCCGTGCCATGCCCGCGGCGGTGCGGTCAGCTCCAGCATTTTTTAAACAGCCAAAAAAACAACAGAAAATGTTGCCAGATACAAAACCCTACTCTATATTAAAGCAGTTAGGTCGACTATTCGATAACAGAGGTCGCTTTTTACAAGTAACCTTTTTTGTGAGTACCAGACATCAAGAATTTTATGCCTCATTGTAGCGCGCACTAAGTTATCATTATGTTGGTATTTTTTGCGTGTTTCGGAAAGATTAATTAGTGTATTTGCGGAATGTAGCTCAACGTTTTGTTGAATAGATTTATTTGTACCATTTGATTGTAATGCATTATTAAATACAATATCTACTTAATTGTGTCTTTACTGGTTGCTAACTATTGTTTAAACTTTCTCTGTAACGGACCTTGTGCTCCGAATTTCTTGTTGAGCTGAAACAATTAGGCATTTACAAAGGTTGTTTGTTAGTAACCCGGCAACATGGACGCCAGTTTACCGCTATTATTAGTATTGTTAATTTATCTATAGAATTAGTTCGAAGGTCTAGAACCTGACTAGAGAGTTCCTTTTTAAACTAAGACTAAGAAGAATCTGGAAAGGTTCTCGACTTACTGTACCTAACTTTAAACCTTGGTTTGTATGGAAGCAAGGTCTAGCGGGAAATCACGCCTTTTCAAAAAGCAATGACCAATGGTCTTGTGAAGACCACAAATCTAAATAACTTTTTAACTTTATTTTCTCTAGCCTGATCTGTCCTAGAAGAGAAAAAAAGAGACAATCACAAGAACAACCATAGTTGGCGTTTGAAAGATTTTTAATTTTCTTCTTAGTTTCCCTTCTATTACAAGTTTATTATGTAATTAGGTTCAATGTTTGATTTTTGATATTTTAAATAACTAGCTAATTTAAATAAAATAAGTATTCTTTGATTCTCATCCCCAGGTTGTGTCTGTCAAGCTCAAAACTTCATAATCTGAAGAACAATAGCACGTAAAAGTATTAAACTCGCTTTTATTGGTGTTTCTCGAAACTTTTAGTCTTGAATGGAGGATCATTTATTTTTAGCAAATTCTGCTCTTCTTTGTAATTAACATTCGTTTTAGGATATTTCTTTAAAGTTATGCCAAGATTTGCTAATTTGCATCATTCAGCTTGTTGAGTACCTACCTACCTTTAAGATAATTACTCAAAAATTTTCATTCGCATTCAAAATTCTTCGGATTTATTTTTGTTATTATAAGTGTGATAATTATGCAATTTTGAGGTGCTGGATTTCAAGCTAAGCTAACAATATTAACAGAACATCGAATATTTTTAGACTGGATAAAATTAACTGCAAAGGTTTTATGCGGGTAAAGCAGGGTTAAGAGAAACGGAGCGGTCAGAAATTCGTGATGGTTGGAATTCAGAACAATTTGACCGACACGGGAATGAACCCAGATACTCATGTTCAGCTTTCGCGATTGTGACTAATAGACCAACGAGATAATTTACTTATTTATTTAAATATCTTGTTGGCCACGTTCCATATTCGAAAACTCCAACGTTAAAATCCCTTTGAAGGAACTTGATACAAGTGTGAATCCGAGGCATTCCGAGGGCAATGAGTACGTAGGTAGATAATGACGCATTTCCTACAGAAAATTGTTGTAGGTGCTCACAAAAGCTATTAAAATATTAACATTTTTACTTTCGATACTTTCAATACAGGTAGTCAGTAAAAAAGAAAAAAAAAAAACAAATTAATTTTATCAATTCTTCCTTTTACATTACAAATGAATTTGGACTTAATTGCTCTCTCTTACAGATTAAATTACATTCCTTCCATGTACGTAAAACGGAAGTCCAAATTACAAAATAACTGAAACGAAAACGTCTTATGTTGCTGTAATTATTTTGTGTAAAATACATTCTATAATAATCTAGATAGTGTTCAAAATTGTGTATTACTTTTTGAAGCGTATTTGGGAATGGTAGCGCGGTTCATTTCAACATTCCATCTGTTCTCTTTTTGAATACTGCTGTTTTTAAATTGCCAGCGTTTTGTTTTTGTTTCTCAAGTCGTGTCAGTAGATGAAATTCTTTGGTTCGAAAAATTATAACCTTTGGAATTATTAATAACATTTTTCATTTAGACTAGGTATGCCTTATGCATGATAATGAATGGTGACAGCAACAGAAACTTAATTATTCATAAATACCTATATACTTAATATTAAAACTTCAAAACTACTCGATATTTGAGTCAGTAATGGAAGATGCTTTGGCAAAACTTGCAACGGGTAATAAATCGCTAGTCATTTGTGGTGACTTTAACATCAATATTTTGGACGAAAATTCAAATAGCAGTAGATTCTTAAATCTTTTAAAATCATTTAACTTGTTAAATGTGTTTTCGGAGCCAACCCGAATTACTACAAATACCGCTACATGTATTGATAATGTTTTCTGTTGCTGCGACTACTTAGATCAATCCATTGTAAATTATCTTCCCTCTGATCACTGCGGCCAAACCGTCGTATTCGAGTCATACACATCATCACAAAAAATTCAGATACAGTCTAGACAAATAACACCCAGTAATTTAAATAAATTTAATAATAATTTAATACGTAATCTAGGCCTTCCGGGATATGATATTAATAATGTAAATCATTTTTATGAGGAATTCTTTTCGGTTGTCTACACAGAGTTCAATGATACGCTAAAAATAAAAACTAAATCTATTAGCCCAAAGTTTATGTTCAGTGATTGGGCAACTAAGGGTATAAGAAAAAGTAGGGAACGATTGTTTGAGCTTTACGGCCTTAAGCCTTACATCAACTCGGAAACATTCAATCGCTATGTTGCTACTTACTCAAATTTTTTTAAAAACACCTGCCAGGTAGCTAAAGCCCTATTCATAAGCAACAAGATTAAATCCGCCGATAATAAAATTAAGACGGTTTGGAAAATAATCAATAGTGAAACTAATAGAAATAAAAAATATAATAATGATATTACACTAGAGTCTTCACGTGGTCTTCTAACCACTAAAAACGAAGTTGCTCAAGAATTTGTGGATTTCTTTACTAGTATCCCAATTAAAACTACTGAAACGTTAAATTCGTCACCCTTGCTTTCTGTTGACTTATTAAGAGCAAACGTTTTACCATGCTCGGTTGAGTTTCAATTTAATCATATTAACCCCACTGCAGTCATTAAAGTTTTAAACAAATAAAAATCAAATTAACCGAAGACCTTTGGGGAATGTCTATTAAAGTTTGTCAAGATATCATTGAGACTGTAGCACCGTACTTAGCCTTAATATTTAATTTGTGTGTGGACCAAGGAGTTTTCCCGGACCTTATGAAATACAGCAAGGTAATACCACTTTTCAAATCTGGGGACAGTAAAGACACCAATAATTATAGACCCGTATCCGTTTTGCCGGTTTTCAGCAAGGTGTTTGAAAAGGTAATGCTTAACCAAATGCTCAACCACTTTAACACCAATAAAATCTTACATGAAAAACAGTATGGTTTCACCAAAGGACGTTGTACGACTGACGCCGGTGTCACCCCAACCCTGTTAAACACATATTTACTGCGTGGGAAGAAGCACAGGATGCCATAGGGATCTTTTGTGACCTCTCAAAAGCATTTGATTGCGTGAACCACGAAACCCTTCTCTTAAAACTTGAACATTACGGCCTAGGGAAACTTGCCCTTAGTTTAGTTAAATCGTATTTAAATGATAGACAGCAGCAAGTACAAATAAATGGTGTCAATTCAATGGGTTTAAATGTAAAGATGGGTGTACCACAAGGATCGATATTAGGTCCCTTCCTCTTTTTAGTATATATTAATGATCTACCCCATTTATTTGAAAACCAACCACAAATGGTGTTGTTTGCTGACGATACCTCTTTAATATTTAAGATAAACAGACGTGCCACAAATCTTGACGACGTAAATAATGCCCTAATGCAGGTACATAATTGGTTTACCGCTAATAATTTAGTATTAAATGGGAAAAAAACGAAGTGTATAAGATTTGCTCTACCAAATGTCAAAAACAGTGAGTGTGACATAGTATTGAATCAAGAGAAACTAGAATTCGTCGAAAAAACTGTTTTCTTGGGAATAACACTCGATTCAAAGCTACAATGGGGTCCGCATATAACATCTCTTGCAGGACGCCTTAGTTCAGCAGCATATGCTGTTAGAAAAATCCGTCAGTATACTGATGTAGATACCGCGAGTAGATACCTACTTTAGTTATTTTCATAGTATCATGTCATACGGTATTTTACTTTGGGGACGGGGTGCAGACATCGAGTCTAAATTTATTCTGCAGAAAAGAGCCATCAGAGCCATATATAACCTACGTAGGCGAGATTCTTTAAGGGAACAGTTTAAGGATATTAACATCATGACAGTACCTTGTCAATATATTTATGAAAACATCATGTATGTCAGGAAAAACTTGCATATTTTTAGTAAAAGAGGTGACAGACACAATTATAATACTAGGAATAGGGACCAATTAGTTCAGCCGGGTTTCAGGTTGGCTAAAGTGGACTCATCTTTCATGGGGTACTGTTTGAAATGCTACAATAAAATACCTCCCCACATTCTTCAACTGAATGAAACGAAATTTAAATCTTGTATTAAACGCACACTATGTAGGCAAGCATATTATAAGTTGGGGGATTATATTGATGATAAAAATGCTTGGCTCAATGCTGGTCCTGTTCCACAAGAATAGGGGTAAACTCATTGATTGGTATCCGAAGCTATAGTGGAAGCTGCAGAAGATTGTAAGACTATCTTTGCAATGTATAGAATCAATTCTCTAGTATTGTATAATTATTAAGCCCATATGTGAGTGCTATGTATTATTATTGACTTGACGAAGCCCTGGTGGTTGATAGTGTCATGCTCACTTAAATGTCTCGCTGATGGTGGCGGGTGTGTCGGGTCATTTAGCTCCCTTCAAAATGGTCGAGCTGAATGGGGCTGATCCATACGTCATGTTCGTGAACGGGCGCTGTCAGTTGGGACTGGTCATTTTTTAGCTACCACGGTTCATTTTTAACTTATTTAGATTTAAAATTAAATTTTGATTTTTATTTACTCTGGACGCTCTTACTGTGCACGTCTTTCTACATCGTTCTCACATATTTGTATAATCTCAACATGAATGATGTAAATACAATTTTGTAAAAATATTATAATTTAAAAGAGTGTCCATGGAGTTTCTTGCCCATTCTTCTCCATAGAGATCAACGCTTTGGAATGGGCAACTACAGTACTTTCACAAGTTATTATGCCTTGTGACCGGGACTGTAGATTAGTTTTGTTTCTTGACATTCAAAAGTGCCTGTAATGGTCTAATTGAAATAAATGGTTTTGAATTTGAATTTGAATTAAGAGGGTTTAATGAAAAATAATAATATGTTTTTACGGTATTTTGTTAGATAAGCGTGAAATAATTTTAATTTGTTAATTTTATGGAGTTTGAAGTATGGGATGTCTAAATCAGCTTATTTGTAGCATTAACTCGCTTTTTTCAAAAAAATATTTTGGTTGATATTTTCGCCAGTTTCCGGAAACACTTATAAATGACACATAGGTCCTGATTACTAATGTTTTGGTGCTCAAGGCAAAGGATGGAAGCAGTACATTTGTAGTTTTTTTTATTATTGTTTTATTACAATGTGTATTAGGTAGAGGACAATCACTTCCTTTTAAATAATTAATTAAATGCATACGACGATACAACCCAATACGCATATAGTCATGACCTCAGATAATCCGAAAACAGATTAACAAATTCCATGTTCGAATTTCGAAAGAGGTTGATTCAAAAAGTTTATATTCCGTCCGGTTGTCGCGGCTGCTCCGGGGCGTGGCTCTATGATCGATGCCCCGCACTCACACTGTCCTGCCAGTACGCGAGATTGATTTGAAAATAGAACTGACTGACAGGTTGTTGGGTTAGGAGGAAACTGATTTCTTGTTATTCTTCTGTGAAAAAGTTGTAGCTTCAATAGACATTTTTTTTTCTTTTGTAGGTATTGCTCATAATATGGGTAGTTTCCTTTGCTATGAGCTGTTGGGTAGGTATAGAATATTCCTATAGTTATAAAATAATTCATCTAATTAGTCCATACTGGGTGGAAATAACACCGGCGGCGTACAAACGTTATTTACTACATCTTTCACAACAAAAACATTTTAGGTTCATCGCAAATTGAAATATCTGCTGTTCCATACAGCTTCTCAATGAACCAATTCGATTTATGAAAAAGTTCTTATTTCTTTCAGATTTTCACCGTGTGCTCTTTATGTTTTCTTTTTTTCCGTCCAGCCAGCCGTTCTGTAAAAAGGTTCGGAGTAACAAGTTGCTAATGAAGGAAGCTGTGCTCTTGCATTTGTTTTAGTTTTGCCTGACGTTGAGTTATGAGCTCCGAAACAATTATGTTCCGTGTCAGTGTCCTTTGTTAACAACAGAAAGTGGGTAGATGTGGTTTGTTCTGTTAGAGGAAAATAGGAGGCAGGATATAAATGGTGAGATGTTTTATTTGGTTGTACTTTGGTCAATACCTACATGCTGTGGAAGAAAAGGGTTTTTATTTCAACGTTTAACTCGAATCTAATTAATCTAGTTTCTACAGCAAGAGAATATATATGTAATAAAATATAAAATCATTGGAACAGTGCCTAATATTCTCTTGTGGTATCATTAATTGTATTTTAAATTGATTTTCATCCTAAAAAGAAATTCCATAGATTTGTGATTTTGCGTTTGAAAAAGGGCTAGACGCACTTCCTGCCTCTTATTCAAGAATAAAAAGTTCAATCCGTGAACATCGCAAGAGGTACCTAGAGGTAAAACTTCGTAATTCGAAACTTGTTCGTAAACCTACAATTACGCGTTCCGCGGTTCGTGTAAAGTAATAAAATCAGAGGCACTAGCACGAGCGCGCGGTGTAACAAAAATCATCCGTATTTATGGTACGTTCACACTGTTAACGTACTGTTAGCAAAGGATATAAGGCTCGTCAGATACAGTTGTTTTTTTCTTAAAAATCCATAATAGTTTTCGAATAAAGAAATTTAACTTTATTCGAAAATAATTCTGGTGTTAATTAAATAAATTTAATTTGAGTTGAAAACGGCTATTGGTTTCTAAAAAAAAAACGGGCCCTTTTTTATTTTATTTTTTGCGGATGGGAAATCATCAAATAACTTGCCCCCGCTTTAGGCGTTGCGGGGGGAGTGTCAGACTTGTACTAACTAAAACCCACACATGTTCCTTCTATGGCTTTACGTACGACCCTTTACTTATATTTTTGACAGTTGATACCATAGATCAGAAAGTATTCTTTAACATTTCCATGGTATCTACTTACCGTAAATACGGCTGATTTTTTAATCCAATATTATGCAGAATGGGGTGCAATATACATTATTTGTAGGAAGTTAATTTTAACTATAAAATATTAATTACTAATGGTGATATAATTTTTCATGTCGTAAAAAATACCCGAAGCGCATATTTTAATATTTTCGATACGAAACTCTTTTGTTTTAAAATTTAAAATACGTTAAACACCGCGCACTGGTGTTAGTGCTTCGGTCGTGACTTGGGCACGCGTTCGGGTTCAGCCGCGTAACACGGTAATGACTTTTTTTGTACTGGCAATGATTTTATGGGTAGGCGTTTCCTATATCGTGGAATATTGGAGCGGTTAATTGGTGTTTTTAGACGGTTTAGATTGAGGTCGTTCTGGTGATTAATGTTTTTCTTTGAAGGGAAAGAAATAGGTTTGTCTTGGTTGATGGGGATGGTGAAATCAATT
Organism: Ochropleura plecta; assembly: GCA_905475445.1. Taxonomy (NCBI): domain Eukaryota; kingdom Metazoa; phylum Arthropoda; class Insecta; order Lepidoptera; family Noctuidae; genus Ochropleura; species Ochropleura plecta. The sequence goes on along the minus strand of FR997738.1, from coordinate 8,155,309 downwards.
ATGTATATGGTAAGAGTACGAATTTAGGAGTTTACAAACATTTAAACTCTGTAACAAACGTTTAGTTAAACATTATTTATTATGTATAGATCCTACCATCTATTAGATTCGTAAGCAAACCGAAGTTCATTGATCAAGTTGTCCGTAAAAGTTCGACCGCTTAATACTAGATGGCGCTGTCCCTATGACGCGTATTTCTGAATCGCGGTGTTAAGATCCTCCGTCACTGAATGACCCTCGCTTGACCAGTAAATTTCCTAAGACAGCTACTCAGTTGGCGCACTGGCGGATCTCATCCTACTTGGAAGGGTCGCGACAGACACCGCTGCTAGTTGTTACAAGTACTAAAATTCCTCCAGGAATATTTTTGGATAGAGGAACCATTCCTCGACCTTCGTCCCAGGACTTGGTCGTGAGAACCGTACCTATATATACATCCAAAAATAATTATTATCGTCTATTGTGATTTATGAACTACTTATAAACTTTGCTGAAATAAACACTACTGAAACTTCACCGGTGTTTCCCTTCGTGCGAGTGACGTCATCGGCTCCTCGGCAGAACCCGACCTTACAAACTGGCGACCAACGTTGGACCCGACTGCAAGCCGAAGTACAGAACCCGCTACGGCCGTATCACCACGACTACAGTGAAGAAGAGGAAAGCAGAGATGTCTGTCAACTTGTCCGATGCGCAGTTTGAAGCACTTTTGGCCAAGCTGTCACCTGGAAGACATGGTTCCTTTGCTTCCTGTAATGCCCAATATGACGGAGTGAAGAATCCAGAAGTGGTGGAAGCGTTTTTGGCAGCGTCAAGTGTTTATAAAACAATTGAAAATATAAGTGACTCAGAGGCACTTACTGGAGTACCCCTTATACTAAAGGGAGAAGCTGCAGTATGGTGGCAGGGTGTAAAACAACAAGTCACCACCTGGGAAGACTTTAAGGAGCGTCTCCGTTACGCTTTTGCCCCTAAAAAGCCCGCGTATTTAATTTACCAAGAGGTAGTAAAAGTCACACAGGAGTTTGCAATGCCTACTGAGACTTTCATTGCGCATAAACGCATGTTGCTGGCTCAACTCCCTGGTCCTGCACACACTGAAGCACAACAATTGGATATGGTATACGGACAGCTGAAGTACAGAATCCAGGAGAAAATACCCCGTCAGTCCATAACCACTTTTGATGAGCTACTGGAAGCAGCGCGAGCTATCGAACAATTATGGAGCAGCGGGGGAAAAGATCCTGAAACGTCGTCTAAGAAGACCAAAAAAGCCACAAAGTGTTCGTTTTGCCACTTCCCGGGACACAGCACAGATCAGTGTCGAAAATTGAAAAAGAAGGAGAAGGAATTGGACATGACCGAAAAAGATAAATGTACAGAACAAATAAAAGGTACCCAGGCACCGTCACCATCGACACCTAGAGTAGCATGCTATGGATGCGGTACACCAGGTGTGGTACGGACCAGTTGCCCAACGTGTTCCACGAAGAAGCGGGAGTCCGCCAAAACCGAAGTGGCTGGCATAAGTTTCTGTCCAATTAACCTACAATACGATGTAAAGATGAGGCCTATTGTATTTATTGAGGTTGATGAGATAAGGGGCGCCGCATACATAGACACATGTGCAAAAGCTAGTGTTGCCTCTTATCAACTATACCAACAACTCGTGAAAAAAGGCAGCAAGTTTGAAGAAGAAATGGTTCGTGTCACCTTGGCCGACGGCGTTGGGAAAAGACAACGCGTATTGTCTACCACAGCCGCTGTGAAACTGGAAGGACGGACATTTCTCACCCGGTTCATCGTGCTCCCTGAAGCAAGAGACAACCGTACCCTGTTGGGGATCGCCTTTCTACAGCAAGCAAAACTGCTCTTGGATCTCGGACAATACACATGGCAATATCCGGACAGTGACTGCACATTTGAAATGTTCGAAGAAGATTTCGTACACTTCGAGAGTAGTTCCGTAGATCTGACTACTTTGCCGAATGTCGCCGATACAGCCGCGTCAGCGTCACAAGAAGCTAACTTGCCTGACAGCGCCGGCTATAAGTTGTTACCCCTGGAGCTTTCGCCACCAAAGCGAACGCGAAAGATATTCGACGGATACCACCCGGCGTTCGCCGAATATATGATGAGGGATGCCGAAGAAAACATAAAAGAAGCGGACATTCAACTTTCTCCCCACTCTGAACAACTGTTTACCTATATTCCCAATTTTGAAATAGGATGTTTCGATATCGAATTAAATAAATTATTAGTTGAGTACCAGGATGTTTTCACTGGTAATAACCAACCATCCCTACTTGGAGAACACTGTATTGTTACCAAGAGCGACGTTCCAATATCGGTACCCCCTTATCGATTATCACCGACTAAGAAGGACATTCTAAAAAGGGAATTAGAAGACATGCTCAAGAAAGAAATAATTGAGCCTTGCTCTTCCCCTTGGGCATCACCAGTCGTAATGGTACCAAAGCCGAATGGAGATATTCGGGTATGCGTAGACTATCGACGACTAAATGCTATAACAATACCCGATACGTACCCTATTCCTCGAATAGATGACTTACTCCACGCTGCGAAGCCCACCACTTTCATGACGTCGTTGGACCTCAAGTCAGGATATTGGCAAATTAAACTAAGAAAAGAAGATGAAGAAAAAACCGCATTCATAACACCGTTTGGCCTGTATAAATTCAAAAGGATGCCTTTCGGACTACGCAACGCACCGGCAACCTTTCAGAGATTGGTTGATAGAATGCGAGTTACGTTAGAACACGTTAACATGTTGGCTTATCTCGACGATCTGCTGCTCTTTTCCACTACGTTTGAAAGCCATCTCTCCGACCTAAGAGATGTATTACAACGAATGAGAGAATACAACATTACAGTGAACAAAGACAAGTGTAGATTCTTCTGTTCATCGATCAAGTACCTGGGACACATCATCACACCTGACGGACTGAAAACTGACCCAAGTAAAACCGAAGCAATCCTGGCGAGACCGACTCCTAAAAATCTTCTGCAACTCATCTCGTTTCTCCAAATGTGCTCATGGTATCGTCGATTTATACCAAACTTTTCTGCCATAGCACAGCCTCTCACCAAATTAACAAAGAAACTGGCTCCTTGGATATGGGAAAAGGAGCAGGAAGATGCCTATTCTACACTGAAAAATTGTTTGACTACAGCCCCTGTATTGCGACAGGCAGATGAAACAAAACCATATATTATAAAAACTGATGCGAGCAGTTACGCAATTGGAGCTGTTCTCGTCCAGGGGGAGAAGGACGAAGAACACCCAGTAGAATATGCGAGTAGGTTGCTCACATCTGCAGAAAGAAACTATTCCACTACTGAGCGCGAAGCTTTAGCCGTTGTGTGGGCATTGAACAAGTTCCGAGCTTACATCGATGGTTCACCCGTGACTGTAGTGACGGACCATCAAGCCCTGAAGTGGTTGATGAATTTAAAATCCCCTACAGGTCGTCTAGCCCGGTGGGCACTACAACTTCAAACCTACAATCTTGATATCAACTATCAGCCTGGAAAATTAAATACCGTGGCTGACGCGTTATCTCGACCACCAAGTTGTGAGGATTCTTCCGCTTGTACTTTATCTGCAGTAGAAATAGATATGCCTACAAGAAGTAGCAAAGAAATTCGAGAAGAACAAATAAAGGATAACAAAGTCAAGAAAATAATAGACGCCTTAGAAGAAGCAAACGGCAACGAGGAAGCCGTCTATTGGAGTAACAAAGGTTACCTGATGAATAATGGTATGTTATACCGTCTACATCCTGACACGGAAGTGGATGATGCTCAACTTGTAGTACCTTGTCATGAGTGGCAAAATGTTCTCAGTGCTTACCATGACGACCCCTTGGCAGGGCATTACGGTGCTGAGAGAACATTCAAGAAGATTGCTAATAGATACTACTGGAGTGGAATGCGTAGTTACATTGCAAGTTATGTAAAGAACTGTTTAGAATGCCAACGATATAAGCCTTCTAATCAAAAACCGGCGGGGCTCCTTCAAACCACTTCTATGAGTCAACGATTTGAAGTGGTATCATTTGATTTGTTTGGACCTCTTCCATCCACTGAAGATGGCAAGGCTTGGATATTGATTGTGGAAGACGTGGCTTCACGATGGGTAGAGCTATTCGCCCTATCCTCTGCGACCGCAGAAAACTGCGCGGTGACTCTCATCAACGAGGTGTTCCTAAGATATGGAATACCTAGGCGTTTAATAAGTGATAATGGAACTCAATTTGTGAGCGCTGTAATGCAACAGGTTACGTACAGCCTGAACATAAAACATCAGTTTACGCCGTTATATCATCCGGAATCTAATCCTGTGGAACGCCGAAACCGAGACTTAAAGACACAGCTGGCCATATTGGTGCAGGGAGGAGAACATAACCAATGGTCTGAGTTATTACCGGTCATACGATTCGCAATGAATAGCGCTCATTGTTCTACTACAGATAGAACTCCTGCCTACCTAACGTTCGGAAGAGAACTACGGTCCCCGCGGGATAATGAAGTCGATTTCAAAAACATAATGATCTCTGAAAACTTAATACCGGAGATCACCCCGTCTCTCATTCAGTTGGCAGAGACTCTCCTGAAAGCCAGAGAAGTACAAGAAATGAAGGAAGAAACTCGGAAAACGTATGTTGATAAACTTAGAAGGAAACTTCCACTGTACCAATCAGGAGACATGGTACTTGTTAACCTGCATCCTATTAGTAAAGCAGCCCAGGGTATAACAGCAAAATTTGCACCTCGTAGAGACGGGCCATATATAATTAAAGAGAAACATGGACCCGCATCTTTTAAGCTGGCTACTCCAGCTGATCCAGAAACCTCAATTGGACTTTATCATGCATCCGCTTTAACCCCATACAAGATGGACTCTCACACTCCAGTGCCAGAGCCTATCCAACCCCTTCGAAGAAGAGGCCCAAGTAACACAGACATGCTGAATAATGATTGAGTAGAGCAATCATCAAGAGCATTAAGCTGAATACTAAGCTGAATAACGTCTGAGTACCGTCTATTCAGCTGTTATTCAAGCAAAAAGGGCCCCAATTTTGAATGCTTAACGCTGAATAACATCTGAGTAACAGCTAAATAACATCTGAACACCATCTGAGTAGGAGCTTAATAACTTTTGAATAACAGCTCACATTGTTTTTATTAAGCTCTTACAACTGAGTTATTCAGTTTAGTCGAATTGGTTATTGTATTCAGAATTTATTAAGATTGTTCACATTTTTGCAAACTTTATTCATACAAATTGTGAAAATAATTCAATATTGGATTTTAATGTCGATATGTTGAATTTAATGTTGATTTGACATCCGCCGGCGATCTTATAAAATCGAAAACTTATAAATTTAATACTAAGTTAGAGGTCTGCTAGTATGTTAATTGTTAGTGCGCAAGTAATTTTGTCGTGAATATAATGTTTTTTTTTTCATTACACGACGCGCCGCGTGAATAATCAAGATAACAGATAGTAAATAGTATTTTCATACAAACATACTAGGTCTGACAAAAGTACTTGTGACGAAATAGCTAATACTAGCAATTTTAACCCATAAAATAAGCCATAAATGAGTTGAAAATGTTGTAGTTGTGAGATTAAGCATTTTGGTGATTCGTAAATTCCTTTTAAGTATAAGTTACAAAGATTTTTAATGGCGATCGATAGTTTTTGCTTTATAATGCTGAATAAAAGTGCACACATGTCTTGTTACTAAGCTATAACTTTAAAAAGAGGTAGTCTCGTTACACTAACTTCTGAATAACAATTATATAGGTAGTTTGAACACATTTCTACATTCAGATTTTTAGGGTTCTCTTATCGAACGAACAAAAACCTTTTATAATGTGGAATTTTCACGCCCGGCTTTCACTAAATTCAACTATTGAAAATTGGAAGACCATCCATGTTTATATTCAGTGATATCTTTTCTGGCACAACGTTTGTGTTAATCAATATATTTTTAAGTATCTCAATGACGCCATTGTGCCAGTATTCACCTTGCTCAATAGACTTTATGTGGACTTGTCTCGGTGTATTTAAAATTGTCCTTGGATCATTAGGTACAATGTCTGGGAATCTTTGATTTAATATTTCTGCCAAATCCTTTAGTGCTACTTGTGTAATGTTTTTTTCGACAGCCCATTTTCTGAATTTTTCTCGAAATATCAAATTTTTCATGTGTTCGGAACATTGTTCTTCTTCGATATCTGTACAGCTACCATCAGATGCACTCTCTTCTTGCGTAAATCGCAATGCTGTTTGACTTATTTGGGGGACGGAACCCTCATCATTGCACGGCAAACACGCATGATGGCTGGGACCGGGTTCAGTTTTGTTCAAACTATTTTCACTTGGACAATTACTACTTCTGATATTTAAATATTCTTATAACAATTTTCTTTTGATATTACCGGTTCTCTTACGTTTTTTCCACGACTTTCGATCCATAACGCAAAAAATAAATACGTACAATAATACTTTAATTAAGCTGGTATTAAGCTATGGACGCTATAAGAATACAAATATGGTATATAATTTGAATAAATAGTTTGAAACTCTCTATTATAATGAAAAAAGCTTAATAAAAACATAAATAATATTGTTTATTCAGCAGCTGAATAATTAGTAAAACATAGAATCTTATCCAATTTAAAGATAAAATAAAGACTATTATTCAGTATCAAGCTGTATAATAGAATTATGTAACAATATTATTCAGAAGGTGATACTTTATTCAGCAAATAGCTATTTCAAACGCTACTAGCTTAGTACTGCTTTAATAATAGCAGGACAGATTATGGTTATTCAGATAAATGCTGCCGACGGGGCTGTTTTTCAGCTTTAAGCCACCTGGAATGCGTAATGCTAAATAACGTCTGTATAATAATTTTACGGTGATTGGTTATTAAGCCTAAAGAAGGGAAGGGCAGAAATACAGAATTTATTAAGCGTTAAGAATTTTAAGGCTCCGAACTCAACCTAATTCAGCATTTGGCTATTCCCAAAGCTCTTATACAAACTATATTCATCTTTGAACTGTAAAATGTTCTTAATGCGTACTGTTATCTTGCTTATGTGTTACTTGGGGGACGTCCCAGAAAGAAGATTGTTGCCGATAAGCCTTTACCTAGCGGCAAACGAGGACGTGGACGTCCAAAGAAATCTTAACGCCCTATTATCCAGTCCTTCACGCCGAGACGTCTTTGAGGACTGAGGGGGAGATTGTAACAAACGTTTAGTTAAACATTATTTATTATGTATAGATCCTACCATCTATTAGATTCGTAAGCAAACCGAAGTTCATTGATCAAGTTGTCCGTAAAAGTTCGACCGCTTAATACTAGATGGCGCTGTCCCTATGACGCGTATTTCTGAATCGCGGTGTTAAGATCCTCCGTCACTGAATGACCCTCGCTTGACCAGTAAATTTCCTAAGACAGCTACTCAGTTGGCGCACTGGCGGATCTCATCCTACTTGGAAGGGTCGCGACAGACACCGCTGCTAGTTGTTACAAGTACTAAAATTCCTCCAGGAATATTTTTGGATAGAGGAACCATTCCTCGACCTTCGTCCCAGGACTTGGTCGTGAGAACCGTACCTATATATACATCCAAAAATAATTATTATCGTCTATTGTGATTTATGAACTACTTATAAACTTTGCTGAAATAAACACTACTGAAACTTCACCGGTGTTTCCCTTCGTGCGAGTGACGTCATCGGCTCCTCGGCAGAACCCGACCTTACAACTCCTAAATATGATAAAATACTTATAAAAAATGCTACAGCGAAAGCATTCAAAAAAGGAAATAAGATTATTCGCACTAATGTGGCATATACACTATAGTGCGAATGTATGGATAAAGGTGTTTTTGACAGAAATTCATGGCACTGAAATGCTATGAAAAATAGTTTGTTTTAATTCTGCCAAGAATAAATCCAAGTATGGATGCAGTACATGCAAAATGTGGCAAAAAAAATGTGCATGGCGGATATAGCGGCTCCTTTTCAAGGGCCCTGCTTACAAAGGACACCACCTATGGAAATTTATTCTTAAATGCAGTAATGCTCTAGACACTTTTATAAACTTTCTTGGAAAAAAAATTGAGTAAAACCACGGTAAAACATTAAAAACATTATTACTTATTTGTATAACTACACTAAAGAGAGAATTCTATGACACCAAGGTACGACTTACGAGCAAGCCCTAAGCTCAGTTATGGCTTTTAAATTGGGTAATGATTTTAAAACGATAAGTGGGTTTTCTACTTCAGTAATTGATTTGAAATTCAATTACTCTATGGTCTCCATGATTGTTTATTTTTATTGCAGTTTTACGGCTTCTCTCGGTTGGCGCCATATTATTGGGTCAGACTTGCTTTCCATATCCAATCTATCTATCAAGGTTAGGGTTAACATCCGTTTGGATTTGTCCTGACATCGTCTGTTTTCTGGGTAGTTTTAGTTTAGCCTTGTCATGCGTCTGGACTATCTAAAAAAGAAAAAGTAAGTATAGTTGTCTGGCACTTTTTTTTCAGATATCCGGCTTTTTATCAGATCTTTTTATATTTCAAAATATTACCAGCCAGACTATCATTCGACTATTCGGGTAGTTTTGTCGTCGTTATTCATAATATTATACAAAAAACGTTGTTGTTTGTTATTTTGACGAACTAAGTATTAAAAGTATCAGTAACCATTTTATAAGTGTTATCGAAAAATGCTAGCTGTTATAAAGTAATAAAATTAATAGCTTGACCCCAGGTCGTGACCATTGACCGGTTGCAGGCTCCCGCGTAATACCAGGAATGATTATTTTTTAACTGGCAACACCGCTCACGAACTGATAATGATTTTAAAAAGCACACACCTTGTGTTCTCTTTATTGATGCAGAGTTAGAATGTTGGCGAATCTAATTCGAAGAAGTAGTTTATGAGTAGTTAATCAACCTTTTTTGCGACTAAAAGTTAAGTATTTTGACAGATTAGTAGGCGTTTTCGCAGCCACCTGTCACTGTTTGCATTTGCGTAGACAGTTTTGTGATCTTGGAATATTAATGTTGTTAGTCTAATGGTCATTGAAAAAATTTGGTTGCAATAATTTTTTAAACGTAAATGTAACAAAAGATCCAAAAAGTACGAGACGGAGGTTACATAGTCTACTTATTAATATACCTACATTGATGTTTATAAATTCGAAGATGTCTTATCTTCCGGTGTTCGAATTTTGAAAAAGTTAATAAAGGTAATCATTTGAATGAGTGACTGGTTGTGTAAAATTCCAACATAAATGGATTATGATGATAAAGAATATAGGTAGCGGGTAATATCTGGTTCAAACTATTCCTGCTCAGTGGTTGGAATAATTCTGCATAATTATGATGATGACATATGAACAAACTATTTAAAGAGTAGAAGAAAATAGGTTTCTTCTACTCTTTAAATAGTTTGTTAACGAGAACACGTGCATAAAGACAAACATTGTACTAGAATATAAAGTCCTTTTTAAAAATTAAAGTTTTCCCCTCATTAGGATGTTGCCCCTGTATCGTAACGGTGATTACAACCATTTAAATTCACTTACACAAATAGTCATTTAATTACATGATTTGTACACCGTATAAATAACATTCTTACAGAAAACATTTCACATGAGGTGCAATGGGCGGTCTTATCGCTAAAAGCTATTTATCCTAGATTTAAAAAAAAAAACAGTTATTTTATATGTAGCCAATAGATAAAGCAATAAAACAATACATTTGCAGCCCATCTGAGCATATTTTAGCTTGTAGCACTAAGTTTAAAATTGATTGTTTCAAGGTTTACTCATTATTATTTTATAATTACTAGGTACATGGTGATGACAAAAGATTTTAGCTAATGCATTGAGTTTGTAACGCGTGTGAACTATAACGTAATGATGACCTGTCAAACTGAATGGGCGATGTGATTAAAATGATTTGTCCATGGTCATGCTGAACTTACATCTCATATTTAAAAGTCATCCAAAAGGAAGATTATGGCACTTTCAGCTCCAGAGATACAATACTCACAGCAATTTGAGGTTCGAGGCAATTTCATATATTTGGCAGGACAATTATTTGGACTACTATTAAAATAAATGTCATTTTTAAATAGGATTGTAAATTCCAAATCTATAGAAAATGTAATAGCTTTTAAAAGTCATATTATCATTGGACAACCATTATCAATTTCAGACATTCTATCCAATAGTTGCCAGTAAGAAAAACGAACTAAAGTGAGCAGTAAAATTTGGTTTTATTCAAGCCGAATCAAATGCGAGCCACATTTCGAATTTCGAAGAAAGCATTTTTTATTCTTTAGAACAATAAAGGTATTATTTGTGGCTACGTGATGTTCAGCACAGTGGTCCGGACTTTAGTGTGGTACAATTATGTTCAATTTTTTAATAATCAGTTACAAATGTATTTTTTTACGTTTTGTTGTCGAAAGTAGCGCTCTAATGTTCTTCTTTATTACGTAACAATATTTCTTTTCGAAAAAGAAGTATTTATTCATAATTTTTTTTTAATAGTAAGCGTTTTTTGGTCTATTTTGAAGCCCAGTTTTATAGGACCACAGTTTGTACGATATAGCTCCCTGGTATACAGTACCTATGTTAAATACGATCCGAAAGGTGCTTACCTATAGGATGACAACCAATGACAAATGACAATGACCAATAACAGTGTCAAATAAAATAAAGAAACATAAAATATTCATTTTAATATATTTTGTCAAATTGATAACAATTTCGACGGTATTAGTATGTACGACTGTCAATTGTTTGTTTATGATATCACTAACTGAGAAGCGACCAGAAAGTTACCGTCCGCCACTGTATTGCCTATTTGGCGTTGTTTCATTTTATTTAATTTTTGCCGGGGTATTTTTTTAGTTGTTATCAAAGAGAAGAAATAGAATCAACTCTCGAAAACTAATAATGCCCTTAAGAATCAGCCAGTTTTTTTTTACATATTGTATTAGCAAAAGGATCTCAAGTTTTATATTTTAAAATTATATCATAAGTTCACTTACACTTCATCGCTTGTAATTTTTTTTATTCCTTCTTTAACTATGATAATAGAAATTATACATAAATCAAAATTGAAGAAGATAATATTCATAAAATTTACTGGATTTTCGACCTCTATCTATCCGCCATTACCTCGTTAATATGCTAAATATCAAGCAAACGTGATGACATACGATTTTGGACAGCCGCCATGCACGCCCCCGGAATATTTAGAAAGCCAATAACAATTTTATTAATATAAATAATATGCAAATTGCTATCATTTAAAATCTTATTTTGGTATTGGAGACAATTATATGCGCAAGAGTTCATTTAGGTAGCTAAAATTCATTGTCACAATTTAATTTGCCTCATTTCATTAGTTAGTTAACAACCTTCTAGATCCTGATGGCTTAACGTGGATTTAGTTGCAAAGTGCTGCACAAATGTGTAAAAATATCCATCGTCTATTATAGGGCAGAGAGTTTATTAGCTTACTTTTTACTTGACACAGATAAAGGTACTTCTTTCAAAATACCCATACCACCATACTAAAGGTCGCTTCCAGCCAGCAATAACCAAATATTTCGCCTGCGTGCTCACACGCAACGGATTCGCATTCAAAAAAAGAATCGGTTCGAAATGTGAAACATTTAAATTGCACGTTATTGCTACTGTGCACGCGGCGGCCATCGCCCAAATATCCCAACGTTGTAATTATGAACACCGATTTACTCATCCCGATCCGATGTTGCAAATAAAAATCCTTAGCAGACTAATTCGTGGGAATGTGGGTCCCTTGCTTAGCGTGAGAAAGAAACAAAGGGATTACTGGAAAGTAGAAATGAAATAATACCACGAAATTATACCAAAACCATCCATATAATTGATTCCGATTTTTAAATGAATTATTAGCTCAATAACGCCATTAAAAGTGCCGATTCCTAAATTAAAATGAGATAATTCGACCGCGCAACGGATGCGCTTGTTCCCCGCTGTGCGAGGTCGCGCTTCAAAAAAAGAACGCCGTCAACCGAACTGTCAGTACGCGAGACGAAGAATGAGAAATGTTGCCAGTTTAAAAAAAAGCCATAGAATATTCATTCATAAAACCCGAGCCATTCACGTTTAGAAATTAGTTTATTTTAATTACCCGGTGAGTGTATTGTTGTATTAATTATTCTTGCGTCGGTCGTATCCTCGGCCGAGTTGGACAATATATTTTATTGTCTTTATGTACGGTTGTGATTTATACGTCTAGTTAGTAAGTTATTCGAATTTTAATTTAGACGAGTTTTAATGGGGTACGCTTGAATGGATTCTAATTAGAGGAAAACAACCGAACAGCATCGCATGAATAATGTCGGGTATAAATTCCGGTTATGGCTTAGAAAAGCGATTGCCGTGCGCGGCCTGACCTCTGTATTAACCACACAATAGGATTGTATTTGCTGTTATAAATGTTCTATCACAAAAAGTGGACGGTGAAAAATTACTAGCACTTTCATAGAATGGTTTGTTGATATACCATAAGAGTTTGAATGTTATTATTGTGTGGTTGGCAAAAGAAAAACTAGACAGCAACTCAGATGCAAATGTGAAAGAAAGTCTTTCATTTCAAAATCGATCAGATGGTGACTCGATATGGCGGCACTCTTAACCATTTGAACTATAAAGGAGCTCAAACAAGAGTTATGTTTCCCGATGGCTATTAACATTTAAAACTAAAAGCATCCTTCTTCTAGTGACACTACTCAATACTTCATTAATTGCTGTTCACAATTCATTGGTAGTAAATCAAAAAACTTGAAAAACAACGACACGCTCATTTAGTCCCTTGCGGTACACTATTAAAAAAAAAAGAATTAAAAAAATACTTTTATCCTTGCTCTTATTGCCTATTAAAATATTATATCGGCAATGATTATTGAAAAACGAATTTCGAAATAGCCAATTAGTCGAGTATCGAATGTGTCTGATGTAGATTATGGCTGGCCAGTGGGCGGGGCCGAAGTGACATGTCGTTAAATCTTTTTGACAATATCTATTACCGAGTGTGACGTAAGCTGTACAACACATGATACATTGTTTAATCTTTACCGTGTTTTTTTAGTAATGATATTTTTTCGAAGAGACAACGACAATAGATTTAATTTGGAAAGAAGAATAAACATTTGTGTAAATACTTTGAGTTACCTACCTACGTTAGAGATGGAAATATAAATAAGAAAAATAAAAAAAATAATATATTTATTTTTAGACTTTAATTTAGAAACATATTATAAATAAATTAAAAAGACCCGATAGGTAGTCATTTCGTTTATTAATATTGCGGTTTAGACATTCGATAAAGAATTTGACAATAAAAATAATAACATAAGTAAGAACTGTTCATAACCAAAAAAACTGATTTATTGCAGCCATTTCAGCGGCAACAACATCTAAAAACTTTGTGGTCGTGCGTTCAAATTTTATAAAAAGCAACACGAATTCGTGTGTGGCGTTTCATCAAAATCGCCATTATTTTATATTTGGCATGCAGACAATTGAAGTCCAAATAGTGTTATTCAAAAGCAGACAGGCGGAGCAAAATTAATTAGTTTAAAATTACATTCAGAGAACTTTTCTGCCGCGACGCAAGGTAGGTACGGATGTAGTGGTGTAGTGTAAGGAATATCTTGAAAATAACGTGCTGTAGTGTTTATAGCAATATGAATGCATTTTTTCTATATTTAAGACTTATTTTAGTTTAAATCGTCTGTTTTTAGTCTGCTACTTGTAATCGATGTGGATAAAATTAATTTTCACTATGACCCGCTTGCATCGCATTTATCATGGATATCATTTTTAGTTAGGTTATGTGTAAGTATGGTACATATACTTGTAGACACATTTATACTCTTGTTATTTATAAGCAAAATACTTAATTTCCGTAGCTCATTAATTAAATACTAAAAGCTTTATTCATAACCATTTAAATTGCACCGCTCATTTTATTCAAACCATAGAGGCCACTTTACCAGCCAGTGTGGTGTGATCAAACACCGCTTCTGTTCCAAATTCAAAATTCGAAATTAATGGCGGATTTGACAGGAGCTTTATTGTGCGGCTAATTTAAATCTTATCAACGAGCGATGACAGCGTCTTAATGGGATCGCGAACAACGCCATAAAAAATATAATGCCTTTCATTTCGTTCGAGGATTATTTCCTTTTTGATTTTAATTCCCTTTTGTTTATGTGGAAATTAATTTAGTTATTACTTCAATCTGAATAAGATAATGGATTTATTAGACTTTTGGGTACCTTTATTCATCTTGGTTCTTGGAACAATTAAAAATAATTTGTTTCAAGTAACTTTTTGCAGAAGGTTGATACTAGTTGCCTGATGAATTTGTTGTTCAGGTAGAAAATGTATCTATGACAATCTAACCTTGTTTGCAAGGCGAACATGGCCAGAAACCGGACAAGGTAGAGAGGTTTGAAAGAAGTAAAGAGAGAATTTTGTCCAAAAGTGGGACACTTGTAGGCCAGGAATAAACTGATAAGAGTAACAATCACGGCGACCACAGTTGGGAAGAAAGTCATACATTTGAGGACTATTCAAATGAAAAATAAGATTTGAGGACTGGTTAAGTTAGTTTTAATTAGCAGCGTTATAAATGACTAGCTTTCGCCCGCGGCTTCGCTCGCGTTAAATTCGGTATAACACACCAAGCAGACCTGTAGTTTTTGCTCTTGCGCCTGATTGATTTGTAATAGCAACGCTAAGTTTTCCCTTTTCTTCCCTCGTTCTCCCTCATATCCCACTTTTTTTAAATAAAAATTAGCCTATCTCCGTCTCCTGGTTCCCAACTATCTCTGTACCAAAATTCATTAAAATCGGTTTAGCCATTAAAGCGTGAAGAGGTAACAAACAAACAAACAAATAAACAAACAAACAAACTCACTTTCGCTTTTATAATATTACTAGCTTTCGCCCGCGGCTTCGCTCGCGTTAAATTCGGTATAACACACCAAGCAGACCTGCAGTTTTTGCTCTTGCGCCTGATTGATTTGTAATAGCAACGCTAAGTTTTCCCTTTTCTTCCCTCGTTCTCCCTCATATCCCACTTTTTTTTAATAAAAATTAGCCTATGTCCGTCTCCTGGTTTCCAACTATCTCTGTACCAAAATTCATCAAAATCGGTTTAGCCATTAAAGCGTGAAGAGGTAACAAACAAACAAACAAACAAACAAACAAACAAACTCACTTTCGCTTTTATAATATTAGTAAGGATTATATAAATTATATAATTATATATTATATTATATTATATTATATTATATATTATATGTGTTTTTTCGGTTTTCCGATACTCGACCATGCGTCGGTGTTAATATTATATTATATTATATTATATTATATATTATAAGTAAGGATAGCGTTGTGTTGGCTCGAAAGGGAATAGGCACAGAAGACAGAATTAATATGTATAACTACGTAAATAAATACTTATATTCCACATCAAACTTACCAAACAAGTAAAAACATCTACAGAAACTAACTGGCTGTTGTTATGCTTGTCAGGAACTCGAGAACAAAAAAAAAATTGAAATGCTAAATATACCAAAGGGTGTTAAAAATACCCTTAATAAAGTCTATAGGCATGTGTTTCCGTCATTGCGATCATTTGGACCCTACCTGAGAAACGTCTGGTTACGAAAATTTTGGCGGTAAAAGTTCCAGCTTTTTTTTTCAAATTCCATTTTTAAATTTTAATAAGACTTTATTTAAAACACCTTCATGATTCATTTACCAAGATTTTTTGTGCAGGGTGAGGTAAGTACTTAGTTAGATGTAGGTAAGTACAGAATGCTTGACTTCATGAAGGGTCCGTTTACACCTTGTAGGTAGTAAGGATGGGTCAAACTACCAGCCATTGTTAGTCATGTCGGGTCAGGGTGCGCGCCCAGGCTTGTCTGTAAGCCGACGGCCGCAGACAGACAATTAGGCAACCATCCGAACTCGTGGTATGTTGGGATGATTCGTTGTTGCTACCTGAATGTCGAATTGTAATAAAAAAAGTGCTATTTTAAGTTCATACACGTTAATAATGATCATTTAGTCCCTACCTAGTGAAAAAGTTTGTGGTCAATTTTGCAAGTCTATTTTCACTCTGTGGGATAAAACTATTAGTGCGTAGCAAAAGTAAGGTAGGATGACAAATGTTTAGGCTGCTACGGCCTAGCACCCCGTGTGTGCGAATCAGAGTCGCACTTGTTATTTATTAAGTTAGAATCAAAACAGAAAAGAGGTAAGTTTAAAAAAGCCTTTAATAAGAGACGACATAATCGGATGCATTTATACCAAAATTTTTTGGCTAACAAATTATAGAAGCTTAAAAATAAAATCGTGTGTTTTTCGGGGTGTATGTATTATGTATATATAAAAAGTGCTATCCGTAATAGCCAACATCTCAACTTTAGGTTAAAATGTATCCGAATATCCCATCTCTACTTATACTTAATAATAAAAACTTATAGTTGAATGAACTATAGTAGCTGCCAGTTAAGATGTCAATAGCGGTCATTGACACCTACCTACTAAGTTTTTCATCACTAAGCGATAACGACACTTACTTGTTACTTAAAACGACCGACAAGCGATACTTGCTTATATCGCTAGAGTATCGTAGTACCGGTCGACTAGACATTCAGGGGTTGTGAATCTTGTGTTGTTCCAATTTAAATTTATTATTTTTTATTGCTAGAAAAGGAATTACGTGTGACGTAAAAAAATGCTTTAATGTGAAGGATTTTATTTACATGAATGGATGTAGTGATATGTTAGTGGTCAGAACTGTCGGTGTGCATTTCTAGAAAGTAATGTGCATTCGAGTCAGACTTATGGTATGCATCCCGCGGCTCGTGGTCGACTTTCCCATTAAGTTTATAAGTATTTATAGAATTAAAATAGTAAATAATTATTATACCTTTATATTATATATTATTATTTTATATAATATACCTACAAATAAAAACACCAGTTTAGATTTAAATGAAGTTTATTAATTTTGTTCTTCCTCGCCGTCTTCTGCTTCGCTTACAGAGGACTCTGAACTGTCACTGTCACTATCATCAGATACATGAATAATAAATTCATCTATTGTCTTGTCGATGGTGTGGTCAAGACCTATCATTTTTTTTCTATGTTTTTTATGTGCTCTACGCAGTTAGCCCACTTAGTACTATTAACTTGGGCAATGGCATCATTTAATAATGCTTTTAAATCTGCAAATTTAAAAGTCGTATTATGTCTGGCGACATAACCCTTTATGTCCGCCCATATTAACTCTATAGGGTTAAGTTCGCAGTGATATGGGGGTAATCGCAATACTGTTACCCCCTTCTCGTGAGAATCGACTTCTGTCTTTTTGCTGGCGGCGATGTGAAAGGTATTGATTCCGAACCTTCTTAAGGTTGCAATATATTTCGACGACGACGGCGTTTCCTGGCATCACCAGTAGACGGTCCTGCTTCTGGTTCCATGCTTCTTTACAAGTAGCAAGAATAAAAACACAGTTAACAAAAACAAAACAGAAACAAACACAACAACAAAAACAAAACAGTAACAAACACAACAACGAAAACAACAAGAACAAAGAAATTATCCGAAACACAACCGAACGCAAGCGAACTCCGACACGGAATGTTCAAACAAAATGGCGGCCCCCGGACCGCGACCTTCATGTGCTGCACGCCTGACGCGATATGACGTCGTAAAGCGAAAACAACATAAGATTAGAATTAGAATTTTTCTGTGATGAGATATTTTTGTGATGTATTTTAGGAAAAATAAAGTATTTTTACCATCCTGATATCATAAGAATATTTAGATACTTAAACCCCTACAATATGCATTGACTTTATTTTTATTTACATAAAATACTATATTTACAACAATTAATTTCGTAGGGTACGTTTGCTCGATTTCCTATTTTTTTGGGTTGTGCACTGCGTTGTGTATGAGGCTCATTGTGGATGTATTATGAGACTCAAGCGATAACAGTCTTACGACAGGTTTGTATGGATGGAGCGATACAAATACTAATATTGAGATATCGGGATGAAAGTAGGGGCAATGTCCGCTTTTGACTTGCTAGATGGCACATACTATAGTAAATACAAAATACAAATAAATTTTGGTTGTTTTTTATCACTTTGAAACCGACGGCGGCGGCGGGTCTTTGGGATAGAGACATTTTTACTTTTTTATATCGGTTTATAAATACCCAGTATTTAGTTTACCCAGTATTAACTGGGTTGTGGAGGTCAGATAGGCAGTCGCTCCATGTAAAATACTGATATTCAGCTGCATCCGGTTAGACTGGAAGCCGACCCCAACATAGTTGGGAAAAGGCTAGGCAGATGATGATATATCGGTTTATAAATGTTGATACGACCCGGAAATATTTTTATCTTAATTTAGCACACAATGAATTATTAAATATTTTAAATTTAATAGAAACGTTTACCTAGCGCAAAAAAAAATATTGCGTAATAATTACTTATAATTTTTAAAAAAAAACTCACGAATAATAAACTGTAGCTTCGGATACAAAGTTATAAGCTGGATTTACGCTTGTGTGAAGTCAGAGGAAATTGGCCATTACTAAGAAAATTGCTGTGATTTGTCACTGCATATTTTAAGTACTTATTTATGTTACTTACACTTACCTTGTAACTTAAGCTAAACCTGTATGAAGTGTTATTGAATCATATTTTATGCAACAATTGCTTCGAATAAAAATAACAACCTAAAGAATGATAGTATGCACTTGGGATGTGAAGAAATAATTTCCGGGAAAATTAATTGTATTGACCAACAACAGAAGTGGGATAAGTCTAAAATCGCTTTTTTTTAAACTTACTAACAAAACTAGTTTATTTTGTTTATGATTTTCTTTTATTTATCAGTTTTATAACAAAAGTCTATTTTAAAGTACCTACTTAGTAGATATTGTTAAAATTTCTAAGGAATTTAAAGTTTTCTTCTTGTAAAAAAAAATGTATAAAACAAACCGTATAGACAAACTACCTACAGAAGGTTGTCTCGCGAGTAATTTTGTCTCGTCCCGTCAATTATAAGTTTAAAATATAGCTTAGAGAAGAACACGGGATATTTAATTATATCCTTTGATGGAATGCTTTAAATGTAGCAACGACGGCCGCTCTCACAAAGTACGGTTTTATTTTAAAAAATAACTTTAATTGTGGTTTGTCCTTTGCTTCATTTAACATGTCTCGTGTTTATTGTTACTGAGTATGTTTGACTCGAATGTTTTTTTTTTAAATTAAATTTAGTTTACAGTATGAGTTTGTAAATAGTAGTTTGTAAATTGAATTTTATTTCTATTATAGGCGATCAAGGTTTAATTTAATTCCATTTAGTTTTGAGCTGTTACCTCACACTGATACATCGTGTTGCTTGTCCCGTTTAATAACATCGAACGGGAAAATGTTTATACATTTTTATTATACTTATTAGGAATCAAATCAAGGAATTATTAAGTACCTAAGTATATATACTCTATAAAATAAATAAATATGAGATGAAAACACATAATTTTAACATTTTAGATTTTTTGCGACGGATTATAAAGTCATGACAAAACTATCACAAATAAATTGTATTCAACAAACACTAATATTTACACGACAACTTAACTGCCACAATCACTTACTAAGACTTAAGAGTCGTTAAGCAGAGCTATTTGAACTTACAATCTAAATGTACCAACTTATAGAACCTGTAAACAATCATGGTGCAATCCATCACAAGCCTTAACAAGATACTGGCTTCATATTTCTGTAACACAAGCATATAAGATAGATACATCCATACCTCACGATGGCACTGCATATATAGGTTCATACCGCACGCTAAATCTATACTAAGGCAAACATATCACAGCACAATATGTCTCTAACACTAAAACGCCAGTTCTATCATACCTCCGAAACTAATTTTAGTATCGCACTTCGCTTTGTACATCGCTATCGATTCGGTAAGCGCCCGAGGCGACGCGCGTAGATCACAGAATCACGCGTATGAAATGTAATAATAATCGACCATCCCGCGGGCTTATCTGTAAACGACTGCAGGCGAAAAGGTTTTAGCTGGGGGCGAAACACCGTGCGTAGCTTGAGGCTCCGCCCCAGGGAACGCCATTGGCTAAAAAGCGGTAGCGGGACCCGACCGCGCCTCCCTATTGGCTACCCGGTAGCCGCCGGTGGGGGTACCTTGTCGCATCCACCGACAATATTTTGACGTTTTTTTACCGGCGCGGTGGCATTTCTCGTCGCGGCGATTAATTGTAATTCTTTATGGCTATTGTAGGGTTAAGTGAGCAGTTATACGTGACGTTTGTGTTCCATGTTTGAATAGCTCGTTTGTAGTGGATACGTCTGTTGTGTCAGATTTGCGCGGGCGCACCGTTTTGTTCGCTTTTTGCTGCTGTTTGTGTAGGCTCGGTGTCAGCGTGTTGGATTCGTTGCACTAAGTTTTTATATTTTTGTTGGTATTGTTAATACCACCTGTTTACTTTATGTTTCATTCAAAAGGTCCTTTTGGTGAAAAGTTTGCTTACATCAATATAAAAACTGTTTCGCAAATGCCTTTTTTTTTCAAAATAATACAAGCTTGGTTTAAAAAAAACAATAGAATTTTTTAATGGGTGCAAGAAGAAGCCTTTCATAAGAAAAACAGTAAATAAAACAATCCTTTTTTTTAATAACCAACCCACAAAACATACCTATCTCAATATAAGAATCACAACACAAAATATTGAAAGGTCCACTACAACAGAGTTACAAGCTCTCGAGAGCATTACAGTGAAACATAGGAAGGAGGTTGTTATCAATATATTCCGAGCACCTCCCTTCATACATTGGGCGCATCTTACTATGTGTTTGTCTTGGAAAAGTGTGGGGAACGGATTTTGGGTTTTCCTGTTGGGGGGCGAATCCCAAAGGGGAGAAGAACCTCTTCTTATGAATACATTGTTACCTAACGATGTAAGGAAGAATAAAATTAGAAAGGGACTTAGTTTGTATGAGGATAACGTATTTAATGTTATGTTTAAATGTAATATAGGTAGGTACTATATCGGTACCCATACTTGTACATAAACATAAGCGTTCATGTTTTGACGTAGTTTACAAATCCGAAAACTTTTGAATCTTGGTCTGAATTATAAGTTTTAATTTAATATAAAGGTATTTTTCTTACTTATTTTTGCGTCCGGCGGAAACAGAACTATCTTGATGTTAATTGCGTATTTTTGGACATAGTTTTAGAAATTATGTTTAGTTTTGTTTACGAAACCAAATAAATATCTACCATTAAAACCATAGTTCTTGCCGTTTCTTTTACAGCTTAAGAAGCCCCACAAAGGCAGGCACATTATACTCTATTCTAAAATAAGGAAGTAACTTTTTCTAAAAACAATAATAAACAAAAACCGCCAACGCCCCGGAGCGAAAATCTAATTAAAGTACTCAAAAAAATCAAATGACAGCTGTCAAACCATTGTGTGGTCCCACCTCTTGCGTTGCGGTGGCGACATTGTCAATTTTTCGGGTAAATGCCATTGCGGATAATTCGGATAATTTGTGATAATTAATTTCTTGTGGAAACGCACACCTACCCGTGTGTGTTTAATAACCACCCCGAGGTGTTGGACATTTGGTCGGCGCGGAAATGTTTTCGGAAACTCCCATTATATCGAAAGTTTGCAAAATATACCCCTTTTTCATGTTACAAAGGATAATAACGCATTTATTTGATGTGAATAGCTAATTTATTTAATAACGTAGGTATGTTATTAAAAATAATATGGAATACCATTTGAGTGGTTATGAAAAGAAACAATAATTAATAGGTACCTACTACCTATTACAACAAGACTAAAAATATTTTCGTAAAGGGATAAAAGGTGTGTTGTATTGTCCAGTCCCTAGTTTCTGTAATTAATGCTACCTATATTTACCTACTTATTTTCTTCTAAACTCACTAATCGTGGATTGACCAGTTGTGCCTGCACAATTTGCAAAGATGATTCAAAATTACAATTTATGTATTTTCTACATTACAAACACAAGAACCAATTCAATCTAAATAAAAAAAAGTTACGACAATAGGAGTCAACGAAATACACCTTTATGCATTACAGAAGTCTACAAACAAACAGTACAAAAGAATTAAAGAAAAAAAAATTAAAAACTTCTGACAAAAAATGGCCTTACACATTATCAGCTCATTAATGTCTAATTCGCCGCGGCGACCCGACCCATGGGTCATCAATTAAAAATTACAAAACTGTCAGTATAATTTGATAAATTCACATATTCTTACTTATGTCGTTTTGTTTTAGCCGACCGATCTATTAGTCACGCGCCATCCCGTTAGAAATTTTCGAATTTAGAATTACAATTCTGTAACGGTATTTTTTGTTGTTCGAATTCGGAAAGTTGGAAATTAAATTAGGAATTAGATTGTCATTTATATTTTTTTATAGGTCGCCATTTTTTATCATTAGCGTTTCATAACGCATTTCTGGATTTATGGCGTCTTATAAAGTTTTTGCTGGGTTTGCTCCTACGTAGATTTTGTTGAGATTAATCAAATGCAGCTTCTAAAATTATAACTAAATTGGAGGCTATATTGGCTTTGTTTTTCAACATTTATTAAACTATGCATAAAACATCAAATCGTTAACAATAAATCACATTTTTTTACAAACTTAAGTTCAAAACTTCAAATGCTTTTCTGATTAATAATCGATTCAATTTCGATCGGAATGTAGACGATGTTAATACTAGCAACTATCTAAAAAGAAACAAAATCAACACTAGATCACCTCTCTGTAATGATTTTGAAGAATTCCTTCAATCTAGTGTATAATTTGGTAAAAATTCGAAATATTCGGAGACCCGTGTCCACTGCAATTACTCGGGTATTCGGGGACGAGGCACGCGAGGAGTACCTCTATTACTCGGATATAATGTGATACTGACTATTAGGGCCTTGATACTAATGCTAATGTCATGTAATTGTGATACATTGTAACCCAGATAACTTACATTTGCTTTTTTGAGCTGTTTCGAACGTTTGCTTCATAAGGTCGACCCATAAACAATTTCAATCTTGTAATGTCTGATTTTAGTGTTCGCGTTTGCAAATATGAATGCCTATGCGTTATTTTTGAGATTGTGTTATACATTCCATTACAAGTAGGTTTTATTTTAGATTATAAATTCATGAGAATAAAAAATAAGACAAAAATTAAGGCTATTTTATAATAGATTGTAGATATTAATGGATTTCAAAAAAGACGAAAAAAATACAATAGTATCTAATCTTAATTATAACGTTTTTTACGTTAAAATAAAGATTACTATTGTAATTTTTTCTTCTTTCTTAATTTTTTATGGTTGCTTCGTCAATGAAAAACAAAATCTTGTTTCAACATGATAATAGGTATTCAGATTAAACTTGTAATCCGTCGAGGTACGAAGGCTCAAATACAAATTAGGTATAACCGTTTATGGAACACACACAGTTATTATCATCTGTGACATTTGCTCATCTCCTGTTGTGAATGGCGTTGGCATTTCAGGGCCTAGGTGACGCATCACAACGCCGTTCTCAGAATGTAAGACATGTCTATAATCTATCATTAATGATGAGTGATTTGCCTAATTATTAATTTGAGTGATTTATTTGTCCTTTACATTGATAAATTGCAGCAAAACTCGAGACTGTTTCTTGTCTTATTAAAATATGTGTTCATAGTGGTTTCATACGTCCACTAGAAGATCGCTTTTCTTTATCCGGTAACCGCGATTATAAGAAATAAGGTAGATTTTATATTTCAAGATTTTAAGTTTTAATTTCAGCTTAGTTCATATTTAATAACAACCTTATGAAACCCAAAAATAGTTATTAAATCTATCTTACAGTCTAAAGGACCTCAAAGGTTAGAAAATCAATAAAAATCCACAAAAACAATAGGAACCTCTTATAATTGAGGTCGGATAAGTCACAAAACGTTTTATAATTGCGCCTCTTTGGGCCACACCTGTAATTGAGCTAAACATAGTCATTGACTATATTTTATGGCCAAAACAATAAATATATTGTTTGTGGAAACTTCAGTTTTTGTATTTGGAACGATATTGCACCACGATGTTGTTCTATTTTCAAATGTTTTGATCGCACAAATGTTGGTCTAGTAATTAATAGTATTGTGCATTGATTTAAAATAAAAAGTTCAAAATAGAACAATATTGTATGTAAAAAAAAACTACAAATAATGCTTTCTCGTATTTTCCTCAGCAAACCTTTTCATTTTGATACCCATCTTATGAGAATAAATATAAAAACTAAGCGGCCATCTTTAGATTGACGTCAATAGCTTGCCACGCATTGTTATCCAAATTAAACATGTAAGTATGCAAAATTCCAGTTACATTCGTCTGAGCCGTTAAAAAAAGGTTCTACTCTGCCTTAAGCATAATCTAGGGCTGTTTTTGGGAAGTCATCAAATAATTTCCGTGTCATACTTTTACTGACTAACCCACCTATGTTCCTTCTTTTGCCCTTTGTGTTCCGGGGCCAGGGCCTGCCGTTGGGGGGTTGCCGTTTTTTCAAAAGAGATACCAGGGTATCTCTTTTGAAAAAACGGCAGCCCCGGCAGGCGGTGGCCCTGGAATTATCAAAACCCGTAACCCGATGGAAGACGCATAGATAGAAAGGTTTTTCAAGGACAGAAAAGCAATGACGTCACAAAATAAATAAGAAGACGTCAGATCATCAGGCTAGAAAACCTAGCTAGAAAATCTTGCAAGGAGAACTTTATCATTGCTTAAGAACTTTCCCTCCGGCGACATTTACAACTGGGGCGAGAATCCAAACAGCTGATACGTCTTTTTATCCACAGATCTAGCAGACAATTTACGTGAAGCCGTTGGTCTCGGCTGTCATTTGGAGATCTTTGACAGTCGTTACAGGTAGTCACTGACCCGAAAGTCTGACAATAATATTAGTCTTACCAAGGGGTATCGTATCAGCTAGTACTAACTGGGTTGTGGAAGACTCGAAGACATGTGACATCTGAATTTCGTGATGGCCCAGAGGTTAAGGCCTCGCCTCTCGTGTATGAGGTAGTAGTTTCAAATCTGGGCAGGTACCAATGTGACTCTTAATTATTATTATACAAGGTACTGGAAAAAAATCAGGGATAAAAAAAACACAAATTTTTGGGAAATTTTCAACAGGCCGTAACTTCGAGAGAAATGGTCGTAGGTACGGGAAACCAAAAAACAGGAAATTATAGCTCCAAGTGTCAAGTTTTTGGATTAGAACTTAAAAAAAAATTAGAAATACCAGCAACAAAAATAGTAGCTTATTAACCAAGGGGATAAAGCAGTGTCTTCTGTCGCGGGTGACGATTTAAATCGCGAGCGTAACGAAGGACCCGAGGCTTACTCCCGAGCGTAGCGAGGGTGTTAAAAACTTAAATCAGGAGCGAAGCGAGGGATTTAAGACGAGTCCTGAGTGTAGCGAGAGATTTAAGTTCACCCAAGACTAAGACAGCTTTATCACCGAGGAAAATACTCTACTTTTCGTACCATTTGCGAAAAAATTAACACAATAATAATATGAGATAAGTATTTATTAAAAATAATGACAATTAAAAGTAAAAGTTGACATTCGAAAAATTGGTCCAATTATTGATAGAGAGAGAGTTACATTTTTGTTTGGTACATTTATTGTTTATGAGTATAATTGCGGCAGCATTTGCACTCAATTCACTGTCACTGTCGCTTTGATTTAACACCGTAACGTATTTTTAGAACATTAACTTATTTATAAAAATAAATTAAAATAAACTTAACGTTTATGTATTTGAAGAAAACAAAATCGAGGCAAATTCCTAGACTAATATTTTTTTCTCGGAAAGCAAAGGCATCAAGCTCATACGGCCTCGTCGGTTTTCGTAATTTTATTTAATAATCATAACTGCATAATAAATGCATATTCCTTTTTCAAAAAGATGCTTAATGCTAAATATACAACTCAATGGTGTAAACACAGCTGATGTAGTTTAGTCCCCCTAGCAGTGGGACAGTTATAGGCTGGTATTATTATAATTATGCGACATCTACCACTCCGCACTGGGCCCTTGTGGTGGATAGTCCACTCCCTTCCATAGGGAGCATAGGTTGCCTTATTCCCACCAGTGGGATTGGGAACATTATAGACTGATTATGCTAAGGCAATTTCTTAGAAGATTTTAATATGAACATCAATACAAACTGCCAGATATGAGTCTGATAAGAAAGATAAGAATCATCATAACGCTACAGTCTGTCTACAACTATTATACCCTTGACTGCTGCAAACTAACAACAAACCTATTGCCATGAAAATAAATATCACAGTAATTTTAACGGAGTTATTAGCGGAGACAACCAAAATGCAACCTTATTACAAGAAAAATAAAGATCAATATGATTATGACAGTGAAGTCAGAGGTTAAAAATTGTGAATGGACTGCATCTTCTGAAACTTTATTAACATATAAATACACTAACATTTTACTGGAACGGTCCATAATTATGTTGGAAAATTATAATTTTTATGTTATTAAAATTTTATGTATCAAATTAAAGGTTGCGTTGAACTATGTCGGGTCATCGTGTGTATGTAGATGAGTCGACCACGTGGGCTCGCGACATCAGTCAGAGAGCACCCTATACTTAGAGGAACATAAAAATGCCGCGTTTTTTGTGATTATAATGAGGTTAGGTTGTGATTTTGGGTGTTAGTGTGTTTCGGCATTATTATGGTGTATTATCGCATTTGTTTTGTGATTTGAGGAGGTTAAGTTACAAAATATGGTCTTGTGCGGGGGAGAAAGCTAGAGTATGAGTATAAAAATGAGGTGCAGAATAACAAAAGAGGTTCCTCTGCCTAATTCTTCAAGCAAAATAGGCCTTGTTTCACTGCTGAGCGAGACTGTAAAGTTTCTTCCTTTCGTGTGCCATTTTTCCTGCGCAAGTCTCAACCTGCGGGCCTAAACTGGCCAATTTGGTAGGATGATAATAATACGAATCACTTTAAATTTTTAAAAGGACATAGACGGCCCCCAGGTCTTATTTGTAATAATATGTGTAAAGAGCTTTCCAAGCAGATGACGATGGTCCAGTATTTTTGTCACTGATTCCAAAAAGAAATAAAACAGGCAGCATTAATGATGCCTTCTACACCTCTATCTCTATAGCAAAAAGTACTATAATAACAAGAACTGTTTTGCATAGCACACGAGTCGAGTCAAGACCATTAATTCTAAAAAAAAAAACAAAAAATAAGTACAACACCACTTCAAATTCAACTCTCTCTTAACAACCATAAACACGAAACATCATCATCACCATATTCTATTTACAAATTATAAAAATTACATCTATCAATCAAAATTTTCTTTTTAAAGCGATCCTCGCATTTTAGTCGATTACAGCAAAACAATCGACTAACACGAAACTAAATTATTATAATTCGACTAAAGGATCACTTCACTAATCTGATAATCGCCTGATTGACTTTAACCTTTCATATTTTGATTGTAGACCGTACAAAAAATTTGATGCACGACTGCAGTTGATACTTATAAGTTTTGTAGCTGATTTTGGTTTGATTTATTTGGTGATACAAGTTTGATACAGTAAATTAACTTATTTTACTGAGTAAATGATGCAGTCGCATTTGGTCGGTGTTCGGATAGTTATACCCGGTTCACCTTATTCCAGTAGTTATCCAGTCCAGCATTCAAGTATGTATTCCATTCCAGTGATCAATCTAGTCCAGTTGACTAGAATATCGATCCATTTTTTCATTCCAGCTAGCTTATTCCAGCGCCACCTATATAATAATTATTATAAATAAAAACTACGTTATCAAATGTATGCCTACATATTTAGCAAAAACCGACTTATATAAAAACAGTATATTGGATAAATTTTCTTTCACTTTTTTGAGAGTTTTTTTGCAATTCCGTTTTTATTTCCGTCTTTTAGTTGTGGTATGATGTTATCTAACAAATTCTTATCGAGTAGGTATTCATTTTCAGATTTTCAAAAGAAAATCATCCTTATACATTAGAAGATAAAACATGTATTATAGATGATAACTTATAAACTACCAAAGCAATATTGATAAAATTGATAAAGTACCACCGCGTTTTAGGTATAGAAAAAAAAATTGAAAGATTTTGAAAACCGGCCAACAATTACCGGAGAATTAGCGTAACAAACATACAGAAAAAAGTAAAGTCGAATTTAGAGCCTCCTCTTTTTTGAAGTCGGTAAAAAAAGGATATAATGTATCAGAAACAAATAGATTTAATAAGCCCCATGTAAAACATGTAGCATGATAAACCTTCTTATGGTAGGCTCATCCAGCTCTTCAGCTAACATCGTCAAGATGCTATTGGTGCCTCTCCGCACTCTTCGTGTCAGCGACGCCAAGCTCTTACGCATTATTGCAAAAAAGGCGTCAAACATTCCTGACGCACTACAATGTGGTGGCAGCCTCAACAGCAACCTAAAAATATTAATTACTAGCTTTTGCCCGCGGCTTTGCTAGCGTTAAATTCGGGGTAACACGGTTCCCCTTTCCTGATTTGCATCTATTTTTCGTTGGTAACAAAAAGTGTGTACAGATTTTTAGCCTACCTTTAAAACTGCGAAAAGTCCTATATAAAATTTCACCCCCTCTTTTGAGAGGTTGGAGACATATTTCCAAAAAAAAAAGGATGTAAGTACTTACGATATATTTGTTAGTGACTAATAGTCCGCTTACCATTTTTAACTTCCTACCTTGAAAATTGCGGAATGCTCCATACAAACTTCCACCCCCTACTTTAGGGAAGAGGGGGGTTGAAAGAGACAAAAAGTTGCCAAAAGTAGAGTATAGGGTCTCAACTATCTCTGTACCAAAATTCATCAAAATCGGTTTTGCCATTTAGGCGTGAAGACGGAACAAACAAACTCACTTTCGCTTGTATAATATTAGTAAGGATAAGTAAGGATTATATTGTATTCGCATATACTTATAGAAATAAATCGGTACTAACTGCGTTTCGGAGACCAGATAGGAAGTCGCTCTATATTCAGCTGAATCTGGTAAGATTGGAAGCCGACTCTAAAAAAGTTGAATAAAGGCTAGGCAGATAATGACTCTCAGACCGGTGCAGGAAACCGGCAAGTCCTAGAACCTAAAATTCAAAGACATTTATCATTCATTGGGCCCGCAGCCGCATGCAGGGCAACGGTCTATATTACAGCATTGGAATCATTATGGGCTGATTATACTAACCACTAAATGGCCAACATTCCATGTGCTCACCATAAGTCACGACCAACACTTGAACCTAAAAAAACAACGCAATAAACGTTCAATCTACAAAATACTATAATATATTTACAATTACGTTCCATTTAGAACAATTTAATCCGTCGTGGTAAAGTTTCGGCCCCGGATCGGGACGATTTGGCCCGATCTCTAAGACAATATAATTTGACTGATTGATTGCACCGCCATCTTGGATGCTTGGACGCACGCAAGTCCCCAGAATTTAGAATTTCGAAAATTTCAGAGTAATTGTTGTTTAATGTGCAAGAAATGTGGGTTTAAATGATTAGAAAACAGCAATACTGGTCTACCCAAATTTCTTGCACTGCTTGATGGCTATATTGCTTTGTTTTAACTCGTAGTTTTTTCTTATCATGTCTTCTAAATCATTTCATATGAGACATCTATTTTACGTATAAGTAATAATACTTGCATAACCTACCTGAAAAACATTAAAAAAATAACTGGGATAAATCGCAGGTTTCGATAAAAGAGTGTTTTTCAAATTGAAATTGCACATTCTTCCCATAAAACCACAATATTCCTAATTCAGAAGGCAGTTCTCAAAAACCACAGACAAGTAATTCTATAAATAAAAAAACAGAAAACAAAATCTCATTTTAAAGAATTCGTAATGTTGAAATATGGCTGCAATTTGACCACATTCATCCCCAAAAAGTGATTTATTGCGATCCACGATCACTCATAAGCGGTCAACATTATCCTTTGATTTATAAGCCCTATACAATACGGCGAATTTACTACCAAATTCTTTTAATAGAATAATTGGGCCAAATCTGTGTTCCCTGAAGAGTTTGGCAAAATAATAATTATTACGTGTGCGTAATAAAATAGGTACCTAACACAACTTTTTCAAGTGTTATTGGAATAGTCTTGTTATTATTTTCCGTTGTTTTTATATTCTCATCGATGTTCGTGTCGTATTTGTCATAACAAGCGATTCTAATATTGGTTATTTCAAGACGTCTTACAATTTTATACAACCACACAGCTGGTAGTTTCTGTGACCAATCCAAATAAAGCTCGTAAGAAGCTCGGGCAGGCTTCCTTACAGCTAACTCGGAAACGCGGGACAGTCTCAATACTGGTGTCGAATAATTACTTAACATAAGTATTATTTTTGTTTGTTAAGTTAAGTTACCTTTATACTTGAATACTTATTAGTTCATGTTTTTATAAGAATGTTTTAACATTCTTACAAAAACATGAACTAATAAGTATCATTATCATTATTGTGCATATGAAAACTGTGGAAAAACACAAAAAATAATAACATGGACTGGTGCTTATACTAAGTCGTTGCATGTATTTTAGGACACCAGGGACTCCCCCCTACAGGTACAGATAGCGTCAAAACATTATCTTGAGCTGCTGTATGGCGAATGATGTTATTATAAATTTATCTTTATAATTTAATTTAACTTATTTACACACATTATTGTTAGAAAAAAAAACAAATTATTAAAAAGTAAAATAAAAAAATTGGTTGTTTGTAAAGTAGGTTTACGATCGAGATGTTTACGTGATAACGTCTTATTGCGATCGATCTCGATCGATCGATCGCGCTCGTGAGGTTTTGGTGTGACACAAGTTTCTGAACATGTCACCCGACTAAAACGATTTTAAAGACGTTATCACGTCAAAATGTTAAAATTTTTGTGTGAAGTGTATTGAGGTTTCAGGTATATATGGAACATGATGTGTGTATGTTACGTGTGTGGTGTTAATTATTAGTAGTGTGCTTTATTTCTATTATGTTTTTATGAAGAGTAAGTACCTAGTTCTTCTGTTCGTGTAGTCTATATATACTTAGGTTACCCAACATAACAGCTCACGGTAAATAAACTGTATTTTACACTGAAATCATGAAATGGCAGTAAAATTGTGAATAGTTCTGTGCACATCTGGCATAGAGCACATCGCGTGGCTTACCCCCAAATCGATTATGGTAATTCGATATTCGAATCGGAACAGGTGCGTCGAGCGTCAAGTAACCATAGAGATTACTTGGAATGGGTCGGATAATTAATTCATGTTGAAACTTTAATGTGGAGGTAGAATGGGATTATTATAATAATTATTATATGCGCTCGAGGATGTTAATGACGCAGCGGAAAACGTACTATTTCGGAGAATTTTAACTTACCTAGTGTATGGATCTTGCCTATTGCACCTTAAAATAATATAATTAAACTATTATCCCGAAATCATGAAAATAAAATGAAGTGTACCTACCTACACTTCATTTTATCCTTCGTTACATAAGCATGTAGATATGTCTTGTATTACTTAGTTCACATTATCAGTAAACTAGTCATTACAATGCTTTTCCTTTCACACTTCCACCCACATTCAAATGACAAATTCCTTTGGTTCAAAACCACATCTTTATAAAATAAAAAATTACACATCAAAACCAAAAATCATTTTAAATCGCGAATCGAATGAGATTTCAAGCATCGATTCCCTCCGATTCGCGCCCTCGCATCGCTTGCGTGCCTCAAATCGCATCACGCAGTATAAGTTTTCAAATCGTTCGAAAATTCAAAATTCAAATTGAACTGGCAGGTGGCGCGTGCTCTATGCATTTATTTTGCATATTGCCGCGAAAAATTTACAATGCTAACGAATGCTCAAAAGGAAAATTGTTGTTATTTTTTTACAATGTAATTAAACAGTTTTCTTTTTAAGAATGGGAATTTGTTTTATGATGTCATTATTTTTAGTTTACAAAATACGCTATAAAAAACGCTACAAAAAACGCTATAAAAACGCTAAAAAGACGTTACAAAATACGCTATAAAATATCAATGCTCAAAGCGTTCCACCATAGTAGAAAGCCACTATAGTGAGCTGTACGACGCCTTTAACAACAGCAATGTTCACGCCATCCTGATCTCCGAAACTTGGCTCAAACCACATCTCTTGTCCACTACTTACCCTCTTACTGGTTTCATTCTTATACGGGATGATAGGATCGGTAAGGGAGGTGGGGGTGTGGCCATTTATCTTCGCAGTGACTTTCCTTATAAAATAATTGCCTCTTCTTCTTCACACTATTCTGCTTCTGCTGAGTTTATTTTTCTTGAAGTCAGTGTCAAAGGAGCTAAAACCGTTATTGGTGTTGTTTACTGTCCTCCCACTGTTGATTACTTCACTGAATTTGAAATTGAAGTGTTAATTAAATAAATATAAATTCTTATTTTATTTTTTTTCCAGAAACACGAAATGTTTGGAAAAATACTTTAGTCCTAGCTACTAAATACTTCTTCTACACAACTACAGTGCAAGAAATCAGCTTTTCGTCTAATGGATGAGTTTGTGCGTGTTCCATGTGAAAAAATAGGTTTGTCCTACTTTTTGACATATTATATTGTAGATAAGTAATAGCTTACCAAAACACATTGATCAGATGACCGATTAAGTATCTCACCCTAATAAAAACTCACAAATTTAGTTATTTTTTTTATACAAAAACACACGTGCATAAAAATTAAAGATGGAGTCCATCAAGTACTTAGTTACCGTATCATAGCACTGCAGCACTCAGGGTGGCGTACAATACGCCCTCGTAACGCCACGCGGCGCCCATTATCGACCACGAATAAAAAACAGTGGACCATTGTGGGCCACGCGTCGACACTCGATACCTCTACTTTATTAATTTTGACAGGTTCTTGCATTAGCTTGTTAGTGCAGCTCGTAATTATCGTGGGTTTTGAATTTACTCGCAGAAAGAAAATTCTTTTTTATAATATCGAGAATGCACTCCTGTTCGAGTTTCCTTTCACATCACCCAGAGGGCCATCAAGTAAAAAGTAACATTCTATCAGCGATAACATAACATTAAGTCAGTAATCACAGAAGTGGGAGGTAGAGGAGTATTAAGTACATCCCCATTTCAAATGCTACGTTTTAGTCCCATGTAGAGGCGAGCCTATAGCCTTCAACTGGGCACAAATTCTACTGGAAAATTCCTGGTGGAAAAACTCAATAAAACCGGCCGACCGGGCAATCCAACCTAAGACCTCGTTCGCAGAGGGCCTGCCAGGGCCACCGCCTGCCGGGGTTGCGGGTTGTTCGAAAGAGATACCGCGGCCCCGGAACATAAAATGCAATAGAAAGAACATGCGTGGGTTTTAGGCAATACAAGTCTGACAGACTGACACTCCCCCCCGCTCTGGGAGAAGTTATTTGATGATTTCCCATCCGCAAAAAATACCTCATGTTCAGCAGTAGCACTTGCAACTTCTAGATCAACGAAACTGTTAGCGGTAACGATAATCACAAAGTCACATTGTTTGACATTGACATAAGCTACCGAAAAGTTTCGTAGTCAGTTCTGTTAAAAGTTGCTGTAGAAATACAAAAGGCTTTGTTAGACTATAGCTACTCTTGCTTATCTGGACTACTCCACTCCCTAAAAATGGAAAACCCTTTAAAAATTACCTTAGTTACAATGTTTCATACTCAGCAATAATAAATATCTCATTATAAAGTAATTATTCCATGCAGATGTCCTTAAAGTGTTCTGAAAAGTTCTCGAACAGAATAATTTAAAATTTTATCGGTTAACATTCTAGATACAACTGCTGATAAGTTAATTGAAATCGCTTCAGGTCCTACTTATACTGTCATCGTCAAAATAAAAACGTCTTTAAAGACCGCTTTACGCTTACGTAGGCCGTAGATAATGTTCTAGCTAGGTATATATACTTGGTTGGCAGAAGAATCAATATTTCGACAGAAAGTATAATAATTAAATTAGATCCTATAGAGTCTTGTGTATATTTCAGCATTCTATCGTTAAACCTCATAATCAATAAAATAGTAAATTTTAATTCAAGTGAGGAAGCTTTGTCATTGTGACCGAGGTGGAATACACACTAGCCGTTAGGAGATGGTGTTAAGGAGCCAAACCAGCAGTGACAAAATTATCACGTGAATTAAACAACGTTTTTCAATACACTTACGTAGAAATCCTTACTAATATTATAAAAGCGAAAGTGAGTTTCTTTGTTTGTTACGTCTTCACGCCTAAATGCCCGAACCGATTTTGATGAATTTTGGTACAGAGATAGTTGGGACCCTGGAGACGGACATAGGCTATTTTTTAAATACTAAAGATTGAGATATGAGGGAGAAAGAGGGAAGAAAAGGGAAAACTTAGCATTGCTCTTACAATAAATAAGGCGCAAGGGCAAAAACTACGCAATGGTAATGTAAATCAGGAAAGGGGAACTGTGTTACCCCGAATTTAACGCGAGTGAAACCGTGGGCAAAAGCTAGTTAAATAATAAAACGAAAAGTATTTGTGTCAGCCAGCCTCATAAAAAACAAAACCCCATAATAACTCGTAGATGCACAAAAACAAAGGCTGCGTATAACTAGCTGTCTTTAATTATTTCATCATTCTCCTGCCCTATCAATAAAAAAAAACATATTTCCCTAATCAGCCGGCCTCTTTAAAAAAACCCTCGTACTAACTCGTAGGTGCGCAAAGACAAAGGCTGCATGTCGCGCGGCGCTTGCTCCCCGCGGGGCGCCCGCTGCGCGCATGCTCCCGCGCACGACACCGACGACGCCCGCGCACGGGAACTAATTGATTGACGAATGGGTTGATGAAGAAGTTAAGGAAATATGCTTGGATTGAGGAATGACGTCATTTGACAATAGGAAGAACTGCTTTGATTGAACCGCAGAGTTGGTTTGACAAGACTACTTGCCGCCCGCGTTTTCAAGGGGACTTATTAATCAACGAATGGACTGATGACGAAAAGGTGTAAGAAATCAGAGAGGCGAAGGCCACTGCCTGCCCGGGTTGCGGGTTGTTCGAAACAGATACCGCGGCCCCGGAACATAAAGGGCAAAAAAAGGAACAGTCTGACACTCTACCCCGCTCCAAGAGAAGTATCCGACAGAAGTTATTTGATGATTTCACAACCGTAAAAATAGGTGTAAGGAATTGTTTTGAATGAATTGATTTGGTAAAGATTTGCTTTGGTAAAGATTTGCTTTGGTTGACGAATAAATAGCTGTAGAAATTGTGCT
Organism: Ochropleura plecta; assembly: GCA_905475445.1. Taxonomy (NCBI): domain Eukaryota; kingdom Metazoa; phylum Arthropoda; class Insecta; order Lepidoptera; family Noctuidae; genus Ochropleura; species Ochropleura plecta. The sequence goes on along the minus strand of FR997738.1, from coordinate 8,119,681 downwards.
TCGTTTCAGAAATTATTTTTGCAACAAGTATTCATTAATTGGACGGCAGGAATGTGATGAGGGATGCTGTGAACAGAACTGCTAATGTGTCTTTTATAGCCAAAGAACTTTTGTTAAAATTATGTATCCATGCTGTTCTGGAACTGATATACTAGTAATCAGAAACACAGTTGAGCCAATACGATAGAACTTTTTTGAAAATTACCTCTTAAGATACAGAAGACATACAATCGTTTAAATCAGAGATCCATTAACACTCGAGGGTTTGTAACACTGCCCTAATTAAAACCATAGTAGGTAACTTCAGTACTAACTGAAACAAATATGAACTCGTACAAAGTTCTGTGTTTCGACACACAAAAGTAAACATAATTCTTCTACAGGCAACTTAAATAAAAGCCCCAAAATGAAACATTCAAACCGAAAATCTACCAAAAACAACAATAATGTTCAGACCGACGCGGGCCACAACCTCTTTATGTCTATGGTCTCTATCGTATCAACCATTGTTTTCTCATAAACCAACTTCAAACCGAATCTTACATTTTCATCTACACTTAAAACATTATTATTACGTCTCAAATAAATCGTTGGATATGACACAAGGGGCCAAATAGATGCTTTATAGTGCCCATTCTGCGACCCCGTCATTACTCATATTAGATTTGTGGGTCCCCGATAAAAAACCCTGATAGGGTGATTATAGTCGGGCCTTGGTATAATTTTGGGGTCTGTGACGGTGATCCCCTTTTGTTATTTTTTGCTAGTTTATTAAAAGAATAGTTCTTTTTTGTGTTGTTATTGTTTAGACTTTGTGGCGCAGTGGTGATTGATTCTGGTGACTTAACTACTTTCTTTTAATATTAAAGGTTGGATTTTCCTAACCCTCAGCTCGCATAACGTGCTCCTTGCTCGTAATTAAATACACTGCTGAAACTTTGTATGACTTTTTTTATAATTAAAATAGAGACACTCACAGAGACAATCACTGTTCGCTAGTTATGATTTTTACGTACTATGTATGTGGTAGGTATGTAAGATATTCTTGACAACTTTGCCACCATCAATATTTTCTCAAGGAACTATGTCATAAACGAAAGTCATTGAAAATTTATGTCAAAAATTAACTAACAACACTACACAACCAAAAAGTTTAACACATTCACAAAAAAAAAAAAACTTATTTAAATTAACAACACTACACATCTCACCTACATACAGAACAAAGACAAAACAGACCCATCAAACAATATCCGAGGCTTAAAAAAAGGAGCTCATCATGCTTTAAAAAAAGAAAAGAAAAAAAAGAGTCTTTTCATGAGCGCAGTCCGGTGAAATTGTGTATGGGCGGCGTGGCGGCGTGGCGGGTCATTCATCGTGACAGCCCGCGGCTCCGGTACCTACTGGCCGTACCTACACTATTGCACGAGTAGGGTAGCTATCATGTCGAAGTGCAGCTGGACTTTTATTTTAAGTGAAACGGTGACAATATTCAATATGGCTTGACAAATATGGTGTAAAAATAATAAATCGAAAATACCTAAATCAAATGAAAGTAATTTACTCAAATTAGGCTGAGAACTTGAGGGAAATGGCCTCTGCCCAGCAGTGGGACATTAAAAAAAGACTGACAACTTTATGAACGTAACAAAAATAGATAAGACAAAGAAAATGCCCTTTTACTTTTTTCACGAGCATGGGGGCCTGTTACCACCAATTATTTATCTTAGCTGCACTAAACCACATAGATAATAGTAAAATAAATATTGGAAAAGTTCATTTCAGCAAGCAAAATGGTTTAACTCTCATGATTTTTGTTTAATGTAACTATTGTTATAAGCTAAGAAATCTAGATTTCACATTCTAAAAACCACCGACGCAAAGCAATGAGCAAAAACTTTTTGATCAAAATAGTTATCCTTTAAGAATGAAGTCTTTACCTTGCAACAAATACTTGTACTGGGCTTCCAACGATAAATGATGTGTATTTTGCAAGTTTCACAAACCCTTTAACACGTCGTTCACAAACAAACGTGTAAAAGTGTTTCTACAACAATCTAGAAACAAATGAAGAAATACCTTCCTAAGATTGTACCAACATTAAAACTAGACCAGAAATTCCTAAATGAACTCAACTTATTGCCACCCTACACCCAGCTATTACCTTTCTCAGTACAAGTAGAATATAAACTGTATCTGTGTTATTTACTTAAATATATAATCGGTGGACTATTGTGAAATTACCAACAGTACATTATGTACTATATTGTCGTAAATAGACCACCGGCGTGTCTAACTAATGGCTGCGACAGAAGGAGATATTAAGGCTCTAAATGGTTTGTACAAATTGTCTGGCAGTACTCCTACAGAACTGCCAGGTAATTTGTTAAAACTAATTCTGAATAAGTTTACTTTGACATCATTTGTCAGTTGCAAGTAGTGGCGCTTCGAACTGCTATGAAAGTTCCGAACATTGTTGCAGCACTTTCCAACAAGGAAGCATCCTAAGTCCCTCAGCGACGTAAGGGATATCTAGTAGTTTGACGGCACGGTTGTCACAGTGGCTGAGCGATTGACTGCTGCGCTGCGTGTCGCGAGTTCGATCACAGTGCGGAACAAATACTTTTATGACCAACAGGTGGTGGTTTCGGGTCAGGCTGTTTGTGTATGTGAGTTACAGGGCAAATTACTAGTGTGGGGCAACGTTTAAAAAATATATAAAAAGAAAAGAATGAGTCCTTAGAAACAGCTAAAAAGATACAAAATCGATAAAAAAATCTTCTGAAATCCACCACGTTGTGGTTAAAAGAAGTGGCTTTGTTGCAGACAAGATAAAATAAGTATCTGTAGTGTACATATTAAAACAAAAGCTAATTTTTGATAAAAAAAAGTCTTAACCTTCATTTACATATACACTTCTGGACACATCTATTGGCCCACCTTAGAGTTTAGGTTTCGATGGCCCCTACCGAAATATGATTGCTAGATTGAACAAAAACTGTTGATGCAGTTTTAAACCTGATACATTTTACCATCTTTTTCGATCGTATTGTTTTAAATTTGAATTCAGAATACCATACGACATGGAGCTACGCCTAACAAGTCGGATATGCGCCTTGTTAAAGGCAATTGATTTTTGAATAAAAAACATGTTTTATCAAATAAAGGTTTAATTTAATAACGCGTGTTGCCTCCATGGGCATCTAGCTCTCATACGATTAGGCATAGAGTTTATCAACCGCTCTATGAAATTTTGAGGGATCATCCCCCATTCCTCTTCTATGGCAGTTTTCAACTCCTGCATCGTCTGGGCAACTGGCTGACGAGCCCTAACACGTCTTTTTAGCTCGTCCCACATGTGCTCAATAGGGTTCATGTCTGGGCTTCTGGCTGGCCAGTCCATAACTGTGATGTTCACATCCCGAAGATATTCCCTGACGATGCCGGCCGCATGGGCTCTTGCATTATCATGCATAAAAAGGAAATTTGGGCCCACATAGTCCGCGTATGGCATCACGTGAGGTTCTAAGCACTTACGAATGTACCTTTCAGCATTTAATGTTGGCAGCCGTGGTCCTGTAACAACCTCAAGTTGAGTTTTGCCGCTCGCGGATATACCGCCCCAGACAGTCCATGAGCCACCGCCATAAGCAACCCTCTCTTCAAAGCAGCATTGTGCGAAACGCTCTCCCTTACGTCGGTAGACCTTCTTCCTTCCATCATTGCCATGTAACACAATTTTAGACTCATCAGAAAAGAGTACACGGCTCCAATCTTGCTGTGTCCAATTTAAATGACTGCGTGCGAAATGAAGGCGCGCTGTTCGGTGGGCTCGCGTTAGTTTGGGCCCATTAGCTGGCTTGTGTGGTACCATATCGCGTTCTTTTAACCTTCTCCGAACAGTTCGAGCGCTTACAGATACTCCGTGGAAGTCGCGAAGTTGGTTTTGTATCTCAATGGAGGTAAGGTGACGATTTCTCAAGCTGGTCGTCACGATGAATCGATCCTGCCTTTCAGTTGTGACCCGAGATCGTGGCCTTCCTTGGCGACGAACAAAGCCGCCAGTCTCTAGGTACCTCCGATAAACATTTCGGACCGCAGATCGACTTAAATTAAGTTGAGCACTCACGTTTCTTTGGCTGTGTCCGGCCTGAATAAGTGCCACAGCTTGGGCGGCAATTTCAGGTGAAGTATCCATAGATTATTGATAGAACCTCACCTTAATGTTAAGAATAAGTAATGTTTGTTGCAAAACCAAAGATATCAATCACTTTTTCAAGAATTAAATCCAAGTAAACCAATAAAACCTGATTTTCTTAGTATTCGATTGTTTGATATCAACAAACAGGCTCCAAATTGTCTTTTGTTTCTTTAAATTCTGTGTTCGAAATTCAAAAAAAGACTATTGAATGAAATTGTGAATGTGCCAGGTTAAAAACTGCATAAAAACTTTTTGCTCGACCTAATATAAAATTTTAGCTAGGACCAAACGAAACTGAAAATACAAGGTGGGCCAATAGATGAGTCCAGAAGTGTATATGTATAACAACACAACTGAGCAGATAGACAGAGGTTTACCCAACAGTACATGACGACACGATTGGCGCAGTGGCTGAGCGATCGACTGCTGCGCTGCGTGTCGCGGGTTCGATCCCCGCACGGAACAAATATATGTATGGCCTACAGATAGTTGTTCCGGGTCTGCACCCACGATACAGGAGAAATCCTAGTGAGGGGCAACGTTTTCTTAAAAAAAAAAGTACAGATACATTTCGCCAGTTAATAAGCTTCATGTAATAGGGGGAGCCTATTGCTATCAACCAGGAAGATACAGACTCCACAGCTACTACTGAGAAATTGCTAATGGAAATAACACTTGGCCAATCCGGGAATCGAATCCAGGACCTCTTGCTTTTGACTCTCCTCTTGCGATCACTAGTCCTAAAGTAATTTACTTGTTGATAAAACAGCGCGATTCGATAGTAATTAAAAATTAAAACTCACAAATATAATAGGAATGAACCCTACCCTATACCCCTAAACCCTTATTAAGCTAACCTTATACCCTTATTAGGGTTCCTTATCTAAAACGTAAGTAAATCGGGACCCTATAACTAAGACTCCACTATCCGTCCGTCTGTCCATCTGTCACCAGGTAGTTTCTCATGAACCGTGTTCGTTAGACAGTTGAAATTCACAGATGTTGTATTTGTGTTGCGGCAACAAATACTGAAAAACAGAACAAAATATTTATTTAAAAACTGTAAAAAATCATGTAGTTTGGGAGCCCTCAACAACATGATTTTTTGCCGTTTTTATAGGCACAGAAATCTTCGTGCGCGAATCCAACTCACCTGTTGACCAGTTTTTTTTTGGTAGCTAAATTCAGACCAGTAAATTTTTTTTGGCACCAACAATATTTTTTATTTTGCATGCGACTACATTGCTCATAGATTACCCATTTCATTTTTCATGAGACTATTTCGTATTGCTTATAAATTACCATAACCTATCAATCGACCTATCATTTCTCTAGTCCATAATTGGTATATTTAGTTCAGTCATAGTAACAAGTTCTAAGCAGACGAACAATGTACTATGTGCCCCACCTGCTAAAGAATACTACCATTGAATGGCTGCCTCGATGCAGTACAATACGTAATTATTGGCCTATTGTGGACTAGTGATGTGTTTATTATGTAGCTAGAACGATGAATCACACATTGAAGTGTTGTGAAATAAATAACGTTGTTCGGTGTTGTGGTCGTATTGAAATTTGTTTTTTTAGGATTTCGTACCTCAAAAGAAAATAACGGAACCCTTATTGGATCACTTTGTTGTCCGTCAGTCTGTCTGTCAGAAGCTTTTATCTCAGGAACGTGTAGAGGTATCGAGTAGAAATTACTTAAAACTACATAATATATAGTCTAGTTTGTGGACCCTTAGAGCAAAAATAAACCTTCTAAGGGTTCCGTATCTTAAAAGGAAAAATACGGAACCCTTATAGAAATACTTTTTATCTGTGTGTGACTGTCAAGACCATTTATCTCCAGAACACGTGTAGGTATTGAGTGAAATCTTTACTAATATTATAAAAGCGAAAGTGAGTTTGTTTGTTACGTTTTCACGCCTAAATGGCTAAACCGATTTTGATGAATTTTGGTACAAAGATAGTTGGGAACCTGGAGACGGACATAGGCAATTTTTTTATGTGAGAAATGAGGGAGAACGAGGGTAGAAAAGGGAAAACTTAGTGTTGCTATTACAGTAAATAAGGCGCAAGAGCAAAAACTACAAGTAGCAGGTACCTGCAAATCAGAAAAGGGGAACTGTGTTACCTCGAATTTAACGCGAGCGAAGCTGCGGGCAAAAGCTAGTTAAAACTATATATTACAAAAACATCCCTCTAAGTCTACGCAGTCACAGGATATGACCGTCTGTATCGCAAGTTTGTACGGTTTCCTCGGTTCGCCAATCCGACTCGCACTTGCCAGCTTTTTTTTTCGTTTCTGCCACGCGGGCGGAAGCTAGTTCATATATTTATTAGCCAGGTTAAATCGGCCTATCCATCGCGTATGATCTTATACCATGACATCATAAACTGAATCAAAACAATGCAGTCATAGTTTTATTTTCTTAGAATCACTTATCTGTCGACCTCATGACTTTTTCTAAGAACATAATAACAGTTAAATAGCGAAATGAGGATGTACTGTAGGTTCAATTTTGCTCAATTCCTCGAGGAAATTAACTTCAGAATAGATGCTACACTTTTTTAACTCCTACTACACAAAAACAAAATAAGTTATTTATAAAACTGGCAAGTACTTCGATTATTTATCTACAATTTCCAAAAAAAAGGAAATAACCATTATCTTTGATATTTCTAGTGTGGTAGCGATTTTTGCGAAACTCTACTTTTTGGTGCATAAGTATTTTTTTTTTAAAAAAACTTTGCTCCACACTAGTAATTTCTCCTGTATCGTGGGTGCGTTTACAAACATTTAAAGTCGCATACACAAACACCCGAAATAACTACCTGTAGATCACTCGGTCACTGCGCCAATCGTGTCGTCATTTTTTTTTACGTTTAGGCTAGACGATCCACTGAAAAGCTAGGCATATAATTCCCAGGCATATAATTCCCACAAAACTTTGGTCGCACCTTGCCTTACCATGCAATCTCACAGAGCCAAAGACACGGTCCACTTAGTATTTAGAAAATCTTATCGATACATGAATAAAAAAAAATTGGTTGTTTGTAAAGTAGGTTTACGATCGAGATGTTTACGTGATAACGTCTTATTGGTGATATAAGTTATCACCAGTAGTGACATCTAAAATGAAATTAAGTACTAATTTAAAGTTTTTTTTTCGAGCCAAGTAACAGATGGCGCTACCATCTTTATGAAATGTCGCTTGTGAGGTTTTGGTGTGACACAAGTTTCTGAACATGTCACCCGACTAAAACGATTTTAAAGACGTTATCACGTCAATACGATTAATCAAGTAATTACAATCGGGGCATCTTACATCTATCCTCCGGAAGCATCTATTCCAAATTTACCATATAGATGTGATGTTTTGTTAGTTATTAGTTAGTTATAAATGATAAATAATGTTTATTTTGCAAGTAGGTTTTCACAAACACTTTTACACGTCTTTTTTAAAAACTAGATGAGGTCGGTGTTTCGTACCCGACTACTCTGAGAAGAAACAGCCGAAACAAACTCAGAGTTCATAGTCTCTTTTAAGGTCCAGACAGAAACAAAATCACAGAAAAAACTTTTTGGTCAACTTACATGAGGACTATGCAGATTAGTATAAGTTTTCCACATAAAGAAGCGTTTGTAAAGGTCAATCGGACGTTTATATAGCGTAGACTCAGCGTAGCAACTGCTACGAAGCTGCGTAGACATTCAAAAGATGTTTTTTTAAACAAGCTTTTATTCATTTACTAGCTTTTGCGGGGTAAAACAGTTCCCCTTGCGCCTTATTGATTTGTAATAGCAACGCTAAGTTTTCCCTTTCCTGCCCTCTTTCTCCCTCAAATCCCATTTAAATATATATATATTTAAATATGTCCGTCTCCTGGTTCCCAACTATCTCTACCAAAATTCATCAAAATCGGTTTAGCCATTAAAGCGTGAAGAGGTAACAAACAAACAAACAAACTCACTTTCGCTTTTATAATATTAGTAAGGATGATCCAAGATATTCTAAATCCCCATAACGTTCACCTTGCCAAAAAAAACAGCATAACCTAATGTTTTTCAGACCAGCAAGTATAACGTATGGTGCGTACGGACGCGGGCGCTCCGTGATGCCTGCGGGCGCTCCGCTTGCGTTCTGCCACTTCGGTAACTGTATGCCACGGGCGGGCATAGAGTGGGATGCAGGTGGGGTAGTCTGTTGAAGAAAATGGCTTGGAGATGGCCATTTGGTGTCTTTTTGTTGTACTGCTTTTGCAGTCGTTTGTTTTGAGGTCGCAAGCTCGAGTTCTGAGCGTTTGATCACAGGTTAGACGTCCAATTAGGGAAGTATTATTAAGATTTTTATTGAGAACTAGCTTTTGCCCGCGGCTTCGCTCGCGTTTAATTCGGGGTAACACAGTTCCCTTTCTTGATTTGCAGGTACCTGCTACTTGTAGTTTTTGCCCTTGCGCCTTATTTATTAATAATGTGCTAAGTTTTCCCTATTCTTCCCTCATTTATCAGTCTTTTTAAAAAAAAATAGCCTATGTCCGTCTCCAGGGTCAGTACCATAATTCATCAAAATCGGTTCAGGCATGTAGGCGTGAAGACGTAACAAACAAACAAACTCACTTTCGCTTTTATAATATTAGTAAGGATTTCTTAGTGCCAGGGGAATTCGACAAAATAAATTGAAATAAAACTAAACAGAAGTTATTGGACGTCTCCTCCTACGTTCCTTGTATTTTGGATATTCCTATTCCTTTGTCCACGTTAGATCAAATCTGCCCCGTATTCACAAACGCTTCGGAAAGTCGTAAGTTTGTCAATCTCGCTCGCTTTCATCATCATCTGCCTAGCCTTTTCCTAACTATGTTGGGGTCGGCTTCCAGTCTCACCGGATGCAGCTGAATATCAGTATTTTACATGGAGCGACTGCCTGTCTGACCTCCACAACCCAGTTAGTACTGGGTAATACGATACTCCTTGGTAAGACTGGTTGTCAGACTCGCTCGCTTTCATAATGCCAAAAACCGGCCAAGCGGACTCGCGCACCAAGGGTACATACTTGCGACGGGGGTAGAGGGTTAGTTTTTTCACAGCTCCAAGGGACCACAGATGATGTACTCACTCAAAACCTTAACGCGTTCTCGAGATAGATGGTCTTGACAGACAGACAGACAGACAGACGGACGGATAACAAAGTGATCCTATAAGGGTTCCCATGATGCGGGGTTGTGGACGGTGAGCAATGGGTACCTCACCGTCCGTCCGTCTATTGACGACAGGCCGTGTCGACGGCGCGTTAGTGTTCCACGCGCGTTTCAAAGAGATGTCAGCAAAGCAGAGGGGCCTGCCAGGGCCACAACCAGGTTTGCGGGTTGTTTAAAAGAGATACCGCGGCCCCGGAACATAAAGGGCAATAGAAAGACTCTCCCCGCTCTGCCTAGAGCGGGGGAAGTTATTTGATGATTTCCCATCTGCAAAAAAGGGTTCCCATTTTCCTTTTGAGGTAGGTACGGAAAGCTAGAAAAGTTGTGAGTAGTACAGTACAGTTGTTGTTTCTTTAAGTCCAAACCCTTAATCTTTGCCCACAACTCGCTTCACTAAGACAAATACTTTACTAGTGCTCAATATACCACAACACTTATCCCAATGCAATAGAGTTCAAAATCGTTAATTTACGCGATTGTATGATTGCTGTTAAGTGTTATAGGCGTGATTTGAATGGCAGGTGCACGATGAACGCATGTATCTTTGCGAAATGTCTTTATGTATTATGGTATATAGGTAGATGATTATATGTAGGGAAAATAATGTGTTCTAGAGACATTTGTAGAAAGTTTAAGAGTTATTAAAACAGTAAGTAATTCTGTTTTTGTGAAATGGAGAATAGACCTGGCTTTTTGAGACAAACTTTTAAACGAAAGGAAAAAGAAGATCTTCTTATACGTATTTGTTGTAACATCACTATTTAGTATGTTACTAATATGGTCTTCACTAGTAAATGTATTATCTGTGGTCTGCGGCACTCTGCCACACTTCATGTCACGATGTAGAACTGTGTGTATCTCTTGTCTATTTTTAGGTTAAATGAGTTAAATATATTGAGACCTCGTTCTCCAATGCAATGTAAGAGAATTGCGATTTTCCGTTTCTCGCTTGACTTATCTAGACCTGTGGCTAACAAATATAACTCAAGTTGTTGCCACCATCTTTTCCACGTTTCAGCGTTATTGTTCGTGGTATCTGACGAAATATTTAATTGTTTCACACGTGTTTGAAAATTTGTCTCACCATCATGGCTGACGTCCGCTTGGTCCGGCATTTTCTACGACGACCTCGACTTTTTCTTGAATGATTCTTCTTAAACCACTTCTGACACCATGTTATGTTGGATGTTTATGAATGATAGTCCGTTGGGTAAGATACAGGTTTATTGGTAGAAGACACAGGACAAGAGCACGCTTGACGAAGTCAAATCGAAATTTGACAGATTCTTCGAGCCAAGAAGAAACGTGACCATGTGCAGGTATCTATTCTTCACACGCAGGCAGGAGAAATCCGAAAGCATCGACGAGTTCCTCACGGATTTGGAGAATAGAAGCAGAGAATGTGAGTTTGGCACGCTCAGGGAATCGCTCATCAAAGATATTTTCATTGCAAACCTCAATTTGGACTTGTCACATGTGCGTCAAAGGTTACTGCAAGAACATGACTTAACATATCAGAGAATGCAAGAGCTAGCGAGGACGCTCATCGTCGCACAGCAGGATGCTGAGAAAATAGTCAAAGGAAGCAGCATCGTCAGTCAACGAACGTCAGAAAACGTCATGCATCTCAGTCGGAGGAGCCGTAGTCGGGGAGATCGTCGACAGCGAGCTTCCAGTCGCAAGTCAGCTTCGAGCAGTCGCAAGCCAGCTTCAGGCAGTCGCGAGTCACCTTCAGCTTCAGGCAGCTTGAAGACATGTAGCCGCTGTGGGCAGTCTCATCGCTACAAGTGTCCAGCCCAAGGAGTTCAATGCAGGTCATGTAAATCTTACAATCATTTTGCTAAATTTTGTCACAAAAATAAAAAAGTCAGTCAGTTGCAATCGTTTAATTCAGATAATGGTAGTCAAGATTATTTCGTTGGTATGCTGAATAGTCAAAGTCATAATGGTCACAGTCATAATAGTAATTCTCACAGTCAGTCACTTAGTCAGCAAAGTCATAATGGTCACAGTCATAATAGTAATTCTCACAGTCAGTCACTCAGTCAGAGACACAATCAGTCACAAACACACAGTATGACGTCACATCCCTATGAGGAGAACAGTGACACGTCGGATAGATTTATTATCCAGTCAAATAGTCAGGGTCCCAATTCATATCACATGTATGAAAACAATTACATGTCGGATAGATTTTTTATCCAGTCAAATAGTCAGGGTCCCAATTCATATCACATGTATGAAAACAATTACATGTCGGATAGATTTATTATCCAGTCAAATAGTCAGGGTCCCAATTCATATCACATGTATGAAAACAATTACATGTCGGATAGATTTATTATCCAGTCAAATAGTCAGAGTCCCAATTCATATCACATGTATGAAAAAAATGTCATGTCTGAGAGATCCAATGTCCAGTCAAATAGTCAAAATAAAAAATGTCAGAGTCCCAGTGATGAAATCAGTCACATGTCTGAGGGATTTCACAATAAGGCACAGTCGTCCAGTCAGTCACACAAAGGATCATCAGTCGTCAATACTTTGAATCACTCAAAGCAGTCGTGGGAAATTAGCTTATTGGTAGGAGATACCAAAGTCAAATGCATTATAGACTCAGGTGCAGATGTCAATATAATGTCAAAACAAACATTTCAAAATGTTAAAAGTCAAAATAAGCTGTCAAAATTGTCACTTGTCAAATGTCAAGTAAATGTCAAAGGATTTGGTGGAAAATCCATTCCGATTTTAGGCAAAGTCAACTTAAATTGTAATTTTTGCTTAAACAATAAGAACATTGTTGAAAACATAATGTTTATTATACCAGATATAGAGTGTCCAAATGTCCTTGGTCTCCCAATTTGTGAAAAGCTAGGTATAATAAAACGTGTCTTTTCAGTGTCAAAACAAGACTTTTGTGAGCAAATTCATACACAATATAATGATGTATTCCAGGGTCTTGGCTGTCTGCCTCCAGTCTGTCATCTGAAACTCAAGCCTGATGCAGTACCATGTGTGGATCCGCCCAGGAAAGTCCCATTCGCATTACAAGGGAAACTGCGTGAGGAGTTGGATCGCATGGAGAAAATGCAAGTCATAAAAAAGGTTACAAAACCTACAGAGTGGGTTAATTCAGTCGTTGTAACAGTAAAAAGTTCAGGTCAGTTACGAATTTGTCTTGATCCCAGAAATTTAAATAAAAATATCATGAGGGAACATTATCCACTCAAGTCAATTGATGAGATTAGGTCTCAGCTCGAAGGGGCTGTATGTTTTTCTCATTTAGATGCATTTTCAGGATTTTGGATGCTACGTTTAGATGAATACAGTTCAGAATTATGTACTTTTCAAACACCATTTGGTAGATATAAGTATTTAAGATTACCCTATGGCATAAATGCCTCGTCTGAAATATTTCAAAGAGTCATGATGAATCTATTTGGTGACATAGAAGGCGTACTCATATTCATCGATGACATCTTAGTCTATGGACCAAATGAGTCAGTTCATAATGAAAGATTACATAAAGTCATGCAAAGAGCTCGTCAAGTTAATTTAAAATTTAACAAGTCAAAGTGTAAATTTTCACTGTCAGAAGTATGTTTTTTAGGTTATGTCTTCAGTAAAGACGGTGCAAGGGCAGATCTTGAGAAGGTCAAAGCAATTGTCAACATGCCTACACCGCAAAATGTCAAAGAGTTACAGAGAATACTAGGTATGATAAACTACCTAGGACCCTTTATAAGTAACCTGTCAGAAAAAACACAAGTATTAAGAAATCTTTTGAAAAAAGATTCAGTCTGGACTTGGGATGAGAATCATAGTCAATGTCTGAGGAAACTGAAAGATGAAATCACAAATTCACCAGTTTTAGCTCATTATAATCCCAAGATTCCATTAGTCTTGTCAGTCGATTCGTCAAAGTCAGCGTTAGGCGCAGTCATTTTACAAAAAAATAAACCGATAGCATACAGTTCAAAAACCTTAACTGAAACCCAGGAAAGATATGCTCAAATAGAAAAAGAGCTGCTAGCAATTCAATTTGGTTGTGAAAAATTTCACCAATATGTATATGGTAATAGAGTCACAGTTCATACTGATCACAAACCTTTAGTCTATCTATTTAAAAAACCATTACATGATGTCCCAGCTAGATTACAGCGTATGATGTTAACTTGTCAAAAATATGATTTAGAAGTTATACATGTCCCAGGCAAAGAAATGTTCATATCAGACACATTGTCAAGAGCAGCTTTGAAAGAACATTATAGGCCTGAAAATGAATCAGAAATGTCTTGTCATGTCAATCTAATGTATGCTAACTTAGCAATTACAGATGAATATAGCACAAAATTGGCTCAGGAAACTAAGAAAGATGAGGATTCTTGATGCCTAGACTCCTGTCTGTCACCTTCCTCTCCCCTTTGTGACGAGTTGGATTGCATGGGAGGGTTAGCACAATTATGAGAATATTTATGTCTTAAGTGTATTCTATTCAGTTTCCTCAGACATTGACTATGATTCTCATCCCAAGTCCAGACTGAATCTTTTTTCAAAAGATTTCTTAATACTTGTGTTTTTTCTGGTAGGTTTTACAATACGACCTGACCTAGTTGTTACATTTGAGGATTGCTGAGATGAGGATTCTTGATGCCTAGACTCCTGTCTGTCACCTTCCTCTCCCCTTTGTGACGAGTTGGATTGCATGGGAGGGTTAGCACAATTATGAGAATATTTATGTCTTAAGTGTATTCTATTCCTCCTATACCTAACTCCATTGACATCCTCAACAAGTCGGTATTGATTTAATGCATTTTGATAGTTTAGTATATTTAATTGTCACTGATTATTATTCAAAATTTATAGAAATTGCATTATTAAATAACAACAGTACATCAAAAAATGTAATAACTCATTTAAAGTCCATATTTGCTCGTCATGGAATACCATTGTCACTGGTATCAGATGGTGGACCTCCTTTTCAGTCAGTTGATTTTAAAAATTTTATGGAAGAATGGGACATAGAACATATTGTAACTAGCCCATATCATTCACAGTCTAATGGACAAGCAGAGAGTTCAGTCAAAATCATAAAAAACATGCTAAGAAAATGCAAAGAAAATGGATCAGATCCATACATAGCATTGTTACAATACAGAAATACAGGTAAAAATAATTTTTCATCACCAGCACAGTTACTCATGTCTAGGAACTTAAGAGATAACATTCCAACATCATATAAGAAGTTGAAGCCAAAAGTGGTAACATTTAAAGATTACAAAGAGTCTGTCAAGAAAAATGATAAAAATAAGTCAAAATACTACAATAAAAATGCCAAGTCAATGTCTATGTTACATCATAATGATCATGTCTATTTTAAGAGAAACCCTAGTAGCAACTGGGAACAAGCTATTGTTAAGCAAAGATTGTCAAATAATAGATCATATGTTGTTGAGGATGTCAATGGAGTTAGGTATAGGAGGAATAGAATACACTTAAGACATAAATATTCTCATAATTGTGCTAACCCTCCCATGCAATCCAACTCGTCACAAAGGGGAGAGGAAGGTGACAGACAGGAGTCTAGGCATCAAGAATCCTCATCTCAGCAATCCTCAAATGTAACAACTAGGTCAGGTCGTATTGTAAAACCTACCAGAAGGTTAATTGAAGAAATGGATTAAGTTAAATTATAAATAAGGTCATAAGTAAAGTTTAAGTAACTATAAGTATAATTAAGCATGTTGTCTTGTATAAAATTAAATAGCATAGCACTTATATTAATTGTCAGTCAGGGGTCTAATTTGAACTCAACAAGGGGGATGTTGTAACATCACTATTTAGTATGTTACTAATATGGTCTTCACTAGTAAATGTATTATCTGTGGTCTGCGGCACTCTGCCACACTTCATGTCACGATGTAGAACTGTGTGTATCTCTTGTCCTGTGTCTTCTACCAATAAACCTGTATCTTACCCAACGGACTATCATTCATAAACATCCAACATAACAGTATTAAAAACTAGCTGGCGCCCGCGGCTTCGCCCGCGTGATACAAAAAAAAAGTATCTTATGTGTTATTCCAGACTATAATCTGCAAGATCCGTTCAGCCGTAAAGACAGGAAAGAGTAACAAACATCCATACATCCATCTTCACAAACATTCGCATTTATAATATTAAGTAGGAATTCGTAGGATAGATCCTATGCATTGCAATGGAAAATTCAGCATTCAATAAGGTTTATTATAATTATGGCCATACCAGCTATAAAACTAAAAAGAAGAAACCGGCTAAGAGGGAGTCAGATTCGCTCACCGAGGGTTCCGCACAAACAAGCGACAAACCTAAACAGCCATATCTTTTGACTGTGTAGACTTAATGGGTTGTTTTTTCACAGCACAGAAAAACCGAGTTGAGTAAATGGTTTTTAAATTCACTCGATTCCTTCGGGCGTTTCTGAGATAAAGGATCTTGACAGACAGACAGACAGTCAACCAAGTGATCAAATAAGGGTTCCGTTTTTTTCCTTTTGAGGTACGGAACCCTAAAAGGAAGAGAGTAAGGGAGGTCACTGGCGTTTCATTCCTACAGTGCCAACAGTCTTTTGTTCTATTCAAACAATTCTCTCCTCACTCATGATAACCATGCAAATTCCAAAAGTAATTTAGTTATAGCTACATGCCAATTTGTCATACATTTCCCTCTATATTATCGTTTTTACTTTAATTTATTCACCCTCCAGTGTCAACCGAAACGAAACTTTATAAACAGTCGCTTAAAACACGACATGATAAAGAACTCATTTACACGCTGAGTTAACCGCGAAATGGAACGTAAAAAGAACCTATGTTTACAAATTTAAAGTTACAGTTCCGAAATTGATTGTCATTGAACTTTGATCTTTAAAACCCTAAACATAAAAACCCTATCACGTTATTTTCGTGGTTAAACTAATGTGGTGATCTATAAAACATGGGCAATTTGAACAAATGTCGTCCGAAGCTGAATGTAATTGAGCTGTCAGATTTTGGAGGGAAACAATCGTTTTGAATTCCGAATTGTAATTAGAATTGTGGTCCGCGCCGTGGTCACGCTTTTTATCATTTAGTAACACGTGCAAAATGCTGGTCTTTGTATTTATTGTGCTTTCTATGATCTATCATTCATCTGGGATTTAATATCCTGAACACAATTATGCAGCAGAAACAACATAAAAATATAGGTAATGTTTCCCAAATACATTTAAAAGTTTTAGAAGAAAAGTTTTGCAGTGTAGTTTTTCACACGCTTTCTTGCTTGACTTTGTACTTAAAAGTCAACAAATGTCTCTGAAACTAATTTAAAAGTTAGCCAGCCCATATCAACCTCAGAGGTGCAATCAAACAGATTTGAAAAATCTAAGAATATAATTAATCGTTGCCGAATCTTAATAAATCGTTTTACCTTGAAGTTTGACACATAAGTGCCGCGAAGAGCAAAGTTCAGTGCTTTTTTTACAAAACCAACAAAAAATCCTCTATTATCATAGTATGGTATTTACAAGAACGTGGCATTTAATATTAATGATAAATGTTTAGAATATTAATTCTGCGTTTGTAATGAAGCTATCTTTGACGCACCCCACCCGAGGGTCCAACTCATTTCGCGCCCAATTTGAGGTCGATTAAAAACAAATTTCTATCAGTGTGCATTCAGCTTTTTAAGTAGTGCTGTGACTAATGTCGATTGCGGTGTATAAAAGCTGATGGTTTTTTATAGAGGCGTTCAAGGCATAAATAGTTATTTATGCGTTTTAAAGGAAATCAGAATGGAAAGTAAGTTTCGTCAGAGTAATAGCCTTCCGATTTACTTAATCAAATATAGCACTAATTACCATCGACATTTTCGCAAGATACAAAATTTGAATTTTGTTGTGGTCTAAACTTCGCATTTTATAATTCTGGGATACATTATCAAGTTTCACAAATTAAAAATATTTGTGCGATTACAATCGTCAATTTTATCGATAACTAGACTTCTCCCTACTCGTCCCCTAGCGTTCACTTGTGTCCCTGCACATATTGTGTTCGCCTTTGATCTCCGCTAGAGCTGTCATCGTCCAAACACCACAGACAATCACGCTCGGTTACTAGAACGGTGGTGACTTTTTATGTGTTTGGCGGCTTTTTAACTTTTTCTCACACCTAGTTTAAGGCTCTCTTGTACCACGTTTTTTCTCAGTGAACATTGGTCGATTGGCTGGGTGTATGTCGACTTTGTAGCCCCGGACTAGCAATTTGGTTTGTTTCCAAATTATTAAATTATTTTTTAAATTTTATTATTTTATGTAACTGTCAAATACTTTTTTACACCAAGACATACCTCCGAATACTGAAACGTCACTCAAAATTTAAGTACCACTTAAATTTATCAGATACTCAAAAGTGACGTTTGACAATACAAAATCTAAAGTTTAAGAGCTGCTCAAATGTTAAGCAGCCCTCAAATTTTGAGTGACGTTTCAGTATTCGGGGGATAGTTTCATAAAAAAAATGAAGAATGAGCCAACTAATTTATATCGTGTTTTGACCTAAACCTCGCCTTAAATATCTGTGTGTAATGTAACTATGTGTCTGTTTTGGACAATCCAATTTATAAGAATCTTGTATGGTACTCGAGTTTTTGGTGATGGTTTTTGAACTCTGTTCGATCATGGTCTGAATTAATTGTCAATACACTCGCATTATGAGCTACGCCCCTCTGCCAGTTTGCATCAATGAACATAATATTAGACTCGCGACTTTGATCTCTCACTAGTGCTGTCATCGTCCAAACATAGCGGCACACACGCAAAAGACTAAAACGGTGGTGACTTAATTGCCTCCTTTATTAACCCCGCGAATATTTTTGTTTATAATCCTCGACTCTTCCTCTGAAACGTTCAGAAACCACTCAAAAAAACTCTGTGACTGCCATGTTGCTATAGTATATTTATCCAAACGATAGTGATAAATGGCAATCACAAAGTTTTTTTTTGGTTTCAAAACGTGCATGACTGGGAAGAGTAAAACATTACAAAAACATTTGCATTTTAGTTAATTAAGTAACTAAAATACCAAAGAGTTTCCACGTAACAATCACTTAGTCAAGAATGCAGCCCCATTATTAGGTCCTCACAGAAACAATACGATCCCTACAATTGACATCGATCCAGAGCACTGATGAGGAGCCGTATCACGAACTCGTGATCCCAGTTCACACGTCACATCGCCAACACATGCAGCATACATCAACCACGTCTAATTACAAACCCTAAGGCTAAACCCAGTAAAAAACTCACGAATATGACGAAAAAATCTCACGATTGAAACAATCCTTACCGTTTATGGCGGGAATTTTACGAAACGTCAAATTAAAAGTTCGAATTTGGAATTTTTCCGTTGCGTTCGCGAAGTTGGTTGTATTTAGTGCGGCCCTTGGGGTAGTCGTGTGGCTAGATCATGACCGCCGGGGGGACACCGCAATGGGGCACAATTAGGTTGCTGCAGTTGGCAGCACCCACTCATCTTGGTAATGTTGTATGCCTGCTGTGTGTAATTTCTGAAAGTGTACCGTGCAGGTTGTTTATATTGTTACTGCATTTAATTTTATTGAGTAAAAATGGTATGTTGAAGTTTTTCTAGAATAAATAATTCTTGGTTAGTATAAAACCACCTCAATAAAAGTATGTTAAGTGAAACATAACGAAATATGTATTTAGTCAACATTTATTACTAAAACCCACGCCTGTTAGTATTTTTATGTATTTAAAAACAAGTTACTTTACCTAGAGTTAAGAGAGTACATAGACAATCACACAGAACTTCCCACAGCACCTGGCTATCACGGCCTCGCAGGTGACAACTCCAAAAGAAACCACTCACTACGTCCTTTTCCCTAACACAGAAGTTTGTGTTAGGTTCGCTCGCACGGTTACTGGCACAACTTCAGACAGTTTGCAGTAAACGGAGCACAACTGTCTCGGGAAAGATGCACCTGTTAGGAACTACGATGGTCGTGTCATAGAAGTTGTTGGTAGAAACTTACGTGTTTGGAGTTACACAGAGAGTGTTCTGGAACACGTTAGAGATCAAGACATTTTACCGATACTGGTAGAACCCGTATCTATAAACAAATCGAAATTAATACATACTTAAGTAAAATATTTAACGCAGTGTTTTTTAATCTGTGGGACGCGAAGCCTAATTCGGGGGGTCGCCCAAAAACAAACTATAAAAACATTTGGTTTAAAGGTTACTACTTCTATTATTTTTTTGTCTATTGCTTAAAAAATGTTTGCATAAGTAATTACCTACCTACTTAAACTCAAGTACTTTAATTTAAGTATGGATACGGGTGTATTATTTTTTTATTATCTATAAGTATATATTATGCTGGATAGTTGAAAAACTTGCGTACAATGGATATGCCATTCATTTGTCAGTTCAACAACGTAGCGTCAAACGCCTGATTAGAATTTTTACCTTCTTTTTTAGGGAATGGGAAATAATCATATAACTTCCCCCGCGGAGCGAGTGAAGGAGTCTCAAACTTTTACTGACTAAAACCCATTCATGTTTCTTCTTTTGCCCTTTGTGTTCCGGGGCCGCGGTATCTAATATGGCTGCAGGTTCAGCAGTTTTAGCAGCGTCTTTCAGTTCCTATTACATATTTACAGACGTACCTACAGTCAGCAAAGGAGATAAGTACCCAGGCTTGATAGATACAGTTGACATTATCATAAAAATCCATGATTGTTTTCGAATGAAGTTAAGTTTGTTTGATAGAAAACAAACAGTTCATAAAATAAATTAAATTTGTGTTTAAAACGTCTATCGGTTTAAAGATAAATTAAACTATATGACGAGCCTACTTGTCTCCTTTGATGACTGTACATGACACGATACTATATTGATATTAACTAGTTTCAGCTCTAGTGCGCTTTGTTCTATACATAAGTTTATATACATAAGGTTACATACGTATCTACATAGAAAGGTGTGCGTCTCGCGAGGCGTGGCTAGCTACCTCGCGGCAAGGCATTACGACCAGTGGTTACGGCGATATAACTGCCTTGCAATGTAGGCTACATAGTCTTACAGCGTGCTATTATCAGATTATGTTCGAATGAAATTGACAGCTGAATAGATTCTGTAAAAGGTATCTAGGTTATTTTTGTGCAAGGCGTGTGTGTATTGCCTCTTTGGTTTAGTAGTCGGAAGCGCGACTGCGGAGCTTGAGGTCGTATGTCTGGTTCCCGGATTGGGCAAAGCATTATTGGGTTTTCCATCAGGATTTTTTTAGTAACTATCACGGAGTCTGGATTTGTAAGTTGATGGCAATAAGCTCACCCCTTATTACATGGGACCATGGCCTCATAGAGACTCAGGATTTTTATTAATGTTATGAATACCTTCTGGATGACACGGAGTTTGTCCGTGCATATGTAAGAATGTCTCTGCTTAACCCTTTGGGTATACAGGTGTAACGTTATGCGGGTGTTGAACTAAGATTCCATCAAGTTTGTAGGATTTATCACAAATTCTTCCATAGGGCTCATTATCGCTAAACTTCACTAACCCCAGCGAAAAAGGCTGTGAAATAAGATTTTTATTTGTTTGTACTCGATTGCAATTTGTTTTTAAGGTCTTCATAAAAAGAAGGAGAAGGTTCTCAATTCGTCTTAAATTCTGCCAAAAACCCGCTTCACCCAGAGCGGGAGAAGTTATTGGATGATTACCCAACCCATCCACAAAAAAAGGCCAGATAGGTACGCTCCCATGAAAATCTTACACCCGTAAGGTTAAAATACTTGATCCTAAGTAATTACTTTAAAAACACTTCTATGCAATAGACAAGAATTTAAAGAAAAATCATTAATATCGTGATGGCCCAGAAGTCAAGCGCCTCGCTTTTCATGCACGAAGTTATGGGTTCAAATCCGGGAAATTACCAATGTGACTTTTTCAATTTATATACTTATAGGTACTTTTTAAGTTCGTGAGTAAGTGTTATCGATGAAGGAAACCCGCCTTGAGCAAGCGTGGTGATCAATATTCGTGCCCTCAATTTGAGAAGAGGCCCCCACAAATGTGACAGAATAGACTGGTATTATTATTATAAGAACTGTTAAACAAAGCAAAGCTATTATTTATCACTTTTGAAAGTTCTTCTTCTACTTACAGAATCAAAAACGTGTTTCAAAAATGACTTTTACTCAAGCGATCACTTTAACTTAAATATTGAAATCTTAGTTCATACTCAATAGTGCTCTTCAAAATGTTTGCTCAAGATTTTTAGATTATGTCGTCTTCTTGTGAATTATACTCTAAATGCATGTGAGTAATTATCATAATATATTATCATCACTCTAATCTACCAGTGATTGAGGATAAATAAACCTCAATAATTTCATAATAGCGATAATTTAAATAATAAATAATAGTCGAACGGAACTTCGTGACTATAATATTGCGATATGTCATATAACCCATTATTAGGTGTGACAAACTTAACCAAGCATTACTATAAAGCCTTATTTACTGGATGTTAAGGTTGTTTATCGCCTGAAATAGTGGTAGAATGGTAGGTAGTGGTTATGTACCAAAGAGGTTCGGTTAGTTTATAGAATAAATAATAGTAACTGAGTGAGGCATTATTGCAGTGTTCCTTTGCTGTGTAATTTTCCTATTTAAGGGGTTGCTCTTAAACCAATATTGTTTTAGACAAATTAGATATTGTTACTGTTAGGTGTATTTAAATGATTAATGCTGGTTTTCATTCGCTAAAGACATTGTACACCATTGAATTTAAAATAAGTAGATATCATGCAAATTAATCTTTATTCGATAACAATAATCGAATCGGGAACCTTGTGGGAATCTTTTGTTCTAAGGGTGAGGAAAACTATCCGATCGTGATAGTTTTATATTAGTACGAGGGGATAGGGCGAATCAGTCCGAAGACAATCTAAGAATCTATTATGATCAACCATTTCACATTCTACAACTGTTCACGTACCCATATATTATTGACAAAATAACTTTAACCTTGTGGTTATTATTAAGTTACTCTGTATGGTTGTCTCATATTCATGCAATAAAGATTTTATTTATTTAATACTAGCTGGCGCCCGCGGCTTCGCCCGCGTGATATCGAAAAAAACTGTATCCTATGTGTTATTCCAGACTATAATTTACCTCTGTGCCATATTTCATCAAGATCCGTTCAGCCGTTTTGACGTGAAAGAGTAACAAACATTCATAATCCATCCTCACAAACATTCGCATTTATTATATTACTGCGCCCCGCGGCTTCGCCCGCGTGATGATAAAAAATATTCTATGTGTTATTCCAGACTATAATCTACCTTTGTGCCAAATTTTATCAAGATCCGTTTTGTTGTTTTTTCGTGAAAGAGGATCAAACAAACATCCATACTCACAAACTTTCGCATTCATAATATTACTAGCTGTGCCCAGCGGTTTCACCCGCTGCTCATTTAGGGGTCTGAAAAATAGATGTTGGCTGATTCTCAGACCTACCCGATATGTACACAAAATTTCGTTTAAATCGGTCCAGCCGTTTCGGAGGAGTATGGGAACGAAAATTGTGACACGAGAATTTTATATATTAGAAGATAAATAGTAGGATATAGTAGGAAAAATCAATTGTCACAATGTATGACGGAGGATCTCTTGAGAATAGGTCGACCGATTTGGTAGTTTTTAGGGTTCCGGACCCAAAGGGTAAAACGGGGCCCAATTACTAAGACTCCGCTGTCCGTCTATCACCAGGCTGTAACATCTAATGAATCGAGATAGTTAGACAGTTGAAATTTTCACAGATAATGTACTTCTGCTGCCGCTATAACAAGAAATACTAAAAAAACAGAATAAAAAAAATATCGTGCCCATACAACAATCATGTTTTTTTATAGATAATGGCATGGCTCCCTTCGTGCGCGAATGCGACTTGCACTTGGCTGGTTTTTTTTATTGTTTTGTTAATAATGAGAACAAGAATTGTATGAATGAAAATTTTGACATTTTCTTCATGACTACCTATGTTGCACCCGTGCGAATTCGGAGTAAGACGCTAGTACTTAGCAATAATATTCTTCTTCTTCTTCGCTGTTTCCTCCCCGCTGAGAATCGCGACCAGATATGACAAGTCACCAAGCTATGCGGTCTCTTGCAGTGTGAAGCAGAAGACCGATATACACAGAAGCTACCTCCGATACCCTTGCTGATGTCATTGTTATATAGACATTTATGATTATTTTTAATTGACATTCAAGTCAATAATAGGTACAATTTGGAATATTGTATGTTAGTGTTCTCTTATTCTACAATAAGAGAACACTTTGTCTACTTGTCAACTTTCAGTACTTTATTTTTTATGCAAATAAATGATTTTGATTTTGATCGCATCTGACGCCTACCCGTTTAGGTGCCTTGCGTGCGTTTGCCTTATATCCAGCCCAGTATATAAGCCTTTCCAGACAATGCCTAGGCGAACAGATAATCCTTACTAATATTATAAAAGCGAACGTGAGTTTGTTTGTTTGTAACATCTTCACGCCTAAATGGCTAAACCGATTTTGATGAATTTTGGTACAGAGATAGTTCGGACCCTGGATACAGACATAGGCTAAAAAGGTGAGAAAAGGGGGAGAAAGAGGAAAGAAAAGGGGAGAGAAAGATATCGATCATCACGCGGGTTAAAGTTAGTGTTAGCACAAAGTATGCCACGCAGACGAAGTCGCGGGCGGAAGCTAGTATGTCCTATAAAGTGAAGGGCAAGCATCAAACAGTTGTCACTAACTGTTAGTTAAATCGAGGGAAAGAAAAAGGCAAAGCAGGTGATTTCCTAAAATAGACGAATTTAGAGTTTAAAACTTTTAATAATGAAGTTCGAGTCTTAAGAACTCTTTACCGAATACTCTAATATTTGAATAATAAGAAACTTTGTTTTTAAATTACAGTTTTCCCACTAGGACAGAATTTAAGTTGCTAAAATAGGCGTTTCTAAAATTTAAGAGAACAGTAATTTCAATTGTTATTTTACTTCGGCCTCCATTTATATTTGAGTTCTTTCAAAAACATATGTACTCCTGAGAATACAATTAATATAATATTATATAGTTAAATTGCTAACAATTTTAATAAAACAGTAATCTAGCCTATGAATGATATCCTTTTCATTCCATGACTGTTATAGTTTAAATGGTTCATTTGGTTTGGCCTGAAATCAAAACTTTTTCTAGATTTCCGTCCCTTAAAAGGAAAAAAATATTTGTATGACCTGCAGAGAGTTGTTTCGGGTCAGGGTGTTTGTGTATGTGAGTTTAAATGTTTGTAAACGCACCCACGATACAGGAGAAATTCCTTGTGTGGGGCAACGTTTTTATAAAAAGAAAAGAAAAACGGAACCCTTATAGAATCACTTTGTTGTCTGTCTGTCTGTCAAAGCCCTTTATCGGGAACGCGTGGAGGTATCGAGTTGAAATTAAAATCTTATACTCAAGTCTGTGGTCCCTTGGGCTTGAAGCTGTAAAAATCAACCCTCTAAGTCTACGCAGGCAAAGGATATGGCCGTTTATGTCACAAGGGCGGCTTTCAAAATGTTTACCAACAAGGACCCAGTCAATATCATTGCCAAGCGTCAAAAATATCCTATCCTTGCAGTGTTGCAAGGATATTTTTAATGCTTGAGAACTTTACAACAAGTTCTCAATAATTTGACGAGTACTATTATATAAATATCAACACTTAACACGTAGTTCATAAGTAGGCACTTGATATTAAAAATAGACAAATTAAATGACAAACAAAACGTCCCTCAAAGTGCGACACTTCGAACTTAATTTAATTTATTTGTTGCCAACAAATAAATTAAATTATCGCGAAACAATGTGCAGCTATTATAATTCGAATTTTAAATGTAACAGATCTGCAGTGAACGTAGCGAATGAATGAGTGATTGTTATTTAAGCGGGAGTCGCTATTGATCGGTAACAATGCCCTCGGTACTAAAAGGGACCTTATAGAGTTGTATAGACGTTGCATATTTTAGAGAAGGCTTTTGTCGTTGTTCTAAACTTGAATGTGTTTTTACTTTTTGATATTATAGGGTGTAAATGGAACCTTCCCGAAACCGCAGTCTGTGCTTTTCGGCCTTGTTAAAGGTATTTTAAAAGTGTTTCTAAAGGGACAACTTCTTTTAGCAACATAAACGTGACATTTCTATGAGAATAAGTAATTGTTAAATATTAAATGTTTAAACATGCACTAAATACTGACCAAAATCTACAACAGATTTTGGTCAGGCAATAAAAGCAAAACAAATATTAAGTAACGTATGATACCGCTGTATTCAATGCCCCTTCCAAAGTCTATGATTTAGCTAAGGGTTGCTCAACCCTTTCCCTTTCGGCAGCCATGACAATACACTCCACTCTGGGTACGTTCAAAGCTCCTTCACTAACTGATCGCCTGGTACTTTTGTCGCAATTCCGTAGCAATCGTAGCAATTTCGTAGCTTAATTTATTTTCGTAGCGCAAAATCGCATGTCACTGCGCTCGCTAGATGAGTAGTTGATGGAAACATCTATGTCGGAGTTTTTTTTGCTTTGGTTTATAGGAATTAGTCTTAGAATAATAAAATGAGAGTTCATGACGTAACGTGATGTGAACTTTTTAGTAATTCTCGCTGATTGGCTTCATGTTTGCATAGGACGTTTTCGTCAACTAGTATTTTCATATCGTTCCATATAGTCTCAACATCATAATCGTTTTGAACAACAGAAAAAGAGAGAAAGAACAACGAACACAGTTTATAATAATAATTATGAAACAAACCCATATACTCCAATTTAAAATGACCAACATATAATTCACCAAAGTTTGTCCCATTTACAAGTCGGGCCACGAACAAGTGCACACTCATTTTACTTTTATTTTTATAAGAAATATGATTGTGTAGCGAGCGCGCGGCCAGCCCGGGGCGCGGATATTTTCAAAATAATAATTAAGCGGATACATTTATTATGCCGCACGAATATGTAATGTGCTCTGAGATCACAAAACACATGGTGTTTGATCGTTACAGCTTTGTTTTTTCATTGGAGTTTTTCTTGTTTGTTATGTGAAATGTTTTTGTAATTGAAAAATTGAATGGTTAAGGTGGTACGACATATTGGTTGTGAAACGGTAATGATACAAAATACATTTAAAAATCTGCAGTAATCAAGAATAACACTATACATAAATCTGATTATAACTATTCTAACTAAATCCTCCGGCCTCTGACAGACACCGGGCTGCACCAATGCTTGCCCCTTTTTTATAAATGGGAAATTATCTAACTTCCCCCGCACTGGGCGGAGTCTGACAAAGAAAAGTCTGACAGCAGGGGGACACCCCCCCTGCTGTCAGACTGAAAACCAATCAATGTTCCTTCTTTTGCTCTTTGTGTTCCGAGGCCGCGATCTCTTTCGATCAACCCGAAAACACGGCAGGCAGTGGCCTGGCAGGCCCCTCTGCTTTGCTGACATCTCTTTGAGGCGCGCGTGGAACATGAACGCGCCGTCAAAACGGACTGTCGTCACTAAATAGATGGACTACGGTACTAGGGAGTGAGCTACCCTTTACTCAACGTCCACAGAGTCGCGTCTCCGGTGGCCGGGAGTCCTCCCGGCGCGGCGGCTGGTTTGATTTCAGGTTCAATGCTTGTTGTTAGTGAGGGTCACATGTCTTTTTTTTCTAGAACATGAACACAACATTCCCTCACAATATTCACCTTCACCGTTTTGAGGGCAGAATGACATTACAGACTGAAACTTTCCATTCATTTTCTCTTAATCATTGAAGTATTGAGCATACAGGAAACAAGTATTTATGAATTCAATGTATACTAAACGCTCTATCTACAAGTCAAACCTTCAATTATTTCATTAAGATGACTCGTTTATCCATGTCCCGCTGATATACGACATCGTTTACAAACGGCTGCATTAATTCCTCTTCCTTCTATTACTTGTCCGAGGTTTAAATGCCATAAAATTGATAATTATTAGTGGTACTAAACTCAAGCCTCAAGCAACTGGTAAGATACTCGTTTGGCGTATCTTAAGATAAGACAAATAAATTTAACGAAATAAAATATATTTTATAACATTTAGTGACTACGACATAATTATGCGAAGCAGTAGTTAATTCATATTTATTTATCCTATGGTTTTTTCATTAATGTACTTCGACCAACTCCACAATGCGAGCTTAGCGTGGGCTGGTGAATATCATATGTCCACGAATTTTTGGTTTTAAGACAGGTATTCAGTTTTTTTGCGATGTTCTACTTCGCCGTTTGAGACTCCTGATTAAATAAAATTAAACAAGTAAAGTATCTCCCCGGATTACAAACTAAGAGACGTAACTCGGGGCCGTTACCTCTGAGCCATCTCTGCTTCAATAATATTACCTTTATTATAAACTTTTCCATAATAATACCAGAGTGTAATTGTCCCACTGCTGGGCAAAGTCCTCTTCTCATACAGACAAGGCACGAATATTGATCACCACGCTGATTTAAGACTTATATACATTTTTACTCCAGGTTCCCTCACGATGTTTTCCTACACTGATGTATGTGATGTCTTAGATAAACTTTAGTAAGTACTTACGTATTTTATTATTTCATACCAAAAATACATTCCTATCAAAAGTAGCCCATGAACTAATGAGCCCACCCCCTGTACGCGATCTAAGCCGTCAGCGTACAGGGTGCGTTCATTACTGCACCGCGGCAGCTGCGCGCGTCGCCCGCGGCTCGGATTCCGCGCCCGCGCCGCTCCACCGTATCGCACCGGACACGGTATGCTACGGCTATGGGCGTATGGTAATTCTGTGAAAGGGATTTTTGATTTTGTTGGTATATGATGGGTTGTTATAAGTACCCATTTTTTATAATTGTTTTAGATGTTGATCAAATTTTAGACTGTTAAGTTTTATTAGGTGTAGCATTCTTTAACTTCAACAGTTTTTAAGATCCTTGAAGTTTGTGAATTAATCAACAAAAAAAATTTAGTTTTTTTTTAATAAATCAAAAACTAGATTATTTAATTATATAAAATAATATAAATTTGCAATTTATTAATTTAATAGTGACTCCATACTTCTACACCCAAGTGCACGGCCAGTTTGAATTGAATGTCAAAAGAGCAGGTTTTCTTTTTTGAAATGGAATAATAGTAAAATAAATGCAATTGTGGGTTATTTACTAAAAAAAAATTACCTCTGAGTTTACAGAAAAACTAGAAACATTTCATCTGCATTAATATCTACCAAAATGAAATACGATAAAAACAAATAACACCAGAGCCTCCGGCCATTACTGAATTTATTCGGAGCGTTGTTTTTTGAATCTGGAATAATCCAGGTGCTAAGTTGAAATATTAAAATATGAATCATTCAAATTCAGTTTTAATTCTTTTAGTGCAGTTTCTGCGTTTGACTGCTCTCTGTCAAAGGACAATGGAAAAAATTGTATAAACTCCATACAAATTTCCCATCCCTTGTAGCAATATATGCCATGTGGTCTAAAGTTGTACCACATAAAAGAATTAATAAAGAGCGAATAATCTCCTTTAAGAACAATGTTTGGCCTAGATCTTTATTGCTATGCTAGTATTACTACCTACTTGCTTTATTTATTTCATGATGAGTTAACGCTAAAGGACATAATCTATAAAAAGGGAAATGAGAAAATTCAGTTTCGGTGATTAGACAGTTTCATTAATTCGACAGTTGCGTCGATTAGTCACAGTTTCCATAATTAGTCAGTTTTATTCAACTTATCAGTTAAAGTAAATTCGGTAGAAAATTAGTCACACAGTTGCAAAATGTATTGAGCCACAGTTACTCAAATCTGAACACTCACGCAAATGATGCAACAACCCTTCAAAAAGCAATCGCGATTCGTAACCATGGCAACGCGCAACGGCGGCGTCGCAAGCATGAAACTTCATTGCTTCGCCTAGTACGAACCCTCAGCAGCTCATCCCGACCGTGGCATTGCCCAAACGGGCCCGAACACACCTTGATGATCTTCCACCAACCATCCACTACCCTCTGGACCCTTATAAAAACAAACAGAATCATAACCCACCTTAATAAAGTGCATTTTGAAGTGCGCGAGGGGTCTGGAGAAAGTGGTAGGACCCTAAGGCGATTTTGCATGCCTCTTGCACGCACAAATGAAAACTCCATGTAGGAGTAACTAAGTTGTTGTCAAATTGATTTTAGAGGCACGTCTTTGTGCGAGTAAGCTGTGAAGTTTGTTAAATTACATGATGTGCAGTTTTTCTGAAGTTCTATTAAGTGTTTTATTTATTTATGTAGATACTATCTGTTACCCGCGTTTTTGTTTGTACGCATCAGGTTCAATTGCATCGCAATTGACCTTGCCTTATAGCCGTTCTATTATAATGCATTTCATAAGAGTTGTCAAATAGTCGAGGAATATGGACATATTGCAATACTGTTCACTTCCCTAATTTATTAGCGTGATAATATATAGCCTATGTCATTTCCCAAGTTCAAATAAATAAATAATAATAAATATCTTGGGACAACTCACACACGGCTATCTGATCCCAAGCTAAGCAGAGCTTGTGTTATGGTAACCAGACAACTGATATACATACTTATATAATCTATAAATACATACATATTATAGATAAATCACACCCAGACACAGAACAAACAATCATGCTCATCACACAAAGTTTGTCCTGGGTGGGAATCGAACCCACGACCTCCGGCTCAGCAGTCAGGGCCACTAACCACTAGACCAACAGGCCCGTCAAATCAATTGCCTTGCCGAATTTCATTACGATCTCATCAGCTGTTTAGTCGTAAAAAGTAACAAATACACAAACAGAGTCAGGTACTATCAAATATTATATTTAATCTTTCTCGTTTCTTCTTATTTATAAAAAATCTCATTTCACAGTTTTAGTTGCCATACTCTTCTGAAACGGCTAGACCGATTTTTATAAAATTTTGTATATATTCTTTATATTTCTGTAGCACTGAGAATTGGTCGTAATCTATTTTTTTTAAGCTAAGAAGCGGGTGGTACCGCTGGGCACGGCTAGTATTCTTCAAGCACAGAAGCAGACAGCTACTATGAGTCCTTTGGAGTGTCAAGAATTAATCGTGAATAATTAACGCGCTGTTTGTGTAAGAAATGATATGAAATAGAAAAATGATGCCGTGACGTCAGACAGCGGAGAATGGAAGAAGAAAACGTGTTGCGCTGACCCCAAATAAAATGGAACAAGGGCAGGAAAATGACGCGCGTTTTTAGCTTCACCATCAATTGGGCTCATTTCCCAGCTTCTCATTGAGCTGAGTTCTGCATACAAGTATAGTTTGTTTATCAACCCATGGTTAACTAAGAGGCGTCACTCTAAAGCCAATAAGGTGGACTTCCAAAGATGGCAGATAGAATGCACCCTTTTAATGCAAAGGCACAGCACCGAATTTCAACGTTTTGTCTCAAAAATCCTTCTGACTGTGATGGAATAATGTGTAACGCATTTCAGGTGCCGGTCACATCTTAGGGCAGTACTTTAATTCAAGCCAATATGGGCCCATAGGCGGCGTAAATCTCTGACAACAGGTTAGGCTCTAACCACGCGATCCTACTAATATTATAAATGCGAATGTTTGTGAGGATGGATGGATATGTCGACGGTCCCTACGTACATAAAGACATGTCGAAAATGGCATTTTTGTTTATTGTATCATTGGCTTTAGATTATCTATGCGCACATGCTGACATACGATTTTTAGTTTTATTTACCTTGGGGTCGTTCAAGTATTACGTAAGCAGATTTATTACAATTATTTACCCCCCCATCCCCCTTGTCAGCAAAAGTAAGCAAAGCTCTTACCCCCTCCCCCCATGCTTACGTAAACATTGTCAATTACTGTATTGTTTTTTTTTAATATTATAATAATTATAATTTTAAAAATAAGAAAATAGATTTAGGATAGAGATTAGATTTTATTGATACGGTATTCAACATAGAGTAAGGGACAAAAATATTATAATCTTGCAAACATTATTTGCGAAAATCCCCGAAAATGCGTTTTGTTTTCAAGCTAAGACAATGTGAGGGTTGCCATTCGGTAAAAAAGTAAATAACTACCGATGACGTAATCATCATCTAGACTCCCCTACCCCCCATGTCATCCAAAATAAGCAAAGCAAAGACTTCCCCGCCCCCCCCCATAGTGCTTACGTAATACTTGAACGGCCCCCTTGTTTTAGAAATCGTATAAGAGAACAAGTTTTAAAAATACAACGAATAAGTGTCGTAGAAACGGTCATCTATCAGTTTTTCCAAGAAAACGTGAAAAAATTAAATACTTATGTGTAAATAGCATTATCAAGCTCTTAAAACTGTTAAAATATTGTAGAAAGAAAATATTTATTATTGCTCATAGAATTATTTCTAGGGCGTGTTGAACACAAATTACGCTCTCCTGTAAACCTCGGTTTTTGACTTAACCTAATGTACGTAGGAACCGTCGATGTGGATGTTTGTAACTCTTTCACGTCAAAACGGATGAACGGATCTTGATGAAATTTGGCACAGGGGTAGATTATAGTCTTTTTTTCGATATCACGGGTGGAGCCGCTGGCGCCAGCTAGTAATTAATAAATGATGACCTAAATGCCAGCACCTTCACACATCACTCTTGACATACAACCTTACTCGCTAGACCTGCATTTCACAGTCGCTCTGCATAGGTACCTCCTCATCAATCAAAGCGCTTGACTCGTAGCGTTTAGTTTCGGCACTTCTCTAGTTTACTCGTCATTTAATCAGTCACCTCCCTTTTAGTCATGTGATCCTTCACACAGTCGTGAAGTTGAGGAGCTCGTGGCTAAATAATAGCAGCCGCTCGGGTCGATCTTTAGGTTAAGCCGCGCTTGCCTAGGTTGGTCTGTGAATGAATGTCCACCCGTTACATACCGAGTTTCCTCCGTGCCTCGGAAAGTACGTTAAGCCGTTGGTCCCGGCTGTCATTTGTAGATCTTTGACAGTCGTTACAGGTAGTCAGTGTTCCGAAAGTCTGACAACCAGTCTTACCAAAGGGTATCGCATTACCCAGTACTAACTGGGTTGTGGAGGTCAGATAGGCAGTCGCTCCATGTAAAATACTGCTATTCAGCTGCATCCGGTTAGACTGGGAGCCGACCCAAACATAGTTGGGAAAAAGCTAGGAAGATGATCTTTCACACAGTCGATCCATTGTGTCTTTAGTTTTCCTCTACTCTTATAGCTATCAAAATGGTCTTTAAATAGGTTGGTACTTTTTGACCATAACGTCACGCCAGGATTAGGCCAAGGAGGTCACCAATTGGCATCGACTGCTACGCTGCGTGTTGCGGGTTCCATCCCCTTATGTAACAAATATTTCTTTGGCCTAGTTATTCTAGGTCTGGCTATTTATATGTGAGTTTAAATGTTTGTAAACGCACCCGCGAATAAACAGGAGAAATTCATAGTGTCAACTTAAAAAAAAACTCGCCTTTTATTTTGCAAGTCTATTGCCATAAACCGGACATAAAGCCAACAACAGACTTACTACTGATAAATTCCTTTTGAACACTTAAGAACCGCCTTTGACATTTACAACCGTGTCATTACCCTACACGCTAGGGCTGCATTTCACACCCACTCCAGATACCTCCTCATCAATCAAAGCACTTGACTCGTACCGTTTAGTCACGGCCAGTTGCGCAAGCGCCGCTAGGGGGCGCTATCTCATCATCAGCTACAAATTGGACAGTTTATCGCGCAATTTGATTTTAATACGATCAGATAACATCGTCGATTGTAGGGGAAGATAGTGTTTGTGGAGTCCGTTTAGGGTCACTTTGATGTCTAAATTGAATTTATTGACGGAATATTTTTTTCTTTTTAAAAATCATTGTGACAAGCCACCAGATGGTGAGTTCACATTTAAAGCAAGAGCATTCTAAATTTGAAACAACTCTTGTGCCTAAGAACATTGAATTGGCCCTAGCGATAGTTTAGTCCCTAGCCTTCTTTTTAATTTTTTTTTTCGGGTGGGATATCATCCATTGACTTCCCCCGCTCTAGGCGGAGCAGACTTGTACTGACTAAAACCCACCCATGTTCCTTCTATTGCCCTTTACGTTCCGGGGCCGCGGTATCTCTTTCGAACAACCTGGAACCCCGGCAGGTAGTCCCTAGCCTTACAAGTATTTTCTGGTATTTTTAATTAAAAAAAAATCTGAAAATATATAATTATTTTGATTTAAAAGTGTCTCCATAGAGTTTCACAGAGACGTCCTACGCTTTGGAATGAGCAACGACTTCCATTTAGCTTTTGTCATCCAAAAAGGCCTGTAATGGTCTAATTAAAAAAAAAAGAGATTAGAGTTTGAGTGGTATACTTTAATTTTCTAGTTTAATATACTTACGCGTAAATTCGTACAAGACTATTCAGTTTGAAAGGTTGATCAATAATGAAAAATACAAAAATAAACCCTCTTGGGACCCAAAACATCCTTACTAATATTATAAAAGCGAAAGTGAGTTTGTTTGTTTGTTACCTCTTAACGCTTGAATGGCTAAACCGATTTTGATGAATTTTGGTACAGAGATAGTTGGAAACCAGGAGACGGATTTTTTGTTTTTAAAGTGGGATATGAGGGAGCACGAGGGAAGAAATGGGAAAACTTAGCGTTGCTATTACAAATCAATAAGGCGCAAGGGTAGATACTGTGTTATACCAAATTTAACGCGAGCGAAGCCGCGGGCAAAAGCTAGTTTAATATAACTGTTCAGGTACATATGCACTTACTCGACACTTGCTTTCAAATGACACTTGACAAATTGCCCAACACTCCGTGTGCCAACACCTTGAAAGGTGATAATCGTTAAAACGATCAACTCAGTTATGTCAAACAAAAATTTCACGCGTATAGTTTTAAATTCATTAGCAAGCAGGCAGGTAATGAAAAGTAATGGAGACACGTTAACATTCAATTCTAGACTACTATAATGGCAAAATTGTGGAGGTAAGTTCTGAAAACATCTGTCAAGTAAATAGAATAGAAAAAGGTTTTACGTAAAGGGTATAGCATGTTTTTTTAATTAAATTCATTGGCCTAAGTCGCCTCAGGTCTCCTATTACATAGAGTGTAAACGGACCATCACAGTCGTCAACCATGCATTCTTCACACCAAATAAAGTAACTCTACGCAAACATTATTACTGGAGAGCGACTTCTTTTGGGTGACAAATTACGTTTCACGGCAAAACTCCATGTTACGCACTCAAACAAAACCATTGTGCTGGTGGATGTATAGAATAGTACGGGGGGAGGTACAGATGCGTACTTAATGAAGGCATTAAGTCTGTCTGTTAGGTTATGCAGAGACGAACAGTGGTAGGTGTAAAATTATAATTCAGAAATATATTTTACTAATTTATAAAATACTAAAAATATAAAACAAAATACTATACATATTATAAAAAACATAAAAATGAAAATAAATGGTGACAAACAGATTGTACTCGCGAATTTTAATTCTAAAAGAAGGTTGGTTGCCATCCTGATTTCCTGGGGAAGCACATTCCATAGAGAATTAGACTGGAAAAGAATGATCAGTGAGGAAGTTAGTGCGGTGAGAGGTTCATTTTTTAGTTAAGTTGTTCATTTTCATAATGTGGGACCACACGTGAGGTCTTGAGTCTATTACGTTACACTCGCATTGGATTTCAAACTATGGCTTGCAAATGAACTTGTTCACACACCCATTTTCCTTCATTTAGCCTTTATGTTCCGGGGCCACGGATCTTTTTTGACCAACCCACAGCTCCGGTGGTAATATGGCTTAGTTTCAATTTAAAGAGCAAAGGTTCAATCTAGATAGATAATAAAACTAACTGCAAAAGTCCTTGCGCCCACATTGTTTCGTTATCCCCGAGTCAACGCATCTCACCCCGGTTCGCGTCCGTATTATTGATTCGTCTGGGAGAAGCACGTCCCGCTCTCCGGGAGGTTTCCCGATTTGCGGTTGAATAGATTCCTTGCATTATTTGTGTAGCGATGTAATTCGATTAGGTTTTAAATGACGTTTAGTTTCCTTCTGTTTTTGTGAAAGATGTTTTTGGATTTCTACTAAGTTGTTTTTTTTTGTATTTAGTGGGCCTGTGCATAACTATTGACACATGGGTAGTCACTTATACAGGATGTCAATGAACCCGTCACGAAGCTGTCAAACATGCATTCTGTACATCAGACAAAGTAACTCTACTGTAGAGTATTGCTTTATTTTTATTTGTAACTAGCTGGCGCCCGCGGCTTCACCCGGGTGATATAAAAAAAGTATCCTATGTGTTACTCCAGACTATAATCTAACTCTGTGCCAAATTTCATCAAGATCCGTTCAGCCGTTTTGACGTGAAAGAGTAACAAAGATCCATACATCTATGCATCCATCCATCCTCACAAACATTCGCATTTATAATATTAGTAGGATGTAGGATATAGTAGGATTTATTTTTTCCCTCTTTTTGCTGTGTTGATTAATGCATCCTTTGTTTTGTTTCCTGCACTCCCTGTACTAGAATCGAATTGTTGAGGCGTGGGAGGGCCCTGGTGACCCGTAATAGGTACAGGTTTTTCACTGAAACCTACTTATAGTACCATTCTCTCACAAAGTTAACTTTTCTATTATTATTATTTATTGCTGGTAAAAGACTTTTTAAGAGGTGAAAAACCTTATTTTACGTTAAAACTCAATGTCACTCAAAACATTGAATAGGATGGGAGTCGGAGAGGCATTTAAGGGGACATTAACTGCGTCTAACCTTGACAGTAGTCAGCCATAGACTGCCGCCCCCCGTCGCCCGCCAGAGCCCCGCTTCAACGCGCACCAAGATTATTCGAAAAAACAACCCACCTTGATTTATCAAACACAATACAAATAAAAGCCGTATACTAAAATATGGGTCATTAAATTGTCTTTTATATAATTAAAGTTTCATGTAAATACGCCCCATAGTTTTTGCGTGATTATCGTTTTTTTGTCCACGTTAGACAATACTTTACAAATTAATTACACTATGTTATTAAAATATAATTTCACATTTTCACATATCAAATTATGAATAAAATTGTCTAGTATAACATATATTTTTTTCAAAGAAATAAGACTACAAGTTTAGACGTGATGTTCAATATAAAATTATTAAAAGTCGTTAATCTGCGCCTTAAAGTAAATTCATAAACTAAAAAACTTGGGCTTAAATGAAAGGTTGAAAACAACTTAGAACTTTAAACCCCAATATCCTAGTAATTTAAGGTTCCTAGGTACGGTCTTAAACAGAAGAAATATCGCAGTGATAGGTGGAACAAGTACTATTCGTTTTCGTTAATTGAACTATTGCACCCAGTAGAGTATTTACTATTTTATTTTAAGCCGCAAAATGTTTACGGATTTACAGCAGAAATAACTCTTAAAACTCAAACACTTTTCTTCCAAACAATTTCCTTTCTAGCAACACTGTAAGTATAAATATAAATAAATGTAGTACAAATAACAGTAACGAACTCAAAATAAAGTGTATTTCCTTCACAAGTCAACAGGGAGGCGCCCGTGTAAATTGCTATATCCGGTCGGCCGGTCCATTTCCACCAATAAAGTCCACTTCCGGCGGCGCGGCCCGCCAGGTGGCAGCACTATTTAGTTTGTTCCGTCGCTTCCGCCTAAGGAATAAGGTTTTCAGTCGGTAAATGTGATTTTACGGCAGTTTGACCGATGTGTAGACGTGGCCCGTTTGCAGACAAACTTTAATATACTGCGATAGTTTTATGTTAGTTGACATTTTGTTCTCAGGCTGGGTGACAACCATTTGTGTTGAATGTAATATATTTTAATACTAGCTTTTGCCCGCGGCTTCGCTCGCGTTAAATTCGGTAGCGCCTTATTGATTTGTAATAGCAACGCTAAGTTTTCCCGTTTCTTCCCTCTTTCTCCCTCATAACCCACTCTTTTTAAAAAAAATAATAGCCTATGTCCGTCTCCTGGTTCCCAACTATCTCTGTACGAAAATTCATCAAAATCGGTTTAGCCATTAAAGTGTGAAGAGGTAACAAACAAACAAACTCACTTTCGCTTTTATAATATTAGTAAGGAAGTAAGGATGCTATGGGTACAATACAATCACGAACAATTAATAATAATAATAATATATCTTTATTTTCTCGCTTGTTATAGTACGTATCAACACCCAAAACTGCAAGAATGCATCAGCCTAGAAACAGCCGCGTGCCTACCTACAAAGTGCTGACGCCGCTTGTGACGTTCATCATACGATGCCCCCGTTTACCGGACTTGAGTGTTTTTTTAGCAATAAGTAATCATGTGAAGGTTTGGCATTCATTCTGTATCTAATATCGATCGGAATAGGAATTATATTTTATAATACCTAATTAATATTGTAATTTTACCTTTTTAATTAAACTTAGTAAATTTCATTTTCGTTTTATTTGCGCATATTTCACTTCACAAAGGTACACATTGGCACATAGGTATAAAAAATACAAATTTGAGAATAACATTGTAAAAGATGCATAATAAGTGTTCTAAATTTATACACGCGTAAAAATCTAAATCAATTTCCTCCTAATCTTGTTTATCAACGGTTTACCTTTTGACAAACATAGTCTTTTGGAAGTCATGTACCTACTTAATAACGGAATTGGTCTTATCTCAAAGTAGAAACGGTTATATCACCAGAAAATCGTTTTTTGTTATGTGTAAATATTTCATTGCTCGACACTTTACCGTGTCTTACTGCTTTGCAATTCAATTAATCTGAGCACACTTTCTGAATCTTACCATATCCTGAGAAACCTGAGTTAAGACGCCATAAAAGTGGACATAGCGTAGTACACACGACGGCAGGTCAACCTATTAAAAACCATTATAATCTGATCTCTCTTCTACGGATCACACACCGTAGTACAGAGATCAGGTTAAAATGGTTTTGTATGAGGTTGATGTGCCGTCTTGTAAACATCGATAAGTTAAATGAGGTCAGTTTGGTCTTAGTTGGTCAACGTCATCATGTATTAATGCCTAGGATTCCATCTCACTTCTATTAAAGTGTGGATATTTGTTACCCAATCCGCTAGAACAACCGCTGAATGGAACGAGATGGAATTTGACAGAGATAGACTGCAATTTGGAATAGCACCTAGCTTTTTAGGGTTCCGTACCTCAAAAAGAAAACACTGAACTGTTATAGAATCACTTTGTATTTCGTCTGTCTGTCTGCCAAGACTCTTTATCTTGGGAACGCATGAAGGTATCTCGTTGAAATAATAAAACTATAAACTCAAATCTGTGGTCCCTTGGAGCAGTGAAAAATCAACCCTCTAAGTCTACGCATTCAAAAAATTTGGCCGTTTATGTCACAAGTTTGTGCAGAACCATCAGTGCGCAAGTCCGACTCGCAATTGGCCGGTGTTTTTTCTGTTTTTAAGCTTGCGTGGAACCCTTTTGACTACAATCGCCTGTTGTGAAGAAATAAAATGGCGTTCGTTTTTGTCTACTTACCTTTGATAAAAATACCTATCATTAATTGGATCCTAGGAATAAAATTCCACTCACCTGCCATCCGTTAGGCTCCAGGGCCAGATATGTCATCGAACGATCCGGTCATAGGTAAAGAGTTTATCACCCTTATCACTGAGTTCTCCGGTCATCACCATACAGTCAGCGCCATGACGACCATATCAGCACGACACAGGGATCGTTCTGAAAGTCTGGTTCACGGTCATCACTTGTCTATTGCCAAAGTTTTAATGTTCACTAAAGAGTTCTTATATGTTCCTGAAACTTCTTGTTCAGTCACGTACAGCACTGGCTGAAACAAAAGCAAAAAATATTCAATTGTGGCTTTAAATACTGGACCTCAAAATTAAAAAGAAAACGATAACCTTAAGATCACTTTATTGTTTGTCTGTCAGTCTGTCAAGACCCTTTATCTTGGGAACGCGTGGAAGTATCGAGTTGAAATTAAAACCATACCACAACTATACATCAACTCTCTGAATCGACGCAGGCGGTTACGGCACGCTCGTAGTGCGAGTCCGTATAGGGTATTTGTTATTTGGGTAATTGTTATATTCTAACTCGATTAAAATGAAAAAAACGTACAGACGCCTGCACATCAAGCTACTACAATCTGTCAGATTTCTTTGATAGATTTTCGACTTTATTTCTAAAGTATAAGGTTCAAGGTTCATTGGGAAAAATTGACAGTTTCGGGTAGCTTGACCTGCTGGCGTCTGTACATCCTGAGAATTCTGACAGCTGTCACTTTAATCAAGTTACATTTTAAGAACTACACATGATCTGTGTCTACTGTAGTTCTCCGGTGTTCTGCATAAAATCCAGGTTCATTTGGGTGAATATCGATTGACGACAGGCCGTGTCGACGGCGCGTTCGTGTTTCACGCGCGCCTCAAAGAGATGTTAGCAAAGCAGAGGGGCTTGCCAGAGCCTCCGCCTGCCGGGATTGCGGGTTGTTCAAAAGAGATACCGCGGCCCCGGAACGTAAAGGGCAATAGAAGGAACATGGGTGGGTTTTAGTCAGTAAAAGTCTGACATGCCCCCCCGCTCCGCCTAGAGCGGGGGAAGTCATTAGATGATTTCTCACCCGAAAAAAAAAATACTATAACTAAAAATGCTGAAATAAAAAACTTTTTTGCAAAAAATAAAACCGAAGGCAGGAAGTCCAAACAGAAGTCGGTGGCAAAAAAGTCAACGAAACCAACAAAAGCCACCGACTTCCGGAAATGGGTGAATATCAACAAGTCCATATTTTTTGTCAATTTTGGTGGCAAAATTTTACTTTACTTTTCGTGAAAACTATTGACCTAGGACAAAAATAGAAAGTTCAAGCTTCAGGAATCTTCATGAGGTCAGAAAATATCCTGGTAACTTTTTGAGATATTTGAGTTCAAAGACTAGTGTAGCCACCAAAATTGAAACTTGTCCACCAAAATTGAAAGATGACCACCAAAATTGATATTGGTCCACCAAAATTGAAAGTGCTTAAAACAATACATTAAAAATCAGTTTTTGTCACAAACTTAAATCTCACTAATAAAGCTCAATGACCAAAAAACTCCATCAGTTATTAAAACTCAGTCTTGTTATTTATTATATTTCGTTTATTCAGTTACATACATTTTAATTAAATTTTTAAATATTTCTTAATAAAAACATAGAAAATAAAAAAGAAACATTTAAAAATACAAAAAATAGTACCCCACCGGCATCGGGAACAGGGTCGAAGCTACCGGTGGTTAGAGTTCCAGAGACAGGAACCTCCTCACAATTCGGTACAACGAGGAGAACTGTCTTCTGAATCAGGCCCTTGATCCAACCGCCTAAGGAGAGCTTCGACAGATGTTCGTCGAGGCTCTTGGCAATCAAGCCATTGCCCGTTACGACAATCGGCACAATGATAGCCGAGTTTACATTCCCAGGTCGACAGCCTCGTGTGCCAAGTTGAGATATTTTAGTTGTTTTTCTTTCTCAGCTTTTACGAGGTTCTCGTCATGCGGGATGATTACATCTTATCAACAAAAATCACACAGCATGATATCAGTCATTATATCCAAGAAAGAATATTATAGTTCTTAAACATGAAGCTTGTCTCGTCTTTATTACAAAAAAAAAACATGTAATATAAAAATAATTAATACTTAAATAAGTAGTTATAATTGTACACATAATTGTACTCGGATCGATCCATCATCACTGACAGGACTATTGTAGCAAATAAACCTGATGTATAACAGACCGGTAACAGACATACAATAGACCTGTGGTTCGATCAGAGCGGCGCGCAATGATTGTTGACGTAACGGTCCCACATGACGAGAACCTTGTGGAAGCCGAAAAAGATAAACAAATCAAGTATATTGACTTGGCTCGCGAGGTTGTCGACATGTGGGACATGGACTCGGCGATCATTGTGCCGATAGTCGTTACAGCCAATGGCTTAATTGCCAAGAGCCTCGACCAACACCTGAGAAGGCTCTCGTTAGGCAGCTGGATCAAGGGCTTGATTTTTTTTTTTTTTTTTTTATTATTGATAGGCTCGCGTTTGACCACTATCTCACCTGATGGTAAGTGATGATGTGGTCGACGATGAAGCACGCTTACCTAGAAATAACCTATTCACTCTTGACTTGAAGACCCCCAGGTTATAGCTATCGGGAAATACAGACTCCGGCAGGGAATTCCACTCCTTAGCAGTACGCACAATGAAAGTATTCCCAAACCGTTTAGTGCGTGTGGGTGGGATGTCTACCATGTAACGGTGGCGCATCGCCGTACGTCTTGTAGTCCGATGATGGAACGGGCTTGGCGGAATTAAGCTGTGCAATTCCATCGCACACTCTCCGAAATGTAACCGATAGAAAACCGAAAGGCTGGCAACGCGTCGACGATGCTCCAGGCTCTGGAGCTTTGACTCGACCAGCGCGTCGTTGCCGATGAGCCTCTTGGCTCGTTTCTCTATAGACTCTAGCGCTTCAAGCTGGTATTTGGCGGTACTCCTGGACAGGGTACGTCTTGTCAGGAGGTTCCTTTCTCTGGAACCTTGACTGCCGGTAGCTTGGACACTGTTCCCGATACCGGTGGGCTACTTTTTTATATGTTTTTGATAAGAAATATGTAAAAATATAAAAAATATGTATACAAATAAATAAACGATAATAATACTAATTATAATACGGTTTTAATGTACTCTTTCGGCATACTTAAATGGACTCAGACTGAACTTGATGCCCTGGATAGGAGAGTTCGTACACTGCTGAACGCAAACCGGATGCATCACCCAAGATCATCGGTAATGAGGCTGTATATCCCTCGGAAGTGCGGGGGTCGAGGCCTATTTATCGCGAAGATCTTCCATAACCGAGAGGTGTGCAGTCTCAGTAGCCATTGCCAGTCGACCTTAGAGTAGTGCAGAAAAATAGCATGGCATGTGCACTTTAATAGATAGAACAAACAGAACAGAAACAAATAGAATAGTAACGTATACATATAAATGAACAATGTGCAGTGAAAAACTGTCTTTATATGTACAAATAATATATAAACAGTACATACTTACAATTTGGTGGCTTATTTTCAATTTTGGTGGTGAAAATCGCCACCAAAGCCACCAAAATTGAACCACCAAAATTGAAACCAGCATAAAAAAAATCTTAAAAAATACAGTTAATAAGATACAATAGAATAAATATCACTGAAAAATAAGTTACCCA
This sequence comes from Ochropleura plecta, assembly GCA_905475445.1. NCBI lineage: Eukaryota > Metazoa > Arthropoda > Insecta > Lepidoptera > Noctuidae > Ochropleura > Ochropleura plecta. The sequence continues at coordinate 8,076,844 of FR997738.1, read as the reverse complement.
AATCACTACCTACAATACGTAGCTTACTATTAAAACACTTAAAAATCACCAGCAAATCGATCCACCAAAATTGACAAATTCTTGTCCCCTGTTCGACCCAAGAAAGATACTTTTTTTTTTGGCGAGCAATTACAGCACTAAGCACACACCTGTTCCGCACCACTTCAAGCACACGACTGAGAAAAACAGACCATAATAAGCGATTGATCGCACACGCACGAATCTTCATGATAATGTAAATTGAAAAAGTGCTACCAAAATTATGATTTTTGCTAGGACAAACTTGAATCGAGTATCCTGTGCTTTTAACATCAATTTTATAATATGATTTAGATGTTTTTAGATAGTGTGTCATATGCATTCACCAATAAAATTATTTGTTTTTTACTTTACTTTTAATTGTTACTTTGGTAAATACTATTATATCAAAAAATGGAGCTAGGACAAGCCACCAAACTTGAATTTTAAAGTTATTTATTTTTCCTATCCTCCATAGGTAAGCCTATTTAAAAAAAAATTTTGGCCCTAAGTGGAATAAGTTAAGTAGTTCACTAGAAAAAAAATTAAGAAACATCCCATCATTTTACACCATGATTCTCAACGTGGACACGTAAAATTAGCGCGTGGGATATTCACCCATTTATCTGTGAATGTGGATTGGATGATTTTTATCATTGTCACTGACATCAAATTGTAAATTATGTATCTGTTTGCTGAATTCGTATTTATTTACGTTCATTTTTTTCTCTTCTTTTATTCTTTCTCTATTTTTTTTAATACAATACCTCAATGCCAATACGCCAAAATGTGCAGATTATCCTATTGTATTTTTAATAAATAAAGATGGCGTGATGGCCCAGAGGCCTTGCCTCTCATGCATTAGGTTGTGCGTTCAAAGTCGGGCAAGTACCAATGTGAGTTTTTCAATTTAAATGTACTTTCTAAAGTTTTTCTTAAATATCACAGACATCGGTGAAGGAATATTGAATCCTAAAAGTTATAAAGAATGTTGACTCCACACCGTCTACAGTTAGAAAAAAACCACGGCAAAAATAGAATAAAAAGAAAATTGTTGATAATACATAGTTTAATCAGTGTTTTAGAGCAACAAGGAAGTAAAAGTAACCACTAAGTCAAAGAGTGCCTGAAAACAACCAACAAACATTTTCAAAACACACAGTTAAAACTATTTAACTAGCCCATTGCTCAGTTTTTATTTAACCAGAGTTTAGTTTAACACTTTAGTAAAGGCAAATAAAGTTTCACTTACTTCTACCCCGTCCTGTGCGTATTTACTGAAATATGACGTCATTACAACAGTAAAATGCGAAAAGTCGTAAGCGGTTTTCGACAACTATTAGATTTATAACGTTCGGCCCAAAGCAGAAAGATGAAAATACAAAAACAAGCTATTACGATAAATTCTCCACTGTCGACTAGGTAGTTGTTCTAAAACTTACTATATAATTTCGTAACGTAGGTAAGTTCGTTTAGTTTTAGTTTATTTGAATAACGTTAGTACTAGGTACATAAAGCGGAATTAAGGCGAGGACCTACCGGGGTTGCGGGTTGTTCGAAAGAGATACAAAAGGAGGAACATGAATGGGTTTTATTTAAAAGTCTAACTATCCCCCCGCTCCACCCAGACCGAGGGAAGTTATTTGAAGATTTCACATCCGAAAAAAAAACAGAAATCCACTAATATAACAAAGAAAACAATGTGTTTTTTTAATTAAAGTTGAACATGACCAAAGGCTGTGTGAACATCAAAACAAGATAATAAAAACTACATAGTTGGCTCGATAAATAAAAAACACGAATGTGTCACTCGGAAAACTATTTGAAAGTTTTAATATTATAAAACCGAAAGTGAGTTAGTTTGTATGTTTGTTACGTCTTCACGCCTAAATGGCCAAACCGATTTTGATGAATTTCGGTACAGAGATAGTTGGGACCCTAGAGACGGACATAGGCTACAAAAACAGAGAAAAAGGTAAGAAAAGGGGAGAGAAAGATATTTTCCACAAATATGTAATATATCATCTGCTTAGCCTTTTCCTAATTATGTTGGGGTCGTCTTCCAGTCTTACCGGATTCAGCAGAACACCAGTATTTTACACGGAGTGACTGTCCATCTGACCTCCACAACCCAGTTTATAACTATTTAATATGATACTCCTTGGTAAGACTGGTTGTAAGACTTTCGATCTACTGCCTTCCTTTAACGACTGTCAAAGATATAGAAATGACAGCCGTAGCCGGGACCAATAGCTAAGCGTATTTTCCGAGGCACGGAGAAACATGAAAATGTAACGAAATTTTCCTCTTTGATGAATAGAAAAATCAAGTAACATTTTCTTGAATAAACAAGTTAAGCAATACTTTTAATGAACGGAAAAAACATCTAGCTAACCTCCAAGCCTGCCCACCCCCAAGCGGGTACGTTAAAATGATACGGACCATGTTGTAACAAACTTTTATAATAAGATCCATGTTACGTTTGTTACTTGAGGATCATATTCTGATTTAAGTTTGAGATGGTAATATGGGTCGGACATTTTTTTCTATAAAGAGCTTTTTAACCGACTGTGAAGAAAGAGGTTCTATATTGTACTTTCATTATAAGTGCCCATATAGAATTTATGAAAAAAAAAGTTTTTTTTTAAATTATCTACTCACTAAGAAAAAGTAAGTTATTGTTGTTCGTAGTTTTTAATTGTAAAGCTTATGTAAACCAACATTTGAGCACACGTATGAATGAGGTACCATGATTTTTGGGGATCCGAACCTCAAGAGGCAAAAACCCCCAAGTGCTTGTCGGATTCGCGCGCGAAAGGTTCCGTACAATCTTACTCTTACTAATATTGTAAATGAGAATGTTTGTGAGAATGGATGAATGTATGGATGTAAGGATGTTTGTTACTCTTTCACGTCAAAACGGCTGAACGGATCTTGATTGAAATTTGGCACAGAGGTAGATTATGGTCTGGAATATCACAAAGGATTTCGATATCACGCGGGCGAAGCCGAGGCCCCATCTAGTTATCTATAAAAACGGAAAAAGTACATGTTTGTTGTATGGGAGCCCCTTATATATTTATTTTATTCTGTTTTTTTTCTATTTGTTGTTATAGGGGCAACAGAAATACATCATCTGTGAAAATTTCAATTGTCTAATTATCACTGTTCATGAGATACAGCCTAGTGACAGACGGACAGACGGACGGACAACGGAGTCTTAGAAACCCTAAGAAGAGAGAATCACTATAAACTCACTCATCACAAAATCTCAGAAACTAAAAGTGTTAGGATACTCAAATTTTGCATTTAAGATCCATTTATGTCTTTTAAAACGGGATTTTGCAAAGTTCAACACCTACGAGGTGAAACAGGGTGGCAAAGTTTGTATGGGAGAACGCTATTAGTAAGCCGGATTAACTTGGAATTTTACATTGGCACGTTTTTACGAAATTTATAGACTATAAAACGTCACGGTATGACACTAAGCAGAGCAACAGGTGAAACCACTGGGCACAGTTAGTAAAGTATATAACGACTTGTCCACCAAATTATATCTCATCCAACTTAACCACATACAAACAACACGAAAAGATAAAAAAAAACTTTCCTCTGAAAAACAACTGAACATCAAATTACAAATACTTTTAACCACATCTATAGTCAGCCTTACATAATTTTTCTTCAAAGAAACAAATTCGTAGCGGGAAAGTTTTTAAGAAAAATAATTACAATGGCCGCCACCCCCGCCAAGAGGGGTGGGGAGGGGAGGGGGCGACCCTTTGTGCGTTGAATTTTCTTAAATAATTACGCTTCTTTTATTTTGCCAAATATTTGTGTAACAAGATTATGGTTCGCGATGATTACCTTTTGGCTTTATTTAGTAATTATTTTTCGTTAATTTGCGAGTTTATTTTTTTCAGAAAAACGTTGCCCTATACTAGGAATTTCTCCTGTATAGTGGGAGCGTTTACAAACATTTAAACTCACATACACAAACAGCCAGACCCGGAGCAACTATCTGTTGTCCATACAAAAATTTGTTCCGAGCGGGGATCGAACCGTGTCGTCAAACTGTTTTTCCGTTTGTTATTTAAGGATTTTTATGTGCATGTCTTTAATTATAAAAAAAAAAACGGCTGGTATTCATATCACGTACATCTGGCAACCACGAATGCTCTGAAAGGCGATCTATGTCAAACTCTGGTTCAGCAGTAACCGATTAAATGCACGCAGCCCCACAGCTGCTTGGTGAACACACATTTGACATCCATTGTGCTGACGAACAAATGTTTAATGCAAATGTGTTCGAACTCTAAGTTCTAGGACAAACCTGTTTCCTGCACTGACCTAAGAGTCATCATCTGCCTAGCCTTTTCAAAACTATGTTGGGGTCGGCTTCCAGTCTAACCTGATCCAGCTGAATACCAGTATTTTAAAATACTGTAAATAATGATAATGCTCCATGTAAATAATGATAGGCAGTCGCTTATCTGACCTTCACAACCCAGTTAGTATTGGGTAATATGGTACCCCTTGGTAGGACTGGTTGTCAGACTTTCGGGACACTGACTATCTGTAATGACTGTCAAACATCACCAAATGACATCAGGGAACAACAGTTTAACGTGCTTTCTGAGGCACAGAGGAAACTCGGTATTTAACGGATAGTCACCCATCTACAGACCAACCTAGGCAAGCGCGGTTTAACCTAAAGATCGACCCAAGCGGCTGCTATAATCTAGTCACGACTTTTTCTGTTGTCTGTTGCATTCACTCACTTTATATATAGAAGATTGATCTTACCGTAAACACATAAAGTTAACACATTTTAATCATTAAACCACGCCAAGACCAGTATATATTTACTAACCAAAATCATTTACAGCTTTTCCGAAAAACGTCAGCATAACACACAGTCCAATGTCCCATAAGGCATAACCACGCAACTGCCTAAAAAAACAATTTTTAAATAAAGAACGTTACTTATAAAATAAAAGATGGCGTCGGCCGACGCGTTATGGCCGTGTTTCAGGACGGCCCGGCTGAAACTAACGGAGCGGCGGGCTGAAACAAATGCAGTATAACTACATACACCGAATTGTATCGATAATCAAGGTTTTATTTGAAATTCTGACATAATCCAATTATACTTCGACAATTTAATTTTTTCAGACGTTTATTTTTACGGTATGAGTTGGTTTAATTTTACGATGAGCTTTTTACAAACAAGTGTGATAAATGTGAGGTTTTAGTTAACACGCTTCTAGTAAAATATAATGTAGGGTCTTTAGTTTTAAGTTTGTCATTATAATGTTTATTTACCAGTAAGTACCGTAGAAATAGACAGTAGAGGCTGGAAAGCACTGTTCTTACTCTTAAAACGGTTATCGATTTACTTTACTTTTATTTTGCGTTAACCAACATCTTAATCTATTTGAATGTTATTCTTTAAATACATTATTTGATTACCTATAGCCACCTTGGCAAACCTCTTCTTATTTAAATATTTTTTAATTCTTAGATGTTTTAACTTTTAATAAAGGCTAGTTGTAGAGCACTATAATTATTGGGCTTTTTTCTTTTAGGAATTCCTCTAAAATTTAGTTTTTATTTACATCTCGACTGTAGTCTCGATCTAGCAATTAGCAAATCGTCAGAAAATCTTTTTGAAAGAGATGCGTGAAAAGGTGCTGTTAATTATGAATGAAAATTCAAATTATTAAATTAAACACGTTGTCGTTTTCATTATTAAAGGCGTGCTCAATGAGCTGTGAGCCAAAATAACCGGTATGTATGTTGATTTCTCACACAGTCAAACGGTGACGGCAAGAGTGGGATGAGCTGGACAAAACTACGAGCAGTGGTCCACATCATCAATGGATCGACAAAACTGGAAGGTGTAGCGAGAAACCAGCCCAGTTGCCCAGTTGTGGAATGACGTAGGCTAGCGTCACGAGTTTATTCTTCCCCCAAATCCTTACAATCCAATTTCTTTACAAATTCTGAACATTCAGACAAACACTGGGCTTTTATTCCAAAATTACTAAAAGGAGGATCAACATCTCTTAATTATTTAACTTTACATAACCGTGTTACATAACCAAATTACGAGAAAAATGTATAACTTCTATCTTCATGTATAAAGAAAAATATAGGGGTCTTGGAGAAAAACTCTCACTTCAAAGTGTGCGTGGAATAAATATAAAAAGATTCTTGTATTTTCGTCCAAAAAGTTTCTATTGTAGGTAACTGTATAAGACACACACATCGACAACTTCGCCGCGTACTTTACTTTACACATGGGGTTTTGAGGAGATTTTTTTGTGTTTGCAAGTGTGTGTGTGAAAATGGCACACTTACGTAAGATTTTCCGTGTATGAATGGTGTTTGGAGGGTGTGATTGCGTATGTGTGCGTACCCAGCGGCCCCGCCCCGAGCTATGAGCGCCCTCGGTGTCGCCGGCGGCGTCGGCGATCGACAACAAATGGGTAACTGCACTTCTTAGATGATTTCGAGAGATTTGTACACAAAGTAAATTTAAAAGAAAAAATAAAGTAAAAGTGTGTCATTGAAAAAGCACAAACGTCATTGTTATTTGCAAAAAGGCAGCCAAAGTACTCCAAAATGCACAGTTCTGAATTGCCTTCGGAAGCCACATGAAAACATTTACAATGTTCGCGTATGTAACTGTTTATTTACAGAAAATAGCTCGCAGGCACAAGCAACAGGTGCAGAGTGTTATTATTTTTTGAAAGAGTAAAATATAAATGAGGGCTCACCAAACATTCAAAAAAACATAAAAATAATATGCATTATTTCTGACAAGACGATATGGATGTGTTTATATCTCTAAAAGAATAACATCCACACTGATGACCAAGTCAAACAAAAGTTATAAAAAGTATGAACAAAAATAATAGTAACTAACTAGTTACGTCTTTTTGTGGCAGCTGCGTCATCGTTTACAGTAGACATAGGGCGGGCTACTGTTCACAGCCTGCGGCCTTCCTGACCAATCACAGTGCTCCGAGCTATATTCCTCTCCCTTTCTCTCTTATCGATAACCGCATCCGGCCATCCTTGTTACTTCCCCCGGCGAAAATCCTAGCAATATGAAATGATTTCTCAATTACCAACTTTAAGTTTAGAACAATAAAGCCCACAATCGTTCGAACAAAAACCGTCGCTTCAGGCGTTTTGCACCCACAATAATGTTTATTTGATATCGAGCGTCAGGCAGGCGACGATTTTCAAGTTCAGATTTCCCATTCGAACGATTGTGAACCTTATTCCTCAAGCCGTTAAATCTAGACAACCGAAACGATCCCACGAATTGTATTTACGTGTGCAATGCTGGCATTTTCATTGTTACAATACTCAAGAGAGATTGAGAGAAAATATTTTCGACTTTATACTCGAAGTTCAAAGTTGAAAATTCGTTGTAAGTTTTGGGGAGTTACAAAGTTCTGGAGTTGGGTAAGTGTAACGCCCAAGGCAAAAGCTATTTGCGATGACAATTTTGCGAGCGTCGGCGAACGAAATATGCCTTTTATTCGTACTAGAGTCGGGATTAAGGCTCTAAAACGGAATTGCTGTCAGAGGGAGCTTTGTTGAAATTTGCGAACTACACCTACACGTTCACAGTTACATCTCTTTGCAGGGAGCGCGATGTTTTGGTTGCGTTTAAAAATCCTGCAGGTTTATGGATGAATGTTTTGTTTTTATAGTTGTATGAAAGCTTTACTGTCGTTTTTATTTATTAAAACTTTATGCACAACTTAAGACTGTTTAAAAGCGAACTTAATTGCATTAGGCCTTTTTGTCTACTAGTCTACTTTATGTTTTTGACATTCTTTATCGAAATAGTATCATGTTTTCTTGGCTTATAGTCGTAATTCGGCTAATAGTATTCAATGATCAAGTCTAATGTTTTAGCTCACCCTCCGTCCGTCTAATGACGAGAGGCCGTATCGATGGCGCGTTCATGTTTCAAGCGCGCCTCAAAGAGATGACAACTAAGCAAGAGGGGCCAGTCAGAGACACCGCCTGCCTGGGTTGCGAGTTGTTCGAAAGAGATACCGCGGTCCCGGACCATAACGGCCAAAAGAAGGAACATGGGTGGGTTTTTCCATCTTTAAAATAAAATTCAAGGTATTTAGGGAAAACGGTTTCAAGCTAATCTAGATATTTCAAACGAAGCGTGTGATGAATAGAGAGAGAGTCACGTAATTGTCTTGAGACTAAATATGTTCAAGATCAAGATCAAGTATCGCTTCTAATCGATTCTCTCTAGAATTCTGGCATTATCCAAGTGGGTTTGGATTTCAGAATTTGTTGTTTCAATAAGCGGTTGTAGTAAATAAATAGATAAATGAAATGAACCTTTTCTGGAGTATTTTATTTAGATAATTATAGTAACATTTGTCGTTTGGTAAAGACATAAATTGTTATTATCAGAGCTGCATTTAAATACTATTGTCGTACTAATATTATAAATGGAAAAGTTTGTTAGGATGTACTTTTACGATGTCTGGATGTTTGTTACCCTTTCACAGAAATATCCTCTGAATACATTTGGATGTAATTTGGCACACAAACAGTTTGGATTAACACATAGAGTACTTAATTAGACTTTCTTTTTTTAAGCTTATTCTGTAGTATAGTTTTTCACCGATATCAAAAAAAGGAGGAGGTCCTTTTTTATGTTTCTTACGCAAATAGATTCTAGATTTTTTTCTTTTAATGCATATGCATATATGGGCGATATTAGTATGTTTTAGTAGCAATGAAAAATGAATACTCGATGAGAATTTGTGTGAGATACCATTATACCATAACTAAAAAGGCTGAAATAAAAAACGTTTTCGTACCACTTGCTCAAAAAAGTGACATTCTATGCCACAAAAAGCGAACATAACAATAGTCATTTTTAATCTGTTAAAAATAGGGAAAGAAAATTGTACTGAATTTCATTTATGCTCTAGGAGGAGAATGTGATTTAAATTTGGAATACTTATCATTTATACTGAACTACATCTGTGTTTACACCATTGAGTTTGTATATAAAGCATTATACATCTTTTTGGAAAAGGAATACGCATTTATTATGCAGTTATGATTATTAAATAAAATTACGAAATTAACCGTCGAGGCCGTATGAGCTTGATGCCTTTGCTTTTCCGACAAAAAATATTGGTCTAGGAATTTGTCGTATTTTTGTTTTCATCACATACATAAACGTTAAGTTTATTTTAATTTATTTTTATAAATAAGTTAATGTTCTAAAAATATGTTACGGTGTTAAATCAAAGCGACAGTGACAGTGAATTGAGTGCAAATGCTGCCGCAATTATACTTATCAACAATAAATGTACCAAACAAAAATGTAACTCTCTCTATCAATAATTGGACCAATGTTTCGAATGTTAACTTTTACTTTTAATTGTCATTATTTTTAATAAATGCTTATCTCATATGATTACTGTGTTAATTTTTTCGCAAATGGTACGAAAAGTAGAGTATTTTTCTCGGTGATAAAGCTGTCTTAGTCTTGGGTGAACTTAAATCTCTCGCTACACTTAGGACTCGTCTTAATTCCCTCGCTTCGCTCGTGATTTAAGTTTTTAACACCCTCGCTACGCTCGGGAGTAAACCTCAAGTACTTCGTTAAGCTCGCGATTTAAACCTTCACCCGCGACAGAAGACACTGCTTTATCCCCTTGGTTAATAATCTACTATTTTGCCACAAAAATACTAAAAAGACGGAAAATAAATTTCGGGAGTAGATGGCAAAAAATCTATGAAGCAGACAAAAGTTACTGACTTCCAGAAGTTAATATATCTGCCTTTTTTGGTATTTTTATTTGTCAACAAAGGTTTTTATACAGAATGCAGATTCGTTTCTCTTTACTCGCAAGTTATATTTTCTTTTGTTTTTCTTGAATACTGGGACGAGATGTTTATGTGAAATTGCTATCTAATCCATATTAAGTTATTTTTAAAACGTAACTGGATTTATGTACCTAATAGCAAGTAAGGTAGGTACTTACCCTATTTTTTCCTTTAAGTATGTAATGGCACCTTCGAGGTCGACCTTGGCGAAAATGGCGTGATGATCTGATCATGTTTGTGAAGCTTACATGGCCAGAGATTGCTCAGGCCTAGCAGGGGAAAGGGACGCCTTTGGCCAGCAGTGGGACACAAGGTAGGCGAGTAAAACAAATGTAATACCGTAAAAAGATCTTGTTCCTACGTGGACATTAATGATCTAGCATAGTTAAATGGTATGACCGAAGGGTATGACATATCATTATGGTGTCTCAAAAGTTTTTGTAGTAGAAACATGTAACCGATGGTTTGGGTATGTGGAAAGGATTATGTAAAAGGCGACTTACTTAAGATAGGAGTTGCAACGATGGGACCCCACCTCCTAAAATGACATAATAAACTGACCTAAACCTACTGACCTTATTGCATTCGTGAGGTTTAGGGATTGCAATCCAGCGGCGTTTTTAATCCAGCTGGATTCTTGCTGGATTGACCTGAATCCAGCTGGATCCAGCGCGGATCCAGCAAAATGTGGAACGAAAATAAAAAGACGATATTTTTAAGACTTTTTATTAAGTAATTTGTATAATAACTTCTTACGGTAATCTAAGAAATCTCTCACTAATTTGCTTTGGTTTCTTAACCATTTGAGATCAAAAGAATCAACTTAAAATTAAATAACATATAACCTCATATAACATTTAAGATAAAGTTTCTAAGTAAGCAATATCTTATTACGTTTAATGATAGGACCGTTAATCAGTGGCAGTCTTACAAAATTAACTACAAAAAGGACCGTAATAATAATACTATTTAAATTTTTAATCTGCAATCTATTTTTTCTATCAAAAGAAGTTCCGAATCCGATATAACCTTCTCCGCACTCGTTAATATATGTTATGAAAATCGAAAGCTAATAATTACTGACGAGAGACTGACTATTTCTTTTTTTGAATCCTCTGGAAGTAAGACCTTAGAAAACAATAATAAAAATCTATAGTCTTATCTCCCAACCAGCTTCGCACAGAACTGCATATTTAGCCGGCTGCTGAGCATGCCCTTTCGGCCTCTACACTGGTCGAGTTAAGGGTCATTAAATAGTCATAAACCATAGATAAATGTTCACCTCACACTCCCTCGGTCTCAGAAACGCTCATTTCTTTTTCAGGACCTTTTCGTAATCTAATTGACCACTTGGCTTTGGCTTTTGTTTATTAAAGCTCTCCTTCTCTCTTTAAGTTCCATCTCAAGCTCTTGCTCTAAAGTCATTTTCACGGTTCAGCGTCATCATCCAGTCTAGCTAGACCATTCTGTTTTGGAAATGGCGGCAATTCAAAACTAAACAATAGAAATTGATACGTTTGCGGATCCGCATCGCTGGATCCAGCACTGTATGCTGCATACAGTGCTGGATCCAGCAATTGCAATCCCTAGTGAGGTTCTTCAGAAAAGTTAGGTGTGTGGGTACTTACAACCGCCGTACTTACTTGTATGACCAATCAAATGAGTATATAAGGATCGTAGCAGCTGGCGGTCTGTGGTTTTTACCTAACCCCAAGGCAAAAAAGCGTGAGTTTATGTACCTATGTATGTAAATATAACAAACCACTAAATAATACCGTATCTTCAAAGTTTCTATAAAAAAAGTCCCGTAAATAAATTGAAAACGCTGACATCTAATCAGTATGGAAATCAGGCAAGACAGTTACGTACATTAAGAATAAGGAAACTCCGCAAACGAAAACCAAAGAAAAACAAAAAAGAAAGAAAAAGGAAAATTAATAAAGCTGTCGCTGGCAGACGTGAAGATTTCAAATAACATTGTTATGACAAGCAACATCACTCTTATTTCCGACACAATAAGAAGCAATTTCCTTTGCATCACCTCAAGTTATACAGATTTCTTTCAGACCAATGTTTCGTTTCTATTAAGGATTCGTACAAACATCTCTCCCCTTGAGAAAAAAATATAATTTGCAATAACAAGTCCGTTTTGATTCGGCCTCCCTTCTGTATACTTTGAACTAAGGTAAACCGATATAATGTAGATATAGATGAACGTATATGATGGGTAGGTACCTATTGTCTTTTTTACGATGCTATTTTGAAAGGGGAAATCTGAACTGTGGGGTGAATTTAAATCTACGAAGAATTTGTATTTTCACAAACACTGCTTAGGCAAGAGGTGAATCAAAAAAATCCATTATGGATTGCTGGTTTACGAAACATAGTTTTGTAAAATCGAAAGTACCTATGTAATTCATTCAATTAAGATTGAAACGCAAAGGCGACAAAAAAATTATGAGACAGTCCACAAACCAGCTCCTTTCCACTTCATAAGTCTTTTAGCTTTTATTATCACTGTGTGACCAAATATTTTCGCCACTTTTCTGCACTTTAAATGTAACATATGAATTGAAACAGTCATTGCTGGACTAGACAAAAACATACGTTTTTGAATTAAAAAAAAAAGCACTTGATGCAATTCCTATTTCAAAATTGGCATTAGCCACACCTCTATTAAATTCGCTACGCACCTATTTTACTACAAAACGCATCAGACTGGCAACCTGCACACATTACCACGAGGATTTCGATTACATGCTCGTTTTTGTGATCGTATCGTTAAAGAAATGGATTGCGTATCTTGAGAAAAATGTCAGGTGATTTATGGAAAAAGTTTAATCCAATTTTGATTCGATAGGCTTTGCTTGCCTGGCTTTTTTTCGAATGATCATCGGCAAAATAAAGCAGTAAAGGCCACCAAGACTTGACGTGATGTGAAGGAAAACACACCAGCTTTGTTTATGAAAGTGGTAGTAAAACAATTTTACAAGTGAACATATTTTTAACATTTAGTTGCATTCATGTCGAATAACGGAAAAAAAAACTTTTTAACTAAATACCTTTTTTAACTCTTTAAAACCTTTACCAGAACGATAACACTTCAAAACTACAATAACATAAAAATAACACTCAGGTAGCTTAAACCTTTCGCACAAATAATTAATTTCATGCTCGATCTATCGATTCGATTCAATTGAAGCTGAAAGAGCATAATGTCTTCGCCAATAAAAAAAAAAATTGTCTGTGCGTGGGTGTGTATTCTGTCAATATTCAAGAATGGAGTGTGTTAGTTTTGCATTTTTTTGCAATAAAGAAGGTTCCTTTTTGCAATGAATGTTGTCCATTGTGGTAGGTTAAGAGGGTCATTGTTAACTTTTGTGAAGCATAGCGTGACGAATGTTCAAGACTGTTCCATCATAACACTGGCTCACATTTGTTTTTTTTTCCTTTTCTTGGGCCCGCAAAAAAATTGTTGACGTCACAAACTTGACAGATAAAAGATAGTCTACTAAAATGATACTCAAATAAAATTAAATGGGAAAGCAGCATGGAATATGCAGTTTCAGTGCATATCCGTATCTACGAGCTGCAAAGAGTCAAAATAAGAAAACATAAAGAACCTCATTGGTAAGAATATTGCTTTTTAAAGTGACCATTTTGATCAAAAAATGTATACTTAGTTACATGCGATACGTAACATCGCGCTTGTTTTCCCGGAACGGTTAGGCATAAGTATACCCAATAGTAGGAAAGTTGTTGGCGGAGTGCCTGAGAGATCGACAGCTGCTCAACGTGTCGCGTGTTCGATTCCCGCAGGGTACAAATATTTATATGACCTGCAGACAGTTGATTCGGGTTTGACTGTTTGTGAATGTGAGTTTATATATATCTTTGTAAACGCACCCACGATACAGGAGAAATTCCTAGTGTAGGGCAACGTTTTTTTTTAAAGTTATCTACGTTTATTTCCGAGCCTGTTACCATCAACCAGGCATAAATCTACTGAAGAATTCCTTCCTGATCGAACAACCCAATAGCACTTGACCAGACCGAGGACGCAATACTTTCACGAGTTTTTAAATAAAGTCATTTTGAAAATTCTGTAAAAAAAACCTTCATGACATAATAATTGATTTTGGTTATCTTAAGTAATTTCTATCTACACAACATTGAAAAGTCTACGAAATCTTAAGTTACCTCCACGGAGAACAGACGACAGCGCAAGTCGCGTAGCTTCTCCGTTAAATTATTCAGCAGTCATTAGTCGTGCCTTTGCGCGCTGCGTACACAGCATTGTTCGTGCGGCCTCCTGTCTTGTATGGCGCCCTGGTACTCGGTGAAAGCAAACACTATGGTTCTGTTTAGTGTGGAGTGGATTCTTAGCCAGATGTTATGATTTTAGGCATGCGTAAACATTGTTAATCATTATAAAATCAATGGGCAGTTTGTGTGCATAATCGAAATATGCAAATGCAAATTAAAAATTTCAAACATCTAGGCTGGTTGTTTTCTTGTTTAAGTCCATTTTATGAGGCTACTTTTAATAACAGCCGTACGGGTTGATTTTGAAGGTTCGGCCCCGTTCGGGCCCGTAGATGGGTTTTTTGTTTTTTGGGGTAGGAAATCATCAAATAACTTCCCCTCTGGGCGGAGCGGGGGGGAGTGTCAGACTTGTACTGACTAAAACCCACCCATGTTCCTTCTCTTGCCCTTTACGTTCCGCCGCGGTATCTCTTTCGAACAACCCGCAACCCCGGCCCCGTAGATACGTGACCATCCATTAAATACCAAGTTTTCTCCATGCATTGGAAAGCACGTTAAGTCGTTGGTCCCGGCTGTCAGTCTTCACAGGTGGACTGAAATTTCATAACTATTTCAACTTTCCAAGAGATATCAATTAACTGGGTTGTGAAGGTCAGGTAGGCAGTCGCTCTGTATAAAATAATAGGTAGTATTCTCCTGCAAGAGACCGGTTAGACTGGATAAGTACCGACCCCAATATAGTTGGAAAAAGGCTAGGCAGTAGATGATGATATTTTTATTTAAGATAAAATATGACAACTAGTCATAGTTATAGTAGCCATAGTATTTTATTGATAAGGGATTCTTACAAACTACAGGTTCATAATATTCATTAGATTAAAGTTACAAATCAATAAACAATGTCAAATCAATAAAAAATCAAAATGTCAAACAGGTAGAAATATGTAGGTATTACAAATAAAATAAAAAGTCAAAAACCCAAAAAACAAACACATTAATTTCAAGTCATAGTTCAAATATTAAAAAAAATCGTCAAAGCAGTAAAACGCTTGCTCGACAAGCCATTTTTTTAAACGGGCTTTGAAGCTTCCAATGGTCGGGGCACTAGAAATGGTAGCCGGCAGCTGGTTATAAACTGTCGGACCCATAACATGAGTCGTCTTGGATGATTTTATAAGCTTACACGAGACCGACGATAACTGATCCTTGCTTCTAGTGCAGTATGAATGTCGGCTGCCCACCTTAGGGTACAGATCTAGGTTCAGCCTTGTGTACAGGGCGACCTGATAAATAATTATAGCAGGTAGCGTGAGGATGCCTAGTCTAATAAAGTCAACTAAACACAACATTACGTGTACATATATGTTTTAATTTTCATTTAAAGGAGGCGAACACAAATCCAAACTCCATGCTGCTACTGAGAAATTATATGTATATGGAAAACCCCAGTAATGAACTCAAGCTCACTCAGACAAATGTCATCAAATCATACATTTGCATCAAAAACATTGGATCCTTTAGGACGATGATGAGTTTTAAATTAAAAACATCAAAACAACAATTAATTATTTAATAAAAATCATCTAATATCATTACCATATTTAAATATGTTTAACAAAAAGGCAAAGACACGACTGCAAGGAGCCGCGCATCCGTGTCGCGGCTGCGTTAACATCGCCATAACGGCACAAATTGATTTGTGCGAGCCTGATCGCGCGAGGTTATAATTTTCGCGCCACGCTGAGCGCGAAGCCATGCTGTGCTGCCAACATTACAGACATGTAGACTTGTTTGCTGAAGCAATAGATTCTGTTGCAACGATAAAAATGTGGTAATTTTGTGGTGTATATTATTTTGATTCTTTTAATGATAATTTTCTTGAACTGTTAAGGAATTTAAAAATAAAGTTTAATACGCTTTTTGACGTGATAACGTCTTTAAAATCGTTTTAGTCGGGTGACATGTTCAGAAACTTGTAAACCTCACGAGCGACATTTCATAAAGATGGTAGCGCCATCTGTTACTTGGCTCGAAAAAAAAACTTTAAATTAGTACTTAATTTCATTTTAGATGTCACTACTGGTGATAACTTAGATCACCAATAAGACGTTATCACGTAAACATCTCGATCGTAAACCTACTTTACAAACAACCAATTTTTTTTCATGGATTGTTTGAATAGAGTTTTTGAAGACTAAAGAGACTCAGTTACTTAAATTGTATCGAAATCCAGACGCCTTGAGAAATACTCAGAAATTACTGATGGAAAACCACAATAATATTTTACCCAACCTGGGAATCGAGCCCAAGACCTGCTATTCGCACTTGGGACCAGTAGACGAACGAGCCAGCGTTAGTAAAAAAGTTAGTTATATTTCGATTAATAAGTAACTGCTCAATATTTGAAAATCTTCAAAACTATAAAATAGTTGGTCGTTTGATTCCTAGTCTTAGTTGAAAGCGTCCTCGGCAATATCATAATAAATTATCGCCAAAACAAAAACAACAATCGAAATAAGAGCACTTAATTTAATTACAACCTCGTTACATTCACAGGCATTATAGGATACCCCATTTGCCCTTTGTGCGGATCAAAAGCTACAGACGGCAGACCTTACTGGTCCTGTTTGTGACGTCACTTTGTGAGCTTATGACCCCTAGTCGGGCGTGTTCGCTTTACGACAGCTTTTGTTAAAACGTTTGCCAAACGTGTGTAGAGGTAAATGTGGGAAGCGGTCGGTTTGTATTTGGAAATGACAATTATCATAATTAATATAATATATTATATATTGTGGTTTGCTACTTTTTTAAGTTTTTCCTGAACCTGACAAACCTTACTAGTATTATCTTGAATCGTTATCTAAAATGACAATAAGCGACCATACTAAATAGACGAAGAATTTGATAAGAGAGTGCCTAAAGAAAGCGTCATTCAAGAGACAGAATAGTCCATAATATATTGGATTGACATGAATATTATGTTAAATGTCGAACATATTTTTGACCTTACTAACCGAAAAACTGATGTCAATTTTGTTGAAACTCGTTGTAGAAAATTGTCTATGGTAGGTAGGCACCATTCGACCAGGCCCTCAAGTTCTATTTCAAACTCAATCGTGAAGAAACTCTTCTATTGTATCTGTGCAATCTCTGTTGGAGATTCTATATTTAAAATAAATAAATAACTTCCCTGTTCCTAAAATGATTATCAGCCATTTTAGGGCGATCGCCTGACAAATCTAGGTATATTTCCTCGCTGATATGTTAAAGTAGCCACATTATACCGCTGGCGGGCCGCATGCTGAGTCCCCACGACTGATATATACGTCCGCGACACGATAACACTTCCACGACTAAAGGTCTAAGCATAGCGATAGAATTTTGAAAGGAAGAAAGTTAAGAAAAAAAACTATACGGATACGATAGGATTGGTCGCCGAAACCGAAGTAATCAATGAAGTGTCACCCTAACAGCAATCCACTGCAGATAAACACGATTGATTTTTGGAAAATGTAATCGTGCCTAGTTGGTGAAAACATTTAGATTAAATCTTTAAGTTTTAGCAACAAACCTTGGCGCTAAAACCTGTGATTTTGTGGCACTACAGTTAGAAACGTTTACTGTGAAATTCGAAGAAATTCCATTTAGAAAAGGTGGACGTGGTAAATAAAACAAACAACAATAATTGTTTCGTTCTACTATATTATATCGCATGTAAGCAGTAATTTTGTCACAGTGGTCACTAGTAAGTAACATCGCAGTTGAAAAGACGGGTAAATACGTGATTGTCACTACAAATTACAGCCTGTTGTAGTTCGTTGGACGAATAATATTTACTTTAAAATGGCACGTACGTACTGTTGACGATCACAAGGAACACTTTAGGAGATAATATAAGAAACACAACATTTAATTTATTAAAATAGAGAGCCATTTTGACATCTCTCATCTACCGAAACATTTTCTTTCTGTTTTTAAATACCTCGGTTTTCTTTACATCGAACCTTCTTGACAACCTACGATTTCCGCGATGTCTCAGTTTTCACAGTCAATCACGGTGTCACTTACCGTGTTTATGAAATGAACGGATAATTAATCTGTACAGAGCCTAATACCGCCATCTTGTTATTCAATTACATGGCGGGAACACTCGTAAAGTTGTAGCTTTTTGTGTCTCATCATGAGGTATAACATCAGTCCTTATCGCTTTATATACAGTTTATTTAGAGCAACGAAAATCCTTGAGTTACAACACTAAATGATTTTAGGAAGATAATTAAATTATGGTTGAAGAATGTACGAATTATAAATAAAAACAGTAGTGGTATTTTCCTAGATGCTCAAGTTTAAAAATATAACAATAGATTTTGTGAAGATGACGTATGGAATTGGTTTTCAAATATTATTCTAAACCTACTGAAATTATTAAAACTGTCTTAGTCACTATCATGGCAACCCACGTTATTCTTTTAATAGGTAACTAAGTCTTCAATTTAATTAAATTGTCTTCAAACTAAATTCGTAGAAATCTCTAGACGATGAAATGAATGTCATCAAAGTAACGTCTTGATTCCTCGAACTTGTCCTGTCATAAAATTAACAGGCCACTATTTTCCAAGGCTTAGATTTGACTTCTCTAATAACGTCAGAAATCAGAGAAAATGTGATGTCTTCTTTGAAATCAAAGCTATGACTCGACAAGGCGTTGAAGTGAAATACGGGAAGGCTCCTTTAGCTCCTTTCCTTTAGCTAGAAATAGTTATTTGATATAATATTGAAATCTTTAGGAATGCTCAAAGGCCTTACGGCCTAGACAAAGTAGCATTTCATGACCGATAAGAATTATGGAAACTTGCGCAGATATATGTGTAACAGCTCATAATTTAGGATACATTCATATTTTTATTCGAAACCGTGTTGCTTGGCAACTGGTTTATCCCAGTTGCAAACGTATTTAAGGGCTCAATGGCCTTGCTGTACTGTCTCCTGCTTGTTATAGCGGGAAGTGCAAATTGCATTTTTGGGGAGTTACTGGTGATGTGGGAATAGTAGGCTTGTTCCCAAAAAAAGCCATCAATCCTATTGAAAATGTCTGAGGAATTATAACTATATATAAATTCATTGCCATTTGTTTAGCAGTTCTTGATATTTTAGACAATCGCGTTCATGTAGAATCTAGCGTTTTACTTTAACCATTATAAGAACATTTTTCTTTACTTGGCAATTAGTGGAATTTCAAACTCCAAAATCACGTTCCATAATCTGAGCCCATTTGATATACAATATGTTAGTTTAAACGAGGGACATATTCAAACCCACAATAGTGCATACTTACATGATACTAATAAAAATATGAACAAAAAAAAAACACTAATAAATAAAAGACAGAACCATACCAAAAATTTCGCATAAGTCTCGCAACGTGTATATACCCTTGCGCTAGCGATTTAATACTATCGCAGAACATGTGTGCATGTCAATGACCTTTAGGTATAATCCATTTTCCCTTCATACTTTAAACCTGGCTTAGGACGCCTTTTCGTTAGAATCGGCGCGTAGGTATTTTGCCGCGTGATTTACTTCACTGTTTACAAGTTTACTTTTCTCGCGCTCAGTGTTCACGAGTAATGTATTTTATTGGACAATTACATCAGAAATTAAGGTTATAGGTTTTTTACATATTTGGGACGAGAATCGAATACTGAATACCCTCAATAAGTCCCTCGTTTAACCTAACATACTGTATATTGAGTACAAAAAACGTCTAGTTTATCACATGACTATCGGCTTATCTTAGAGCCTAAGGAGCATCAGCTCTGAGCAAAACGCAACAAGACCCGTACCTACGTTCTTTTTTCTTGGATTACCTTATACAATTTATCAATTTCAACCGTGACATCTTTTTTTGTCCCTACTATCCATATATCTTAGTACCAAATCAAACAATATATCAATATGTTTTTAACATTTTGTCCATGGCCAGACACATGTACTGCGCACGCTACCGGCCCACGCTGCGCGCATGTTCGGTGCACAGAATAATTGAATTCCTGCCATTATAGTTATAATGTTCGTATTAATTTAGCTGGAGCCATGAAATATACAGGTGTTTACCAAGTAGGCTTTATAAAGAATTAATTTGTGGTGGAGAAGGGGCTGATTAATATGTCTGGGGTAGGATGGAAATGGATTGATTTATTTGGTGTTTAAAAAGAGTGTTGATTTTGAATATTCCAAGATGGAGGATGCGAAGTTATACAATGATAGAAAGAACAGTTTTATAGAAGGTTTGATAGAAATGTGATTTGACTACCTGACATCAAAATAAAAAAAAACACTTATTTTCAATTTATAACAAACTAGCTGTCCTGCGCGGTTTACCCGTGTCATTAGTTATTTACGGGCCCGCTCCCGAAGGTAGTACCGTGAAGTTGTATAGCCTATGTTACTTCCTGATAATGTAGCTTCCTATTTGTAAAAAGTAGTTAAAAAAATTCCAGTAGTTTTGGAGCCTATTCGATACAAACAAATAAAAAAAAAACGTGTGGCACTCAGGGACTGCCGCGGTAAAGCTATTGCATCACGATTACCACCGTGAATTCATGCAAGCCTAGTACTTCATTACAGGTCTTGGTAGAACCAACTGCGTTAAGATAAACTACTAGGCTTGCATGAATTCACGGTACATTCATGCAAGCCTAGTCCTTCATTACAGATCTTGGTGGAATAAATAAATAAATAAAATAAAAAAAAGCGTCAGGTTTTTTTTCGTTACGGAATTTCTGGATTCGGTCCCCGCGCTCAAGGCCCGCGATAGAATCTATGCAATAGCTTAAAAATCTTTCCTATTTATAATATTGGTATAGATAGTTGATTGTATTTTTTCCAAGAAAGCTCCCATTTAAATGATTTATTCAATTCCATTAATTGCTGTTCCCATGTGAATGTTTTCACACACCATTTGACAGCTAATTTTCAGTAAACACCGCCATCTGTCCACTATGTAACAGTCGTAACGATGATTAAAAAACTACAACATGAATTATTTAACGATGCAAACTGCTGGTACTTCACTATCGACTCATCGATATTGCACTCGAATGCGACAGCATCGTAGAACTGCATCTAATATTTTTAAATTCTTTATTCTTCTGATGTTTTTCAAATGACTGAAGGTTGGACATCAAACTCTCGCATTTTTTTATTATTTAACCTTGAATTTCGCAATACTGACGAAGCTAAAAGTTGCGTATACTAAGGACCAAAAACTAGTTTAACTTACTTCGATAAGCTACGATACCATGAGTGTGAGCTCTTCATCGAATACAATTATAAAGAATGCTAAAATTAGAAAATACACAGCCTCACCATATAAATAAAACATCGAGTACCCCAGCACATCCCTGCTCGTAGTTCTCCAAACGTTGACAGATGGCGCGCCGCCGGCGATACGCGACCGCGCCATCATATCCATATATTTGACACACACTACACCAGCAGCATACGCTAATTCATAAATCTGTAACGGCCATTGTCTAAATGAGAATAAGGGTGAATTTTGATTGACACTTGATTGATTGGTAAAACATACACAGGAGATGAAGGGGCTTTGTTCTAAAAGATTTTGATGATAGCTCTGCAGTTGCATGATAGTGTGACTTAATCTAGAGAGATATCTAACTGGAATAACGAAATTTCTGTGAAATCTTGAAAAACATCAGAACGGCAATAGAAGATTTACTTTGTGATTTAATAAACAATATCGCAAGATTTAAATTTAAAATGTATGCAGGTATTGTTAATTGCTAGCACTTTCAGAAAATAAATAGACACATAAATAGATCTTTCCATGGATCCTCTTTGCAAAAAATTGCCAGACCACCATAAGAAGTACCAAAACTTACCTTGCAACATTAAGTAGAATGAATACAGTCAAAATAAATTACCATGCATTCTATGTGAACAATAATCATCACCAAACAATTAAGCCCAGTCAGTTAATGAATTTCCAAATGTAACCACTAGCGATATTCAAACAGCGTCACCCCCTGTCACCTCTATTGTGGCGCAGCTCGAGGGTAACAGCCCAATACGAGGGTGATCCCGGTGATTATACACGTACCGATAAAACGCGTTATGCATGACGAACGCAGGTTTTATGAAGACATTCATTCAATGTTCAAAACAAACAGGTTTGGATGTTTTTTCATGAAACAAGGAGGAGCATTCGGAATCGATGGCCAAGCTTTAGTAATCAATGAAGCACTAAAAGAACAAAAAGATAATATCCAAAAGTAAACAAATCAAAGGAAAGCATAGACTATAGAAGTAAGGAAGGCAGATAAATGTGTCCCACAACTATAACTACTAACTATAGTAATCATTGTTTTCAAAACCATCACAAATATCTTTTAAAAATAAATATGTTGCTTCCATACCTCATTACCACATCCCCAATTATTTATTTAAAACATTGCAAATTGTCGATGGTGCGGCATTGCAACCCCACAGGTCATTGTTTTAGAACAACACTACAAAAGAGGTCTTAATCACTGCGCTGCGGAGGGCAGCTTTCCTAATATTCTAACATTTGTTGCTGAGGAGTCTTTCAAGGGTTTCATAATGGGGAAAAGCGAATCATGTAGATTTTTATAAAACTATAAATCCGCTTCTTCCTCCTTCTTGAAGTTTCGGTTTATATAAGGTGTCCTAATAACTCAATATTAGGAGGTTTTACAGCATCTGTCAGTGGACATGAAACAACAACCAACACGCTAAGAAGGCTCTTTCCCGCACATACAAAAATGAAACTTTTTTATTTAAACTCCATGTCCACGATAGAGTTACATAGGCGTACTAAATACATTAAGGCATTCTCTACCAGTCAGCCTTTTGGAACTTTCTAGTGCAAATGAAAATAAGAAAGCCTAGACCATTGAAAATAGCTTTCAAAGCGGATATCTGCAACTGCGATTATTAAAACCTTGTCGTAGCTTATGTCTATTCAATAGGCATTGTGTGTGTGTGTTTTTTTAGTTAAATTCTATTGAAACTGATTTAAACATTCATGACATTGAATGGCTTGTTGAATTTTGTTTTTAACTAATGTTAGGTTTAAGGACTGATGATGTCATCACTCGAATGAATACCGCTAATTCAACGAAATATAGTTTAAAAAAAAAACACTCGATTTCAGAAGTCATGTCAGCGTTTGCATGTATTACAAAGCACTTTTTAAATACCATGAACAAACATGTGAAAATCGAATATTTTGTTTACACAACAGTTCTCAAGTGAGTTTTCTCAGTGTTTCTCTCTTTTTTGCGGATGGGAAATTCATCAAATAACTTCCCCACTCTGGGCGGAGCGGGGGAGATTAAATATCTAAATAAATTCAAATACATTCCTTCTTTTCCCTTTATGTTCCAGGGCCGCGGTATCTCTTTCGAACAACCCGCAACCTGGCCATTGTCAGCGCCTTCTGAGGTTGCAATCCCCTCTACTTTGCTGACTATGAGGTGCGCGTGGAACACTTACGCTTCATCATAGTGATGACAGTTTTTTATTAAATGGACTGTAGCTAAAGCGTATTTCATGATGGAATGATTATTATTAATGGGACCTAATACCTGGAAATGGTTTTGAAATCAGAAAAAATATTGAACTTTAGCAATGCCTTCAAAAGTTTTGTTTCTTTCTTGAGATGATCCAAGTTATAGATTTAATTTCTTGTTTCCTCATTAAGTTCTTCCATTACCATTAACAAATTACATTAATATATAACATAATTGACCTATTTTTAAAACAGAAGCGTTACGACCGCATCAATATGTCGGAATAAAATTCGAAATTCAAAATAAGAGCGGTCGGTAGCGGCGGCGGCTCTCGACGGGACGCCCGGGTTCCCGCCGCGCGCTTAACAAGCATGTTGCTTGTAGTCGGTATGTTGGCACCATTGCTGTACTAAGTTACCACTGTTAAGTTGCCGGATTGAGGCGTTCGTTCGTTGAATTGTAATTATAATTAATTAGGGACTTGGTGAAAAAGATGTAAGACTTTGTCATACAGCCCCAGTACAAGTTTTTTTTTGTGTTATATTTATGTAAGCTTGGTGGAAAGACTATATCGCGTGCGTGTTTACAAACATTTAAACTCACAAACAGCCAGACCCAAAACGACTACCACAGGCCAGACCACAAAGATTCGAGAAATCGAACTCGCAACGTTCAACTAATTAAAAAATGTTAAGTAAGAATTAAGGGGTGGAATAATTCCTACCAGTTGGAAGCTTAACATGCTAAAGTCATCTAAGAGATGGCCTTCCATTACCTACTTATCCAAAGGTTAGCGAATCATATACCCAACTCAATCGTCTTTTCTTTTTTTATTGTATTAGTCAGTTTATCTTATTGCATGATTCTCTTAGTTTAAGTTATATTTGCATTCACTCTCACAGAATATGTATAACACAGCCATAATTTGCTTAAAAGGAGGTTTTTTTGATTTTAGTTGGGCTGGGAAATCATCAAATGGTAACTTCCCCCGCTCTGGGCGGAGCGGGGGGGCGTGTCAGGGTTTTACAGACTAGAACCCACCCATGTTCCTTCTATTGCCCTTTATGTTCCGGGGCCGCGGTATCTCTTTCGAACAACCCGCTACCCCGGCAGGCGGACGCCCTGGCAAGCCCCTCTGCTTTGCTGACTCTCTTTGAGGCGCGCGTGAAACACGAACGCGCCGTCGACACGGCCTGTCGTCAATAGACGGGCGGACGGTGAGCTACCCATTGCTCAACGTCCACAGGCCCTCATCTACGGTGGCCGGGAGTCGACTCGCGGCGCCCGGCGCCCGGGGCGTCTCCCGCAGCGGCTGGGTTGGTTTGAGGTTCTCTCCCTCAAACGCCCGGCCACCTCCTTTGCTAGCATTACTGCTTCGCAGAAGGAGGTGACCGCTTCCCATTCCCTCTCGCTCCGGACCATGGACTGAACCAGGGCCGGACGCGAGAGATCGCCGCCGCCGATCGCCTCTACGAGGGCACGGCGGTGCTCCGCCCAAGCTGGGCAGACCGCCACTGTGTGCTCCACCGTGTCCTCCGGGCGATCGTCACAGTGGTGACACCCGGGCGTTTCCTCCCGCCCGATTTTCCACCCGCCTGATTTAAAAGGAGGCTCCAATCACGTTTTTGTTACTACTAAAACCTGTAATGCAAATAAACGGTGCTTTTTCCTAGCCAAACTTTCTCTTTTATATAATGCAAGGAACACACACTCTTCCTAAGGATTAACAGTACATAATATACTAGGATCAAAAGCACTGCTGCCAAAACTAAATCGTGCAACAGCCCCTCGTATTGTGCCATTAGGTAATGAAGAATCCCTATAATCCCTGCTTCATAGAAACGCAGTCGCGTTCAGTTTGAGTAAATAACCGCGGGCTAAACCGAACGCACTCGCCAAACTGGGAGATTTGAATTTCGATTTAGATTTTTTTGCGTAGCTAACGGATTCATGGGTTGTTTGTAACATCGGTTTATGGAGGAGAGGTTTTGAAAACTCACCGGATCTAAACAAGATAAATCATCTTGTTTAGATCCAGTGAGTTTTAAAAACTGGTTGGATTACCCTTATGGCATACTATGTCAAATTATTAGGAAGAGTGAAACAAAAATGTACGTGGGATTAATCCAAATCTGTATAGTGCCAACTTATGGTCTATATTCCATGAAATATACATTCAAAAATCCTAAAATCTTTTAAAACGACACGTACGTTTACATTCGTCAATTGTTCTTGCCAACCTCCAGCTGCGATGCAACCGTTTCCCGTCATCGGGTTCGAAAAAATAATAGGTTTTATTTTTAATTGGAACATATTATTCGGATATCGGTACGTCAGCCAGAGTTGGGTTCTTTATAGTGTCGAGGGGACCGTATAGCCTGGAGCTATTTGGTTTAGAACTCGTATTGGAATAAGACAATCTGCCCCCTGTAATAACTTTGCTACAATGAGCGGGAGTTCGGATGCTAGTTACCGTTTATGAACTATTGTTGTCAGAAAAGAGGATTGTATCTAAACCATAGAGCACTAACGCTTGTTAAATTTTAAGACTCATTTGATTGTGGAATTGCGACTTTACATGATTATGCGTTCCATAGACAAACAAAGCGAATTCTGTAATAAAATAAAGTACATAGCCTTACCAGATAACCCTCAAGTTTAAACAATGAGTGGAGTCTCAGATTTTGTAAAATAATCCTCATTAACAATGTTGCCAACTTTTGATAATTACCTACTCAATACTCAAACTCAACGGTAACAAACCTTTTAAATTGTAATTGTTTTACGAAACCTTCTAATTGCTTGGTTTTCAAATTAAGAATTATTAGGATTCAGAAGAACTTTAAGTGACAAGCCAATCTTTGTTAACATACAAAGATTTATTCAGTTGGGACAACGACCAGCATCGTCTTCTGTGGAAATCATCAATAATCTTTTAGTTAAAATACTTGTAATTTATGTCATTTCTGCTGCCATTTAGATTTATTAAATATTTATTTAATTTCCATGCAAGATCAGACAGAAACCATAACGATAACATAAACTTATCAGAAATAATAGACTGGTCCTATGATCCAGCACATTTCAGTCTTGCTTGAGCGAGTGGGGCAATAAATAGCCCATTACTCGCTAGCCCCACAATAGGCGAGGCCAGAAGCAAATCAGCGGGGGGCGGGGAGGCGATCCGTCAACGGCTTGCGGCGGTCACGACGACCGACGACCTTAACCGACGGACACACCGAAGCTATCGCTTTTTGACAAAATTCTGAAGCAAGACAACGCAATGGTTGGGATTGCTTCTGATACTCGGAAGAAACAAACTTATATTCTGCTAGATTGTGTACCCTACGCTATGTTACAAAGTGTGTGATGAGGTCGCAAAGAGAAGCCGCGCACAAAATGAACCTTCCAGTATTAGCTGTATACCCTCTCTAAATTTTACCGTAACGAAATTTCTCATTTTCATAATAAGCTCTACAGATTGTGTCTCCAGCTAAACGTAAGCTTCTCCTATCGCAAACAATTTAACTTTATTCTAGGCTAGTCTTAACCAGCTCACAAAAAATCCCTTTACGAAATTATGTTATTGCTATGCAAATAAAATTGATGCTCAGCTCATATGCATGTTAGGATGCTTTTGTCACGTAAAAACAATAAATTGAAAATCGTTTTGCTCAGATAAACCAGTGTGTACGCACCCGCTTCGGGCGCGCGACTGCCCGCTCGCGTGCCAGTAATTGCCCAGCGTTCCTTTTTTGAATAACTATCACGACTTTTTCGCTCCAAATACTCTTTTCTTTAGCTTTTGGTTGTTCAAGGTATTCCACGCATGCAGCCAGGCGGACGCGTTCGGATATTTCAGGCATTTTGCGTATAATCAGCGTTGTTATGGGTGTTCCTTTACCTCGTTCCATGTTTAAGGGCTTTTTTGAGAGTCGAAACGTCTTTAAGTTTATTTTTCTTATTGGGAGATAATACTTTGTATGATCTTTTGTTTCGTGTGAATTTTGATGATACAGAACTGTTTAGAGCACTAATGATTTTTGAAAATATACCATCTTCTTCAAAAAACTACATCTTTTAAGCATTTAGTTTAAACACAGTTTGTTAGTTACATTCAAGTCACATGTAATAATAGGAGGTGAGCCTATTGCCTTCAACCAGCCAGAAATCTATGCTCTAGCTAGTCGATTGTTTTGCTACTGAGAAGAATCAAATTCCAATGACAGTGTAATCATAGCAAAAACTATGATCAAATCATTGTAAGTATGTAAAAGTAAAACTTTTGATAATACCCCCAAAACTCATTTTTTTTTCACAAAAAGGTTAAAATTGTTAAGTTTCCAAGCACCAAGGAGTTTGTACTCCGTCTAAATGCAAACTGTTGCTATCCTCCAAGATATTATTATGAAAGTAAACATTATGGAATCTTTGTTATTGTTTAGTTTGTGTTTAGTTTAGCCGGTGAGGTGAACTTTGAGGTTTCCTTCTCAAATAACAACTGGTAACATCGAATTTGCGGTATTCAGACTAATTGGGGCTATCTTAGTATATCAGCTTAGAGTTTGGCCGAACCGGTCCGGACACCATATCCTGAAAGATCCTTTACTAAAATACCTATCATTCTATTTGTGTCCGTCGGTCCGCGTTTGTAATAAACTGTAAATACTGAATGAAATACTTTTTTTATTTTGCAAAACCTAATTTTACAACATCACATCGAGCTTACCCTGATCTACTTTTTTATATTCTAATTTTGAACACTTAGAGTATCGAACGTCATTACAAACAGCCAGCTACTTTAAGTTTTTTTGAGAGTTATAAAACTTCTCCAGTATACAAACCTGACCAGTATACAATTCTGACGGGCCTGTTGGTCTAGTGGTTAGTGGCCCTGACTGCTGAGCCGGAGGTCGTGGGTTCGATTTCCACCCGGGACAAACTTTGTGTGATGAGCATGATTGTTTGTTCTGTGTCTGGGTGTGATTTATCTATAATATGTATGTATTTATAAATTATATAAGTATGTATATCAGTTGTCTGGTTACCATAACACAAGCTCTGCTTAGCTTGGGATCAGATAGCCGTGTGTGAGTTTTCCCAAGATATTTATTATATTATTTATTATTATAAACCTTTTCTTACTTATCCTGCTTCCTACAAATATTTTCAATTAGGAAGTTTTTTAGAATGGGCCGATGTTTGACATTGAGATAGTTTATAACTTAAGATTACGATATTTGTTTTTCATAAAACCTAATACAAATAGGATACTTTTAATCCCGGTAGTACAATGTTTTGGGGAAATAACCCGAACTCTATGCGAAGCCGCGGGTAAAAGCTAGTCCTGTAAAGTTTTGAGTTTCGAATCTTTGTTGAATAGGATTATTGTGTTGTTAGTTACAGTACCTAGTTTTAGAGATACCTAAGATCTGTACAAAATTCACAAATTAACTAAGTTCGACATCAACATTAAAGGTACCTATTTTAATCGCCATATCGTTCGTTGTTTTCTATTTAAAACTATTGCCACAAGTTATATTTAGTAATAAATATTGTAAAGTTTTGGTGGATTATAAAATGTCACTGCTTTTGTTGCACCCATAGACAAAGGTCAGTTTTTTCTTAAAAATGTTAATTCACTTCCATGGAAAGTTCGAGTAATCGATTTCTTCTAGGCAAGCGGGTTCTACCCTGGGCGGCATCATCGCTACACATCAGGTGATTTGCGGTCTACCGCAAGCATATAGTAATAACAAAAAAAGTTTCAGGAAAATTTAAAAAAAACACCTAATATTTACATTATTAGCTCATCAAAGGTCTTCACCTACGTTAACATATAAATATTAATTTGAACAAATCTATTCCTTTCGTTTATGTAATAAAAACAAATATTTTATCTTCGTTTTAAGAACATTTTTGCTAATTAATAAACGAGATGATTTTCTAATTCACTTTGGCCGAATACATCCCCTTTGAAGATCAAAGAAAGATTAAATGTTGTCCAAATAATATTACTGTTTAATTCTTTGTGTTTTAGTGAGGGGACAAATGTAACTATCGATAAAATCGAGAGTTTTTTGTTTGTTAAGTAGGTTTTTTCCTAAATCTAATTTCAGAATTAACTGGGTTGTGGAGGTCAGATAGGCAGTCGCTCCATGTAAAATACTGATATTCAGCTGCATCCGGTTAGACTGGAAGCCGACTACAACATAGTTGGGAAAAGGCTAGGCAGATGATGAAGTAGGTTTTTTCTTTTTCCTTTAATATCGATTAGAGTACGTTTGTACCCTAATCAATTGGGGTATGTAATCAATTAACAACTTTATGTCCATTCATTACTTTTGTATAAAAACATACATTTCTTATCGAGCCCATTTCAAATTATGAATTGTCAATGCCTAGATTCTCAATCATATCGATACAATGACATCTCTATCATGCTTAAAAAATAAAATCGTCGCGACGCGTTGACCCTTAGCTAATCGGACAATAAGCTCTATAAGGGGTCCTCGAGCTAATAACAGATTTTGGGGGCAATTAATATACAGCTTTTTACTCCATTAGTTTTTTGTATGTGTCATTCAGGCTTACATCCACAGACAAGAAAAAGAGGGTGTTGTTTTTACGTCACCCCGAAGCAACTACAAGTAATAATGGATTGAATCAAGTAATGCGGCAATCCGTACTAATTTTATAAATGCGAAAGCAACTCTGTCCGTCTGTTAGCCTTGTCATGTACCTTAGCTGTCAACATTACCCATACGAGCTACTAGAAATCATAAAACAGATTCAACCAACAGTTTATAATATTAGTAAGGATATTTTGGATTGATGCCACTGATATGGCTGCCAAAAACAGCAATGACATTTTTTCTGATTAAAATAAATTATATTCCGCTATCAAACAAATATCTGTCAGATAGCAGTAGACTCTCTCAATAATACCTACTGAACCAAGAAAGTTTTAGTACCTACTTTACATTATGGCACTATAATTAACAAAATGCATCATTTTAAAGGACTTAATTTGTAGTTTTAAGAAGAACTTAAAAATAACGATAGAATTTCTAATCACCCTTCAAACCCCACTGGTGACAATAGCATGACCCTACATCAACCACCCCAGTACGTTGGTACTGATAATTGTGCCAATCTAGCGCCGCCGCAGCGGTGCCCTTAACGTGATTATGTATATCTGTGGTTCCATCGATTGTCATGCCTTTAGTTAGGGGTAGAATCGTGTAACTTATGGGTTTTTTGTAGCAAATACTGTTTTGTTTGTTATAATGATACAGTAATGATGAATACTTTTTTGAAAATGAATAAGGTTTTTCTACACAAAAGCATATATGCAATGGCTCCAAAACTATTTAATAAATTACCAAACCAAATCATAGACCACAACAGCATGAACCATTTTAAACGTAAGCTTTTTAAATTGTTGAATGACAAGGCATATTATTCTATCAATGAATACCTTAATGATAAATTTAATAATTAATATTGACTTTTAATTGAATAATAATATTAAGGTGATTGACATTAAAATCGAATCATCTGGCATGCCTCAGGAAACTGACTATGACACTTCGTATTGACATTTAATTTTAATTGAGACATAACATTTTTTTATAAGTATCTGTAGTATTTTTGTTTATAACCTGAATGAACAATTAAATTAATTAACCATTTTGTATGCCTTTCGGCGGGACATTGTAAGGACCTATTTTTTTATATATAACATATCATAATATTGTACTCTGTTTTCACAAAATTAATAAATGAATTTGAATTTGAAAGTGTGGCATACATAAATAATAATATTTTTTTTATTTATTAGTTTATTTCAGAATAGCTGGCCGCGTCTTCTCCCGCGTGATATGGAAAAAAGTATCCTATGTGTTTTCATTCCAGACCTCTGTGCCAAATCCCATCAAGATCCGTTCAGCCGTTTTGACTTGAAAGAGTAACAAACATCCATACATCCATCCTCACAAGCATTCGCATTTATAATATTATAGTAGGATAATAATTATAATCATCAAAATAAAAATACAGAGAAATAAAAAAATAAATGAGTGTTATTAAAATCTTATGGACTATGTTAGTCAACACCCATCACAATACGTATCCATTTGTTTTGGATAGGGCAATCTTCACGATATACAACCATCTGCAGGATACTGTCGACAGCCTCGCACACGCTGCAACAAGGAGGGTATTATCTTCCTCATAACTGCATGAGAGCCATCCGATCGCGCCTCCGCAAACATTCCGGATGCACAACATAGCGAGGCAGCCGCATCAGAATCCTGAAAACGTTGTTGTATTGGACGCGCGAAAATGTCATGATTTTAAGAATATTTGTGCTCGTTGAAGTCTTTTTCACTAGAAAATCTGTTACAAACATTTCATCAAGAACGTTTTTTTTTTGTAAAACTATTCATAATATTATCGCTACCTACAGGGGCCTTAATCTGCTATTACAATAGTGTCAGAATGGTCGATCACTGATCGCATAATGGTTGATTTTGACATCTACTCCATACTAAACTTGTCAAAATCAACCATTATGCGATCAGTGATCGACCATTCTGACACCATTGTAATAGCAGACTAAGGCCCCAGGTTGTATCTTTTCAATGGTCAATGTATTGTCCTGTAATGAAGTTGGACGATACAAACAGTTCATTTATCAAATTCTAGCCACCATATGAAAACTTAATCGTAACGCTGTAGAGAAGCAACTCATCACCACAGACAGCTATTTATACAGCCAATAGAGACAAAGCATAGAGAGAGCCGGCGTATAATAACTGCTTATAAATCATGTGTTATCTATGACATATCGACAGTCGACGTATCGACGGCACGCCACTAAAACTTAGCGCGTGGGTTAGTGAGATGTTGGAACAAGGTTTATGTAGAAGGGAAATAGTGATGGGGCCGTATTTTCATGATAAGCATCGATGTTATTAATTAGGACAGTACGCCGACGTAGCATTTTCTTGTCTATTTCAAGAATAAATGGTCGCTTAACAGAGGTGACCATGAAAGCAGAAGTAAGAAAATTATGGCAAGAATTAACTGGTATTTTATCTAGTCTGATTTGGTTTAAGAAAAGACATGTTTCTATTATTTAAGCGAATGCTTAGAGTTCTGCTGTAATTAACTCGTAGTAAAAGTAAGCATCGTGATCTATCTCGTGACGGCATGGTTGGCGCAGTGGTCAAGCGATCGACTGCTGCACTGAGTGTCGCGGGTTCAATCCCCGCACGGAACAAATAATTGTATGACCTACAGGTAGTTGTTTCGGGTCTGGTCTGTTTATGAATGTCTGTAAACGCACCTTCGATACAGGAGACTATCCTAGAGTGAGACAAAGATTAAAAAAAAAACTAGAGAAGATACCAACCATACTATTGTAACTTGTAAATATAAAACAAAAAACTGAAGTCTATGATAGAACTAGGTAGCACGCACATACAATACCGTCACTTTGGCTGGCACTGCACACTAACTGGACTGAAAATAACAATGATACCCTGGAATAAATAAAGAACAAACCAATGATTTCATGAAAAACGTAAACTTTTAAGTTCTTACATTTGTAACTCCTCTAGTCCTCTAAACAACACATACCTTTCTAAGCACAAATTACGTCACTCCGCCCGCACCTCGCCGGACAGCGCACGCGCCGCTCTAATAACTATACCCGAGAGACGATTACGAGCACACAATCGACACACACCGTTATTCGATCCTTATCTTACGTGTACGACAATTAGCATAGTTGATGTGAAGGCTGGGTACACGAGTTGCTTCGGATTGCTTCGGGTTTGAAGCATTTCCACACATGATCCTTATCTCAGGTACGCCAAATAAAAAAATCAAAGCAATGTGTTTGGTAAGCGGGCACACCCTTTAGACTGGTGAATTTATTATTTAGACTTGGGTATTTTTTTTGTTTTTACATATAATTGGTGTTTGCTAGCTGACAAGTGACAATGAATGAATAATTTCTTATTTTTTTTTATATAATTTTTTGTCATAATATAAATTGTATAAAATCTGGTTCTTCTAACCTGACAGACAGATGTGTTGCTGGGGAGTTTGTTCCGCCACTTCTTCTTCCCAGCTAAAACACTAGGAAGTGGCGAAGGGCAGGGCGTTTTTGTGGGACTGTCTCTTGTAATGTGACGTTCAAAAAGTGCTGATTATCAGCCTAATTTGAATAAATGACTTTTGACTTTGACTTTGACTTTGGATAGCAATTTGGGCAACGAGAGTTTCAGGGATATTAATGTTTAACTTTCATCAGTTTGAACTGTTATTAACGGTACAAATATTTGTTAAAAACACATATAAAGATAGAGAAAGACGACAGGGAAAATACGGAGCAGTGAAGAGACCATAACGAATAGATGCAATGGCTTAACTTCACAGGATCATTTGAAATATCGTCCATACAACGTCAAAAACCGTGTCCGTCAAAAAAAAATGTTTTTCTTCCTGCAAATTTTAATATTCTAGCCACTTAAAACTTTATTTTTATTAAATTTAATTGTCCAATTGTAGAAGTCTAGTTGAGAACTATATTCACCTCCAATGACCAGCAGAAGCACTTTTACCTGTTAACAAAAGCATTCCTCTGAAGCAAGCCGTGGACCCAGGCACTAACAATGCGTTAAATCTCGAACCTGTGTTATTAAGGCTACGCTTATCTAAATGCCGCCAAGCTGTGCGACGGGAAGACATCGTTTAATTTCTATGCCATTATGCCAAACGTTGGACGTCTTATTTCTATGCAATCTTAGATCGATACTGGACTTACGGAAATTATAATTTTGTAAGGTTTTTTAATTTTCATAGATTGCAATTAGTCGTCCACTGCTCCATGTTCTCTAATGAGAAGTGGCTTTTTGCAGCAGACCGAAATTGTAGCTATGAATAGATAAGTAATACCTACAAATAAAAGTAAATAATTAGTAAATGGTTTCCGTCATGATTACATAAGATTTTTGGTAGAGTTACAGTATACTTCTTCTTCTTCTTCTACCACAGATCGGATACGGCACGAAGCATTTGTTGGTAACCATGCTGATTAAATAAAGGAAGATGATTATACTTTTTCACCAAGACATAGTAATCATCTTAATCTTAATTTTGTAAATATTTTCTAGTCTGTAGTTGTTTATTGTAAATGTGAGGACCATGTGGACCATAACTTTTATTTACTTTGTTTGTTTTTGACGATTGTCTGGCAGTTTGAGTACTATAAGGGACCTACACAAATGTCCTTTTTTTGGTATTGTTCGTCGTTTCGTTGAGCTCCTTGGGTTTTGAGTCGAGCTACACGATAACTGACAAATGCGTGCACTGACTGGACAGGTCCACTCAATCTGTGTGGTGCTTTCTTAAAAATACCATTTCAGACACTAGTCTGCATAGTCCTCATGTAAGTTGACAAGATATTTTGTCTGGACCTTAAAAGAGACTATGACCTCTGAGTTTGTTTCGGCTGTTTCTTCTCAGAGTAGTCGGATACGAAACACCGACCTCATCTAGTTTAAAAAAAAAGACGTGTGTAGATGTGTACTTTGCAAGTAGGTTTGTGAAAACCTACTTGCAAAATAAACATCATTTATCATTTATTTATCATTTATCATCAATAGATAATTTAGTAGCGCAATACAAAAGATCCGCAAATTAAAAATCGTAACGGTTTTCCCCAACGAAACACTGCGTAATTACGCCAATCGACAAAATAACTAAGTACATCGACAGAACTACTCATTTGCCGCCAAAATTACACCTTAAACCATAGACAAGTGCATGGAACGTCATATTATTTTGATTTGCACGTCAATTGTATTTTATTGCATATTTAATGTATGATTAGATAATTATATAGCTAGTCTTCCTTTGATATGCAATAAATTACTGGCCGATAATCAGAGAATATCATAAGCTATTATGGTGGAGGACATCGTTGACTTACATTACGTTAAGTGCGACATGTATTTTTTTTATAAAATCGTTTCCCTTCTCTAGGAATTTCTGCTGTATCGTGGTACATTTACAAACACTGTAACACACATAAACAAACAGCCAGACCCGAAACAACTACTTATAGGACTTACAAATATTTGTTCCGTGTGATGATCGAACCCACGACACGCAGCTCAGCAGTCAATCGCTCAGCCACTGCGTCAACCGTGCCGTCAACGTTGAACGTACGTCAAAGTTTAAACTTTAGTTTCTTAATAAAGATTTAGAGTTTAAAAATCATGGACATGGCCATAGCTTTACAAGGTTATTCCTCACAAACATTTTTATCAACTGTCGTCTCTGACTAAAACAGAGCCTTTTCGTACAATCGTTTTATTTTTCAGGAAGCCGTGACGTCATTTTGATGGCGTAACATAAGCCTACCCAGGTCAATGATTACGACCTATCATTATTATACTACGTGGGCGGGGCGGGGGTCAAACGGTGACAAACTACCTTCCCGCGTAATTTACCTGACAGCGTAATAGACACGCACAGATTATACAATTTGCATACATTATTTTGCAACGCGTGCTTATAAGGTTTGCCTGTTATTTAGAATTAAAATTGTTATTAATGTTTCAAAAAACTATTTTTGTTCATTATTGTAACTTCATTGTTGGATATAAAATCGAAAATATTCCTTTAAAGATTTTCTTTCTAAACCTCTATTTCAACAAGGAGATTTCATTTTATAGATACTTGATGTCCGCATCAATGAGCGCAATCACTACTTCAATTTGCTAATAATATTTTTAAATAAATCTGCCATAGAAGAATACAAGAGTTAAGTAATAAATAAATTGGCGTAATAATGTACGCACAGCACTAAACAAGAGCGTGAAATCTTCACCTACGCAGATACGCACAAAAAATATGGAGTAGAGGTCAAATCTATGACTTTAATAACACACTCCTAATGGCTATTACTACGCCCATAAGAGAAAGCAGCCTCATTAAATAATAAAAATATTATTACTCGCTCGTGGCGTCGATTAAATCGATGACTGGCATTATTCGACAAACTTTCGAAGGCCATGTTCGCAACTCAACACATCAAAAAATTAAACTTAAAAAAAGAATTTGGCGCCACGACAATCGCGAGTCAAAGAGGCCGCGGTGCCACAACCGTTCAGAAACGCACTCAATAAATTACGACGCTTAATCACCCTTAATTGGGATGTGTCGTGACCCAACTTAACCTTAGGTCGACAAATAAGAACAAAATAATGCAAACATAATGATACGTGCTGGCTGAATGTTACAACTTTTAATTTTCGAACGTTAAGCCCGACGTTCGTGAACTGTAATTATCGTCTTTTCCGAACTTAAGTATAAGGATAGAGATATTAATAGTCTGTGGTGTTTGCTTTTTTCTTTGATTTATACATTTTTATAGATTTGGTGAAATTAGTGGTTTGTTCCAGTTTTTGTTGTGCCGCTAATGGTTATAAATGTGTGACCGTAATAAAAATAATATTTAAGGACGATGCTCTAATGTCCGGAGGTTTAAATGCGTGTGGTCATGGGATCATTTCACTACGTGAGGCGCCAGTGGTAGGGTTAAAAACAACACACTAGTTTCCAATGTTGCATTTGTTTTACTGAAGTCTAAAATATGGAAATGACTAAAGGGGGTGTACAATGAGCCTAATCACCAGATATAGGAAAAGGTATTACAGAGTTTATTAGTATAAACTTTAAGGACAATATCATAAACCCGCTATTTTTAAAATTCTGAAATAACGTTGTGCACGTGTTACTTACTTCTTTGAAGTATAAACAATGACCCAATCAATAAACTTTACCTTTTGCGATCTCTGCTAATCAGAGCCACAGCAAGTTAAACTTTTCAACAGCATTTATTCCGAAAGTAATAAGTCTTAGTAAAAACGCGCAGGTGGAGTTTGCTGCCAAAGCCAAATTCATCTTTAATCCGCCCCTTACACGATGACAAGAAAAAAAATGTTCCATAACCACAGACCATAGACAAACATAAATCACCAAATAATACACCATCCAAAGACAATAAATCATTTAACATATTCCATAGAGTAGATAATGTCGCGATTTGCATCGCTTTCGTATCGCTAATTGAGCAATTCCATAGATAAATAGATAAAACACGGGTATACCCTAAATTATGCGTATTATTTGCATATTATTATTATAACTGTAGGGTGACATATAATAAGTGTGGAACGGAATGACAGAAGGACAAGTTTGGGAAGCTTTTGTATTCGCTGCGCTGGGATCAATATATGGCCAGCTTAAGAAATCGCAAGAAGTAGATTATTGCCAGAAAAAAATACAGTATGGTCTGAAGGCTGTTATATACAGTTTCCTGGCGATAAAAGAATCGATAAAAGATACAAGTACTTTTAGAAATAGAGAATAATAGAAGTCGACGTAGTAAACGCTTTGGGAGGAATTGGCCACTCACTTCTCTAGAATTTGGTGCAATAAAAAGGATAAAAAGATCATTAAGTTGTCAAATTAGGACCCATTCCTAGACGAATACCCTACAACCATGGGTTCCAAAACTCTTGATGGTTAAATAGCATATCCAGTTCAAAAGGTTTAATTAAAAAATCTACTCTAGATTGGTTAGCCAACTCAAATAAAAGGCCTTAAATTTATTTTGTTTTCTTTTCATTTGATATAGTCATAAGTTGAACTACTGCCCTTTACCTGTACAGTAACCTAAAAGCACAAATGAAATGCAACTCCAACTGCTTGATTTTACAATTCAAAGTCCTTCAACGTTTTCAACCAACACAGTTCCAATAACCAACCCGTCTCCCTAGAGGGCACTACAGTCGCACGGGGACATTTATGCAGATCTTGTGTAATGACGTCACATTGATGACGCAGGATCGCATGCGCAAGATAAACCGATAAATATTAGTTATGCATAAAGTTATGGAGTTATAGGACCTCTTTTTAGAGATTAGAGGGGTGTCGAATCGGGTTTGAGGTTATGGTAATCTTTTATAGACACGGGATTTATTCTTCAAGATCGACGTTCGGTCACGTATCTCCATAGGGAATTCTGAATTCATAAAAATCTGTTGTTTTTGGGTTTTCAATGAAGTCGTATAACTGATATTTTAAAGCTCACGAGGTTGCTTTAAATAAATGGGCCCAAATTATATCAACTTAGTATTTTGCATTTTTTATGTCCAAAAATCGAAGTTCAAAAGAGATAATTGTTATTCTCGAATGACGACTGTCTTTTGTTTCCTATTTATTTTCAAATCCCAAATTATGAATTTTATTACTTTTTACTATTTTACTACTTACCAACACAGATAAAATAATATCACCCACTCCACAATAACTGCATATAATTTAGCCCACGTAGGGTGCTAACAGGCTTATATCAGCAGAATTTGTCCTGCAGTCCCATGAGAGCCACAGTCTTGGGAAGCGGGCAGAATACGCGATCGCCCTGGTCGCCCTCGCTGAGAACAAAAATCAACAAGGGTTTTGTGCGCCGCCGCCGCCGTGTTGTTCATTTTTGGGTAGCAACGATGTGAGTAGGGTTGGATATGGTATATATCCATGTTGGTTTGTTTTTAGTAAAGCAGCCGCATCTGTATCTAATTCAATATTATCTGGATACTTTTGCGTATTGGCAAACGAAATGGTTGACTGACTTTGCAGGTTCCATCAGGATTGGTTTGGAAGATGTATCAAAGATTTATGTTGTAAAAGCCTTTGATGCTCTGCTCATGAAACGCTTTGGCGCCAAAAACAATAATTGCCATAAAATATTATAAAACCTTCGAAAAGTACCACTGGAACAAATAATTGTCATCGTTGTAAGGTAGATCGTTAACATCACTGAATCTATATAATACTAGCTGTGCCCAGCGGGTATGAAAAATAGATGTTGGCCGATTCTCAGACCTACCCGATATGTACACAAAATTTCGTTTAAATCGGTCCAGCCGTTTCGGAGGAGTTTGGGAACGAAAACTGTGACACGAGAATTTAAATATTAGATTTAAAAAAAAACTCGTGTTAGTAACACTACATATTTATAACTCAAGGACGGCTGAACCGATTTGGTTGAAAATTGCTGGGAAGGTAGCTCAGAACCAAGAGACGGATAGGGTAGGTAGGGTAGTAAAAGGTGCATTGCAACGCATGCCGGGCACAGTTGGTTTTATAATAATTGTCGATTTTGCTTTCGAAGTACCACTATATTGCGATTAACTTAATGCCGCATCCACCTTGCCTACTCGCTCCGCTAATCCTCCTGAGCGGAGAATGTCAAGCGTCACTCAATATACGAGTAGAGAGCTGTTGACGTACAGGATTACGATCAGAACACTCTGCTATATGAATATCTGTATTTGTTGTTCGAGAATATTAACTGGGCACGCAGTTGTGGGTGGATCGATCAGTTCATCACAATATTGCAATAACTCAAGAAAAGACCGTTAGGTACAAGTTTAAAATGACCAACAACAACCGAATGCCGGAGACAGTTTGACTCTTCACTGAAAGGCGCTTTTCCATCGACCATGTGTAAAGACTTTTGTCCAACATTTTGGACCAACA
Organism: Ochropleura plecta; assembly: GCA_905475445.1. NCBI lineage: Eukaryota > Metazoa > Arthropoda > Insecta > Lepidoptera > Noctuidae > Ochropleura > Ochropleura plecta. The sequence goes on along the minus strand of FR997738.1, from coordinate 8,036,489 downwards.
GTCTTGACATATAGGGATGAAAATGCTCTGAGATGGTGTCCTCTATACATGCTGTGTTCTACGTCTCCGGCTTCAGAGGCTTAGAAACTGACCTATAGTTAGCTCCATCAATCACCTCATAGTTCAACAATTCTGTATCAATGCGAATTCGTCAGTCCCTAGCCCTACGACAAGTGCAAAAGCAGTCAAGTTGACAATAAACTATAGGAATTATAATTCTAGGAAGTTAGGACAAAAGAACAGTAGTAGTTCTAAGCCAGTGTCAAGGGAACATCTTGTGTGAACCCACAATACATCACCAAAATACTTAACTTCAGTCCCCCATATTGTCAAAATTTAATATACAACCGACCTTATTAGGGTTAGTACTTATTAGCTTACCACCCTATCTTGATGAAGTACCCTCAGCCTCAAGTGTGGGTTAATAAAGGGCGCATTACTGTGTAAACACGGTCACGTGGCCTCCCGCTGGCGGTCACGTGACTGCCACAGACTAGATAGAAATCTCCGGTGCCAGATCTATGACTGGTTCCGCGCGCTTTTTACTGTCAATTTAAACAGCTCTGTTTCTGATGGACTATCTTTTTTGGTCGAAGTTTTTTGCTAGTTGAATTCTCTCAGTTAATTGAACGTCGTACCTTAGTGTGGTAAGTTAGTTTAGCTTAGCTAAGTTCGTATAGCTTAGCTCACAAATCTGACGCAGTTTTTCATACTTGTGTACAGTCTTCAAACTATGTAAATAAGTAGTATAAATAACTGCGTCAGCTATCCGAGCTAAGCTAAACTAACTTAGCTTAGCTCTAGGTCTGCAACCCGCATAGGTGCATGATAGGCGCTGATTTAAAAAGGGAGATCTTTTTTTACTTATTAAATAATCTACAAGTAACAGCTATCTCAAAGCTATGAACTGCTAACATTGATATTGTTTCTGGCTTCGAATTTGTTATTTGTGTTTTAAGACCAAGGAAATCAAGTGTGAAATCCGTATTTAAATAGAATGCCAAAAAGGAAGATGGTGTTATTACAGTTACTCGTAAAAGGATCATATTTCACAAGACTGTTCATGACCAATCCATAGAATAAAAAAAGCATGTGCCATGACAAATGACACAACAATGTGGCCTTTCCCGAATCTACAACCAGTCCCAAAACAAATGACAGCTGATGAATAAAGAAATTAAAAAGAAAGTGATGCGTTCATAAAATCGGCTAATTACAGTAACTTCACACTTATTACACCAATTAATTGTTCAAAATAATGAGAGTAATTACAAATAAAACATTTAGATATACTCGTTATCGTGTTACAACCATGATTGGGGCTTTTGACCGATTTTTAACCTCTATTTAGTGTAGTGCTGCAGGCGCCATCTTGTCATGTGTGATAAAACATAATCCATAATGGTTTAGTTAAATGTTTAATTACAGTTGTTCTAAGCGATTAATCACTCTATAGATTGAGTTTTCATCTAAAAAGGTCAAACAATTCGAAAGTAAATAATTGGTATGTCTTGCCAAATATGACTTGTACCTATTTATAATGTGGAGATACTACCTAAATCTTATTGAATTAAGTATACGTTTGTGTACCTACACGCATTTCTATTTTCGGAAGGGTCACCCAAAGCCTCTTTCTATAAGACGTCTAAATTGTATCTTGACTTGTGGACCTGGCTGTGTCCCTCTACTGGGACAAAAGCATTTACTCCTCTTTAAGATGGAGTGGGCTGAAATCCTCCACAAGGCCAAGTGGGGGTTGATGGGACACAGGTCTTGTCTTCGAATTTATGGTTCTAGAGCATTACAATTTCATCACGATCATTTCCTTCACTTGTTTTTTGAAAACACTGGTATTAAAATAAAAACCTAACATAAAGTAATTAAATCAAGCATGTCCGAGTACGAACTGGAACGACGGACAACTGGTAAATAGTCATACTCGCCCTGTACGCTTACCATGAGTTGCCAAAGTAAAACGACACCATCTTACCGTAGTCGGTATCGGATAAACGCGCACCGTATAGATTACAATTAAACTCGTACCATGAGCTAAACGGACTCGCTAGCGACAGCTCGATTGTTTATACAGTTTATAAATGTTTATGTTGGTACAAGAACCATTACGTATCAAACTTCACACTTAAGTTTGCTGTCTCGTTCTAGCTACAGTAAAAGACAGAGTAAGGCAGATAACCCTACCAATTAAAAACACCGATTCTATAACGCTGCCTATTGTAAATGTAATAAAGCAAGCGTAAATCAAAAACATATATGTGTTTCTAAATTTGGATGGGTTATACCTTGTGAAGTTAATGCCAGCCGTCATGTTTCAATGCGTCAATGTCATGATGGCCGCGTCCGAATCTGCATGAATATGAAAGTAAAGGAAGTTATAGGTAATATGACTACCATCAATAGATCCTATAACTTTTGGGAACTTCTAGCATCCTATAACTTCTAGTGTAGTAACTAAAATAAAAGTTCTGAATAGGTACGTTGTTAAGGATAAGTGAAATATGTTATTTTATATGTGCCTTTGTTTAATGATATCCCTTTCTTGTCTTGTGGTTGGGAATTTCATAAACTTTTTCATAATATTGGTGACGGTTCAGTGTTGTTGTTACTTCTTGAATATAGACACTCATGGCCTCTTGGGAAAAATGTAGAGGTTTACCGGTAATACGCTGATAGCTTATATGTATATGTGCGTAACATAACAATGCGCATAAAACTAAACGAGCTACTTAAAATGTGAAATTCATGTGTGTACAAAAGTAAGTTTGAATAATGAAGTTTCTAACATAATTCTTATTTCTCACCTATTCAAGTGATACTATTTTTGTTCACACAAAAGCTCGAAAACCTCTTTATTGAGCATATATTCTTTAATAAAATTATTTTCACCAATATGTGCAAGTGGATCTCCAAAAGCCTTTCGCACAGTAACTTAGAAATTTCCTTGGTCTCGTTGTTCGTGTTCATATGCACCCGTGGCTAATATATTCCACGCTAAATAAGTTTTACCGGACATATTTATGCACAAATTAATAAAAAAATGTTTTAAACGACACACTTCACAGCATTTCATCCTTCATTAAGCTAGTGAGTTACTTTACTACTGAAGTAACGGTTTGCATCGATAGTACCTGTCAAATTTGTAACTCATGGTACCGATTTGTATAGCAAACTGCCATAAACTTAAGTCGCTAGCGAGTTCCTATACGATAGGTTTCTTACTTGATGTCTCATACTGCCGATTTTGGTTCTACAAGTGACCGCTAGAGGCGCTGTAAAATTTCCCATACAAAAAATTGACGGCGTCGGTATCGAGTAGCGACGAATACTATTGGTTTAAACTCATGGTAGAGCTACTGTTTGCGTTACGTATAAAGTAAATTGTTTAGAGCTAGAGAGAATAGGCTGAAGATATATGAAGAACAATCCAGCAGGTAACAGTGCCGTTTGATCCCAATGTTTGTTACTTACAATCGAAACTACCCAGGTAGGTACTGCACCATCACGTGAGCACACGAACAAGATTATTTTTTATCAAGTTTTACATAAGCATAGCGGGGCAAAACGAGTACAAATGATTATAACCTTACTGTTAATCTAAATGTCATATCATTTGGTTATGGAAATATCTACGCATCAATGTGCGTTCTGTCAGAGAAACTGCTTATTAAGTAGAACTTAAGGTATACCCTTAAGTTCTACCGTGGGTGTTAATTATACATGTTACATTGACTATCAGCTGCTTCTAATATACCTAATAATAATCTTATAAAAATATGTGTACCTATATGTCTATGCTCCTTCATTATGCGGGCATGCATGGCGAACCGAGTACCTAAAGAGAAAATCACAAAATCTTTTTTACGATCAGGATATATAACGCATAATAAGAAATAAAAAGAACTGAAATATGACTGCCAAATAGCAAAGCAAATAACTAAGCATTTTTTCATACAGGGAGCAAAGATCTCCGATCACAATTATAAATTGATTTCGGAATTTACGTTTGTATAAATCAAATTCTTAATTGTCTTCAAAATGTGAACGCAATTATCAATCATCCAGTTTATAATCTAGTTTCCTTTTTCCACAAAACCAATCCACTTTCCCGCCAATCCGCCATGTTGTCTGAACTGTCACTGTCAAATGCGCGCGCACTTGACTCCGCACCCGGCCGCCCGCGGGCAATGGCAAGCATTTGAATAACATGGATAGCTATTACACGATACGAGAGGATTATAATGTGTATCCGACAATCCGTGGTGTAGCTAGCTAGTGCTAAAGTTTGCTTTACTGTGTTTTCATTTTATTAACAGCTAGTTCAGTTTTATTGCATGGTTTTGTTGATGATCATGGGCAGTAATATGATAAATGCGGAAATCACACTGTCTGTCTTACTGTTAGTTACAGTTTAACGGTTGATCACATTTCGATGACAGACAGATCATTACCTGCATAAGGACCTATGATGTTTTTTTATCCCGGTAGTTGTTCTAAATTGTTGTGGTTTTAACGTCCGTTTTCCAAGCAAATAAAGACATAGGTACATACTGTTTAAAAGATCTTTATAATATAATTCGTATACTCTTTGGAAAATCTAAAGCGTGTTATTTTTCTCATCATCATTTTCCTCCCCTTATCCCATTCACGTCACGGCATCATTTACACTTTTTCTGATGGCTCTTAATTAATTTACTTATAAGTATAAATCACATTTATAACTAATTTTAAGCTCTGTCTAAAAATTTGGTCCAAATTGGTTCCAAATAAAAATAACCCTGAATATATCTAATAGATTTCTAAACGAGTTTTAAGTGCAATGACCATAATTACTATTTGAACTCAGAAAACAATTTAATATCCAATTCTTGGATTCCAAGCTAATGTCTACTTATATATTATGTTGCTCATCATATCATTACATACTTAATCCAAAGTATATATTACTGGCGAACCTCAAGACGGCTCACATGCAAATTACATCTAATGTAGCACGTTTATCCTTTATCATTAGCAAGCAATGTGATATAAAACTTAACTGCAATATTTCCCTAATCATAGTACTTATACGATAAACCCAATCATACATAAAACGCGAGCATAAAATTATGGGACATATCTCACAAATAACAATAACGACTTAAAGACACGCACGTCCGTCCATCGCGGCGGGCGAGAGCATAATGCGCAATAATAATTCTAAATTCAAAACTGAAGAAGTTACGATGGCCGGTCGCGCACGGGCCGGTGTTGCCAGTTATATAATTAGAAAATGAAAGGGTGGCGCGCACGCAGCCCGCGGCTCGACCACTACTATCGCTCACCATCGAGCCTGCTCCCGCTAGTGTTGTGACAACGATTTATTGTCGATTTTCTATAATCTCTGATAGCGATGAATTTAATGTTTTCCTTATTGTGGGGCGGTAAATGTAGCTATTTCATAAAATATATTACAGAAGTAAATATTTCATTTGACATATAATCAAATAACTGTACAGTAGTAAAGTATAACAACCTAATTCCGCACTCTGGACACAAAAACAACTTCGATTTGCCGAAAATAAACGAGCGTAAGGAAAGCTCCGCTCACACGCTTTGGATGAAAGAGTCGCACGTCACGGCTCAGAAAATCACATCGCAAACAAGCCCAATTATGAGAACTACCCTAAACTTTTTCAGTTGAACAAGTACCCCGACACCAAGACCAAGTACTAAAGATTGCAAGCACAACGAGCATCTTTCGTCAAAATGTTTTTTGACCTGAAGCTAACTTCACACGTCAGTAGGTTGTACAGGCTACTGAAGCTTATCTAAGAAAAACCATCATTATCTCTAATCACATAATCCTCACTTGACAAAAAAGTATCGATACTCCACAAAAGTCAGCACTAGTATAAAAATATCCTCCCCACACCGGAGGGCAAATGGCAACATTCTTTATTTTCGAATATTAATAAGGAGCGTGCAACATTACACCGTATTTCACATTGGGTAACATCATTATCTTCTCTCTCACTCTTTCTTCCTCTAAGTCTATATAGCTAAACTCTTCTAATGTTCGAATTTCATATAATGACGACCTTTTCGGTGCAAGATGGTAGATCAACGGAGATTTATCTAAGTTCTATAACGACTTATCTATATGCATATATGTTTATAGGCTGTATGTAATTACTACCTTTGTCCGATAACTCATTCAGTGAAGGAATAATGTAATGAGAGTACATTAGGTATATAGGTGTATCTTTAAAGTAATAAAGTTGCTGTAGATACTTATATATTATGATATTATGTGCTTTAAGTACCTACTTTGCATTGAAATAGTGGTTGGCATTTTGATCTGAGATACTGAAAATGAATTCACCAAAGGGTAAAATATTTTGTAACGAAGCACATAGCCCTTCTGTTATAAATAATAGTCCAAATAAAACCACTTCCATTTGTTTAAAAGATGAAAAGGACAATACTAACTGTTTTGCATGTACATATCTTGAGATATTTCAGTGTCATTTCCAAAGTCACAACTTCAAAATAGTGGCAAGTCACGTTAAATTAGCGAACAGACGGCACTCAAACTTTGACCTTCAACAGAAGCTTATTGCCTTAATTGTTATAAAGGCATTTTTTAGGAATGTGCAATCATCAAATAACTTCCCCCGCTCTGGGCGAATCGGGAGGGTGTCAGACTTTTATTGACTGAAACCCACCCATGTTCTTTCTTTTGCCCTTTGTGTTCCAAGGCCGCGGTATCTCTAACGAACAAACCCGCATCCCAGGCAGGATTATAAGGCATTACCTACTTGTTGTTTTTCTAGGTACGTTAGTTAAAAAGCAACTGTTTCCCAAAAAAATGGAATACCTATTATAACCAAAGCCAGCGTGTTTTTACGTTACTTCACCCCCGACGCCAAGCCTAGTAAAAATATATGTGCATTAGCTGTGCGCAGCGGTTTCAGCTCTTTTTCTGAATGGAAAAATAGATGTTGGCCGATTCTCAGACCATTGAAAAGTCGATCCAGCTATTTCGGAGGAGTTTGATAACAAACACCGCGACACGAGAACATTAAATATTAGATTTTTAATTTACGCTAGTGATCAAATAATTTCGATGATCATTTAGTTTATTTTAAGTGAGACAACTTTAGTTGTCGGTGGCGTCTCAGCCACGCGACCGTTTTGAAACTTAAGTGATCAATAAAACTGTTAAAATTATCGACTCAAAACTTACATGTGGAGTGGCTCAGAACAATGTTATGAATACGTCGTAACCATTTTGCGTCGGTGTCCCTTCATTCCCCTTCCACCCTATACAAACATCAAAACAAGCCCACCATTCTCTAGGCAAAGAGAAATAATTCCCAAACATTAACAAACACAAATCCGAATAAATAAGTAATTAAAAGTGAAGTGATTCTAGAGAAGGATTAAGTCATAAGAGTGCTGTAAAGGTGATCGGCTAACGAGGAACAAAACACACAGTGCGGGGCGCGTTATATGACGCCTAATGTGCGCCTGCGCATGCGGGCAGAAATGTTCGCACAGTCGGATATATTGATGGAATTGGGCGCTCAGAATAATAGCGAAGCTTTGAATTAAAAAATATATAAATATAACATAACGACTGTAATTCCCGAAGGATTGGGCAGAGGTATACCAAAGTGTCCGCCTCCACTTTAAAAAAAAAATTGTCTACACTCAAACACACACACGCGCGCACACAATCAACATATACACAAACACACATGCACGCATGTGCACTCCTAACACATCAAGAGCTGCTAATCTTTTTGATTTATATTATTTCTTTTCTTTTCCATAATTGTCTTCTTCTTTTTCATTGTTAAGATACCACTTAAGGGAAGAGTGAGACAGCTCCAACACAAGTACTATTGTAACTTACTGGGGTTGCCTCAATTTATGTATGAAACAATGCTTTAGATAAAATATTTATTTGTTTTTTTTTTGTATATTTTGTTTAGATTCAGTCCCCCGCGGCGAATGAGACCACCGTGGGTCCATCATCATTTTAGCCCGGAATCTCCATTTTGCGCGTCCCTCGTCTACCTCGGTGGGTACTTATTGTAAATTACCTGATGGATCTGAGAGTAATCGAACGAGAAGACTTTGTATTTTGTCACTTGTCGCAAGTACCTACCTACCAAAGTTCAGTTTTCACATTTCTGTAGTCTTCGGAACGACATACAGACGCATAGTATTTGCTACTCCAGCGATCGCAAGCACTATAGAAGGCTCTACTCTCTCAACCCTAAAATACCTTCATTCATCATTACAATTATATAATAAGTAGTAGCACTATTCGTAATCATTCGTCTCACAGTCTACCAGCTCTGTAACTGCTCCTGGACTGCCACAGTGGGCAAAATTCAACCACAACATTTGTAGACATAATATGGCTGAGGAAACTACTGGAGAAGTCAGACCAACCTAACCTGACCTAAGTTTTTCCTCTTAAAGTTCCTCTTCAGTTAGACCGTTACAGGCAGTTTTGAATGTCAAAAAAAGATGAAGCTACAGTCCCAGTCGCAAGGCATAATAACTTGTGAAAGTACCATGGTTGCCCATTCCAAAGCGTTGATCTCAATGTAGAAGAATGGGCAAGAAACTCAATATACAATCGTTTAAATCATTTTTCTTTTTAATTATAATATTTATGTTTTTGTAACATTTTCATTTGTGGTCTGAGACACGATTTTCTATGAAACTAGAGTTAAACATAAGTGGCCAAAGTTGGTGTACAATTCCAACTTCTGCTAGTCGTTTCCCTCGGCCGCCACTGCACGGCAATAGTTACCGCAATCAAAACACGTACCTACAATACAACGTACACTAAACTCGTGATTGCCACTGTCTTAGCGCGCTGGTCTGACAGGCCTTCGACCCCTAGCGGTCATAAACAGCACTGCTAGGTCTTATTACGTGTCATTTAGATGATGAGTGGAATCTTCGCTATAGCGGAAGTGCGGGAATCATAGCTTTCAATTTTTATCATGGCGTCTTGGCAGGTGTTTGTTGTTAAGTAATTTTCACTTGAAAGGATGTAATGGGGGTTCGGAAATAGTTAAAACTTTCTGGAATCGTAAGCAAGGCGGTTTATATCTAGTTCATATGGTTCTTATAGTTCATATCTACCGAAGACGCAAAACGTATAACTACGTTCCCAAAACTTACACACCCTGCACACATAATCACACACACCCTACACACCACAAACTCCACACACACATCACAATTACACTAAACCTTCAACACGACACTTGATAATACTACTCTGTCAAGAAAGTACCGGGAAAAGATCAATAATACACAAAATGTCTGTTATTCATCCAAATTTATTTTATCACCTTCAAAGTATGCTCCTTTAGAAACGATACACTTGCGCCAACGAATAATCCATTCATCAAAACATTTTTTAAACGCTGCTTCCGGAATTGAGTTCAGTTCTCGCCGCGAATTCTCCTTTATGTCTTCTATCGATTGAAAACGGGTGCCACGAAGTGGTAATTTGAGTTTAGGAAAAAGGAAAAAGTCAGCAGGAGCCATATCTGGTGAATATGGTGGTTGCTGGATGGTATTTGTTGAGTGTTTGGTCAAAAATTCGTTCACAATGATAGCCTTGTGCGAAGGCGCATTGTCGTGGTGCAAAATCCAAGAATTTTCTTTCCACAAATCTGGCCTTTTTCGTCGAATTTGCTCTCTTAAACGCCGCATAACGCTCAAATAATATTCTTTATTTACCGTTAGACCTTCCAGTAAGAATTCAGAGTGCACAACACCGCGATAGTCAAAGAAAACAGTCAACATGACTTTGACTTTTGATCGACTTTGGCGTGGTTTTTTTCGGTTTCGGTTCAGTTGGAAGGCGCCACTCCGAAGCTTGTTGACTAGTTTGCATGTCAAACTCGTAAACCCACGTCTCGTCACCAGTAACAATGCGTTTCATGAATGTTGGGTCCGAACTGACTCGTTCTAGCATGTCCTCAGCGACTTTCATGCGATTGAGTTTTTGGAGAAAATTCAGATCTTTTGGGACTAGCCGAGCAGTAACATGTTTCATACCCAAATGATTAGTTACAATGATACGGATCGACTCGTGAGATACAGAAAGTTCGGCGGCTATCTCTCTCAGAGTTGAATGGGGATTTTCAGTCACTATTTTCTTCACTTTTGCGATGTTAACTTCAGTTGCAGACGTTGACGGCCTACCAGAGCGAGGCAAATCTTCCATCACATCTCGACCGCTTTTGAACGCTTTGAACCACTCATAAGCACGAGTTTTTGATAAAGTCGATTCACCGTAAGCCTTCTGTAACATTTTCAGTGACTCCGAACACGAAATTCCATTGGCGATGCAAAATTTAAGACAAACTCTTTGTTCGATATTTTTGTCCATTATGAAATTCGCAATACACACTATATATAATATTACTAAAACCAGCACTGTATTTAATTTATATAACAGATGCAACTCAAACTCCGCGCCAAAATGGAAAACAGTTGTGCCAATCTAACAACTACAAAAAAAACAAAAATTTTAATTTAGAACCATAAACAAATCATCCATTCCCGATACTTTTTTGACTGAAGTATTTTATTTAAGTATCCTATTTTTGCCTTACTCTTTCCGGTAATTATTATTTTATTTGTATAGTTTTACTCTTAATTTTTATTTTTTTAGGTATGGCATCTCGCAGTTCAACCTAGGAGGTTGTTGTCTGCTTAACCAGGCGATTCCTGTACATGACTTAAAAATTAAGACCTCGAGCCAGGGCACCCCTTGTGGGGTACGAGCCTCGGCTAAGGGCGTCGCTGAGGGAGGACAGCAAAGGGACAGGCTGGATCTGAGTGATATTATTAGGGGAACCGTTACTAAATGGAAAACGAAACCCTTATAGATTTGCCCTGTTCGCCTGTCTGTCTGGCTGTCCGTATGTCACAACCATCTTACTGATATTTCTATGTTACATACGTAACTATTGTTGCGATTGAAAGAGAGTGAAGAAGTAGTAGTAGTAAGTACACTTCGTCGAAAACTGTGTCTTAGTGCACTACGATTAGGTCTAATATGCAATTACTTATAACAAACAGGAAATCGGCTAACTAATAAAGGCTGCATCTAAACAACAGTACGCTACTTGGAGCCTGCCTATCTGACCTCCACAACCTTATGAGTAGGTACTGGTTAATAAGATGCACTTTGGTTTGCATAGAGTTGCAGGCCATTCCCTCTTAACGGTTTAACATGGATGGATTATAAACTATCGAACATTAATTTATACGTTATACTAGCTTTTGCCCGCGGCTTCGCTCGCGTTTAATTCGGGGTAACACGGTTCCCCTTTCCTGATTTGCAGGTACCTACTTCTTGTAGTTTTTGCCCTAGCGCCTTATTTATTGTAATAGCAATGCTAAGGTTTCCCTTTTTTTCCCTCATTTCTCACTTTTTTCAAAAAATTAGCCTATGTCCGTTTCCAGGGTCCCAACTATCTGTGTACCAAAATTCATCAAAATCGATTTAGCCATTAAGGCGTGAAGACGTAACAAACAAACTCACTTTCGCTTTTATAATATTAGTAAGGATTGTAAGCAGGACGTTATAGTTTACAATTTATCGACAGTTTACAATTTCGCGAGATAGTTTATGAAGTTCGCAATCATACGTTGACGAAACCATTTTCTAGATCCCTCTGTAAAACTTTTGAGTCCTATTATCCCAAAAATCTATCATAACGAGAGTCTAGATTCCCTGCTAATCTGTACGACATTAGCATTCCTCTGAAAACGATATGATTCCATGTCGGCTGCTACAATCTTATTGTCAAGTTGATGTTGATGTCATTAAGATGCCGATCAAATTCGAGGCATTACCGGCAGCCTCGGGGTGGACTCACTAACACTAATATTGGGGATACCGTGATGTGATGGAGCCCTGAGATTTTCCTGAAAAACTAAAATAGTGTACTTATATAACGATCAAGCAAATTACCAAATAACTTCCCTCACTCTGGGCGGAGCGGGGGAAGAGACAGACTTTTACTAACTAAAACCCACCTATGCCCTTTATGTTCCGGGGGCCACGGTATGACTCTCGAACAACCCGCAACCCTGGTAGGCGGTGGCTCTGGCAGGCCCCTCTGCTTTGCTGACATCTCTTTGAGGCGCGCATGGAACACTAAAGCGACGTCGACACGGTGTTGACACTAGACGACCGTGTCTTTAAAAAATAAATAAAGGATAAACAGTCCAACTGCTCTTTTCTAGAGAAAAGGGAGATGATAGAAACTTAAAGACATCAACGCATAGTTTTTGAGACACAATCTTTTAATTTATAGGTGCGTGAAAACTTATCTTCAAGAAATGTTTGTGTGCGAAATCTAAAAGAAATAATTGTCAAAATTTTCGTTAACACCACAGTTTTTTCTAGAATATGGCTACTCGTATTAGTGTAACGTAAACCACTAACTTCGGTAGCCCAGATTTGTCGTAGCCAAAACAAATAAATCCGTGCTACAACACCAGCCATGGTCACCACAGTCAAGTGGACTACCGAAAATCGTTGCGTGTCGCGTGACAACGGCCCGGGTCGCACCAGTTTCCTATGGGAAACAGTCTGCCCACCTCCCCTTGCACTCCGCGCCCCTCACACCCTGGCTTCAGACACACGAGACTTGACGAATTGCAACCATGCACCCTCGGAATGCGTTAATCAGTCCTAAAATATGGCGCATGTTACACCGACGTTCACGAAGGACGTGCACGTCCTTTTGTTTGGCTGTAAAGAAAGAGATTTTTGGGGTGGTTACTGTGTTTGCTCAAAGGATTTTGAAAGCTTGTATTCTGGTCTTTTTAAGGTTGAAGATTTAAAGCTAAGTTAGTTACTGCAATCATAGTAAATTAGGGTTTCTGGGGATAATAATGATCATTCCACTGTTGACTGCAGTAGGTACGTACATGTTTTGTCCTTTTTACTATCCGATATATTTCTATATATAATATACCACTAATTATTGTGATATTATCTTCGATCCTAGCTTAGTACTAGATAAACCTGACAGGCAAACTTCGACAAGAGTGTAGTAATAAAAAGCATTGTATGTTCGAAACTTTCACGATCATCAACCACCCGTTACACGACGGTGTAACAGTCGTCCCCTAAAACTCGCAATTACGATTTCGGGGCTATCATTTGTGCGCTAGGTACGTCTCTCGTCTCTGCCCGCACAGTCGTGACTCTCCCGCGATACTCTACACGATTCCCGAATTTATTTGACGCAAACCTTTGATGTGGGTGATGTAGGCGCCACAGTTTTGAGAAACTCCTAATTTTCCTTAGGATTTAAGATAAATGTATGTTTGTAAGATATGGTTTGTTGAGCTGTTACCGCCTTTCAACTTAGGATGAACCCAAAGTCCCAGCCTTGAATGTTTAAATTATAATGCCCTAGTCACGATTGTTTAACTTGGTGATCTTTGGATTTTCAGAATGAGGCGTTTGCGATAGTAGGTATTTATTTGCGAATTCTTTCCGACATTCGACCTCTTTCAGAAGAAGTCTATTTACATTTCGATAGACGCACGACGATAACTCTGATGCACTTTTTATGTCCAGCGCAATGAAATGAAACCAGATATTGACACTTGATAGAGCTTTGAGCTTTATCGTGGACCAATGAAATTAGGGCCCGGACTTTAAAAAAAAAAAAAGCCAAGTCGTACTGACTCGAGCCTGAACATCCGATTTTTTCAATTCATGTCCGTTTTGTATAATTATCACTTGCTTCAGTGAACATTAACATCGTGTTGGAAACCAAACCATCATACCTGAGAGATTAATGACACGAAAAAGAAGACTAACAATGTTACTAGTAAGTAGTATAGTACTTAGTAGGAAGGCGTAACTATTAAAACTGCTGCGGACAGTAGCAGTTAAGTAGGTACAGACGCGGCTGTGTATTGCAAACTATATCCCACCTTATTGCAGTCACAGTCACCTACCTCTGCGCTGCCTCCGAGGACCTCGAAATGGAGAAGTTTTGAGCCAACAAAGCGACAAAGAAAATGGTTGGTACATTTAATTTTGTCAAAAGTTTCAGCTGCTCCAGTCTGCCCCCGAAAAACAAAAGCAGAAATCATTCATAAAACCATCGAACGTTGCATATTCGCCAGTGTTGCCCACACAACGACTTAACAATATCATCTTGATAGCGAGCTTTCCAAAATGACCAACAACTAATGACTAATATAAATTATACAAACGCTATCTATATCTTAGATATAATGACAGACTTTAAACTGAGGAGCTTCGAATAATATCGACAAGCAGATCGTATCGAAACCCTGACTCATAGCGTAATGATAGGTTTGCTAACTTCCCCGCTATTTATTAGGCACAGTTCTTATTCGGTGAATTTTATAATGTTTGGACTGAACGATTCTTTGAATTTATTTATAACTGATCATTTTTGACGGTCGAACTATTCATTAACGAATTACAAGATAGATACGATTCCTAATTTGTGTTTCTTGGGTTTAACGATTGACGACCTGAGACATCGGATTCAAAATGTATAGATATCTAGTTATAGAAATATTGCCTATCTAAGGCCTTTATTTCCCCCTTATAAATTATGTTTAGTTTAGCAAGACCTTTGTATTTTAAAATACATTTAGTTTTGCTAGTTCATAATAGATAGCACTGTATAAATGTCTTTGAGTAGTTGGTAGCGACATCTATTGACAAGTGATATAAACTACCCTAAAATTTTAATAGATGGCGCTCTTCATAACTTTTAAAACTCACGTAGTGAGAAAAAAACAAATCAAATTGAACCTCTCAGTTTTCAAAACATATTTTTATTTTGCACAATTGAACTCTTTCCAAATAATTGTCCAAGTAATTAAATGTTGTTTCAGACAGGGCAACTTTAATTTTGCAAATAGTATTATTGCAACATCTTAAGGCAGACGTCAAACTTGACAAATCGGCGTTTTTGAAGAAATCGCTTGTCATTCATTCGATACAGAAAAGTTTATTTGAAATTACAAAACAATAATGGCTTTACTCGATTATTGCAAGTTAAACGAGAAAATTAACTTGAAGCCCGTTGACGCACTTGCTTCATTCCAAAATGATATCGTCGGGTACAGTGAAAACTTCCTAAACAGCACTCAACTCGCTACGCCGCCTTTCGCCAACGTAAGTAAAGGTTACAATGGCTTTAATACCTTCAAACTACTCTCAAAGTCTTGAATAACCGTCTCATTGCCGTCTTTACAGCCTATAGAAACACTTGCGCAGTTCAACCAGCACGATGAGACTGGCAAAGCGATCAAAATTCAGTTCGACCACGGTACCACTACTCTTGGCTTCCGTTACCAGGTAAGATGGGCACTTATCTATGTATTTTACTAATAAATTAAACATGTATCAGCTAATACAAACTAATGGAATTACTACGAAGGTTCTACCAAATACCCAAGTCATTGTTTCTGTCTGTAGAAATTACAGCTTCCCAATAAATCCTATAAATCAATGATTCTCCAGCTATGACTTGTACCTATAATTAAGTCATAGATTCGTTCTGTATTCAGCCTCCAGTATCTATAATTAAGAACTTTCATTTTCTTCAGTCTATTTATTGCAGACTATCAAATGCCTTAATTTATCTTGTTAACATTCTCTTCCAAACTCTATATTTTGTCTAGTCATGGTCATGTCTAGTCATTTACCATAAACATTGTATAACCTACAGGGTGGAGTGCTCCTGGCTGTGGACTCCCGAGCTACCGGTGGCCAGTTCATTGGATCCCAGTCCATGAAGAAGATTGTGGAGATCAACGACTACTTACTTGGTAAGTTATATATATATTTTTTTTTTATAATCTTTATTTTGAAAAAAAAAGGCTTTAGTCGCAAGCGATTATGCCAGCCTCGTAGTTTTACAATTTAAATATAATAAACAAGGTAATAACTAGGATCTTGGACCTTTTCCTTGGACTTTCAGTGTAAAACTTGCTCCTGTATTTGAGGATCAAAAGAGGCAGCTCCTGTTCCATTATTGTCGGACCCATCACTGTAAATCTGGTAGAATCCGTCATAGTTTTGTATGATAGTTTTTACAGTTTTAGTTAAAAGTGTTCCAGAAGCATGAGATCTTTTAGGTTCGTTTATGTGAGAAATTATGTCAATATTTGTCATCCATGTCGACAGTGAGAACATCTCCAGAACTTTAGATCGATGTAAAATCTGATTGGACAACTCACTGTGTACGATAGTTAGCAACGGTTTTTTCTTATTACGCCAATATGATTCCTGTTCGCATATCGATGTTAATTTTGATATCGTTAATATGGTGTCGCCGTCAATAATAGACTTAGCTTTTAAGAAAAAAATTGCAGCTAAATATATTCGTCTAATAAACAATGGTGGTAAACATAACTCTGATTCCATTGCATTGATTGGACAACTTTTTAAAAAACCGCCAACTACTCTCATGGCTTGGTTTTGGATTTTGTCTTAATATTTTGTTTTATTTTTTAGATTTTGTGTTTTGTTGTAATATTTAATTCAAATTTCTGCAATCAGAAACAAAACCAATGAAGTTTCACCCTCAGAGGTGGAGTATTTCTATTGGTTTGAAGTTTTAGGAACTCTTCAAAAAAGCTAAACACAGCCCAATAGAAAAGTCACATAGATATGTAAATGTTGGTTACGCAGGTTATCTTCTAATATATAAAATTTCCGTGTCACAATGTTAGTTACCGTACTCCTCCGTAACGGCTCGACCGATTCTTATGAAATTTTGGGTACATATTGGGTAGGTCTGAGAATCGGCTAACATCTATTTTTCATACCCCTAAACCTCAGCGGGTGAAACCGCTGGGCACAGCTAGTATGATATGTAAATGTTGGTTAGCCCAAACTGGTGACGGTCACCCAGGGGCGCATCTCTTGCACGCATCTGAACTGTTTGTAGTGAATAGTGATGTCTAACAGGAGAGAACAGAGACAGGAAAACGTGTTGCGCCGACCCCAAATAGAGTTGGACAACGGCAGGATGAGTTCACCATATTAAATGCGACGTCTGATTTCGTAACATTTTGAGTGCCCTGGTCAAACGTATGACAAAATTGAAGTAAAATTAATGGCCTGGCGTGTAGTGCATGCGCGTGTTTATGCGTTCAAAAGGTTAATCCTGCAGCGCCATTCAATTATCGAGAACGATGCGCAACATTAGGAAAGCTGACCCTGCATAATGGAAAAAGGCAAGTTGAAAAAGAGGTTCACCATATAAATCTTATCATCCCTATTTTTCTCCAGGGACACTTGCCGGAGGTGCTGCAGACTGTGTGTACTGGGACCGCGTGCTCGCCAAGCAGTGCCGCCTGTACGAGCTGCGCAACAGAGAGCGCATCTCCGTTGCCGCCGCCAGCAAGCTGATGGCCAACATGGTGTACAACTACAAGGGTATGGGGCTCAGCATGGGAATGATGTTGGCAGGTGTTGATAAGAGGGTGAGTCATCAATATATCGCTCATACTTTGTTCCCGTGGCTTTGACTGTACGGTAATCAAACTGGGCAAAAAGTATCCCATGTCCTAACCCATTTTTTATTGCGGATGGGAATTCGTCAAATAACTTCACCCGCTTCGGGCGGAGCGGGGGGTATGTGAAAGTGCCAGACTATAACTGACTAAAACCCACCCATGTTCCTTCTTTTGCCCTTTTTTTTTAGGGCCGCGGTATCTCTTTCGAACAACCCGCAACCCTGGATGTCCTAAACCTTGGTCTTTCTGTGTGCCAAATTTCTTTGAAATCTGTTTTCCTGTTGAAACATGACAAAGGTCACAGATAGATTTTTTTTGTTTGTATGTAGGATGTCCCAAACAAGGTTTTTACAGTATCTGCTATAGATGATCAACACTGTAATAGATATCTTCGCTTAAAGACATCACCAGTTGAACAAACACCAAAGGAGACAGAACTGAGGGCTTTTTTTTTTCGGTTGGGAAATCATCCAATGACTTCCCCCGCTCTGCGCGGAGCGGGGGAATGCATGTCAGACTTGTACTGACTAAAACCCAACCATGTTCCTTCTATTGCCCTTTACGTTCCGAGGCCGCGGTATCTCTTTCGAACAACCCGCAACCCCGGCAGGCGGAGGCTCTGGCAAGTCCCTCTGCTTTGCTGACTCTCTTTGAGGCGCGCGTGAAACACGAACGCGCCGTCGACACGGCCTGTCGTCAATCGACGGACGGACGGTGAACTACCCATTGCTCACCACCCACAGGCCCGCATCTACGGTGGCCGGAAGTCGTCTCGCGGCGCCCGGCGCCCTGGGCGTCTCCCGCGGCGGCTGGGTTGGGCAAATGTTCTCTCCCTCAAACGCCCGGCCACCTCCTTTGCTAGCATTACTGCTTCGTAGAAGGTGGTGACCGCTTCCCATTCCCTCTCGCTCCGGACCAGAACTGAGGGCTTAACCACTCTGCACGACAGGATTTTGACATATCACACATCAGCTGAATCGGTGGGGTGACGCGAATTGTCATGAAATTCAGGATTTTTCATCAATTTACAGGATTCAATTTTGTTATTAAAAATAAATCACAGCGGCTGTTTCATACGATAAGTTTGAGGTTTATATTTCCAAAAACCTCATAAGGTCGATAAAACGGCGTCAACCTATTGCAAAATGTGTGTAAAATACATATTATAACACCCTTCCAAAAATTAGGCACTTTAAAAACGCTGGAAATAATGTACATACACAAGATAACCATTAGTAATAAAATCGGAAATCTAAAATAAAAACAGTGACATTCCATCTGCATTCTTATTTTTGCCATTTTACATATAAATTAATAAAAAACACGATACAAATCTCGACAAAAAATACTACAAAATGTGTTGCAATATGACATTTCTTAGTGCTGACCGTAAAACTAAGTTTCATCATTACGATTAAAAAGTTGCATTCAACCTAATCGATAATCGTAATAAAGTAAACTTTAAAAAAAGTTTTGGGACCATTGAGGAATTTACCTATGGAGGTGGCATAATATTCTACCATACATATTATAGTTGTACAAATATCTATGATATCGATTATAAAAGAAAGACACGTTTGTCACGTGCTTTTTTATTACGCTATAGGTAATTATTTTGTTATGCGCCCAGATTTGAGGTACATTTGCTGTCAAACGGTTTCGCGGTAAAAGATTTTGGCTGTTTTCTTGAATGACGATAAATGAAAATGGTGGCCAATTTTGTAGGTCATGCTAATTCTGTAGGTAGCCAGTCGGGCAGCCCAGCCGGCACAACCATACCGTACCGCACCTAGAAAGTCATGCCTCCGCACTAGAGCCTTGTTTTAGAAATACAGGGACTCCGTACACAAGTACACATCGGGGCTCTAAAATATTGACACTTAAAAGTATTGGTTGGATAAAAAAATTAGAAAGGTTTAAGGAGACCTTTGCGTAGCAGTAAGCGGTTCAGCCTATTAAAAATAGACCGGCCAAATGCGAGTCGGACTCACGCACCAAGGGTTCCGTACAAACTGACGACATAAACGGTCATATCTTTTCTCTACGTAGACTTGGAGGGTTGTTTTTTCACAGCTTCAAGGGACCACAGATTTGATATTTGGGTTCTGTTATTTATTATGAGGTACGGAACCCTAAAAAGTTTTTTTAAATAGTGTATCTCTCTTTTTTGGAATTTAAAGACTTCTTTAGGAATTTAAAGGAGGCCTTCTCATAAACTTATCGATATCTTCGGTTTTCGATCTTATCGGTCTTGCGCCACTTGGATGGGAAATCATCAAATATCCGCTCCTGTTAAGCTTTTAACAAAAGTCTCGCGTCTCCCGCGGTGGCTGGCTTGGTTTGAGGTTCTCTCCTTCAAACATCACCCTCATCTCCTCCGGGACAGAGCGGTGCTCCGCTCAAAAGAGCAGACTGCCTGTGTGCTCCAACGTGTCCTCCGGGCGATAGTCACATTGGTGACACCTGGGTGTTTCTTCCCGCCCGATGATGTGCAGGAACGTCCCGAAACTTTCGTGCCCGGTGAGGATCTGCGTCAGGTGGTAGGTGAGGATGCCGTGGCGCCTCAATTCCCCCGCTCTGGGCGGAGTGGGGGGAAGTGTCAGACCCCCAACTCCGGTAGGGTCCTGCCGGGATTGCGGGTTGTTCGAAAGAGATACCGCAGCCCCGAGTAAAAGAAGGAACATCGATCGGTGGACATTAGTCAGTAAAAGCCTGACACTCCCCCCGCTTCGCCTAGAGCGGGGGAAGTTATTTGATGATTTCCCAACCCCGGTACACGACCGGGGTTTTTTTCCATCTCAATTGTGGTCTCCCTCTAGGCCATTTTTACCCCAAGGCTTCCACTCCGAGAACACTTTGGCCTACGAGCCATGTTTTAGGAATGAATGAAAACGCTTTCCAAATAACTAATCCAACCATACTACAAACAATTTTGTCGAACAAATATAATGTATTTTTTTTTCTGTGCTCACCAAAATCATAATAAGAGCGTTCTACATTCAACCTTATTTATTTCTATTTGCAATTCATCTTCAAATAGTAGGTATAAAACCAAATTATTAATAAAATAGCAAATAAACATTTTAAAATAAATTCGAACAGCGAGCACATTCCTTATTTGAATTTTTATCTGAAAATAAAATTGGCGCGAATTGAGCCATAGATCAGATTCTACTGTTTGTTGTTGAGTCGGCTTTAGTGGCGTAAAAAATATTATTATAAATATTTATAGTATTTTACACGTATTACAAAATTATTCTTATTTTCATCTATCAATTTCTGATATTCCTTAATTTAATTAATCGAGTTGATTGATTTACAAGAAAATAATCGATTGAAATAATCGCATTTACACATCACAAAATAAAAAAAAAAGAAATGGACGTCATTTTCGAAAGTGAATTTAGTAGTGGTTATGAATATTACGTGTTAACGGTTCTATTATTGCAAATTACGATAAGATCTGGGCATGTTCATGTTATTTATAATATTTGCAATGATATTTGTCTCATTTGTTATAGAATCTATTCGCGTCCGTGTGATATAATGTGGAATGAAAAATGTAAACAAGCACGATTGGCGCGAAACTTCGACTTTAGATTTCAAAATGTATCATTACCACTGCTAATTTAAGTTCAATTACGAATGATTTCTGCACGTAATAAAAGGACACGTTAATCAGGCCCAACAATGTGGAGCTGATATGTCCGAAAACCATTTTTTTTATGATTTTTAGCGTCGACCTACACTGCCATCAAAATGGCTATGATCGTAATTTACGCACATGGATTTTATAAAGGTTAATTATGAAACTTGCTCAATAATTAAAGAAGTTCTAACGACGTTTACATATGAGATTTTTATTCTACTATCTTAATGAATGCACACCCATATTATTTTTTAACCAGAAAATAAAATATTTACAAAAATAATGAGGAGGTCGTATGACTTAAATGTTCGACCCCTTTCGGGGCCAGTACCGAGCCAGCGGAGGTTTGAATGTCGAGCCCCCAAAGGGGTCCGTACCGAACTATACGGTTAACCACTCTGCACGACAGGATTTTGACATATGACACATCAGCTGAATCGGTGGGGTGACGCGAATTGTCAAGAAATTCAGGATTTTTCGTCAATTTACAGCATTCAATTTTGTTATTAAAAATAAAATCACAGCGGCTGTTTCATACGATAAGTTTGAGGTTTATATTTCCAAAAACCTCATAAGGTCGATAAAACGGCGTCAATCTATTGCAAAATGTGTGTAAAATACATATTACAACACCCTTCCAAAAGTTAGGTACTTTAAAAATGCTGGAAATAATGTACATACACAAGATAACCATTTGTTAATAAAATCGGAAATCTAAAATAAAAACAGTGACATTCCATCTGCATTCTTATTTTTGCCATTTTACATATAAATTAATAAAAAAAACACGATACAAATCTCGACAAAAAATACTAAAAAAAGTGTTGCAATATGACATTTCTTAGTGCTGACCGTAAAACTAAGTTTCATCATTACGATTAAAAAGTTGCATTCAACATAATCGATAATCGTAATAGAGTAAACTTTAAAAAAAAGTTTTGGGACCATTGAGGAATTTACCTATGGAGATGGCATAATATTCTACTATAGATATTATAGTTGTACAAATATCTATGATATCGATTATAAAAGAAAAACATTTTGTCACGTGCTTTTTAGGGTTCCGTAGTCAACTAGGAACCCTTATAGTTTCGCCATGTCTGTCTGTCCGTCCGTCCGTCCGTCCTCGCTTAATCTCTGTGACCGTTAGCACTAGAAAGCTGAAATTTGGTACCAATATGTATATCAATCACGCCGACAAAGTGGTAAAATAAAAATTGGAAAAAAATGTTTTATTAGGGTAGCCACCCTATATGTAAAGTGGGAAGTGATTTTTTTTTAATTTCAACCCTAACGTGTGATATATTGTTGGAAAGGTATTTAAAAATGAATAGTGGTTTACTAAAATCATTTTTTGATAATGTCAATAATTTCGGAAATAATCGCTCCAAAAGTAAAAAACAATGTGTCCCCCCCCCTCTAACTTTTGAACCACAAGTTTAGAAAATATGAAAAAAATCTGAAAAGTAGAACTTTATAAGGACTTTCTATGAAAATCATTTTGAACTTGATTGAGACAACAGTTTTTGTACAAAAAAGACAAAAAGTTGTACAAAATAATTTTTGTAGTATAATCGTAGCAAGCATTTTTTTTAACTTCGTTTACATATTTTATTATTCTGAACGTATCTTTTTTCAAACAAAAAAATAAACTACGGAACCCTACACTGAGCGTGGCCCGACACGCTCTTGGCCGGTTTTTTTATTATGCTATAGGTAATTATTTTGTTATGCGCCCAGATTTGAGGTACATTTGCTGTGAAACGGTTTCGCGGTTATAGATTTTGGCTGTTTTCTTGAATGACGATAAATGAAAATGGCGGCCAATTTTGTAGGTCATGCTAATTCTGTAGGTAGCCAGTCAGGCAGCCCAGCCGGCACAACCATACCGTACCGCAAAACCTAGAAAGCCATGCCTCCGCAGTAGAGCCTTGTTTAGACAGACAGGGACTCCGTACACAAGTACACATTGGGGCTCTAAAATATTGACACTTAAAAGTATTGGTTGGATAAAAAAATTAGAAAGGTTTAAGGAGACCTTTGCGTAGCAGTAAGCGGTTCAGCCTATTAAAAATAGACCGGCCAAATGCGAGTCGGACTCACGCACCAAGGGTTCCGTACAAACTGACGACATAAACGGTCATATCTTTTCTCTACGTAGACTTGGAGGGTTGTTTTTTTCACAGCTTCAAGGGACCACAGATTTGATATTTGGGTTCTGTTATTTATTATGAGGTACGGAACCCTAAAAAGTATTTTTAAATAGTGTATCTCTCTTTTTTGGAATTTAAGGACTTCTTTAGGAATTTAAAGGAGGCCTTCTCATAAACTTCTCAGGAACTTCTTTAGGAATTTAAAGGAGGCCTCCTTTAAATTCCGCCATTTATATCGGTCTTGCGCCACTTGGATGGGAAATCATCAAATATCCCCTCCTGTTAAACTTTTAACAAAAAGTCGTTGTCGTCTCGCGGCGCCCGACCCCTGTAGCGTCTCCCGCGGTGGCTGGCTTGGTTTGAGGTTCTCTCCTTCAAACATCACCATCTTCTCCGGGACAGAGCGGTGCTCCGGTCAAAAGAGCAGACTGCCTGTGTGCTCCAAGTGTCCTCCGGGCGATAGTCACATTGGTGACACCTGGGTGTTTCTTCCCGCCCGATGATGTGCAGGAACGTCCCGAAACTTTCGTGCCCGGTGAGGATCTGCGTCAGGTGGTAGGTGAGGATGCCGTGGCGCCTCACTTCCCCCGCTCTGGGCGGAGCGGGGGGGAGTGTCAGACCCGCAACCCCGGTAGGGTCCTGCCGGGATTACGGGTTGTTCGAAAGAGATACCGCAGCCCCGAGTAAAAGAAGGAACATCGATCGGTGGACATTAGTCAGTAAAAGCCTGACACTCCCCCCTCGCTTCGCCTAGAGCGGGGGAAGTTATTTGATGATTTCACACCCCAAAAAAAAAACCCGAAACACGACCCGGGTTTTTTTTCCATCTCAATTGTGGTCTCCCTCTAGGCCATTTTTACCCCAAGGTTTCCACTCCAAGAACACTTTGGCCTACGAGCCATGTTTTAGGAAAGAATGAATACGCTTTCCAAATAACTAATCCAACCATACTACAAACAATTTTGTCGAACAAATATAATTTATCTTGGCTGATTTTTTTACTGTGCAAGATCCAAGATCATAATAAGGGCGTTCTATATTCAACCTTATTTATTTCTATTTGCAATTCACATTCAAATAGTAGGTACAAAACCAAATTATTAATAAAATAGCAAATAAACATTTTAATATAAATTCGAACAGCGATCGCATTCCTTATTTGAATTTTTATCTGAAAATAAAATTGGCGCGAATTTAGCCATAGATCAGATTCTACTGTTTGTTGTTGAGTCGGTTTTAGTGGCGTAAAAAATATTATTATCAATATTTATAGTATTTTACACGTATTACAAAATTATTCTTATTTTCATCTATCAATTTCTGATATTCCTTAATTTAATTAATCGAGTTGATTGAATTACAAGAAAATAATCGATTGAAATAATCGCATTTACACATCACAAAATAAAAAAAAAAGAAATGGACGTCATTTTTTAAAGTGAATTTAGTAGTGGTTATGAATATTACGTGTTAATGGTCCTATTATTGCAAATTACGATAAGATCTGGGCATGTTCATGTTATTTATAATATTTGCAATGTTATTTGTCTCATTTGTTATAGAATCTATTCGCGTCCGTGTGATATAATGTGGAATGAAAAATGTAAACAAGCACGATTGGCGCGAAACTTCGACTTTAGATTTCAAAATGTATCATTACCACTGCTAATTTAAGTTCAATTACGAATGATTTCTGCACGTAATAAAAGGACACGTTAATCAGGCCCAACAATGTGGAGCTTATATGTCCCAAAACCATGTTTTTTTATGATTTTTAGCGTCGACCTACACTGCCATCAAAATGGCTATGATCGTAATTTACGCACATGGATTTTATAAAGGTTAATTAAGAAACTTGCTCAATAATTAAAGAACTACTAACAACGTTTACATATGAGATTTTTATTCTACTATCTTAATGAATGCACACCCATATTATTTTTAAACCAGAAAATAAAATATTACAAAAATAATGAGGAGGTCGTATGACTGAAATGTTCGACCCCTTTCGGGGCCAGTACCGAGCCAGCGGAGGTTTGAATGTCGAGCCCCCGAAGGGGTCCGTACCGAACTATACGGTTAAAACGCTTTTAATTTGTTGAAACGGTTTGAGCAATGATTGAGCGATCGACTGCTGCGCCGCGTTTCGCGAGCTCGATCCCCGCACGGAACAACTATTTGTATGATCTACAGGTAGTTGTTTCGGGTCTGGCTGTTTATGTATGTGAGTTTAAATGTTTATGGCGGAACCAGGAGAAATTCCTAGAGTGGGACAAAACATTAAAAAAGAGGTCACATGCAGTTAATATTATGAATTCCTTGACCATTTTACGAATTATAACCATAATTATTATCCTATTCTGATTCTGCAAAATTTGCTATTTTAGTTACTAACAGCCTAAATAATAGACGATTTTTATTATATTTTATAGTATTATTCCAAATATTAGGCATTTTGTTCAGAGTTTGATTAAGTAGGGCGGGCACATTGTTCATGCCTTGTTTTAATACTTTATTGTTATATCAGCGCTACTAACACTAGTGTATAGGCCGTTTGTATTACTAACAAAATATGGATCTCTTTTATCAAATAAATAAAAAAAAAATTTACTTTAGCTCCACACATAGTTGAATAAAATTGTTATCTTTTCTCAGGGAGCACAACTATACTATGTGGACTCAGAAGGCACGCGCACCCCTGGC
Organism: Ochropleura plecta; assembly: GCA_905475445.1. Lineage (NCBI taxonomy): Eukaryota > Metazoa > Arthropoda > Insecta > Lepidoptera > Noctuidae > Ochropleura > Ochropleura plecta. Next base: position 8,010,404 of record FR997738.1, on the reverse strand, counting down.
AAGGTGTTCTCCGTAGGCTCTGGTTCTGTGTACGCGTTCGGTGTGCTCGACAGTGGTTACAGCTGGGACCTGTCCGATAAGGATGCTCAAGGTAACCATATAACTGACACTGAAAAATAATGTGGTGGGGAAACTTATTGAAGACTAGTTTTTTCTCGCGTTAAATTCGGGGTACCACAGTTCCCCTTTCCTGATTTGCAGGTACCTGATACCTGTATTTTTTGCCCTTGCGCCTTATTTATTGTAATAGCAAAGCTAAGTTATCCCTTTTCTTACCACTATCTCCCTGATTTCCCACTTTAAAAAAAATATAGAAAAATTCATCAAAATCGGTTTAGCCATTAAGGCGTGAAGACGTAACAAACTCACTTTCGCTTTTATAATATTAGTAAGGATAGTTTTTTTTCTATTTTATGTTATAAATTAACAATATAATTCTTAGTTTGGTGCTATAATCCCTTATTTTACGAATGGGAAATCATCAAAACTTCCCTCTGGGCTCCTCCCGCACTGGGCGGAGCGAACTTTATTCCATAACATATAATCCACCCATGTTCCTTCTCTTTCGAATAACCCGTAACCCCGGCAGACGGTGTCCCTGGCCCCTCTGCTTTGCTGACATCTCCATAATGCCTTCCTTTATTTCCAGAGCTAGGCCGCCGCGCCATCTACCACGCGACGCACCGCGACGCGTACTCGGGCGGCATCGTGCGCGTCTACCACATCAGCGAGACGGGCTGGGTCAACATCTCCAACGAAGACTGTTCCGAACTGCACTACAAGTATGCCGCGGAGAAGGGCAATGCTGACGCTTAGGTTTACGGTCTTATTGTAATAAAGTTTTGCTATTTCTATGAGGTTGTTTTTTTTTACGCCACATAAGATAACGGGTGTTTTTTTTAATGGGTCATAATTTTCCTACCCTTGTCTCATTCTATTTGTGGTCGGCGCAACACGTTTTCTTCTTCCATTCTCCCCTGTCAGATGTCATGGCTTCAATTCACTCCTGTCTCCTTCATAACATTCCTTACACATTCCATCCGTCTTTACTTTGGCCTTTCTCTCCCTCTCCATCCAACAACATTCATATCTATCACTCTTTTAGTCACATGCGCTTCGTCCCTTCTCATTTCATGTCCATACCAAGATAAACAACTCCCTTTAATTTTTTCTGTAACAGGCGCAACGTTCAAACTTCCTCTAATATACTCATATACGAATAATGACTTTCTCAAATAGGTTAGGATGCCCAAATACGAAACATGAGGAATAAGCAAAATGAATCCTGTATACCTATACCCAAGTTTCAATGTTTGAGTCTCATGTAATGGCGGTGACCCATTGCGATAAATAAGCCACTGAGAAATTACAATACATATGAAAATAAAAATGGATATGATATCCCGACCTAGGAATCAAAATCAGGACCAACGAGGCAGCTTCATTTATTTACATCATATTAATCTAAAAGATGTCCGGATATTGTTCTTGCAATATTTTAAAAGCTTTTAGAGGAGCAGCGTTGGGTAAGTTTAGAGGTATCAAGAATAGCGTGTAAAGATCTTCATCCGCTATGAAAAAGGGAGGGATCCTCCGACCAGACGGGTGTCGTGTCTGATGGGCCACTGCCCGACAGCTGCAGGTAGATCGCGGCAAGCGGTAACGGGGGGTATCCCCCCCCAGCAGCGGTGTCTTCTCCTGGCCCGTAAATACGGAGCCCTTTCTGTTGGTTGGTCTACCCTGGACCTGAAGAATGGTGCGAGATTGTTATTCGCGGTGTGTGTTACTGCAAGGGCGCTGTTTTCTTTACGACAGGGAAGCCCAGCGGAGGACGACCAGCAACGGGTGGCCCCGTAGGTTTGTCGGGTACTCATATATGGACTTTACTCGCGGATAACTCATCTTGCGAGATGTAGGAATGTGCGCATTTAGTTCTTCAGTGATTGCATAGATGGCGCTGTAGTACTTTTTCCCACATTCATATTTATGTCGCTACAAGCTAAATAATACAAGTAAGTTAGCACAACCCTATATTTATTTTCAAACGTAAACCTTACAAGAATACAAAAGCTTTATTAATGACTAGTTTAATACTTATTCCAAAATTAAATGCCTTACAAACGGAACAACAAATTAAAACATAATGCAAGTTACAAAACCGGCGCAGAACTGAAAGAGTAACGCATTTTCCCTGTCAAACAAAAATCGTCATTGCGTCTCTTGAAATACGGTTGAAAATGGATGACAGTACCATCGTGGATACAACGATGGTACTTATGTTTGGAATTGATGGAAGTTTACTTATATTCAACTTTTTTACAATTGGCACAAGGTTGACATTTTGTTGGCCAGCTGCGTCGGCTTTTACGCCCAATTTATATTGGTTAAGTGTTCAGCGCAGTAGATTAAAGGAGAGGGTAACGGGATCTCCATTAATAATGTCAGTCTATTTTGTGAGCCTCGCCTCGTCCTCTTGGTGAGATTTAGCTGGCCACCTCACCCTTGCCCCCTAATCTCACGTGAGATTTCTCAAAATGCGTATTTTTATTTAATTACGTTATTCTGAACTTATTCGTTGGACTTATTTTATAATTTGCATAATAATTTTTTGAATATTTATTATTAAATACTATGTGTAGAATTTCTTGCAGTTTTACAGTTCTTTACGGGAAAAAAAATACATGATAAATGGGGGCCGAACCGAATCTCTGAAGACCCATGGGAGGTATGGTTCGACCCGCACCCCCGTCCCCAAATACCCCCTTTACGCAATGAATGAACAACCCCTACTGACATAGTTGTAAACCGATCGAACAGTAGCGAGTCAACATTCACTTTCTAGATTTTCGCCACTTGCCACTGTCCTTAAATTCGCTACTCGCCACAATACTTGACCAATATAAATGGGCCTTAGTCTCTTTATAGTCTCTAACACTGTCTAGTTCTTGTCTGTTCCTTTGTCTTTTATTTGCATGATCACTTCATCTGACGTTTCTTCTAGTTCCCAATCCTTAAGCGGTACCTCCGTTAGTTTGTAGAACTTGCCGTGTTTACCAATACCTGGGTAAAACAGAAATAGTACAATAACCTTTTGAACGCCATTGTTACATATATGTGACACGACCGCGCGTGCCCTGGGTGCCAACGTCACAAATATGTGACGAAACTGTAGATAAAATGAGTGGCTCGGCGTGAAGGGCACGTGTGTGCTTTGTTGCTTTGGCGTTAAAAAAGGTAATGGATGTTTTGGGTACAGTGTCGCATAATACGACGTATGTCAGTGACCTTAAGGTATACATTGCAGTGATCAACGTGCACTAGTGAAATAAATATCAAATGATTTGGAATTGTTACGTTATCAGGGTACCTACAGAAAAATACATATAATCTGTTTCATGGGAGAAATAAAAAGAGAAAGCAAAAAAATTGGTTGTTTGTAAAGTAGGTTTACGATCGAGATGTTTACGTGATAACGTCTTATTGGTGATATAAGTTATCACCAGTAGTGACATCTAAAATGAAATTAAGTACTAATTTAAAGTTTTTTTTTCGAGCCAAGTAACAGATGGCGCTACCATCTTTATGAAATGTCGCTTGTGAGGTTTTGGTGTGACACAAGTTTCTGAACATGTCACCCGACTAAAACGATTTTAAAGACGTTATCACGTCAAAATAAGAAAAAAAACTCTTCTTTAGTCACAGGAAGAGAAACTAGGCAATTTATGTCCATTGATCAATTGGCTATGATCAGAATATTTTAAACTTTAACCCAACACAACCAATGATCAATTAGCTACAGACCAACCATTTTTTACTTTATCTCGACAGGACAAAAAAATAATATCCCACAAACCTGCTTCGAATTTCTTGACACCTTCTTTCATATCTTCAATCGCATTTCCTAGTAAACTAGACATGATCGCTTCGTCTCTCATACTATCCTCGCTGTTGGGATTCAGCTGCGAGTTGATGGCCGCCATTTTGTCCATGATCAGGGCGTTCTCAGGGAACTTCGCCAAAGATTTGGCTAGTTTTATTGATTCGCCTAAAGCTGCAATGTTAACATGTTTGTTAAAAATTGGCTTCGTGGAATGTCTACTGCACAGTCAACACAGTAAAACATTGGTCAGCAAGCAAAAAAAAAAGGAAGTAGTCTTAATACATATTTATACTAGCTGGCGCCCGCTGCTTCGCCCGCGTGATGATCGAAAAAGAAGTATCCTATGTGTTATTCTAGACTATAATCCAACTCTGTGCTAAATTTTATCAAGATCCGTTCAACCGTTTATCCTCACAAAAATTCGCATTTACATTATTAGTAGGCTTCTCGTGTCACAGTTTTAGTTGCTCCTCCGAAACGGCTTGACTAGCTTTCATAAAATTTTGAATGTATATTCGGTAGGTCTCAGAATCGGTCGTTATCTATTTTTCATGCCTCTAGTCACGGGTGAAACCGCTGCGCACAGCTAGTAATATATAAAAATTACACGAGACAAAGTGAAACTAATGTTTTCGAAGGATTCAATAAACATGACTGCATAAATATACAATACCTAGAATTGAACAAGGGATTTTCTTTAAATAACCTATTTAAAAAAACAATACTGGTAGATCTAAAATCATTACTGAATGTTTAGTAAAATTTTAGTCACAAATTCCATCGTATATTATTTGACTGTATTCCATAACATATAATCATCACGTATGTAGTCCTTGAAGAGGTTACACAGAGCTGGAGTTAGGTCCACCCACAATCAGCCAGTTATGCTTCAATTAGATGTAATAGGAGGCGTGCCTTTTGCCTACACCGGACACAATCCAGGCTCCGTGCCTGCTAATGAGAAATTCCAGAAACATCCAATAAAACATAGCCCATCCCGGGAACCGAATCCATGGCAAATGAACAACTGTTTTATGTTAGTACCAGCTTTTTCCCGCGGTTTCGCCTATGGCCTACTAGGCTATGCCCGTCTCCAGGGTCCCAACTATCTCTGTACCAAAATTCATCAAAATCGGTTCAGCCATTTAGGCGTGAAGACGTAACAAACAAACAAATTCACTTTCGCTTTTATAATATTATAGTAAGGTTATGGATAGTAAGGATTTTAAGTGCAGTTCAAAGACAAATCATAGCTCTCTCATTACCAGTGCCCGTAGAAGTAAGTTTACACGCCAACCCCAGTCGATTGGCGTCTACCCCCGAGATCAGTCGACCGGTGATGAGCAGGTCCAGTGCAGCTGACAGACCTATCAAGCCAGTCATTTTGCGAGCACCGAACAGGGACTGTGGGACTCCTGAAAATTGACAAATTCACAATTTGAAAGAAATTTAAAATCTATTGCTTATTTTTTTTTTGGATATTCGTCTGCTTACCTTCAATAGCACAATGAATATTGTTAACAGGAACAAAAAAAAGGAACATTTAACTTTAATTTTTCCCTTAATTGTTTTACTCTTTTTTCGTTTTTTTTTTTTAATTAAGTAAAAAAAAGTTCCTTTGTATAACATCAGCTTACTAGCCATTAATTTTAATTTATAAAAGGGTTTATAGTTGGCAGTAGAACACTGTCTCCTAAGTCACAGTTTTCCTAGTTTAAGAGGGTTTCATGTCTTATACGCCTTCAATAATTGTAAACTACAGCTAGATATTAAGCATATTGTAAAGACTTGTTTCAATAAACTATTATTATTATAACTTCATTTAATTATATTGCCACAACTCTACTACCATCATCTAAACACAAGAGAACGAGGAAAACTTTTCCATAGTAATACAGTTTATGATAAGTAGTACGGGTACTAGAGTGAATCAATTTCGTGAATGATTCCCGATACATACGAAACAAATATTGTGACGGCACGGTTCGCGCAGTGGCTGAGCGATCGACTGCTGCAATGCGTTACGCGCAGGTTCGATCCCCGCACGGAACAAATATTTGTATGACCTACAGGTAGTTGTTTCGGGTCTAGCTGTTTGTGGAGATAAGTAAGTTTAAATGTGTGCACCCACAAGGTGAAATTCCTAGTGTAGGAAAAGGTTTTTTTTTATTTAAATATTGTATTTGCCTCTACAGTTATTTGTAACTTACTTGATTTGTTGAATAAAGAAGATTTTTTTTACGGGCAACCCAAAAATATCGGCAACTATTCAAGTGACGTTTAAACAATCAGGCTAAAGTAATTTGATGATTGTAACCAGATTTAAGAACATTAGTACCTAGATAGATGATTCTGATGACATACCAAACCTTCTCCCAAGACAGCCCATCACTGCTGTATCTTCAATGACCCGCAGATCACAAGACAAGGCGAGCTCAAAGCCCTCTGCCACTGCGTACCCTGAAACCGCTGCCACCGTGATCTTGTCGCAGAGAGGACGGCGTTCGAGGCGCCTCTGTGAAACATAGAATGTTTAAGGTTAGGTTAAGCCGCGCTTTCCTAGTTTGGTCTGTGGATGGATGACCACCGACATACCGAGATTTCTCCGTGCCTCGGAACGCACGTTAAGCTGTTGGTCACGGTAATAAATAGTCAGTTTTCCGAAAGTCTGACACCCGGTCTTAACAACCGTACCATATTAGCCTAACTGTGTTGTGGAGGTCAGAAAGGCAGTCGCTAAATGTAATATACTGGTATTCAGCTGCATCCAGTTAGACTGGCAGATGGTGATTTGACAGATTGCGGTGAAACATGAGTGGGTCACGGGTCAATTGAGGAAGTGACTCGATGATTCGCGTCAGTTTGCGCATGCAAGTAATTGCCACAATCGATACGAGCGAATTTTGGGCCGCATCACACGTGAATTTCGGTTCAGTTTGGTCACAGACTTATTTATTTTTCTGAATGCGATGTACGCGCGATTATTTCATATTCAAAAATATAATGTTCAAAAGTATCATGATATTGTCTCTGGCCTCTGCGTCACGCAAAGATCTTGAGTAGTCCAGCATAACACACATCATCTAAACACAATCCGGACGACTTTATAAGAGAGTTCCAACCTTACTAATATTATAAAAGCGAAAGTGAGTTTGTTTGTTTGTTACCTCCTCACGCTTTAATGGCTAAACCGATTTTGATGAATTTTGGTACAGGGATAGTTGGGAACCAGGAGACGGACATAGGCTATTTTTTTTTAAAAGAGTGGGATATGAGGGAGAAAGAGGGACGAAACGGGAAAACTTAGCGTTGCTATTACAAATCAATAAGGCGCTACCGAATTTAACGCGAGCGAAGCCGCGGGCAAAAACTAGTTGATTTATATTTTAGAAAAAATCGGCTACGCTACGATGAAAACACCGCAATGAATATTTCTGAATTGACAAAACGATACGCATTGGAATTGTAGTTACGTAAATAGGCTGTTGGGTTTGAAACCAAGTTGGGTGAGAAATTCCTGGTGTGGGGCAACGTGATTAAAAAATAAATAAATAATAATAATGATGATGAAAATCAATAACTGTTGCATAGAAAAGCTAAGAAGTTTTATAGCAACGTGTCATTTAAACAAATATTTAAATGACTTGGTTGAATAAATAGCATTTTTCTATTAAATATGGTAGAATAAATAGCATTCTTCTATTAAATCATTCTTCTATTAAAACATTCTTCAATTGTTTTTTAAAGTTGTGCTAATTTTCATTCTTAATGCTATCCGAAATATTAATGTATATTACCGGACCCATGCCTAAAATATATTTACTTGTAGACAACATGGTTTCATGGTAGGTTGGTTCATTTTCTAGTATCGAATTCCAGCGGAATTGAAAGTCCTACTGGGGTTGCGGGTTTTTCGAAAGAGAAACCGCGGCTCCAGAACATAAAGGGCAATAGAAAGAACATGGGTGGGTTTTAATCAGCACAAGTCTGAAACTCCCCCCCCTCCCGCTCCGCTCAGAGCGGGGAAGGGGGAGTTATTTGATGATTTTCCATCCGCAAAGAAAACGGTTGGTACTGATCAGATACAATAAGGCAGGGCTCTGAACCGGTTTAAAAAGAGCGGTTAATTTCGATAAAATACCGGTAAATATATCGTTCCTTCATTAACCGGTTAAACAAGTGAACAGTTCATATGTAACCCAAATGATAAAGGTTACCGGTTACATAAGCACAAACGGTTTTGACACCCAAATTAACCGGTTAATTCCGTAATTCGTAAATATTTTTCGTCTACTTTTTTAATACTTCCAACAAGTTATAGTGACATTAATACATTTAGTACCCCAGAAAAAATTAGGAAAAAAACAAATGTTTGATCTGAGGACGTCAAATACAACCGGAGAACTTAAATGGTGCGGGTAGATTCATGTTTCGACTTGCTTAGTTTTTTGCGCGCCCGCAAACAAAGCGTCGAGCAAACCTACGCCACACAGTGGGTTGAAAGTATGATTTTAGTGACATAGGGGTCAATTTCGTTTTTTTTTTTGCGTTTTATGTATGCGGATGGATAGAACTCGTCAGCTTCAATAATAAATATCTCTTGACGTTTTTCTCTAAACTTAACAGTTTGGTAGAAAAATGGGTTTTGTGTTTTTTTTGTATGGAACTGATCTAATAAAATCAAATTTCTGCTAAGTAGCGTTACATTTTTTTTCACTTTTAGCCATTATGGTAATGCTAATGAGGATCATTAGTTAATAAACCCTCATTAAATAGGAAGCAGAAAAATTAGAAGTTATCTGTTTGTCACTGGTATAAAAACGAATACTAATTAATATAAAATAAATGTAGCCCACATTTATTTTGTATTAATTAGTATTCGTTTATTCGTACTACTTCTAACATCCAGTGATTGTGATCATACCTTTTTGGCTATAATGGAAGGTTTAGTTAATAATTTAGATTTATTTATGATTTTAAGAGAGCAGCTGCACTCATTGTCGAATAGTTCAAACCTTTTCCAATTTCTACAAGAAAAAATTAATGTGTCTGAAGAAAACAGTGCTGAACTCCAAAAAATCTGTACGCGATTTTGTTCAAATATAAATGCAAGGTGGGTGGGAGCGAAGTAACCGCACGTTGGCGGAGTTTATTAGAAAAACCGGCCAAGAGCGTGTCGGGCCACGCTCAGTGTAGGGTTCCGTAGTTTCCCGTCCGTCACAATAAGTGTTCCCACTTATGAGTTTAAAGGTGGAGGAGGAAATTATTTTGTACAACTTTTTGTCTTTTTTGTACAAAAACTGTTGTGTCAATCAAGTTCAAAATGATTTTCCTAGAAAGTCCTTATAAAGTTCTACTTTTCAGATTTTCTTCATATTTTCTAAACTTATGGTTCAAAAGTTAGAGGGGGGGACACATTGTTTTTTACTTTTGGAGCGATTATTTCCGAAATTATAGACATTATCAAAAAATGATTTTAGTAAACCCCTATTCATTTTTAAATACCTTTCCAACAATATATCACACGTTAGGGTTGAAATTAGAAAAAAAATCACTTCCCACTTTACATATTGATATAGGGTGGCTACCCTAATAAAACATTTTTTTCCAATTTTTATTTTACCACTTTGTCGGCGTGATTGATATACATATTGGTACCAAATTTCAGCTTTCTAGTGCTAACGGTCACAGAGATTAAGCGAGGACGGACGGACGGACGGACGGACGGACGGACGGACGGACGGACGGACAGACAGACATGGCGAAACTATAAGGGTTCCTAGTTGACTACGGAACCCTAAAAATGGGGATTGGTTGGAAAGTGCAATAAGTTGGCCTGCGGGAATAATACCTGAACCTGTTGACACTGAACAAAGAATGTTTGAGGTTTATGATAAAAAAGATGTTGAAAATCTACCACCATCTACAGCAGAAGCTTCAGCATCTACATTTACACCTCGAAAACCTTTCGAAGAATTGAGATCCAGACAAAAACGGAGACGTGTTGATGAAATCAACAAATCGTTTTCAATATCCCCGGAGGAACTGAATGCTACCACAAATGCTAATTTAAGAAATACTGGAAATGAAGATGTAGGAAAAATAATGCATCATTTGTTAAATAACCCAGAAGATTTATAAAAAGGTAAGGAGTGTTTAAGTGCAAAAGTGAAAAGTAATCAATATTCACCCGATAAGGCACTGTCTTTGTTGGTTTCTCTTAAATTAAGTAGATAGCAGTGTATAAGTCTAAGAGAGCAGCAAGTAAAAATGGGTCGGACTTATACTCTTCTTATTATGAAATTAAGCAAGAAAAATCACAATGTTACCCAGGAAAAGTAAACGTAACTATAACAAAAGATGGAGCTGCTATTAAACTGCAAGCTTTACTCAACTTGACGGTCTCGAGGCTATTAGATGTGATTGCTTTGGATTTGAGCTCGGCAAAAGATTTAGTGCTTATAAACAAATGGGGTTTTGATGGAACCTCAGGTCAAAGTAATTACACAAACAAAAGACGGAAATAGACTTTGATGATTCAACTATATTCATGGCCAGTCTAGTTCCTGTAAGGCTTCAACAATCTGATGGCATAATTGTTTGGGAAAACGACCGACCCTCATCAACATTCTATTGCCGTCCGATTATGTTTAAATTTACCAAAGAATTGTTACACAAGTTACACAGTCAACAGTGGGAAGTACAAAAAATTGCATAGAAAAAGAAATAGATGAACTTCAGTCGAATTGAAGTAACGCATAAATTGATCATGACGATGATACACGGCAAAATTACTTCATATTTGTCAGAGACATCATCGTCTGTCTGTGATATTTGCAAAGCAAAACCGTCCGAGATGAACAATTTACCATCAATTGCTCAAAGAGAAAAAAACAAAGATATGTACCATTATGAATTGCCATCTTTACATGCCTGGATAATAAGCAGAGTGCTTACTTCACATCGGTTAGTATATTTATATTTTTACTACATCCTTTTTCTGCTTCATTTATGTTTAATTTCCTTTTATAAAGTGTCATTCCTCTTTCTTTGCAGCTTATCGTTTGGAGTTTAAAAAATGGAGTTGCAGGGGCGATGATAAAGAAAAAAATATGCTCAAAAAGAGCGCTATACAGCAACAAGCATTTAAGAGTGAAACCGGTTTTCTCATTGATATTATCAAGCAAGGAGTAGGCACAACAAATGATGGCAATACTGCTAAAAGATTTTTTAGAGATCCAACAACAACAGCCCGCATAACAGGAATTAGTTTAGAGTTAATTGAAAGGTTTCACGTGATTCTTCAGACTGTGGCATCTGGAGAGCGCGTGGCCCTTACAATTTTTCGAATATTGTAATGATACTGCTAAATTATATGTTAATTTATATCCATGGTATTTTTTTATTTTATTCTTTTTTTCGGGTTGGAAATCATCTAATGACTTCCCCCGCTCTGGGCGGAGCGGGGCGGCATGTCAGACTTGTACTGACTAAAACCCACCCATGTTCCTTCTGTTGCCCTTTACGTTCCGGGGCCGCGGTATCTCTTTCGAACAACCCGCAACCCCGGCAGGCGGAGGCCCTGGCAAGCCCTGCTTTGCTGACATCTCTTTGAGGCGCGCGTGAAATAAGAACGCGCCGTCGACACTGTCGTCAATCGACGGTCGGACGGCGAGCTACCCATTGCTCACCGTCCACAGGCCCGCATCTACGGTGGCCGGGAGTCGTCTCGCGGCGCCCGGCGCCGGGGCGTCTCCCGCGGCGGCTGGGTTGGGTAGATGATCTCTCCCTCAAACGCCCGGCCACCTCCTTTGCTAGCATTACTGCTTCGCAGAAGGAGATGACCGCTTCCCATTCCCTCTCGCTCCGGACCATGGCCTGGACCTGGGCCGGACGCGAGAGATCGCCGCCGCCGATCGCCTCCACGAGGGCACGGTGGTGCTCCGCCCAAGCTGGGCAGACCGCCACAGTGTGCTCCACCGTGTCCTCCGGGCGATCGTCACAATGGTGACACCTGGGCGCTTCCTCCCGCCCGATGATGTTCAGGAACCTCCCGAAACTTCCGTGTCCGGTGAGGAATATTCATGGTATTATACGGCATCCAGTGTTCACAAATTGTTCGTACATGGGGCTGACATAATTAAGCATTTTGGTGCCATACCTGTCGGTAAACTGTCGGAAGAAGCAGGAGAGGCTCGCAATTAAGATTTTTGGAATTACTGAGAGAGCCATTCTAGAAAAGTAAGTAGAACGGCGACAAACGAAGATATAGATACGATAGATCACAAGTCTAAGACCTCAAATGAAAAGACAAAATATGGGTCACTCTCCAAGAGTCAAAGAGCTTCTGATGAGTTTTCCAACAGAATCCGATTCAGATTTTATTCATGTAAATAATTTACAAGATAGTCCTAGCGATAGTGAATAAGATTTTGATAGATTGTAAGTGTACTTATAGATTTTTTTTTGTAAGTGTTAGTGTTGTATATTCTTGGTCATAATTAGGTGTATTATTGTGTACCTTTACTAAACCTTTACTATGTATCTTTTGTAAGTAGCTTTATTATGTACGTTTTACTACTATTTACCTTTTTCCTAAGTAAGTATACATTTTTACTTAAAAGAGCACATTCGTTTCCTCTTTTAAAAATAACATATTATTACGAGTACCTACCAATTTAAGCGTATATGAGATCTTTTAAATGTATTTTTGTTACTGATTAAGAACTTACCTGTATTAATTCGTCTTTTGTCTTACTATTTTATTTTTGTCATTGTATTTCATATTAAAATTGAACTAAAAGAACGTACGAAAATAAAGCTTTTTATTCTATGTATTTTTTTCATTTTTTCAATCATCATTTTTAGGCAGAGTTGCAACTTTATGCAAATATTCATAGCATCAAATGATAGTGAATGACACAAGGTATAAGAAAAATAACGTTGCAAAGCGGGATCTAACGGTAGGTACTTAGCAGAAATTTGATTTTATTTGAACCGTTCCATACAAAAAAAAAACAAAATTCATTTTTCTGCCCAAACTATTAAGTTTAGAGAAAAACGTCAAGAGATATTTATTATTGAAGCTGAGTTCTATCGATCCGCATACAGAAAACGCAAAAAAAACGAAATTGACGCCTATGTCACTAAAATCATAGTTTCGACCCACACAGTGGCCACTGTGTGGCAGCGACGTTGCGAACTTGCATGCGACTTGATACGACTATTTTGTAACTAAATGACATCGCAACGTCTTGACCGTGCTTGTGAAAGAGGGGGGGGTCGGGGGGTGTTCAAATTTGGTATTAACCGGTTAATTTTCACTTTCAAAACCAAAATTAATGAAAAACCGGTTTCTCGCAAAAACCGGTTAAAACCGGTAAAGTGCAAACCTTAACCTAAATCGATTTCGGTTTGGGGTCAATGACCGTAACCGGTTAAGAATTTCAACCGGTTTCCGACCCCTGCAATAAGGTACCTAATTCTAGGTAGAACTAGACTTCTAGGACCTATTAGTCTAGTACTACCTAGAATAAGCCCAATCCAGATTTAAATGCTATTTTCCTTTAAAATATTAGGTCATATTATTGTCCTAATAACGTTGACCTCACATATTTTTATCTGTACAAGGTTATGTTACCGAACTACACAATCATGTATAGTTATACTATCTATGTATCTATCTACTGATTATTTACCCGCGCGTCAACGTTTTATCGACTAAGTTCTTTTTTATTTATTTAATACTAGTTCTTTCCTCCGGATTTACCAGCATAAAAGCGGAAATGATTTAATTTCGTGTCTTTGTTTCGACAATTCAAAAAAGGCAGTAACTGGCCTACTTAAATTAAAATCTAAGAAATTTCTTTGATTTTAATGAGGTTTTACTAATGCCGGTATAAAAAGATCACGCCCAAGCTCTGTATGGTATTGAAATTCGTTTAGCCAGTAAAGCGTGAATAAAAAACATACAAAATTACTTTCACATATAGTAGTAGTAGTATAGATAATACTTCAACCTAGAGCCTTGTTATCAGGCTTATTAGGATGGGCAAAATATATAAAGTTTTTAATACAATAACCTCAATTAGTGACCACAGCAGTCGAGTAAAATGAATGATAACAACAGGAAAAGCAGTTTCGACTAATAATAACGAGAGTTATCAAATATCCAGTGATGTTGAGTGTCCTCAGTTCACCGCAAACCATCGCAGTGGTAATAGTCACTGGCCATGGCAAATAAATTAAAACTTCTTTTGTATAATCCTGTGCGTAAAGTGATCACTTATACCCTAAGCACTTTTATTATTACAAATGAAAATCCGGACATTGAAGTTCATGACAATTTACCGATCAGTGCTCGGCTCATATTATACGTGGTTCTTTTATGGAACGGAATAATCTATCACTCTCGGACATCTTATCAAGCTATCCGGAACACCTTTTATGGGCATAAGCATCTTGTGGCAAAGGGGCAGGGTGGAAGATAAACATGCTGAAGGAGTAGAGCATCGGCAGGATGGTGGATGGAACTCATATTACACCGCATAACTTGGAGACCTGTTGTATATGTACTTGATTGACATAAAGGGAATGATGAAGAACAAAAGAGAGAAACTTCTTGTACAATTTCATACGGAAAATTAATGGTTAGAATAACTGTTTTCTTACCGCAGCATCCTTCATATTTTGGTATCCTTCCTTGCCTATTTCATACATGTTGAAGCCTGAACAAAATGTTCCACCTTCTCCGTTGATGACCAGGACTTTGGCATCATTGTCATTATCAAAGGCATCTATCGCTGCGGCCATTTCTCTAAGAGTGGGGATATCCAGGCTGTTACGTGAAGTTTGGCGGTCTATATTCAGTATCACAACTGGTCCGAATTTTTCAACCGCAATATCTGCAAGTGAATTGTTTTGGTTAGTACCATAATCACGGACTAACGGACAAAGAAAATTACAGCTTATTGGCAAGTACATACAAAGTTTTTGCATCTATTATCCTAAACAGAATATCACCAGAAATCGATCATTCACAACCTATAGAGCAAGCTGGTTTACGTTCAGGTTTCAATATAACAGACCTTCTACAAACACTAATGGAGAAATACATTATATTTAACAAAATCCTATATTCAGCACTCATTGACTACAGCAAGGCTTTTGCTACTATCAGTCACAGCTCCATCATAGGAAGCACTGAATCTCTTTAAGGTAAATATATATTTTAAGATATGTATAAATATATATACATATATATGAGCACAGCTATAGCTTAGCAAGATCAAAATCAAAATCAAAATCAAAATGTTTTTATTTTACATAGGCCTACATGGGCACTTATAAAACGTCGAGAAAAGATGCACGGTTCGGGTTGGTCGTTTCCTATGGAGAAGAACCGGCAAGAAACTCCATGGTTACTCTTTTAAAATCATTTAGTTTTACAATGTTGTTGTTGTTACAGCGTTAGCACTTAAGTATGAGAGGACAGCGTAGGCCCGACAATAAGTCATTGCTTACTTTACAAAAAGTAAAATAAAATAATACGTTAACAAAAGTTAACAAGCGTCTAAGAATCTACAAGGCCAACCATGTCCACTCATTCACAACTAATAGGTAGAAAAGAATCTATACAAAAGTAAAAAAATAAATAAAAAAAAAATATTGCAAAAACAAAATAATAACTAAAAGACGAGTCACACAGATGTTGCTATCAGTACTGTAACTATTCAGAACAAGGGTCATATAAATATGTGATTTGACAACTATTGAAAAAAAAAAAAAAAAACAAAATGATTAAAGAGATCACACAAATAAATAAGATTGAGAATAGTTAGAGACATCCACAAATTTGTGCTGATTATAGCTACCAGGGAAGCCGCATGCGCAGAAGGAACTATAGCCAAACTTCTTTATCTTCAACATAGTCCTTGATTTTGTAATATGCGTTTTTAATAAGGACACGTTTTATGTAGTTTTTGAACTTTCCATCTGTCAGTTCTATAACTGATTTTGGCAACTTGTTATAAAAGCGTATACTGTTTATTAGAAATGACTTGCTAGTTTTTGTTAATCTAAATTTAGGAATTACAATTTCGTGTTTACTGCGAGTATTAATATTGTGGTAGTCGCTCCTAATTTTGAAAAGCCCCCGATTTTTACGGACATACAATAAACATTCTAAGATATAAAGTGAGGGCAGAGTCAGTATATCGATCTCTTTAAATTTTTCTCTGAGGGACTCGCGAGGACCCATTTTATAGATCGCGCGGACTGCCCTCTTTTGTAATATAAAAACTGAATCGACGTCTGCTGCTGATCCCCACAGGAGAACGCCATAGGACATAATACTGTGAAAGTAAGCATAGTATACTAACCTAGCTGTATCTACATCAGTTAACTGCCTTATTTTCCTTACTGCATAAGCAGCTGAGCTGAGCCTACCCGAAAGAGTTCTTATGTGCGCGCCCCATTGCAGTTTAGAATCAATAGTCATCCCCAAGAATACAGTTTCTGCTATAACATCAAGATTTTTGCCGTCAAGATTTAAATTTAGATCACGTTGTGGTACATTTGGTAAGGCAAACTTTAGACATTTGGTTTTGTTCGCATTCAGTAAGAGATTGTTAGCTGCGAACCATTTCGATAGAACGGTTAGACTTTTGTTAACATTAACAACATCCGGATTTTTTCTATTTATTTTAAAAATTAGCGAAGTGTCGTCAGCAAATAAAATTATATCCGATAGTTTGGCCATCATATATGGAAGATCATTTATATAAACAAGAAACAGGAAGGGACCGAGAATAGAACCTTGGGGCACGCCCATCTTGACTAGAGACCCAGAGGACGTCGCCCCATTAACATTTACTTTTTGCTGCCTGTTTGATAAATATGATAAAACAAGATCAGCAGCTCGTCCACGAATTCCGTAGTGGTGTAATTTACAGAGCAGTGTGTTGTGGTCGACGCAGTCGAACGCTTTTGAGAGATCACAGAAAATGCCAATGGCATCCTGGGACTGCTCCCAGGATTCCAAAATGTGACTGATGAGTTTTACTCCCGCGTCCGTTGTCGACCTGCCCTTCGTGAAGCCAAACTGTTGACTATGCAGAATCCCGTTTAAGTTAAAGTGTGACAGCATCTGGTCCAGCATGATTTTTTCATAGATTTTACTTAATGCTGGAAGCACAGATATAGGTCTATAGTTAGAGGGATCACTCTTGCAACCCGATTTGAAAATTGGTACTACTTTACTATATTTCATTAAGTCAGGAAACTTGCCGCTATCCAAACACTGATTGAATATGCCTGTTAAGACAGGAGCAATTGAGTCAATAATATTAGCAAGAACCTTGACGGATATCCCCCATAAGTCTTCAGTATTTTTTATGTTTAGACTTTTAAATGCATTTTTAATTGTAGCAATACATATTGGATTAAAATTAAAGTTAGGTATATCCTTAGTAAAGTTTTCCTTAAGAAGAGTTTCGGCTAATTTAGAGGAAGAGGGGAGAGATTTCGTAACCTCTAACGGAATGTTAGTAAAGAAATTTTCTAGTGTCTCAGCGACTTCTAGCTTATCAGAAATAGTTTTATTATCTATTTTCAAGGACCATTCATTCTGATCTCGTTGTGTCTTTCCAGTTTCTCTGTTTATAACCTGCCAAACAGTTTTTATTTTATTATTAGAAACACTAATTTTATTACTTATTACTTGAGACTTTGCTTGAGCGCAGACTCTTTTGAATATTTTTGAATAGTTCCTAACATAAGCGTGAAAAGATTGGTCCAAAGTCAAAGATTTTTCGTGATATAAATTATATAAAATATCTCTGCTTTTTCTTATTCCCGCGGTGGCCCATTCACTAAATTTAGACTTAGATTTTACTTCAACATTTTTTACAGGACACGTTTTATTGAATTCTTGGCAGACTGTAGAAAATAATGTGCCATAGTTTATATTGGGGTCTTCTGAATCAAAGCTAGCATTAGAAAGATTGCTTAGAACATTATTATTAAAAGACTCTAATTTATTTTTATTAAGACGTCTTAATTGAATTGTTTTAACTAAGTCTAACTTTTTGTCTAAATCAAAAGATACAAGTTGACCCATGTGATCTGACCTAACACCACTAATCAAAAACGAATCTTTTACTTTACAGTTGGTGTATATATTATCTATGCAAGAAGCGCTAGTAGCTGTCATTCTAGTCGCTTCATTAAATAAATATTTTAAATTGAATGATTTAAACAATGAGATAAGCTTACATTTTTCTGGTGAATTAACTAACAGATCAATATTTAAGTCACCACAAACAAAAACTATTTTATTTTCTCTAAAAAGTTTACTTAAAATTTCTTCCATAGTGATTAAGAACAATGACAGGTTTGATGCAGGTGGTCTATAGACACATAAGAAAGTATGACCTTCAACCTCCGCACATGCTACCTCACATAAGCGATCAACAGAGTGGGCGGTAATATCCTTCCTTTCCTTATAACTGAGACAGCTATTACAAAGTATCAGGGTACCGCCACCCACTGTGGATCTATTGTACGCACTGGCAACTGAAAAATTATTAACATTAAATAGCATCCTATCGGGTTTTAACCAGGTTTCACAAAAACATAAAATATCCATGTGGTATTTATCTACTAACATTTCCACGTCTAAAATTTTGCCGGAGAAGCGATTTATATTCTGATGATAAAGTAAAATACTATTGTTAGGCTTCTCTTTTGTCGGCTCTAATAGTTTAAAGAATCTACAACAGTTTCATTTGAAAAATTTGACAATACTGTCGCATCACTTAACCTAGTCTCAGTTAAACCATCAATAACAGCGTGTATATTATAAGCTAATAAAGAAGCTAATAAATGTTGACTTTTTTTGGGAATATACATGTACTCCCGAATCAAAACAATATCTCTAACAAAACTGTTAGTATCAAAAAAGAATAAACGGTCACTATGACGACATGATAACATATGCATCAGGTTATTTAAACTAGAAATATAATTGTTTTCTTGCTGAAGTAGATTGTCAGAATATGGCAATGCGCATAATATTAATTTGCCTAATCTTAACTTAAGTAGGGTGTCAACACCATTAACTAAGTCCCTTTTAGATATACTAAGACCATTTCCAATTAGAATTACTACAGTGGTCTCCTCATTAAAATGTGTGTGTTTAATTTTATGAACAATCTGATTAAAGTGCAGGTTGTGGAGACAATGATTTACTACTGGTTGTTGGGAACGGTTATTTAATAATGATCCAAAACCAGTTCCTAATCTATCGGTATACATTAAGACATTACTTTGAGTAGGTAGGTAGATAAAGCCTGAAGCGTGAGGGTACCCATTCGGGATCGAAAAAGCGTCAGACAGGGAGACCATATTTCTCCTAAACTTTATATGATTGTTTTCGAAAGCATATTTCGGAAATTAAAGTGGACTAGAAAAGGCATTAAAATTCATAAAAGATAAGCCATCTTAGATTCGCGGGCGATATAGTCCTGCTGACCGAAACGCCAGAAGAATTATGAAACGATATGCTCACTAGACAATGCAAGCTTCATAAGCTTCGAAATGAACGTCAGTGTAAGACTAGAGAAATGACAAACAGCCTCAAAAACCCTATATGCATTAAGGAAAACCACATAAAATATGTTGAAAAATATATCTACTATGAAAAACCAGTGTCATTCTCTAAGGCAAACATGGATAAAGAAAGACAATGAAAAGTAAACATAATTTGAAAAAATTCTGGTCACAAAAAAAATTATATCATTTTTAGTGTAAGTGTAAGCCACTACGCTTTAAATCCAAAAAAAGTTGTGACAGAGTCTTACCTCTTACCAAGCCTAAGGTCTAAACTTGGGTTCTCAACAACAGCACCAAAGAGGAAATTGTGACTATACAGAGATCAATAGAAAGAAGCATGTAAGGCTTGTGAAAAATATGCAAAGTGAAAAAAATAGAATATTCTTAAAGACCAATCTAACAGATGCTAACAAAAGCGACAAAACAACTAACAGCTAACAAAACCACCAGATGAAAAGGAACACTGGGGAAAAAAACGCTCGGGAGACCATTTAAAAGTCAGACTGACAATATAACACTGACTGCTAGCTAAAACTGGCTCAATCTTACAACCACAAAAAGAAGAGAAAGATGGAGGAGGCCTTTACATGTAATGAGGCTGTATCTCCATCCTTTAATAAAACTAATACTACTAACAAGAATAAGTGAAATACTAACTCAACTCACTTAATTATTAATTATCCTTTTACTAACACAATCACATGTAAATATATTTTATATCAACATCAAAATGACAATCCCCGGATAATATAAGCTCATCCTTGGATAGATAAATAAATATCATCATTCACACAAAATATTGTTATTTTTCTTTTTGTGTTTAGCAGTTGAAATGCTAAATATTTTATCTTATAAGAGGGAAAACAGAATTGTATATAAAGGGTCACTTTAGAAGGCCAGCCCAAACTAAAATATTGTTATTTTTCTTTTTGTGTTTAGCAGTTGAAATGCTAAATATTTTATCTTTTATGAGGGAAAACATAGAATTGTATATAAAGGGTCACTTTAGAAGGCCAGCCCAAACTAAAATATTGTTATTTTTCTTTTTGTGTTTAGCAGTTGAAATGCTAAATATTTTATCTTATAAGAGGGAAAACATAGAATTGTATATAAAGGGCCCCATTAGAAGGCCAGCCCAAACTAAAATTATGGAATATTACATAATTTTAGTTAATTTTATATTACATAATTCTAGCTTGGCCAACTGTCTGGTTGTGTTGGTAACTGTTCTAACCTAACCAACAGTTGTTCAACTGCACTGGAATAATTTGCTATTTAGAACTCTTGTCTAAGTTGGCCTGTTCAACAATCAGCAAATGTGGAGGCGGGATAGGAGTGCCATACTAAACTAGTGTTAGTTGATAGTGCAGTTTAGAGGCAATTGTGTGGCTCATTCAATTAATTTGTTGGCCGATCCTTAATCATTTCCATGTTTATACTTATTTAGGGCTTGACTAAACCATCAGCTAATAGAAGATAGTCTGTAATCTACAGGAAAACTAAAAATTAACAAGGCTGTAGTTACAATAACAAATATATAAATAAAATATATTGAGTGCAGATGCCCAAATACTGGTACTAGATGGGTATGCACCATGATGTGGTAGCATTGGATAAGGGACTCATCTCATCCATGGCTAAAGAGGACTCTCACAAATCTGTTGTACTTACTATGGGTGTTTGCAAAAGAGTATGGCAGTGCAAGCTTTCAAGGATTGCTTGATATATAAACTTGTGGAATCAGGTTTACCATACTACAAGTATGTGCCCGAGCCAGTTCTCGAGAAAGATCATATCACGCTATACTGGGATCAGCCTTTCACTGTCCGGACTATTGTCGACGATAAGTTTGTAGTAATACATAGTAGTAATACTTAGACCTAATCTAACCACCGGAAACGGCGGAAAGCTATTTTTATATTTTTTAAGAAATACTTATAAATGTTTGAATTAGTACGAAACATGAATATAGAAATATACTGAGCGTTTTTTAAAATCTTACTTTTCTTTTTAATCTCTATTTTCTCCGGTTCTTTTTGTTGTAGTTCTTCCGCATTTTTTACTTTTTCAGCTGGTTTAGCGTCACTGGAACTAAATCTCACGGCATACCGTCTTATAGGTAAATTACTAGCAGTAAATAATCTATTCAGAATAACTCTCATTTTTCAGAAATACAAATAAAAACAAAGAGTTATGATTTTCAGGCAGGCTGATAGGTTATAAAGTGAAATGTCAGTGTCAAGCAAGTGTCAACTGAAATCAAAGGATTCGTTCAGAAATATATAGTGAAGAATACGTTGGCCGTAAGTCGGCCCATAGCTTCAATAGCCCAAGGAGGTGACATGGTGTACTTTGGCACAATAAGTAAAGTAATGAAACTGAAATAATTAATAAAAACGTTTCACAAATCGCTTAAAATATCAAAATAACGATTTATATCTTCAGTATTTTTGGTAGCCAAAGTTTAGGGACAATGGTAACACTACAATAAAAATGTCAAAAACAACAAAATCATCCTCTTGTCTTGTTGGTTGAATTTTCTCGACAAATTCTCATAGTACACGTGTACCTACAATTTCATGTTATTAATTTCATCATTGTATCTATTTATGGGCAAACAATCCCTGAGTGTTGTGGTCTAAGTATTGTGGAAACTCCTTGTAGCCAGATTTCTTCCTGATCCAGTTGTTTGTGTTTACATTCTAGAAAGGAGGCAAAAAAACTAAAAATGTCCGAATTTAGGGATTGGTACAACAGTGTACCGTTTTTTACACGGTATTGGCTGACTCTGACTATGGTGTTTAGTATTTTGGGCCGCTTCGGACTGCTAAACTTTTCTTACTTAGTGCTCGACTTATACCCCATAATCAACCAGTTCCAGGTAAGAAATTTAATTAACATTATTAGTGTATAGCCCGTTATACAATACAATACAATAGCTGTGGTAGATTCTTCTATCTTTCCCTTAAGACTATGAGACTACTAATTTATTTCAGTTGATTTATTGCATCATGAATACCAAAATGTCATTAACTATATACTTACTCTAAAAAATATCCTACTACTGTTAAACACATTTAAAGTACTTTGCCCTAATCTAACTCCTACAAAGTAATCATAAATTCATTGGCTCTCACCAATTTAATTTTAAAGCAGCTTCTATTAGATCAACAACTTGAGAATTTACTGTGTAATGACAATAACATGTACTCACAGCCATAGTAGTAAACATATTTGAATGCCACCGAATGCTTATCAAAACATCATAAAAATGTATAGCACTGATAAAAATTGAATAAATTGTTATTTAATTTTAAATTACTTGATAAGTCTATTGAAATCTGCATTCTACGTAGTGCAGATATTCTAGTCATCCCATTTCTTACGTCCTTTGAGATTAGCATAGGTACAATACTTTTTTTTTATAACCATGCCATAACCAATAGTGCTCCTACTGCTGGACATTATTCTGATCTAATTATAAAAACATTTTCCTCCTATTTGTAGACTTTATCTTTACCACTGTAATAGGATATTAACCATGTTTGCATTTTTTTTAATTCCTGACATTTTGGCACTGTTGCAAGCACCACTAATGCAATGGTAAATCCTTCTGTATTTGTACCCAAGAAACTTGAATTGTTTCGACCAATGGTTAACTTTTGTTATCCTTTTGGCAAACATTAAGCCAGTAATTCCCTAAGGGTTAGGCCGAGGCATACTTTTCATCTACATACATACTGTATACTACTCTACTACGTACCAGTTGTTCAAGTCAATGTTGTTTTATTTTACAGATATGGAGACCGCTGACAGCGCTATTCTTCTACCCGATAAGTCCAAGTACAGGATTCCACTTCCTCATCAACTGCTACTTCCTGTACAATTACTCGCAAAGACTTGAGACGGGCATGTTTGCTGGCAAGCCGGCTGACTACTTCTATATGTTGCTGTTCAACTGGGCGTGCTGTGTCATTATTGGGCTGCTTGTTAGTTTGCCGGTGAGTCCTTTAAATAATGGAGGCAATTGCGTTGTTTCATCTTGATTCCATGACCAGTGTACAATCATGCACTTATTGACTTAGCTGGATGTACACATGTTGTATGCTGGTTACCTAAACACTTTGATATCTATTACTGGGTTTCTGTAGAAGCTTTACCTTTTAAATGCCAGAGCATACAACATAATTATGTATATGTGACAACCACACGCATGTCCCCCACACCAAACATCTCATTTTACCTCAGTTTTTGTCACATATTTGTTTCAGTACAGGGCAAGCACTTATTTGTCACATATATGTGACAGTAGTGTTCAATAGGTTAACTTAAAACTGTACTGGGCTGGTTTCAATCCTGAATTAATGAATTGTTATGTAGATTGGTATTCTTCATGAATTAGCTGGTCTGCACCAACATACTAAAAGATCACAGAGACAATTTTTAGTTGGTTGGTAGTCAATGCACAAGAATACACAGCAAGCTGGAGAAACAAGACTTGATATGACCATCCAAATTTCATCTAAATTCTCAGTCAAATGTACACTTTACTGTTTTCGCTGTAGCATGGTGCGGGTGACATTAGTAAAATGTACCGTTCCTCTTCAATCTGGAACATTACCTCGATTTCTGATCATGACTGAAAGCCTTTAAGGCTTTACCCTGAATATCATAGCCGTATGGGACTACCCACAGACATGTTTAGTGATGGGATGTATTTCTATGAAGCACTAAACATATATTTTCATCTAATGTCACTTGCACCATACTACAGCAAAAATAGTATAGAAGATATTTATAAATTAATTATTATTCTAATTCCCATTCCAGATCCTCATGGACCCAATGGTCTTGTCAGTGCTGTACGTGTGGTGCCAGCTGAACAAGGATGTGATAGTATCATTCTGGTTCGGGACGAGGTTCAAAGCGATGTACCTGCCGTGGGTACTGCTTGCTTTCAACCTCGTTATTAGCGGCGGGTGAGTTTGTTTAAAACTTATTTAAAACTACAAATAAATAAATATGTTTAGGCCAAACACGATACGACGCACGGTGGGCTGAAAATCGGCTTTCATAGACTTAGGGATTTCAATTTGCAAGTGCTTGTTTTTATGCCGGATATCGCTTCTATTAGTCATTATTATGTACAAAAATGACACCCGAGTTAATTCTGCTCAAAACCGAAGGAAATATAATTTTTTTACGAAAAATTTGTATGAAGCTAGTATGAAAAATCGAATTATCTCCTAAACGGCATGTTTAACCGTAATATCCTTAGAGATGGTCATAGTGCTAATTATTTATGATTTTTTGGTTGACGATTGGACAAAAATTTTAATGCCGTTTTTTTTTAAAAATCGTCAAAATATTTTTATTTGTTTTTACGTATGAAACGATTCCTTTTGGTGTTTATGTTGAAGAACACGGACTTTTAACTACACATAACATAAAATAGCATCACTCCTATATTTCCGAAGGAGTTGGCAGAGGTTTATAGTACACCCACACGTAGCCAACTATGTTTGAGCTAGATATTTATCAACACAAAATGAGTTTTAAAACTTTTCATACAACCAAATTACCAATTGTCTTCTAATGAGTCCAAAAAGAAGTGATTAAGTAACTACACTGATTAGGTCTTCTAATGAGTCTTAATAGGTGATTTAATGATTTTCAATATCTCACGACAATAGATTATATTTAACATTTCCTGATAAGTAAGCTAATTTGTTAATTAGCAGTGCTATGAGTTCTAAGAATAGTTAGTGACAATTATAGATTTTCATTAGCTAATGAGGAGATAACTAATGAGGGTAGTTACCTAATTATTGTCGTTTTGCAATAAAAGGGCTAAAGTTTTGTTTTATAATTTAATTTGTTCACAACTGTGTAACTGCTAACACTAAATCTGCGACTATAAAATCTTAAAATGGAAAGTTTAATGACCAATTTAGACTTGTTTGTTCTTCTACGAAGTGACAGTACTTCATTTGATCATGAAGTATTGTTTAGTGCAGTTGTATCCCGCATAGGCGATTGCCTGTCTGACGAAGATTATGTTGTTCTCAAAGAATTTTGTCGGAGATTTACGCGAGCCGCTTTACAAAGGTGGGAGAAATCCAACCGATTCCTTGATAATTTCAGGAGAAAGTACGAGAATTGGTTGGGAGCAAATATTGATTGGCCGAGTTTTGTGCAAACTTTAGTTAATCAAGAACCAAGTGTTGATGAGATACCAAGAGCGCCCTCAGTCTCGCCAGAACCGTCGACATCAACGTCCATTGGAACAATGACGAAAAGATCCCGTAAACCATTCGAAGACCTGGGAAGTAAACAAAAAAAGAGAAGATCTGATGAACACACAGGCGAAGGTTCCAGTGAATTGGCATATGCAGCTGCAGCACGTTTAAAAGAAGAAGGGCATGGAGATATCGCCTCTGTCATCGAATACATGATGAAAAATCCTGAAGCAGCCGCTAAATTAAATGAAACGCTTAAGAAACCAGCGAAAACAATCATATTTACGCCAGAAAAGGCGCTTGGATTGCTTCTTTCGCTAAAACTCTCAAAGTGGCAATATATTACGTTGCGTGAGGCTGCCATTCGAGAAGGTGCTAAAGATATTTATCCATCTTACTATAAAGTGCAACAAACTAAGCTTGATTGCTACCCTCCGAAGCAATCAGTGACAGTTACTGATTCATCGGCTAGGATTACACTTCAAGCTTTACTTGATATCACGGTTACAAGAATCCTTCAAAGCCTTTCTAACGAAGAGCATAACAAGCAGTTGAAGCTGATATCCAAGTGGGGATTTGACGGTGCTTCTAACCAAAGCCGATACAAGCAGAAAATTGAGGGTGAGGAAGATGATTCAAGCATTTTCATGACCTCCTTGGTGCCACTAAAACTGACAGATGGAGACAACATTTTATGGACGAACCCAAAACCATGCTCAGTTTTGTATTGTCGTCCAGTTCAGTTTACTTTTGTAAAGGAGAGTGAAGCAGTTGTCCTTGGGCTGAAAAAACAAATGGATGAAGAAATTGAGGCCCTTATCCCCACAGAGTGCAATAATAATAATAGGGTGACTCATCAACTAATGATGACGATGATCGACGCTAAAGTCTGTACTTACCTTTCTGAAGCTAGATCAAATGCATCGTGCTACCTGTGCTTAGCAAAGCCTACAGAAATGAACCGCTTAGATGCTGTAACATCAAAAATTGTGTGTTCGGACCTGTATGAGTTTGGCTTGTCATCCCTACACGCCCGTATAAATTGTATGGAATGTCTGTTACACATTGCATACAGACTGGACTTCAAACGGTGGGCAGCGAGAAGTGATGAGCACAAAGAAATGCTACAGACAAGAAAGAAAATAATTCAAAATAAATTCAAAGATGAGCTCAATCTGTTGATTGATATAGTAAAACAGGCTCGGGAACCACCAATGACGGGAATACTGCAAGAAAATTCTTTGAGTTTCCTAATAAAACCGCAGCTATAACCGGTTTGGATGAAGACCTCATCAAAAGATTTGCTGTAATTTTACAAGCAATTACATCTGGAGAGCAGATCGATATAATAAAATTTAGAGATTATGCTCGCAAAACAGCAGAAAAGTACGTATTACTATACGACTGGTACTACATGTCGTCAACCGTTCATAAGTTACTAATCCATGGGGCTGACATAATCGAGAAAAATAATATTGTGCCGATTGGGACTCTCTCGGAAGAAGCCTCAGAGTCTCGAAACAAAGATTTTAGGAGGTTTCGAGAACATCATTCGCGGAAAAGAAGCAGGCAGGATTCCAATCAAGACATTTTAAATATGCTTGTTGTTTCTTCGGACCCTTTGCTAAGTGCACAAAGGCCTAAGTTAGATGCCAAGAAAAAGCAGAGCTTTTTTGCTGAAACTCTCGACTTAATTCAATTTCAGGAAACTGAGTTCGAATTTTTGGATATATCCAATCTGGATGCTGACTCAGAATTGGAGTCTGACAACGAGAGTGATAAGGAAAATTTGTAAAAAAGATATATATGTACATATTTGTAAATTTGTATTTGAGTGTGTTTGGGTTTTTTTGTAATATTTAATGATATGTTTTATTTTTTTTATTTATTTTACTTTATTTTACGAATGCTTAGTATTAATTCCTTAAATTAACTTATTTTGTATAAAATATAACTTCATATGTTACTTCAATATAAATCTTTTTTTATTTAAATTAATATAAATGTGTCAAAAACAGCAATTTTTTTATTTTATTTTTCTTGTTTCGTGTGTTCTTAATATTTGGGTTAATAACATATCGAACTTTTTAACTTAGACACTAAAAGGGATCGTTTTACATGTAAAAATAAATAAAAATATTTTGACGATTTTTAAAAAAAAAACGGCATTAAATTTTTCGTCCAATCGCCAACCAAAAAATCATAAATAATTAGCACTATGACCATCTCCAAGGATATTACGGTTAAACATGCCGTTTAGGAGATAATTCGATTTTTCATACTAGCTTCATACAAATTTTTCGTAAAAAAATTATATTTCCTTCGTTTTTGGGTAGAATTAACTCGGGTGTCATTTTTGTACATAGTAATGACTAATAGAAGCGATATCCGGCATAAAAACAAGCACTTACAAATTGAAATCCCTAAGTCTATGAAAGCCGATTTTCAGCCCACCGTGCGACGGCACATGCGAAGATTTCTTCGACGTACAGTCAACAAAAGAAATAAATAACCAGGCTAGTCACATATTATGTAGATACACCGATGGACCTCTTCAACTCAAATTTAATTGACTGTTTGTTTGCTATTAAATCAAATTAACTTTATTCGAAAATATTCATGGATTTTAAGAAAATCTCAACTGTATGGTCGAGCCTGGTTATTCTTTACTTTTGTTGACTGTACTTCGTATAAATTCTTGACACTGTGTCGTATCTTGGTTCAATGCACGACACGTCATCTGCAGAAAAAATACTGGATCCATAATTATGTTTTTATTTTTAAGGCCGGTTTTCACACATGACGTTGTGACGGTATTTTATGATACACGTTGTAGATTTCCACGACACGACATCGGACACCAGTACCTACACGGCGTATTTGGTATCGTGTGTATTTTAGCTTTTAGGCGTGAGAAAACAATTGCATTTGACCCCTAAACTTACAAAATCGCATTGATAAGAAAAATTGTTTCAATTGTTTTTAATGAAGCCTTTGTGCCCAAATATTAATAAGGTTATCGCTAATAACGTGGGTGATAGTGTTGCAACGCTTTGCAAGACTCATAAAAAAATAATTTTCATTACAAATTACAATGGAATCCCTATCTCGAGTTGCCATGCACGACTCGCACGAGTGATTCGTAATTAATAATAAACAGTGTCCATGTAGTTTTTTGCCCATTCTTCTCCACTTTTAAATGAGGAACTACAGTACTTTCCAGCATTTATTTTTGTTTTTGACATTCAAAAGTGCTTGTAATGGTCTTATTGAATTGCTTTGACGTGATTATGTGTCGTCATACTTGCGACAAATGTCGTGTACTTTGTGACACACTCCTGATACTTCTAGTCACATGTTGACTGATAACATTAGGTACAACTGATGCTGCCTTTCACGAACATGGACCAGTCATTCCAATTTCTGCTTTCATTTGATTTAAACAATTTTTACGTCGTAAATCGTTGTCGTTTCGTATTATAAATTTGGAAGATGACTGACATAATATGTCAGGATAAAATAGGCTAATAAGAACTTCCTATTATGAAGTTTTTTTATTGACTGCTGGCCAAAAACCTTCCCCATTCCCTTCCAACTTTCTGGGTGTTTTGCCTACTCTGGCCAATCCGGCAAGATCATGAACAATGTGCACAAATGCCGATGCATCAATCATTCGCTAGTCTTTTGCTAGTCTTTTTCGCGGGCCTGTTGGTCTAGTGGTTAGTGGCCCTGACTGCTGAGCCAGAGGTCGTGGGTTCGATTCCCACCCAGGACAAACTTTGTGTGATGAGCATGATTGTTTGTTCTGTGTCTGGGTGTGATTTATTTATAATATGTATGTATTTATCCTTATCCTTACTAATATTATAAAAGCGAAAGTGAGTTTGTTTGTTTGTTTGTTTGTTACCTCTTCACGCTTTAATGGCTAAACCGATTTTGATGAATTTTGGTACAGAGATAGTTGGGAACCAGGAGACGGACATAGGCTAATTTTTATTTAAAAAAAGTGGGATATGAGGGAGAACGAGGGAAGAAAAGGGAAAACTTAGCGTTGCTATTACAAATCAATCAGGCGCAAGAGCAAAAACTGCAGGTCTGCTTGGTGTGTTATACCGAATTTAACGCGAGCGAAGCCGCGGGCGAAAGCTAGTAAATTATATAAGTATGCATATCAGTTGTCTGGTTACCATAACACAAGCTCCGCTTAGCTTGGGATCAGATAGCCGTGTGTGAGTTGTCCCAAGATATTTATTTATTTATTTTCCCAACTATTTGGGGTTAGCTTCCGGCTTTACCGGATTCAGCAGAATATCAGTATTTTACCATGTATTAAATACTTTTTCTTTATCACAGAGGAGTGATGGAGCTGATTGGTATCCTCATCGGTCACCTGGCATTCTTCCTGCTGTTTAAGTACCCTCAGGAGTTCGGCGGCCCCGCTCTGCTCACGCCGCCTAACTTCATGTAAGTATAATATACAATTTATATTTTAAAAAACCCGTGTTAGTTACACTATTTTATAACTTAAGAACGGCTGAACCGATTTGGCTGAAAATGGAGGAAGTCAAAACCAGGACACGGACTTTTTATGCCGTTAGGTAGGATAGTTAGGGTCGGTAGGTAGGGTAGTTAGACTCGGAAGTGTAGGTAGGGTAGAGTAGTAAAAGTTGCATTGCAACGCCGGGCACAGCTAGTTAGACATAAGAGAAAGTAAAAAAAAAACTTATTGGCGAAATCCCAGAAACCTGATGGGTTTTGGTGGATCATCCATTAACATTCTCCTGCTTTTATTCCAATTCAGTTGGGGTCACCGCATCATGTCTTTTTCTTCCATTTCTAATGACGATATTATTTTAAAATAAATTATGTTTTTTTACGATGGTCGGACTGTGTGGAGGATGATATGGCAAGTATGGCGGTGTCCGATGAAATAACGAATCTCGAACTATGGAAGAAAAGAAAACCGACTCCAAATAACTTGGGATAGGGGCATTAGAATGATGATGATGATAATCATCACAAGAAATTCTAGACAACCATCCTCCATAATTATCTACAAAAACATGTTTTTTTTTTTAAATAAAATTTTGTCCTACTCTTACTATTTCTCCTGTATCGTGAGTGCGTTTACAAACTCTTAAACTCACATCCACAAACAGCCAGACCCGGAACAACTATCTGTAAATAATACAAATAGAATGTTCCGTGCGGGGATAAAACTCGCGACACGTAGCACAGCAGTCGATCGCTCAGCCAGTTGCTATCTGTGATGTTTTTTATTAATCTGTTTTATTTAACAAATTGATTTAAATAATTTGTAGCCATCGCACAGTAAGATAAACGCATCCGGTTTAGACCGACATTATAGTATGCCACAGACGGACGCTAAAACGATTATATTCAGAACACTGACTTTTTTCTTCTTTTAGTTATTTTAAATAGGCCAGATGCGATTCGGACTGCCACACACAGGGTTCTGGAGCACCAAGCAATATGTTTAAAGCTCATTCAATTTAAATGGAAATTTACACTCAAACGCAAAACTAAAGAAAGACTATGTTTTGTACTTTGATAAAAAAACGTCCCATATCTCAAAAATTAAATATGAAATTGTTCAAAACAATTTTCGTTGAAAGTTTTTCATACGTACAACAAACCGTCAAAACTACAAACTAGCTTTTTTCAGAATTTTCCTCCTCTCACTTTAGACTATAAAAACAAATATCTAATCAAATATAATCTTTAAAAAAATAATTCATGTGATGTTTGTTTTTTTTCCCTATAAAACTGTGTGTGTGTGTGATTTTCTCAAATAAATTGAAGCAAACTCATTTTTAGGGTTCCGTAGTCAACTAGGAACCCTTATAGTTTCGCCATGTCTGTCTGTCCGTCCGTCCGTCCGTCCGTCCGTCCTCGCTTAATCTCTGTGACCGTTAGCACTAGAAAGCTGAAATTTGGTACCAATATGTATATCAATTACGCCGACAAAGTGGTAAAATAAAAATTGGAAAAAAATGTTTTATTAGGGTAGCCACCCTATATGTAAAGTGGGAAGTGTTTTTTTTTTTAATTTCAACCCTAACGTGTGATATATTGTTGGAAAGGTATTTAAAAATGAATAGGGGTTTACTAAAATCATTTTTTGATAATGTCTATAATTTCGGAAATAATCGCTCCAAAAGTAAAAAACAATGTGTCCCCCCCCCTCTAACTTTTGAACCATAAGTTTAGAAAATATGAAAAAAATCTGAAAAGTAGAACTTTATAAGGACTTTCTATGAAAATCATTTTGAACTTGATTGACACAACAGTTTTTGTACAAAAAAGACAAAAAGTTGTACAAAATAATTTCCTCCTCCACCTTTAAACTCATAATTGGGAACACTTATTGTGACGGACGGGAAACTACGGAACCCTACACTGAGCGTGGCCCGACACGCTCTTGGCCGGTTTTACATAAATACATAGGCCAACCCTATTTTTTCTAAATATATGTTGTCATTATATTCATGTAGGTGTAATTTCAACTGTGTGATGCCAATAGTCTAAATCTAAACACAAGTTAAATGGCTGTGACAAACGGACAGGGCAAGTGTATAAGGGTTCCATTTCCATGTTCAGCTATTTCCTACATATCTGCCGAATTAAAAAAAACCATCTGAAGGTTCAGAATCAATATCAAAAGTCAATTATTAAAACTAGGCTGTTGATCAGCACTTTTTGAACGTCATTACACAAGACAGTCCCCCAAAACGCTCGCTCTTCGCCACATCCTAGTGTTTTAGCTTGGAAGAAGTGACGGAACAAACTCCCCAGCAACACAACTGTCTGTCTGAACCAGATTTTATACAGTAATATCCAATGACCAACTAATCACGTGGTAACCGTTTTAGCGTCGTCGGTGTCCCTCCCACCTTGTGTCCCTTCCACCACTGAATCAACATATCAGTTTACCTAATCATATTTATTTTCCATCTGCAGCAAACAGTTATTCCCCGACACAAGATACGTCGGAGGTTTCGGCACGGCTCCCCAAGCTCGGGTGCCCACGAGGCCCGGCGGGACTGTGTTCGGCGGACACAACTGGGGTCGCGGCCAAGCGCTCGGAGGCAACTGATCAAAACAACGTCTTTAGTGAGAGACTTTGATGTTAGTTCTACACGGTGTCCCAATTTCGAAGATGTGATTGTGGTGTTACTACTGACAGTTTTGTAGGTAATTTTTATACAGCTTTTTCTTATTTTTTTTTTGTAGAGTTCAAGTTTAAAGTATTTTTTCTTATGTTTTTTATCTCTGATTTTACAGTACAGTAACCTTTATTGTAGTTGTAATAATAAGTTTATATCATAGGTCAACTAATAACAGCCAAATGGATTGTAGTACATCTATGATCACAACTTGAGAAATAGGGATGCGAAAGAATGTAATACTATAAAGTTAAAAGAGGATGGTTTTTTTTTCTGGTGTTTGAAATTAACTTTATAGTGAAGTTCTATAATACTGGTTGAATTGGATGTGTGCTCATTAATTGTGTTTGTAAGGAAATGGTATGACTCATATTGGGTGCTCTTAGTTATCCATTGTCCAATAATAAGTTGCATCGAAATATAAAAAAAAAACTCGAAATACCCATTAGGAAACTAGTAATTTTACTTGACTGCCTCGGAATTAAGGTAATTATTTTGTTTTACAAGGTTGGCAACACTTTAAGAGTACTCTATCGAGTAGTGATTTTATTTGGTCAATGGATGATTAAGAAGCTAACAATTGAAGTATGAACAGGTTTCGTTTTTGTCTTATCGATGTTATGTTGGATGTTTATGAATGATAGTCCGTTGGGTAAGATACAGGTTTATTGGTAAGAGACACAGGAGATGTTTATTAGTCTACATCATGACATGAAGTGTGGCGGAGCGCTGCCGACCACAGATAATACATTTACTAGTGAAGACCATCTTAGTAACATACTAAAATAGTGATGTTACAACATCCCCCTTGTTGAGTTCAAATTAGACCCCTGACTGACAATTAATATAAGTGCTATGCTATTTAAGTTTATACAAGACAACATGCTTAATTATACTTATAGTTATACTTAAACTTTACTTATGACCTTATTTATAATTTAACTTAATCCATTTCTTCAATTAACCTTCTGGTAGGTTTTACAATACGACCTGACCTAGTTGTTACATTTGAGGATTGCTGAGATGAGGATTCTTGATGCCTAGACTCCTGTCTGTCACCTTCCTCTCCCCTTTGTGACGAGTTGGATTGCATGGGAGGGTTAGCACAATTATGAGAATATTTATGTCTTAAGTGTATTCTATTCCTCCTATACCTAACTCCATTGACATCCTCAACAACATATGATCTATTACTTGACAATCTTTGCTTAACAATAGCTTGTTCCCAGTTGCTACTAGGGTTTCTCTTAAAATAGACATGATCATTATGATGTAACATAGACATTGACTTGGCATTTTTATTGTAGTATTTTGACTTATTTTTATCATTTTTCTTGACAGACTCTTTGTAATCTTTAAATGTTACCACTTTTGGCTTCAACTTCTTATATGATGTTGGAATGTTATCTCTTAAGTTCCTAGACATGAGTAACTGTGCTGGTGATGAAAAATTATTTTTACCTGTATTTCTGTATTGTAACAATGCTATGTATGGATCTGATCCATTTTCTTTGCATTTTCTTAGCATGTTTTTTATGATTTTGACTGAACTCTCTGCTTGTCCATTAGACTGTGAATGATATGGGCTAGTTACAATATGTTCTATGTCCCATTCTTCCATAAAATTTTTAAAATCAACTGACTGAAAAGGAGGTCCACCATCTGATACCAGTGACAATGGTATTCCATGACGAGCAAATATGGACTTTAAATGAGTTATTACATTTTTTGATGTACTGTTGTTATTTAATAATGCAATCTCTATAAATTTTGAATAATAATCAGTGACAATTAAATATACTAAACTATCGAAATGCATTAAATCAATACCGACTTGTTGCCATGGATATTTGCTTATTTCATAATTCTGTAGTGGTTCCTTTTGGTTACATGGTTTGAATTTTGCACACACTAGACATTGTTCTACTAAATTCTTAATATCACTAGACATATTTGGCCAATAAAGAGATTCTTTAGCTAAGTTTAGACATTTATTTATACCTTGGTGACCTTTGTGAATTTTTACTAACATTTCTTTATGCATTGACTGTGGTACTATTAATTTTGAGCCTTTGAATACTAAATCTCTAATTTTATGGATTTCTCCTTGTATATTCCAGAATGGTTTTATTAATGGACTGACACTATTTTTGGTTTTTGGCCAACCTTCATTATAATACTTTATTAATAGCTGCAGGGTTTCATCTTTCTTAGTTTCCTGAGCCAATTTTGTGCTATATTCATCTGTAATTGCTAAGTTAGCATACATTAGATTGACATGACAAGACATTTCTGATTCATTTTCAGGCCTATAATGTTCTTTCAAAGCTGCTCTTGACAATGTGTCTGATATGAACATTTCTTTGCCTGGGACATGTATAACTTCTAAATCATATTTTTGACAAGTTAACATCATACGCTGTAATCTAGCTGGGACATCATGTAATGGTTTTTTAAACAGATAGACTAATGGTTTATGATCAGTGTGAACTGTGACTCTGTTACCATATACATATTGGTGAAATTTTTCACAACCAAATTGAATTGCTAGCAGCTCCTTCTCTATTTGAGCATACCTTTCTTGCGTTTCAGTTAAGGTTTTTGAACTGTATGCTATTGGTTTATTTTTCTGTAAAATGACTGCGCCTAACGCTGACTTTGACGAATCGACTGACAGGACTAATGGAATCTTGGGATTATAATGAGCTAAAACTGGTGAATTTGTGATTTCATCTTTCAGTTTCCTCAGACATTGACTATGATTCTCATCCCAAGTCCAGACTGAATCTTTTTTCAAAAGATTTCTTAATATTTGTGTTTTTTCTGACAGGTTACTTATAAAAGGTCCTAGGTAGTTTATCATACCTAGTATTCTCTGTAACTCTTTGACATTTTGTGGTGTAGGCATGTTGACAATTGCTTTGACCTTCTCGAGATCTGCCCTTGCACCGTCTTTACTGAAGACATAACCTAAAAAACATACTTCTGACAGTGAAAATTTACACTTTGACTTGTTAAATTTTAAATTAACTTGACGAGCTCTTTGCATGACTTTGTGTAATCTTTCATTATGAACTGACTCATTTGGTCCATAGACTAAGATGTCATCGATGAATATGAGTACGCCTTCTATGTCACCAAATAGATTCATCATGACTCTTTGAAATATTTCAGACGAGGCATTTATGCCATAGGGTAATCTTAAATACTTATATCTACCAAATGGTGTTTGAAAAGTACATAATTCTGAACTATATTCATCTAAACGTAGCATCCAAAATCCTGAAAATGCATCTAAGTGAGAAAAACATACAGCCCCTTCGAGCTGAGACCTAATCTCATCAATTGACTTGAGTGGATAATGTTCCCTCATGATATTTTTATTTAAATTTCTAGGATCAAGACAAATTCGTAACTGACCTGAACTTTTTACTGTTACAACGACTGAATTAACCCACTCTGTAGGTTTTGTAACCTTTTTTATGACTTGCATTTTCTCCATGCGATCCAACTCCTCACGCAGTTTCCCTTGTAATGCGAATGGGACTTTCCTGGGCGGATCCACACATGGTACTGCATCAGGCTTGAGTTTCAGATGACAGACTGGAGGCAGACAGCCAAGACCCTGGAATACATCATTATATTGTGTATGAATTTGCTCACAAAAGTCTTGTTTTGACACTGAAAAGACACGTTTTATTATACCTAGCTTTTCACAAATTGGGAGACCAAGGACATTTGGACACTCTATATCTGGTATAATAAACATTATGTTTTCAACAATGTTCTTATTGTTTAAGCAAAAATTACAATTTAAGTTGACTTTGCCTAAAATCGGAATGGATTTTCCACCAAATCCTTTGACATTTACTTGACATTTGACAAGTGACAATTTTGACAGCTTATTTTGACTTTTAACATTTTTAAATGTTTGTTTTGACATTATGTTGACGTCTGCTCCTGAGTCTATGATACATTTAACCTTTGTATCACCTACCAATAAGCTAATTTCCCACGACTGCTTTGAATGATTCAAAGTATTGACGACTGATGATCCATTGTGTGACTGACTGGACGACTGTGCCTTATTGTGAAATCCCTCAGACATGTGACTGATTTCATCATTGAGACTCTGACATTTTTTCTTTTGACTATTTGACTGGACATTGGATCTCTCAGACATGACATTTTTTTCATACATGTGATATGAATTGGGACTCTGACTATTTGACTGGATAAAAAATTTATCCGACATGTAATTGTTTTCATACATGTGATATGAATTGGGACTCTGACTATTTGACTGGATAATAAATCTCTCCGACATGTCACTTTTCTCATCATAGGGATGGATGGATGGATGTGATGTCTTACTGTGTGTCTGTGTGTTCCTGTGTCTCTGACTGAGTGACTGACTGTGAGAATGACTATTATGACTGTGACCATTATGACTTTGACTATTCAGCATACCAACGAAATAATCTTGACTACCATTATCTGAATTAAACGATTGCAACTGACTGACTTTTTTATTTTTGTGACAAAATTTAGCAAAATGATTGTAAGATTTACATGACCTGCATTGAACTCCTTGGGCTGGACACTTGTAGCGATGAGACTGCCCACAGCGGCTACATGTCTTCAAGCTGCCTGAAGCTGAAGGTGACTCGCGACTGCCTGAAGCTGGCTTGCGACTGCTTGAAGCTGACTTGCGACTGGAAGCTCGCTGTCGACGATCTCCTCGACTACGGCTCCTCCGACTGAGATGCATGACGTTTTCTGACGTTCGTTGACTGGCGATGCTGCTTCCTTTGACTATTTTCTCAGCATCCTGCTGTGCGACGATGAGCGTCCTCGCTAGCTCTTGCATTCTCTGATATGTTAAGTCATGTTCTTGCAGTAACCTTTGACGCACATGTGACAAGTCCAAATTGAGGTTTGCAATGAAAATATCTTTGATGAGCGATTCCCTGAGCGTGCCAAACTCACATTCTCTGCTTCTATTCTCCAAATCCGTGAGGAACTCGTCGATGCTTTCGGATTTCTCCTGCCTGCGTGTGAAGAATAGATACCTGCACATGGTCACGTTTCTTCTTGGCTCGAAGAATCTGTCAAATTTCGATTTGACTTCGTCAAGCGTGCTCTTGTCTATTTTTAGGTTAAATGAGTTAAATATATTGAGACCTCGTTCTCCAATGCAATGTAAGAGAATTGCGATTTTCCGTTTCTCGCTTGACTTATCTAGACCTGTGGCTAACAAATATAACTCAAGTTGTTGCCACCATCTTTTCCACGTTTCAGCGTTATTGTTCGTGGTATCTGACGAAATATTTAATTGTTTCACACGTGTTTGAAAATTTGTCTCACCATCATGGCTGACGTCCGCTTGGTCCGGCATTTTCTTCGACGACCTCGACTTTTTCTTGAATGATTCTTCTTAAACCACTTCTGACACCATGTTATGTTGGATGTTTATGAATGATAGTCCGTTGGGTAAGATACAGGTTTATTGGTAAGAGACACAGGAGATGTTTATTAGTCTACATCATGACATGAAGTGTGGCGGAGCGCTGCCGACCACAGATAATACATTTACTAGTGAAGACCATCTTAGTAACATACTAAAATAGTGATGTTACAACAATCGACACGGTTTTAACTATTTTTAGCGAAAAACAAATAATTATTGTAATAGGTTTAATAAAGTCATGCTGAATGCTATATTTACATATTTATGTTTTACAACACATGTGACTTTTATTTACAAATAAACAAAAGCAATACTGTAGTAAGATATAGAAAATTAGCTTTTGTTCGCTTTAAAGAAAGTTTCGAGGGTTGGGAGGAGGGGTCTATTGTGTCTTGGTAAAAGTCCAAAATAACCGTTAGTTGTGGCTAGATATAAGTGCTCGAGGCTAAATATAACAGTCGCTGGAATCAGATTTCTGTGGAGCACCGAGTGTCCACCATGCCTTGGAAAGTACGATAAACCGTTCGTCCCGGCTGCTATTCGTAGATCTTTGACAGTCGCTAGTGGCCCTAAATTCTGACAGTCTTATCTAGGTAAATAAAATACAGGTATTCAACTGTATCCATTGGTTAGACTGGAAGCCAACTCTAACATAGTTGGGAAAAAGCTAGACAGATCATGAATTTTCTCTAGACAAAAAGTATCCAAAAAAAAAAGTTTCTGGTTTACTAAAAAGAGGTTGTAATCGCTAACCCGACTCTGCCAACTGCCAATATTGACTCGAAATTTGAAAACTTTGAAAGAACAGTATATGGTATACTTTGCTGATTATCCTGACGCCTTTGTACTGAATGTGTTGTGAGGAACAATAGTGGCTAGTATATATGCCCAGATGACCTTTATTACGCAAAGGTAACATAATAAATATGGGTAAGTCTTTTTTTGGTGATAAAGGTATATGAATATAGCATTAGCAATTTATTAAACAATAAATTATGTACCTCAAAAGTAATA
Source organism: Ochropleura plecta (assembly GCA_905475445.1). Lineage (NCBI taxonomy): Eukaryota > Metazoa > Arthropoda > Insecta > Lepidoptera > Noctuidae > Ochropleura > Ochropleura plecta. The sequence continues at coordinate 7,971,002 of FR997738.1, read as the reverse complement.
ATGTCGTGAACAGTATAATTTTAATAAATAATTATATTTCAAATAAGGGCACAGTTATCGATACGGAATACGCTTGAATAGAAAAAGCGTTATGTCTGTGTAAATAGCGAAAAAAGCTTTTCGCTTGTGCGGGCGACGCGACTATTCGATTAAATTGCATTATTTTACTCAAATCAAGTCCACTTCGCTTCGATAAATGTGAACATATCTACCGTAATTCAACAAATAAGTGCATTAGCTACCTTATACTTACTATTAAAATTGATCAACGAAGGTTTGTAAATGGGAATCTATGTAAAAACTACTGAGCCCAATTTGTAACATCTCAAAAAAAACTAATTCTAAGTAATGTCTATGGAATGCGATCAACATAAGCGATGGTACATCCTGCTATAAGTCCTGTTTCCCATTTTGAACTTTTAGATTTACTGTAGCTTTTATTTTACAATTTATATTATTTAACTCCACTAGAGCCTTGCATTTATTTTGAGATAAATAAAAGACTAATTTAAATATAGAAACAGGCGTACGCCGTTAAGACCTCAAAAGGCTGTAAGCACAGTTCTAATAAGAGAAGAGTTTTATTTCTTAATGCCTTAACCTTTGACCTTTTGGCATTAATACAACCCCTCTATAGTCTATACTATAGGGGAATTGTATCACAACGAACGACAACTTATATTGTACGCCTGTTTCTATATGACAACACTATGATGATAATAATATGTTTTCAAATACTGTTGATTAACTACTTCTGTAAGACAGGAAAAGGAAGGATACTTTCAAATAGTATCGAAACTACCGCTCCGAACGCACTTAAAGACGATCTGTACCGTACTCTGGGTATTTTGCTTTTAACCAAACACCAACGACCAACAGTTGGGTTTAAGAAAAGGAATAGTAAACGATATCCAGCCAGCAAAAGAGACAAGTAACCAGACCCATGAATGTTTACACAAATAAAGTTGAATTGGATTTTATAGAAGACAAACACATTCATTATATTTGTCCATCGGTTTCTAAGAAAACTTCAACGGTATCTGACGAGCCTAGTCATATATTTCTTTTGTTTACTGTACGTATCATTCTATCTCCTTTTTTATTTTTTCTAAGCATCACAACGAATGTTGTAACAAAGATCTTGTACTTATGATATAAATTAGTGTCCATGGAGTTTCTTGCTCATTCTTCTCCATCTTCACCTTGACAATAGACAACTAGTGTTTTCACACGTTATTATGCCTTGTAGCCACAAAGCATATTAACTTGTGAAAACACTGTACCTACATAGGTACTCTATCTGAAACCTTTTGTTTTTGATATTCAGAAGGGGCTTATTGCTCAATAAGGGTCTAATTGAAATAAACGTTTGACATGATCACTATAATTTTGATAGTAATTCAAAATCAAGTAAAATGAATGATACTGGCAGAGTTGTCGACATCGGCCCCATTGCCAAAGAAGAAAAGAAAAATGATAGTACCTCTTTACATAAGTTATCGCCCAGATCAATGGGTAAAGGCTCGCACGCTCGCTAAGGCAGGGTGGACGCGCCGTTTCGCTGCTATACGAAGTACCTACTCCTTTCTCCTGTTTTGGTGTTGGTCTCCATGATATTACCATAACGGCTAACTTTATCAAGAGAGATAAACGCAATAATTGCTATACTTAGTATATTTATTTATTTACATAAATACCTAAGCTTTGTTATATTGACGAAGACGTGAAGATATCAAGACATAAATAAACTAGATTATATTTATATAACAAAATTGTTTTAACAATAAAAGATGCGGTTTAATTTTTTTGGTTTTATTTAATCTGTATTATCCTGTCAACATTTTGATGTGTGCGTTCGCGCAGCGGAATGTTGTTGAATTTAAAGATTTTAATTATGCAGATATTTAGTGTATGACGTCGTATAATTGTGTATGGTAAAAAAAAATTGTGCACGCAGCCATTGTGGAGAAATTCACCAAAAACTGATTCCGCTGGGCGAACGTTTTGTCCTGGCGGAACATTTTTTAATCCATAGACTTTAGAAGAAAAGAGATGTGTCCAAAAATTAGTGTGTATTTTTGTGTAATTGTGTATGGTGTATGAATAAAATTACTGCATGCATAAACTTCGGAGAAATTCAAGTTTCCGCTACGCGAACGTTTGGCCATTAGCTAGTTTTCATATAAAGCGCTTACATAGAGAGCTGTAGATTTTTACATACTTACGTTGTTTTGAATTTGTTTATATTTGTTTAAAAACAGATTTAGAAAAAATCGTAGGGCTTAAACGATAAAAATATAAACGTAAAATACGCTTATTAAGTCTTAGTTCTTAAACTATGCACTTTGGTGTCTAGATTTTTCACGTTTATACAAACCTTGTAAGTGTCTGCAACATGTTGCCAAGTATCAATGATGTTCCATTAGTAATTAAAGAGTTATAGGACAATTTACCATGAATAGATCACTGTTTACAAAGCAGTCAAATATCACGACGGTGTAAAGGAATTGATTGCATGGTAAAATGTACCTATGCCAATAATTAGTGTATTCATTCAACTATTTACATGCAAAATTTCATGTCATTAAATTCAGTAATTAAAGAAAAACAATTGTAATACTGACGAAGCATCGAAAACCTACATAACCCGACCAAGTTCGGATAGCAAGTGAATAGTTGAATGAATACACTAATTATTGGCATACATTTTACCATGCAATTCCTTTAGAATGTCGTGATATTTGACTGCTTTGTAAACAGTGATCTATTCATGGTAAATGTCCTATAACTCTTTAATTACTAAAGGAACATCATTGATACTTGGCAACATGTTGCAGACACTTACAAGGTTTGTATAAACGTGAAAATCTAGACCCTGAAGTGCATACTTTAAGAACTAAGACCTAATAAGCGTATTTCACGTTTATATTTTTATCTTTTAAGCCGTACGATTTTTTCTAAATCTGTTTTTTTTATACAAATATAAACAAATTCAAAACAACGTATGTAAAAATGTACAGCTCTCTATGTAAGCGCTTTATATGAAAACTAGCTAATGGCCAAACGTTCGCGTAGCGGAAACTTGAATTTCTCCGAAGTTAATGCATGCACTAATTTTATTCATACATACACAATTACACACTATTTTTTGATAAGTACATCTCTTTTCTTCTAAAGTCTATGGATTAAAAAATGTTTCGCCAGGACAACGTTCGCCCAGCGGAATCAGTTTTTGGTGAATTTCTCTACAATGGCTGCGTGCATTTTTTTTTTACCATACACAATTATATATTGCGTCATACACTAAATATCTGCATAATTAAAATCTTTAAATTCAACAACATTCCGCTGCGCGAACGCACACCATTTTGACAACACGGTTGCCGCAGTGGCCGAGCGATCGACTGCTGCGCTGCGTGTTGCGGGTTCGATCCCCGCACGAAACAAATACCTAGGGGAGGGGGGGGCATAACGGGGACGTTAAGGGAAATAAACAACAAAAAAAGAAGTAAAAAATATTTTTAATCAAAACTAATGACAACTCTTTGGTTACTTATTAATTTATCATTCCGCATCGAATTTGGTGAAGTAAGAAATCAAATAAAACTTTTAATAGTAATTTCACAAATCTTAATGAAAACTCCATCGTGCCCCGGGGTAGGGGCAGTATGGGGTACCCAGTGTGGGGCACTACGGGGTACATTGTTATTTATCGCAGAATAAACAGATGTGGATTTCTTCCAAGTCTTCGTCATCAACTCCTGCATATGCTGTATGGGCCCACTGCCCACATAGCTGGCAGGCCACCCAACGCTCCGAAGACTTCAAATAAGTATTGTTCGAGTCAATACAATAGATGCATAAGGTATCCTCCTTAACATTTTCGCTATCAGAGTGAGCTTTTTGAGTCTTCTGTTTCTTTAAGTTTTTCTTCAACCGGGGATCATTCGGATTGGAACATTTCTTCGTCCGTTTAAGTTCACGTTCTTCTAGTTCGTTTTTGTAAGGGGTTGAAGTAAGAACAACTGTTTTCCCTCTGCGATAATTTTTTCTAGTTAATTTGTTGTTTCAACTGTGGGGATAGGGAAAATGTCTTTGGGAGAAGCGTTTTCAAAGGAAGTTGTTAAATCACGACATACTCTTCGAATTGGAGATCGGGAAACGCTATATTCTCCTTGCATAGATGGTCCAGGCTGAGGCTCTGAGATAGGAGTTTCTTGATGTAAATGTGTCGATATGGCAGGTAAAACAGATTCAAGAGGTACATTTTCAATGGGAGGTGACAGTGGTTGCTGAATTTCAGCAGTTGAAGGAGCTGTTTCAGGCTCATCATTTGTAAACGGTATGTCTGTTGTTGACGCAGCTAAAAAATCTGAATCTGTAAAATTATTTTGGTTAAATAGCCAAATCCCACATTTTTTTAATGCATTTATTGCCGTGGACATTGTTGCAGCTTGAATATAAGCATCAGCAAAAATTTCGCTTATTTGAAAAGTTGTAATTATTCGCCCTGGGTGCGACCGTAACCAGTTAGAACAAGCGTGATCATAATACACACTTAATGGTTTCATAAAGCCAACATCTAAGGGTTGGAGCCTGTGGGTGCAATGAGGGGGAAAGCAAAGCATCACAACACCATTCTTACGTGCATTTTCAATAACCTCTATATTCTGCGTATGCGTTACATGACCATCTAGAAGTAACAAGACCGGTTTAGTTATTGAGGCCCCAGAAAATTTTACAAACCTTTGGAACCAGCTCATAAAGGTTTCAGTCGTCATCCAGCCTCGAACATTGCATTCTGCTGTAGTCCCTGGAGGAGCTCGATCAAATAACTCCTGCTTCATTCTCTGTCGAGGAAATATTAGCATGGGAGGCATGTAAGTTCCGGCTGCATTGAAACATATTTCGACGGTAATCGTCTGCCCTCGTTCTGCAGAAGAAAGAGAGCCTACTTGTTTTCTTCCTTTTTCAGCAATGATTTTGCTCTTTGTTTTAGAAACGCATGATATTCCAGTCTCGTCACAGTTATATATTCTATCTGGCGTTAAATTATATTTGTCATTTACTTCCCCAAAGAATAAAATTTATTCACGGCGACTTTGTTATAAAACCCATAGCTCGCGCTGCCGATGTGGCTTCTGGTTTTCGAATTGATAAATCCGGATGACGTTTCATGAAGCCTTTTAACCAATCTATACCGGCAATCTTTTTATCATGGTTAAAGTTGTGAGCTTTAGTATTTTTTTCTGCAAGCTGATAAGCTAGTTTTCGTAGGCCAACAGTTGTCAATCCAAATAATCGTTTTTCCATATCTTTTACGTATCTAACAAGCTCCTCTTCTTCTTGTTTGGAAAATACGGGTTTAAAGTTACCTGGAGTTGAATTAAGAGATATCTCGCCTTTCCTTATTTTTGCGACGTGACGCTCTAATGTGGTCTGTGGAACACCGTGCAATTGAGCTGCTTTTCTGTAACCTGCTGATTTGCTTAAAACTGCATCAATTGCGTGTTTCATGCTTTCTACAGACCAACTGTTTCTGGAGCTTTTCTTTTTGTAAGTTCTTACCATTTTAATTTACCTAAAACAAAACAAATAATATTATGAAATGAACTGACAATGCAGGGGCATAATGGGGGCGTACCCCATAGCCATGTCCCCGTTATGCCCCTATATCTAACAAAATTTGAAACAACGAACGAAAAAAAGAATTCAAGGTCAAAGTGATTTTGCTCAAAACATATCAATAGTTGATGTTAGTAGTAAAACACACTAATAAAACAATAGTAGTCATCTAAACACTTACCTTTTTAGACGCGTTTTAGTAACCACTCAAAATTAGATGAAATGTTGCCGAAAAAATGTTTTGGTCGTCAACAATAAACGCGTGCACTTTGATCGCCGGTCACTACTGCATTGAAGGCCGATGCAAAATGCTCTCTTATTGGTGAAAACAAAACACGGCTAGTATGCGTAGTTACTTGTATGTGTGGGTGACCCCGTCGTGCCTCGCGTCCCCGTTGTGCCCCCCCTCCCCTACCTATTTGTATGACCTACAGGTAGTTGTTTCGGGTCTGGCTGTTTGTGTAGGTATATGAATTTAAATGTTTGTAAACGCACCCACGATACAGGAGAAATTCCTAGTACTTATTTAACGTTTTTTTTAATAATAAAAAAAAAACATTATGCCATCACCAATATTCTGTCCTATTTATTAAGTGCGTGAACGTTTCTTTTGCATTTACCTGCTGTTATAGCCAGCCAGTCACTTATTTGCTCCAAAACTTTCCTCATATAAAAGTAGAAAATTGTATGAATGTCAAGCTAGCAAGCAATGCATGTCAAGCGTCGACTCGCGCATGCTTGTGCTGGGAAATATACCTGCCTTACGTCAGGCCGTGGCGCCAGTGTAGCCCACGATTTTTTTTTTGCATTCCGCATGTCAATGACAAGTAGTATGTTGATGCCGTGTCGACGGCGCGTTAGTGTTCCACGCTCGCCGATAAGATGTCGGCAAAGCAGAGGGACCTGCTAGGACCACCGCCTACAGGTATGGTAGGTTGGGCTGCAGGGTTGTTCGAAAGAGATAGGTACCGTGGCCCCAGAACATTAAGTTCAAAAGAAGGAACATGGGTGGGTTTTAGTCAGTACAAGTCTGACACTCCCACCGCTCCGCCCAGAGCGGGGGAAGTTATTTGATGATTTCCCATCCGAAAAAAAAGTAGTATGTTGATTATAATAGTAATTGCGACCGATTACAATATGGGTTTATTGAATTATAAAATCATATAAATCATTAAAAACTCAATGGTGTTAAATGAACTTAGACAAGTTCCTCCATCCAATCTGCTTATAGTGTGTAACTGATTGCAGATAAAAACAACAACAAAAAAAAAAAACAAAAATGAACTTACAAGAGGGTAAGTTCATTTATCACTGTTGAGTTTTTCATGATAATCCGACAGGAGAAAACTCAATGGACGAGTATTTTCATTGTCTACACTACATTCGAACCAATCCGCAGCTCCGGCAGGCAGAACAGAACCATATCTGAGATGACCCCACTACATACTAAAAAATCATGCCCGTTAGGCCACCAGCATTCTATGACATCTATCCAATCCAAAGGAATCTATTTCCAAATTAATTTACGTAGACAAAGTTTGTCAAAAAAAAACAACCCAACTAAATAACGCAATTCACTATATTACACAACTATATAATAACACATCAATGCTTCTCTTCGTTCTTTTCAGCGGGGCCGTGTTCCTTCTCCCACATCGCGATGAACTCCTTCTTGCGTTGTTCACGGCGTTTAAAGTACTCCGGGTAGTGGGCCTTCTCCAGGGGGTGCCAGTAGTCGATAATCCAGTCGGGGGGAGTTACCACTCGCTCGTGGGCTACTCCTCCTAAGCTTGTTGCGACTGGAAAGGAAGAGTTGGGATTACTATACGTAGTTGATGTAATGGTTTATTTAAGGTACCTCGCCTGTGAACCTATGAGGTTGTTGCCTGCTTAACCTGTCTATCTGTGGTTGCCTTGAGGTAATTTAGTTTTTAAAAGTACGCGTCATCGGGAGTGACGAGTGTGTGCCGTATAAGTCGAATCTTACTGATGCAAGAGGGCTCGTGTTGAGCAACCGATTTTATTTAGAGGGGAAATCTTATTTTTTGCCTGCGGCCGGATTCACTAACTACCATAAGTACCTGCTAGTCAGGGCATATACTGGGCCCAGTGCACTACCACTCTTGGCAGAGGTCAACAAATAATTCATCTATTTTATCCGTACTTTGTGGGTCTGTAAAATTTCTACACAATATATTTGATTAGGATTTTTTTTCTAGCCTACTCTGTCCCACTCCTCTGGGTAAACAACTCCTTCCACCTCTCACAAACCCGGGCGGCCTCCTTTCAGTTTTCAGTTCTGATGGAACCTATCCATTTTGTCCCGCCATCTCCCTAGCCCTAGTGGTCAGCCGCGACCTCGCCTTACTGTGTACTTTATCTGCGGAGATGTCCTGCTCAGTCCCAATTCATTCTGGACAGCTTATTGGGCCATGTCAGCAATATTTGTTTTGTAGCGCAGTATTATGTCTCGAACAAGATCCGTTAATTGAACACTTAGTATACTGCACCCTATTGCTTGTTGGCAAACCTGAGTTTGAACTTTTGGATCAAAGACCAAGTCTGTACGCCATAGGTTAAAAATCTAATAAGTTTTGATCAATAAAATTAGCTACTACTTAGTGAAAAAAAATAACTACAAGAACAACAAGGTCTCTTGTCTCTATGCATATTAAAAAAAAAATATGCTGCAATATAATAAACAAGCTTCCGCCCGCGACTTCGTCCGCGTGGCATAACGCTAACTTTAACCCGCGTGATGATCGAAAAAAATTATTTTTCTCTCCCCTTTTCTTCCATTGTTCTCCCACTTTACTCTTTAAAAAAAAATGCCTGTGTCCGTCTCCAGGGTCCCAACTATCTCTGTACCAAAATTCATCAAATCGGTTTGGCCATTTAGGCGTGAAGACGTAATAAACAAACAAACTCACTTTCGCTTTTATAATATTAGTAAGGATTGCATTTATTTATAAGCATTATTTCACAAAAAATACTGCCTCTTTGCTTTTGTGGTTGCATTAGTATAGCCCAGGTTAGGCTTTTCAATTGGAATTTTCCATTCAATTGATGACAATAGGGTCTCCCCCTATTTCATGGGACTAAAACCAAACTAGTGAAAATTGATTGTAGTATAAGATAAACCTCTGCTAGAGGAGAATCTTGTGGTAAATAAAAACCCAACTTACAACTTCTGGGTATAGGATGAATAACTGAGAACAGTTCTTGCTCTCCTGCCTTCAGCAGCTCTACAGCTTTGATCATGTTGGTCTCCTTGGCATTCTTGTCAAACCTCTCCCGGAGGAGTACAGCCTGGTAGCGGTATACATTGCTGGAATGTAGAGAACAGTTTGTTATGTTTTAGTCACTTGTATTTGATTAGATGAAAAGTGTTTCAGTAACATAGGTATAAAATTATTACAATGGTTTGATCAAAAGAACTAAAAATGTACAACACTTTCAATAGACTCTACTTATCAAACTCTTATTAACGAACGAACGGACGGGCCTGTTGGTCTAGTGGTTAGTGGCCCTGACTGCTGAGCCGGAGGTCGTGGGTTCGATTCCCACCCAGGACAAACTTTGTGTGATGAGCATGATTGTTTGTTCTGTGTCTGGGTGTGATTTATCTATAATAATATGTATGTATTTATAAATTATATAAGTATGTATATCAGTTGTCTGGTTACCATAACACAAGCTCTGCTTAGCTTGGGATCAGATAGCCGTGTGTGAGTTGTCCCAAGATATTTATTTATTTATTAATTGGACTATTATAGGAACTTTAGAATGACAAAAAGACAGGATGTAGCTACAGACCCAGTCACAAAGTTTAATAACTGCTGAAAGTACTGTAGTTGCCTATTTAAAAGCATAGATCTCCATGGTGAAGAATGGATAAGGAACTTCTCTTATTAATTGGACTATTATAGGAACTATTGAATGACAAAAACACAGGATGTAGCTAAAGGCCCAGTCACAAGGTTTAATAACTTCTGAATGTACTATAGTTGCCTATTTGAAAGCATAGATTTCAATGGTGAAGAATGGAAAAGGAACTGCTCTATTGTAGTTCTCCGCTGGACATATATGCCTTTTCTAAGATGTGCCACAATACCTTGTCTTTCCACATCCAGCCTGGATGTTATCACCATACATGGAACAAGTTTAAATCCTTTAACCATTTACTAGAAAAATACTCTAAGCTCTATAGAGAAGGTTCTGTTATGACATAGATTCAATGCAGAGCAAAAAATCTACACACAATATTTGCTTTGACTGTGTGCTTTCTGAATGAGACCACTTATCACAATAATATTAAAAAGACTAGTCTGTATATGTGTTTATGTTTGTTCCTCCATCACACTCAAACCGCTTAATGGATTTGGATGAAATGTTAATTTAGATATCTTATACTCTGGATTAACTCATATGCTGATTTTTGTCTTGACCTACGCAAGTGAAACTGCAGGGTATTGTTAAGTTTTATTTTAATTTGTCTGCACTTGTAGCCTGCACCAAGTAACATGTTTTCTTTCTTTTTTTGTCAATTCCCAGACTGCAGAACTGCATAACAGTATAGAAACAAGCCAGAATCATTTAAAAATGGGGTGGTTAAAAAGAAACAGAATTAAATTAAAGTTGAAGGATAAGATTGGTGGATTGGCTAAATAAATGATGACAATGAATTAAAATAAGTACCTACATGAAAAAGTAATCAAATCATTATAAATTTTGTACACTTCATTCTACTTAATAAATACTCTCTAAAACAACTAACGAGTTTTCTAAATACATATATTTGAGCATTATTGAAATAAATAAACTCAATTTAACAAACCAAACAAATACAAAATGCAAGTTTAAAAATTGACAATTAAAACAATAATTCAATATAACCTTATATGTACGAACACTGGAAATATACTTCTGGCCTAAGATTTTCTCAAGGAAAGGATATAGGAATCAAAAGATATCTGAAAAAAGGTAAAAATTGTGGTTATGTTTGCAAGAATTACGTAATGGGAAAAACAAAAGAAAATAAAGGGTTTTGATTGATTTCAGTACATAGGTGATCTTACCGTCTATCGTAGTACGCCTCCAAATTACGTAAAGCCCTTTTGTAAAGGGAGCAAACCTTTTGCGAATGTGTTTTTATCCCAAGAAGTGGAACGTTCGCCATTTTCGTTGTTTTGCTACAATGACAGCTGTCAACTGTTGTCAATGTTACTGAAATCCACAAACCACATGACATGGCATATTTTCAATAAACCTCTGTCTATGGTGGTTGGAAACGGCTACGCATACATACATAAACTCATGCCTTTTTCCCATGGGGGCAGGCAGAAACCACAGAATTCCACCTGGTACGATACTTACACACTCCTTTTACCTCATCCACGTTCATACACGCGCGCCGATTGCGGGTAATACACACCTGAACACATGCTCTTATTTTTGGCTGCGGCTTATTCGATTCGAAAGAGGTCAGTACAAGTCTGACACTCCCCCCGCTCCAGTTATTTGATGATTTCCCATCCGCAAAAAATAAAAATGTATTATTTTGTTCAAGATGTGACTGCAAAAATTACCCTATTTCATTGATCATCACGTCTTCTTGATGAAAATGCTACTCAAAACGACTAGGCTACTACCTTGCCTACTAACAACATTTTGACCGCAATGTTTTTGTAATACGTTTTGTTGAATAATATCAGTAGAGCCTTGGACCGTGGACGTCAAAGATTCGTTCACATCTGTTACAAGGCCGCATGCACGCTACCTCACATGCAACAACTAACTGCTGTACTTTAAGCATCCGCTGAATAATTTGTCACTTGAAAATTATAAACAATTTATGCTGAAGGCTTTTCGTAATTTATGTTATAGTTGCGACATCACTTGTCTGCATTGCCATTGGGTTTTCTGATTGGTAAATAAATTCATTGTCACACAATAGTAACGTATTTCAAGCAAGTAGCTAAACCTTGCTTTTAAAGGGAGGAGGGGGAGGACGATGATTGAGAGGATGGGTGTGAGGGGATGGGGTGTTATTAACTCCAGCGTAAAATAAGAAAAATCTTTATTGCATGAATATGAGACAACCCAGAGTAACTTAATAATAACCACAAGGTAAGACATTCATTTCAAGTTATTCTGTCAATATTTTTTGGGGCCGGCCATTAATCACGTGATGTTACTTTTTCATTTTTACCCCCCCCCCCCCCCGCTCCCCCTTGGTGATACATGGTGAGGTTTAAGACTACCCCCATCCCCCTCTCCTATATCACGTGTATTTTTTTAGTACGTACAAAGCTTTTTTTAAATATTAATAACATATTAGTATAAGTGTCATCTAATTTTATTATAGAAAAAAATTAAGGACTAGAATCTTTGTGTCTGGAGGTAGACAGAAAGGTTGCAGGTTGTTTTTGATTGACATAAAAATAATAAAAGGAATGCGAAATCACTTTTTTGTACTATTACATGGACATTATTTAATGTGCAGTGTCCTCGGACCACGGATTAGGAAGACAATCGGTTGTGTAATCGCGCGTTTGCCAAAAAAATGCATACACGTGAAATACTACTACGCCCTTGTGATATTTCTTGAGTTTTTATGGACCCCTTCTCCCCCTTTTGAGCCTCACGTGATTAGGTTACGTGAACAGTTGTAGAATGTGAAATGGTAGATCATAATAAATGGTTAGATTGTCTTTGGACTGATATTAAAATAACATAACATCACTCCTGTAATCCCCGAAGGGTTAGGCAGAGATGTCACACCTCTAATCTAGGCGAAATGTGGGTGGTAAAGGTTAAGCAGAGTGTACCTGGACACCTCTGCCTAACCCTTCCCACTCACATTTTGCTAGTTATGGTCGTTAAGTCCCATGTGAAATAAGGGGCGAGCCTATCACCATCAACAAGGCCATAATTCAGGCCCCAATCCCCATGGCTGCTACTCTTAAATTCCTGATGGAAAAATCCAATAACATCAAGCTCAGCTGCTTTTCACTCTACAGAGACGTTAAAATCTTTAAGATCATGTCGTGGCTAGCTTTGAATGTGTAGTAGAAACTATTAGTCCATCCTAGTATTAATTAAAATTATGAGCTGCCTCACGTAATATAACGATGTATCGATTATTTATTTATGCAAGCCGACTAAATACACACAAAAGCATTCATACTCCTACGTATCATCTAAAATTACAACAGCATTGCATGCATTTAAATTAAAAGTAAGCACAGTAGATCACACTATACAATAATAATCAATATAAGGATGTATAAGAAAATCAATGGTTATACCGACTCCGGACTCCAAATTAATCTATCGATAGGACTTGATGGGCCAAACAAACAAACATCCGGTTTTTTTCGGATCAAAATTATTGTTGTCGTAATCCGAAGTTTCACACATGTGTGACAACTTGGAAGACAAATTGGAGACATTAATAAATGGCACCTGATAAAAAAACTTTTTTTTACATTATAGATATTAGATGTCCCTACTACGCGTGCCCTACGCGGCCGACCATCACGCGACATGCAACACACAGACGAAAAAGTTTGAAACGATGTAATAAAACTTTAAAAATAATTATTACTAGCTTTTGCCCGCGGCTTCGCTCGCGTTAAATTCGTGGTAACACAGTTAGTTCCTCTTGAGCCTTATTGATTTGTAATAGCAACGCTAAGTTTTCCCTTTTCTTCCCTCTTTCTCCCTCACATCCCACTTTTTTTTAAAAAAATAGCCTATGTCCGTCTCACTCTCCTGGTTCCCAACTATCTCTGTACCAAAATTCATCAAAATCAGTTTTGAGGTAGTATAGAGGTAACAAACAAACAAACAAACTCACTTTCGCTTTTATAATATCAGTAAGGATTGTACAACGTAGAGCACCTCTGGCATTATTTGGGTAAGGCAGGGTGTAATCCTCTGTTGTCGAAGCAGAGAAACTTCATTAATTTCAAAGATTTCTTTAATTTAATACTGCTAGTATTGAAATGACCGAAGTCAACGTCTCGGCAGGCTGCATTGTGTACGAACGACATGCTCTTTTCGAGTATCAGCTTTGCCTTGAGTGAGCACTCGCTCTATTACTGGCGCGAGCACTTGCGCGATTGCAAAAGGCTGGACGTCAAAAGGGGCTCCCCCGCACACACTATAAAATTTGTTTTTATTTGGTTTCCGATGTTCAAAAAGCTGGCAAGAGATTTGCTGTAATGAATAGTAAAAGGTTCTCCTCATATGGTAGATGGATTGCACTAGGTAGGTGGCCAGATGGTGACTTTACTCTGTTTTTTTTTTTAATTTAGATTTTTAATGCAGCATTTTATTTGTGAAATAAAACTGACTGAGTCTTAGTTTTCATTCGCGCTTGTGTCGCGAAAATACCACAAAACTACTTATATTTTTACGTAGGTAGCCAGAAAGTATCTACATAAGTAATAGTAATATTTATTGACCATTAAATTAACACAGTAACAGTTCTGTTGCTACTGGATGGCCTTTGCGACGCCGCCCGTCGCAATCATACTGGCCTTGAAGAAGATTATGTTGACATAAACATACAGGTGCAAGTTCTAGAAAACTTTGTAAAAAAATAGGAACCATACCTATCAATGTAATAAAACACAATTTGTATGGATTCTAAAAAATTGGTCGTATTTTAACCAATTTTTAAAATTGTTTATTGACCCTGCAGTCCTGCACAAAGACATGAGTCTTACTTCGATTTAAACAAGTTTCTACTCCAGTAAAATAATTGAGCCAATGAGACGAAAAGTCTGGCTTTACGCCATTAATTTAACACCACGGAAGCAAAAAATCACTAAATAAAAAAAAACCGGCCAAGAGCGTGTCGGGCCACGCTCAGTGTAGGGTTCCGTAGTTTCCCGTCCGTCACAATAAGTGTTCCCACTTATGAGTTTAAAGGTGGAGGAGGAAATTATTTTGTACAACTTTTTGTACAAAAACTGTTGTGTCAATCAAGTTCAAAATGATTTTCATAGAAAGTCCTTATAAAGTTCTACTTTTCAGATTTTTTTCATATTTTCTAAACTTATGGTTCAAAAGTTAGAGGGGGGGGACACATTGTTTTTTACTTTTGGAGCGATTATTTCCGAAATTATAGACATTATCAAAAAATGATTTTAGTAAACCCCTATTCATTTTTAAATACCTTTCCAACAATATATCACACGTTAGGGTTGAAATTAAAAAAAAAAACACTTCCCACTTTACATATAGGGTGGCTACCCTAATAAAACATTTTTTTCCAATTTTTATTTTACCACTTTATCGGCGTGATTGATATACATATTGGTACCAAATTTCAGCTTTCTAGTGCTAACGGTCACAGAGATTAAGCGAGGACGGACGGACGGACGGACGGACAGACAGACATGGCGAAACTATAAGGGTTCCTAGTTGACTACGGAACCCTAAAAATGGAACATCAAAACAACCTTTTATTGCGATGTACCCACCATTCGGAACACTTACGATTGAATTATTGCAATAAAATTCTATCAAAATGCAATCACGAAAAAATGTACCGACACGATTAAATCGGGGTCAAAGAAAGTTAGGGAAACCGCCGCATCGAGATGACCAATCGATGAGAACCGGTTGCGACGCTCGGCCAATCAGAGAAATCGCGCCATCCTTTTGAAAATGGAACACTGATCCCAGTTCATGGTTCCGAAAAAGGCTTTTTAGAGGACAAAAGAGCTGTAATTGTCTACTAGGTTTTATATAGGTAGCATTTGCGTTTATTTCGACTAGATCGACTGGCTCGCACGGTAAACATCGCGTACATTGTCGTAACTATCTCAGTGTTGAAGCGACACTCGGTGCGGTGGGTACGGCCATCGCACGATTTTTAAATTTGGAATAACTTTTTTTTTGTTTTCTAAACTTTAGTGTTAACGTCAGTGAAATAATTAAATTAAATTGATCAATCAGTGAAAATCCTTAGTGGAAAATTCGACGCTTGGAATTTCCTTTGCTCTCCGGCTCTCAATATTTCAGGTTGGTTTAGTTTTTAATTGAATTTTTCAATCATTTAATATTTTACGAAAAGCATAAAGCCACAAAGAAGATTAAAAAAAAAAGAAAAGATTATCAGAGTTCCTTTAGTGGATCTAAGCTGTGCTTGGTACCAATACGATACTAGGTTTGTCACCCAGACGGGATTGAAGTCAACTGTGAATAAACGTCTGCTTCTGACCAGTGCAGCAGTGGTTAATTGTACCAGTGAGATCAGATATCTTTTTTAATCTTTCGTATCGGCGTATATTTGTAAGTAAACTAAAATTATATCCAAGTGACAGGAGAAATCATTGATTAGGAATTTGGTACAGGTTCACCATCGTCGACACATCATGGACTTTACACTAAGAGATAAATCAATGTTAAAAAATAAACTATTTCAAGCTAATTATTAGCTGATTGTGCCTAACATAAAATATTATCCCGAAACCACCAATCTACAATGCATGGGATACATCTAGCAGTGGCGAAAGAGGTTTGTTTATGAAGGTAAAGCCAAGTTATTAAAATAGCTTTTTCAGCCTTTTTTCAGGCTGAAAAAAAAATTTTTTTTTTTTTTTTGATAACGCCGGTTTTATTTTCCTATTAGGAATTAAATATGCCTAAATTTAAAAAAAAAAAGCACAAACAGTAATGAAAAACAGATATAGTAATTTTATAATACGCGCAGTTTTAAGTAAATGATAAAAGAGCCATCTATTGAGTTGAATGTAACAACTATAGTTCGATTCGGTCCTAATATTTCGCTCGATCTCTACGGTCGCTATGCAAAAAAAATAAAAGCACTTACCGCAAGATGGCGCACAAATAATAAATTGCTTTCTCACCACACATTGTTGAAAACATTTGTAACTACTCACAATGTAAACACCCACTAACTCTTCATTCTTTACCACGGACAGATGACAAACAACAAAGCACACAGAAGGCATAGTATTACTAGATAGATTTTTATTTTTATGAAACTGTAATCACTTTATAACAAAGTTAATTGCACCAAAAAGTAATCACTAAACTTTAAAATTACTAGAAATTGAGAAAATAATATCACAAAAAAAGAAATGCACCAGTAACCGCTCAAAACAAATATGAACTAATTTGAAATTTCTAAACTTTCTATCAAAATTCGCGCATCGCGCAGTCTGTTTTGAGCGCATGCTTGGTGCGAACACACATTCTCCTTCGAACTTACACTGATTTACACGCACACAGTCATAAAAAAGCCCGGCATTTAACTCCATACAAATTTTCAAATGACGTCATAACAATTTTATCAAAACGTAAATATTTTGCTAGGAAAAAGTGAGAAGTTTACAAGCCCCATAAGAAGCCAACGAGTGCGAGCGAGAAAGCATTAGCACAATGGTGTCACTGACCGTAGACACGTGCTGCATATAGTTGAACTCTTTTTTTGTATAGTGTTAGAGCGAGGTCGAGTATCGAATTTCGCAGAAAAAATTTGGCAACGTCGCGCGAATGTTCGAGTGACACAGGTGTTCAGTGAGTGAGTAAACCTGGCAACCTCGCATTGCATCACAATGCGTTTGGCGCGGAATTTGATGTTATTTTTATTTTGAACATTGTTTTGTAGGGTTTTTTATATATAGGTACTTATTGAGTTTGATATTAGGGCAAGCCTGGCTTATGGCTTCTATAGGACCTTCGCCCCTGACATCTAGATATCACGTGGTAGAACGTGGTCCAAACACCAACACACTTGGAACACAGTGGACCAACCTCATTTAAATATTCAACAAGTGTATTCAGTTCATTCTAAAGGCTATTTGGGCACTTTACTTCATGTTTTGTACAGCATAACGAGATTTCATCATGTCACAACTGATTGCGCGCACAGACCTTCGAAATTCGAAATAAAATTAAAGCGTAGGTACGTAAAGCACAGTTGATGTAAAAGTGAGCGATCAAGGTTTACCAGTTGAGGTACCTACGAAATGCGTTCCTAAAGTAGATTGACCCATAAAGGAAAGTTCAGTCAAAGCCTTTAAAAGTAAACTTCCTGACCGATGGTATTCTGTTTTTTAATCGTTTCGTACCTTTTTTGTGAAATGGCCTTCGTGTCTTTTGGGTCCTGCTGCGATGCATATGAAATGTTTCGAATTCGCCCTTTAGGCGGATTGGCCAGAGGATTTAAACACAGTGCCATAAGGTGAAAGCTCCAACCTACCCGCGAAATTCAAATTTTCTTACGTTTTTTGCAATTTTCAGGCCAGTGCTAGGTTGTATGTTGATTAAAATATTATTCGCGGCTGTAAGACGTATGTAATTATAGAATTATAATCATCAAAATCACCAATACAACCCTCCAAGTTCATAAAGCTGTAGGAAAGACTTTTTCTGTTTTTTTTTGTTCCTACGCCTTTATGAACTTGGAGGGTTGTATTGGTGATTTTGATGATTATAATTCTATAATTACATACGTCTTACAGCCGCGAATAATATTTTAATCAACATACAACCTAGCACTGGCCTGAAAATTGCAAAAAACGTAAGAAAATTTGAATTTCGCGGGTAGGTTGGAGCTTTCACCTTCAAGTAAATATACATCCGTTCATTTTGTTTTTCGATCATGGTTCGAGTTCGTGCCACAAACATCAGCATGATCAACTAAACATCCACTTTGTCCACGCACTTCTTAATTTAAAAACAAAAAAAAAATTTAAGAGTGCAATGCCCGAAACAAAAAAAAACCGTATTCTATCAGCAAATTTAGCCAGTGCGCAGCAAAGCATGATTGTCTTAAAAAATGCAAGAAAAAAAAACTGGTGTTCTTATTCTTGTAAACTAGGTCCATCAAATTTCATCTTATTGTTAAAACTCGAAATTTGAGAGTGAAACCTCTTGCACTAGATTACTTTCGTCCGTGGGAGCTACTTTTATATTATTTTTATTGTGTTTAGCGAGTTATTTTGGTCAATGATTTAAATCGTTTTGGTTTTATAGAAAGTAGACACAACTGTAGCAATTATATTAAGTATATTGAATACCTAGTTCCGTAGGTCTTAGTTGGTTTGATCTATGAAAAATAGGAATACTAGGTAGTAAGTATCTTTTCTATTTTGATATGAGATGTTTTTGATCTGCTTCAAATGAGGGAAATTGTACCATGATGACCAATAATTCAAGATTCACCAGCTAGATTTTCTATGAACCGAATTAAAAATAGATTTTTTACAAAATCTTTTAAACCTCTTGCATGAGTGATGCTTTGGTTCATCTAGGTATACCTAAGTAGTCTGTTTCATATCAGAGATAAAATGATTTATGGTAAACATCAAAGAAAATGTTGTTGTTGTTACCTATTTTTTCTGAGCGTTTGCTCAACTCTTGGCAAGTCAGGCCAAAATGACAATAACCTTGTTGAAGTGAAATTAAGACTTCAATCACAGAACGAGATTGCACAAAACATTGTCAACTCATTTATTGTAAGTAATTAAACCGAATATAATAGGTACTTGATGCTATTACTATACTCATTTAAACGGTCTAACGCTATGCAATTTGTCAATGAATGTTACTCAATTCATGCGCCAAAACGGAGAACTCCAAGGCTTGTGATGGAAAACTGTTCTTACCCAATGTTATTAGCGCAACAGTGTTGATGGGATGTGTCAACAATGTGTTATAACATGACCGGAAAATCTTGACATGCGGTAGAAAAGGGAACTAAATCGAATATGTACTTATGTTGACGCTTTCTTTTACAGTGGCGCTGCCATGGACGGTTAAAAATACTGGACCATTTATATGTGAAGGACTATCTAGGTATTAGTTCTGTTAAAGTGTTTACAATAATAGAACTGTTTGCTAAATTTATCCAGCGTTGGTAAAGTAGGTACCTACCTTCTTGGTTATATGGCCTTTGTTGGATGTGTGAAAAAGAATAGAGCGAAGTCAGAAAGAGCGTCGTGAAAGTGTATGATCTACGTCATATCTAAAAAAAATGTCTACGTAGCTAACTAAAGTGTTGTATTATGTTCTATATTTAAATAAAATAGTGTCGCCCGAATTGTACCAAAAATTTCACCAAAGCCAGTCGATTAACAACCGTACCAATTTAGATATAATGTGTATTAGGACTATGAGACTAATATTTTATACTTCCCATAATGAACATATAAATATATTTCATTGCCAAACTATACTTGAACCTCTAGTTTAATTAAAAAGTTTTAAACCCGATATACTCAAGTAATGTAAATGATGATGTAAGAAACATGTTCAGAGTTTTAAATGTGAATTTGGTAGGTAATTGGTAATGTTACAAATGTCCAACATTTTCACATTTTTTGTATAAATATGTAAGTACAAGTTTTTAATGTTATAACTTTACATTTAATACCCTCCCCCCCCCCCCCGTACTGCCCCCCTTTACTGTCTCACCGTGCATTTGTACGCAACCATCAACATAACATTGAGTTCTAGGTACCGCAAAACGAAAAAAAATATGTATTTTCTCTGTAATATTTTTTGCGAAGAGTTAGGTAATTAGTTTAATGTATGTACATAATGAAGAATGTTGATGGCTTCGTGAAGGGCAGGTAATACAACTTGGTGTATGCTCTATTGACTTTTTGTAACTGGTAACATTAAATTAATATAATGTGTCAAAAATAGGGTAAAGTTCATGTTAGCTGTCCATTATATTATTACAATTAGTGCAGTTTTTAAATTAACGCAGTTTCTTAGGTCACGCGTTTACGCATAAGTTTGTATTGCGTTTTACGTAGATATTACATACGAAAATTGTACAAAAGACTTTCACGCCAATTTAGTAGATGACATAACATGCATTCCAAAATGTTTCAAAAAAACGTGCCTACTCTTTTTTCAAAAAACAATAGAGTATCGTCCATTACGTCAGTAAAACTTGTTTATCACAAAAAAAGGCGTAGAAAGTCTGCCATTAGCACTGCAGTTGTCGGGGAAAAACGATAAAATCGACCTAAGTCGGTTAGTCGGTGAATATTTACGTAACTGCAGCTACTCGGTAAGGGTGTTTCGCAAAACATTTGGTGATCACTACCTGTTAGGTTCTAGTACCTTCGATATTATTACATTATGTGACATAACAAATTGCAGAAACATGTTGTTAATGTATTGGTCGAGGTAGTTAATATTCCTAAAGAGAGAGGGAGTGAGAAGTAGCACTACATTGCATACTAAAAATATATTGCATTTTTATAACACTGAAACTATCCGTTTTTCATTAGGATCAAAATCTCCTGCTAGTTTTTGCGATCTCCAGTTGTATGAAGAAATACAGTATAAAGGTTCCTCATTAAAAAGATGATCATAGATAAACAAGTGAACATTCTGATTGAGGGCACCAAAAAAGAAAAACTATAAAACATCTTATTCCCAACTTTTTACCTAATCATTCTAAAAACATCAATGGAAGGCGATATCGGCGAAAGCCAGTATTTACCGTGTGAACCTAGGTGTAGCAATTTATTGCTTTAACCCAACGTGTTAGTATCTCGACAACGTTGTAGACGCGCTGATGTTAGATACTTGGCGTAAATTACTGACAAAGTAGAGGCAGTGTGCATAAATTCAAGAATTAATCGCCTTCCGGAAATCGATGTCGAGAAAATGCGTGTTTTAGAATAGGTATTGTTGTCTTAAAGACTGAATAAATAATGAAAAAATAAGCTTTAATCAGGTTTTAAATTTATTTTTGTTTACATTAATAATTGGCGAAGTAGAATAACATTATTTGGTGAATAACTTGGGAGAAATTATGTTGTTCGTAAAAAACATTTCTCACATACATTTATGAGTATAATTTCGCTTAAGAATATTAATTCTTAAATAATGCATCGCTACATTTGTTGGTGTATATACGCTTTACTATACGTCTTTATATAAACAATCAATTAAGTAGAGTAGTATCAAAGTAAATAGAGGGGAAGTAGGTTATCTCCGGCCCAATTCGCGATATAATTGCCTACTGTCATAGGGTTGTCACTTTTAAGTTATAAGCTTGTTATTTAACCTGGCTGTCCGTACAAAAACACGGCCACGGAGCGGCACAAACTACGCCGCACGTAGGTACTGTCGCTTTGACCTGCCGTGACTTTGTTGCGCGCCGTATGATTTCGTATGCCTACTAAGTGTCCAACTCGTAACCTTTTATTAATATTTTTGGGACAAAATATAACATGGTGTAAAAACTATTGGAATCGATTCAGTTACTTATTCTGAACAAACTATATTCAGGTTTCGCATATACTAAAAATAATGTTGTATATAATTTAAAATTAGTCAATAACTTATTTTTAATTACGATTTCATAACTGTGGGTAGTTAGGTACTTAGTTAATATACCTACAATACTGAGAAATCGGCACAACTAAACGTAAACAAAGCAATAGCGGTAAATCAGTTGACAGATCAAAAGTACAAACATTCTAGTGGGAAAGTAGACCTACCTACCTACCTACTTCGCGATAACTCGCGGTACTTCTTAGCGATAAGACCGCCATTGTAACCATAGATTTAACATCTTTTTGTAAAACAGTTTTGTTTCGTAGATTTTGGTGTGCAATAAAGTATATTCTATTCTATTCTATTCTACTTCCTCTGTGTGATAGAAAACTAATATGCTAATACAACAAAAAGAAGTCAGTAGGTAGGTAGGTATCTCATTATGAAGTAAAAAATTGAATTATGCTAGAATAAGTGAGTAGCTTACCTTTCCTGTTCAATAGGTAATTTGAACTGAGACAATTCTGGAATTGATGAATTATTAAGACACCCAAACACACAGCAATACTTTCTCCCGCGGTTATCAGACATTTTTTATTCGTTTAGCGGTGCCGAAAAGCCGTGACGCGCGAACCTCGTGCAGTGTTAGCCCCGACTGGCGCAGCGCGAAAGGAGCCGAGATTTTGTTTAGTGTGCGTGCGGCGACGCATAGATACTACGGCGCACACATACAAGCCGCGCGCTACGCGTTTGTATGAAGTTATCGTACTTCCCCTCTTTATACTATGGTAGTATTTTAATTGGTTACTTGGTGGCCAACAGAATTTAGTTTCATCAGTTTTTTGTGCATTATAGGCAGGGCCGCACCGCCCCTGTGTGCGAAGTGTGCGGCGCACACAGGCGCCAAGGAAAAAGAGGCGCCGCGCGGCGGCGCCTAATTTTTTTTTTTAGTACAAATTCGATATCTACACTGCCAAATCAAAAAAAAAATGATACCCCATGTTCATTTTTAGTGACAAAAAAGTCAAAGTTTCATCACTGCTGAATTACATTTAAATCGATACTCAAGACCTGTTTGAGTTGCTGAGGTGAAAACATATTTTGCGCTTATTGTACAAGTCTCCCTAGATAATAGGTTTGTGGTTTAGATTACGCTTTGAGTTTCTGTTTACATAAATAATTACGAAGTCAGCGTTAAAATAAATAGGTAATAAGAATCGCCTGCGCCGTGTGTTTGTTTAATTGAGTTTATGAACGCAACTCGACCCATGTGTGCGACGTAAGCGTGGTGGTGTCACGGGACTCACGGGAATCCCCCCCCCGGACTTTAAAAAACGATCTCTCGTTGCCAAAACAATAAGATTTTAAAATCATTCAAGTGAAAGTGTGTGCAAGGTGCGCATTGATTTTATAATAAGTTCTAGCACTATAAACAATATATAGTTTTTCTGTTATTGATAGTTTTAATGTGTTTTCACGATGAGTGATAGTAGTAATCAAGATTAAAGAAAGAAATTATCTGGTTACCAGAATTTAATAAAGAAAAGAAAACTAGAAGAAGAACGTGAAAAAAATACGACTAAAATAAGTAAATATTTTACGGTTCTACCATCCGCTTCCAAAGAATCATTAGAAACAAAATCAAGTCATTTTAACGATGAATATGTTATAAAATGTGATTCAAAAAAACGCTTCCTGCAGTGGTAAGTTCCTATGTGTTTTTTTATCTAATTTTATACAGATACTGTCTGCCTTTTTAAATTTCGAAACGCCTGCACCGATTTAGGTGTGGCTTAGGACGGATAGATGACGTGACTGTTGACTATTTTATTTTATACAAGTAATCTCTGCCGAAATTTAAGGGTTCGATTCCCACAAGGTGCTTTAAAAAACCATTTTTGATTATTTAAATGTAATATATGTATTTTCAGCAAAAAGTATATAAGTAGTAAATATCAAAATCTTAAATGCTGTATCATTTTTGGACGTCAGTCAGTTGTCCAGTACTTATCAAGGCCAAGCAGGCATTATGATTATTTGTCGAGCGATAACTTGTCCCAAAAAATAAATAAATGTATGGTTTCTTATTCTCTTACATACGCGCATTGACATAAACACATTCGTTGCATTTTTGCGACAAAATTATCGCACGTCGAAAATCGTGCTTGCTTGGCCGAATACAAGCCTTAAGCCAGAAAAATATGCTCCTTTAATTTATAGGTACTGTGTCGAGATTCAGAACTGGATTTTTTTTCGATGCAACATGCTGGCGGATGCAAGCTCAATGCGTCCTCCATGCTCAATGCTCATACGTGTGCAGTAGTTCAGTTAAAATGGCTGAGTCACTTGTCCCCATTCTGCTCTACTGGCCAAGACTTTCACTGCGTGCTTGTTTAAGATGTTGCTTCTCGCAGTTTTTATTGATTGTTGCTAAATGTGAGTTGTGATTTCAAACGACTTGCTGTTTAAATGCTAAAAATGAGACTCATAATCACATGGTTCATTTTTTCCGACCAGAGTTAACAAATAATGTCGAGTGATTTTCGATGTTACGTTATTTTGACCAGTGAATAGAATATTAACAATGAGATTGCTTTTTTCATTGCTTACTATTATCTATATAGAATCCCAAATAGAGAAATGAGTTTGAGTGCATTGTGTTCCGCCGTTTGTGGCCCGTAGTAATAATGAGTTGTGTGCAGTCTAAATAAGTGTTCACAATAAGTCAATTACGCGGTGCATAATGAATTTTTAACACGTCGGCCCTATGAGTACTACTAATTGTATGTTAGTAAAGTGCAGTAGGAGCTTTTAAGGCAATCTTCGTTTAACAAGCAGAGTTTAAATTGTTAGTCATGAACCAGGGTAACACTCGGGCTCCCACATCATAATTAGGAGAGTAACGACTTGAACTGTTCAGAAGGAGCATTATATGCAGCCATGCAACAAAGGCGAAAAAGCATCTCGCAATGTAGTGATTAGTGATCGGCTCAAAATGATCCGTGTCGATAAGTGTGTCAATTTCCTTAAACAGGAAACAGAACAGAAAATCAATAATATATGATATGTCACCAATAAAACCATCTCGCGACACACGAAACTATTTCAAAGTCAATGCCAAGCAATCAGGAACTCACCACCAAATAACAGAAGTTACAAACAAATCATTTTATTTATGAGTTTTCCTGACAGATGTTGTTAACTACACATTGTCTCATATAATTGGCTCTCTACATGGAAAGTAATGTGTTAAGCACGGCATGACAAAAGAGCGGACATGTAAATAAATGGATTAGTACCTTTGACTACGCAGATACGGTTTATAATGTGGATCACGTAGCTGAAAAATGTTGATAGTTGGTAAACGTTCCAAGCGAACGATTGGGAATAGCTTTTGTTGTTTGATGGAAAATGTATGATACTTTGTTTATTTTCTTTGATTATGATACTTAACAAAAAGGTCTCGGTTTACTTATTTGAGGTATTATTTTTTGTGAACAAAACATAACGAATGAATGCTAAAGCTGGAGAAAAATATGTCACTTGCGCAAAAAAGCTTCCTTATTGGTAGCACGGAGCTCCACCATCTGCCATACGGGGTGTTTCCATACGGGTGATAATGCAAAGGAACGCTAAGGAACCCAAAACAGGTATAATGTCCCACGGGACGTCGCGATTCGGCACTAACGGGACCCAGCCAAGTGCATCGACCGCGAGCTCCACTTTCCAAACATAGGTTACTTTTTTTTTACAAAAAGTCTCTTTGTAACGAGCTTTTTCTTTAACGAGGAAACTCATAAAATGCCATTGTTAACTTTCCATGCTTGCTACCATTTTAAAGCGTATGAGTCAATAAATCTGCAGTGTTTTATTCTAGAACAAAAGATACTTAATTTTATTTGGTGGCTGATAAACGAGGAGTGCTCCTTAAACGTCAAGTCCTTTTGCTGTCAACGTAAGCATCCTTATTAGTAGGGATAACATGAATTTTGAAATGACGTCAATCTAAGGAAAACCAATAATCAACACAGATTTTTGAGCAAGTGGCGTTTGTCACAGAACTAAGTAATAAACAACCATAACTTTTATAATATGTGGTAATTACTGTTTCAATTACATACACTATATGAGCTGAAACACAATGTGCAGCATTTTTGCCTGCCTAGCCTGTTACAACTAAGTTGGCATCGGCTAATTTTGTAAACAATCTCGTTAGTACTTAATAATAACATATATGATAGATAGAACAGTTTGACTAAGCTTTTAAAGTAGTGAAATAGGTGTGGTGCAGTCAACCTAATTAGTGAGCTAATATGATTCGTAATGTGACTATCCACACCGTTGCATCCTAGCAGTTTGTAAAGATAGAAAAGTTATTATCAATTAAAATTCACATAATAGCGAACTGAAAAACAACGCATTATTTAAATTTAATTTAGGATGGAAGACCCAATTCTGACTACAATAATGATTACATTTCTCACAAATATCTGGAAACTCAAATTTTGTCGTCAGTCTTTTTCCAACTAAATAATAAACAAAAATAAAGTCTTCCGAAATCTGATTTCCCAATAATAAACATGGCTGCTGACCTATTAATGGCTTATTCATTGCATATCTACAACTACAATGATATAGGAAAACATAACATGCATCCACTCGTTTATTTTTCTCTGCTTCCGTATTATAATAGAACTGGAGAAGTATGCTTGTCAATATGCCAAATGTAAGGATATGAAACAGGTAGATACTTATGTTATAATTATAATAGGAATCTCCACTAATATCATTTTTTCAGCTATAATTCGATGACTACCTGGACGAGAGGCAATCTTTGGAAGAAAAGCCATCATTTCTTTACAGAATAATTTAGCTGATAGTGAAACAAGAATAATACGATGCGTGGGAATTTTGAAGCTACTGGTTATTGTACGATTGTAAATAACGACGCTGATGTGTCTTCGCCGACACATTACACAGTGGGTGTTACAAAAACCATACTCTACATTAGAGAAATACGGACAAGACAAGCTTATGTTTACATAACGCTGTCACGAACGCATTATGTAATATTGAAAAAGAAACTTGAACACTACCTATAATATTCTAATTTGAATTATTTATTTATCATAAAGATTAGTGCGTGAAATACGGCTGTATTATTGTTTTACGCAAGATAAAAAATAAACGGTATTGTTTGTGGAAGTTTATGACTGTAGATTGGGGTATGAATGGATGGTTGAGCCTTTCTAGTCGCTGATAAGCTGTTTAGTGCTTGTTTCGAATGTATACAACACACACAAGAAGTGACTTAAGCAAGTGGACCAATTAGTAAAAACGAAAATTATTGCTAAAATTGCTGTCAGACATTTAGCTGCACTTTTAAAGAAAGCCAATCATAGGAAAGTAGCAGTAAGAATTATAAGATATATATATATATATACATCTATGGGCTATGCATTAAATGCGACTCTCTACCCTTTCGATTATCAAAATAATTTTGAAAATCGGCCCATAATTCAAATTGAGAACCTCCTCCCTTTTTTTTAAGTCGGTTAAAAAAATAGTTTCTGCCTTTTTCCAAATAAAAAAATATGAGCTGCTTGACCTCGAGCGGTTAAATTTGAATCAATTTCTGTTCACCATGATTTCCATACATAGGTGCAGCCAGGGCAATACCCTACATACATAAATACCATTATTAAGGTACTTTATTCCGTGAATCACGGAGGGCTTGCCGTATGTCGCAATATTTCGGGAGCTAACGGTGAGGACCGGGTGCATCGACCGAGCACAGCCAGTACGACTTGGCCTACGTTTATCGTGTGACGTGCCGACAACAGTGGTGTTCACCCTTGAATAATTGAAAATGTGATCGGATAGACGGTAATTGATGCGTTTACCTATTCGTAGTTTAGTTAGCGTTGTTTTTGCGCTGCTTTTTAATTACTATTCCGTATTCACTAATAAATTTAACACTTAACAAGTTGTTTAAAAAATACTGCAATTAATCTAGAGAACGAATACATAATTAAAAAAAACAAGTCTAATAATTTTCATTGCGAATTTATGACCAAAAATCTAATTATAAATATTGTATAAATGATAACACCTGATCACAATTATGTTTCACTTTTAAAACTTCGCTCTTTCAATTAGTTGTGAAAAGCCAGCTAGCCGTGAGTTAGCAACTAGTCAGCAACTGCGCTTGTTGTTGTTTTGCAGGTAGTCTAGTAATCACAATTTTGAGTGATCCTTTTGGCTCTAGCACTGTAAGTTTTACAGATAGCCCTCTATCTGTAAAACTTACAGTGTTAGAGCCAAAACCATTACAAAAAGTTGCGTAGGTTTTATTTAATTAATTGTTGTGAAACTGTAAAAGGATAAATTACTTTCTGTTTTTTTTTTTATTTTATGAAAGAATTACTTAAATTCTATCTAGTTTACAAGACGTTGCATGAAATTCTTTGTATGATCTCAAGTTAAAATGGATTTAGAAAATTATAATTTATGTTGCGTTGACCTGAATAAGTATAGCATGCGAATCAGTTATCGTGCATAATATGTAGAGGTAGGTATGTAATAATCACGGTAACTAACGAACACGTTAAAATAATCATTCAACTATTCTAATGGATGTTTAATTAGCAAGAGGAATGCGGTTTGAAGTTTACCTATTATTTAATAACTTCGCTGATGTAAGGCATGCTAACGAGAATAGCTTTAAGATTTTGAAAGTTTTGAAACTTTGTAAGAAGTTCCTTATTCAAAAAGTTGTATTACTATAAGCCTGCTGAATTCCAAAGTTAGGGAAATTGGGATCAGCTCTCAAAAAAGTAAGTAATTATAATTAATGATTACCTACCTATATTGGGCAACTGAGTCAAGTTATGTATGTTAACCATTTTTTTGAAAAAATCCAATCATTTTATCGCATTAAGATTAGGCAAATGGTCAGTACAGTACGATGTGCAATGGGATCTTGAAACAAAATACAACAATGTTACTTTATACTTTGATATTAAACAAACCTATTTAATATATAACTTTCAAGCCTAAAAAATTACAAAGAGAAACAAGAAAAATAGATATCAAAATGGATAGAAATAAACTGAAGTATTTTGGAATATAAGATCTAGGAAAATATAAGACACAGACAATAAAATTTAAATTTTACATCTAAAATAAACTACAATAGGCTAACAGCAGGAAACTCTTATCCTGTGATCACGGCTAAGTACATTGCCATGTCTTTTATAAGTCTACTTCAGACAGTCTTTAAAACGAAAACAAAGCAAAATAAACCATGAAAGAAACAGTTTACGGTCTAACACAGCTTGAAAAATTTAAAACAATGACGTTAGACATGAGTAGGTACGCAATACGTTTGTCGACTCCAAATGGGTTTATTGATAATAACGATACAACAGTCACTGGCATATCAAACAGTGCTTTACATCTGGATAAAGACATGGTAATGTACTCTAACTAACAAGATGAAACCGGATCATGAAATCAAATTTAAAAAAATAGTAGGGTGAAAGACCCTACTATTTTTTTAAATTTGATTAAAATCAGAAATGTTACCCTTGCAAAAATATATTACCCAATGCGTGTGAATTTCGGCGTCTACTTTACAGAAACATAAAGTGAAGTGTTTTATAAAACCTGTGCATATTGGATGTTGCAAGCTCTAACAGGCTATCTTAAGTTGTTTGGAGTCTTGTGAAATCAGTGTATTGCAACAATACTGATGCGACATCGCTAAAAGCAACGTGAAGCAATAATACGATGTTGCGCTTGGTCTACCGACCCTTAAAAAGTCCATTGCTGTGTTAAACTGGTATTGACGACGGCGTACGCTGACTTTTGGAGCGATGAATGTTTTTAAGGTAGGCCGGGGTCGAGTAGCCAAAAGTAGAGGCAATGTCAAGTATGTAGTAGGTCTATTGTAGACTTGGGTCAATCCATAACTTGATTTGTTAACTGTGAAAATGCTAGCACTTGTGAAACCAAGTTATTTTTTTTAATGAGTCTTACATGTGAGTATGAAGGAACAGGAAACAGCTGCGTTGTCTGGTGATAGGTTAATCCAATTGACCCATGTATTAAGGTATAAGAGGTTCCATAATATACGTAATTTGATAAATTAATTTTAAGACCCTACATTACTAGTTCTATTGATTTTTTTCCATTTGAATTTCCTGATTATTTTAAATCCGCATATCATAGTATAGACCATAAACTATAACATATAGGTACCCTCAACAAAAAAAGAGCGAAAAAACTCATTCTGCACCACAGATAATAATCTGCCAAGTTTTGACGGATGCAAAAGTCGCGTTCTCATTTCATGATAATATTATAAACACAAATAAAATCACGACGTTGTAATAGACTAAAGGGGAAAGTAGCAAGTGAAAGTTTAGTTTTAGCAAACCAGTTTGAAGGTCAGTGATGACGACGGCGACGACCGCGAATGGAATAGAAAATTTAATGCCATAGAATTTAGCGTCATTCATAATAGGCATTAGATGCTACAGGCTGGTGTATGCGTTAGAATATTTAAAAACGAAAGTTTTGATCAGATAACTCCTTTTTATGTTACGACTGGCAAACGTTATCCACACATTAAGATGATTGATGAATAAATTAATATCCCTACGGCTTTCTACTTCGATAATGCGCTCATAGTTGAATTACGGGGAAATAATATTTATCCTTCGGAGCTGTAGAGTGTTTATTTAAAGTTAAGGAAATAAATTGTTTTGCCAATTATCTGCCATATTATAGGGTTCGTAAATTCAAAAGAAACTGTTTATTTTTTGCAAGTTGTCTGAACTGGCTATTTCACGGCCAAATTGTCGTATAAAATTCTCATGTGACTTATCTGGTACCCTAGTACCCAGTCAACTATTACTCACCCAAATTATATACAACCAGCACGTCCACATAGGTACCTACCTACCTATTTATATACTTACAAACACAGTCATCTTCACGTTGTAAACCATGTCTGGCATGTAAGAGCTGAAAATAAAATGTTGTTCATGCTTTAAGAACCCTACTCATTGACCGAGGCAATGCCGTTCCTACCTCTATGTAATCTTTTCCGAAGGCATACCTTGTAACAAAAAAAAAACACAATTTTATATGATCACTACTATCTGAGAAACGAAACATGAGCACATAAGAACGTTCGAGACCATTTGTGGCGGCCAAATATGACTCGCTGGCTATGAAAAATTTACCTTTAAAAAACTGCGAATGAACTTTTACTTTCACTCATATAAGGACTACTTACTTACTTGCATATGTTGTATTGTATATCGGGCTGGTGTCCGCAACTCCACGTCTGAGGCGCGTATTTTGCGTATGTTTTAAGAATATAGTGATTTTTAAGTGCCTTGGTATTAATTGAACTACGCCTTATTTTTGCGGATGGAAAATCATCAAAAAACTTCCCCCGCTCTGGGCGGAGCGCAAGGGAGTGTCAGACTTGTACTGACTAAAACCCTCCCATGTTCCTTCTTTTGCCCTTTATGTTCCGGGGGCCGCGGTATATATCTGATCAAAGCCTAACGTTATATACGCAGGTACTAATCATGGCATCGAGATTAGGTACATTTAGCATTTTTTTATCTTTAGGCAGAAGCTCTGGTTTCAACGCACCTAGAACCACATCAGTGGTCATTGTGTAGTGTCCGTCGTGTGTAGTCCTCTTAACAAGGATCACGCTTCATTTGCATTATGAAAGCTATTCACGTTCTTCAACTTTAAATATTCTATACATAACACTGTTCGGTAAAACTAGGTTTGTAGAACATTTAAAAACTTACTAGTTGTAACTAAGTCAAGTGCACTACAAGAATTGTCGTTATGTAATGTAAATAGAAGCCAGTTTGGCGTGTCAATGTTTACCTATGGCGTGAGCGTGGCTAGCGGTCGCATACCTATGTTAAAGTATTTTTTTAAAAGCATACATTTTTAAGAGTTTTTAATTTAAATACCTAATTGCTTAGTTTACCGAGCATTTATTTATTTAGAACATTGATTAAGAATAATAAAAAAAATACGAGTAATATTATTTTTAATCAATGGTATTTTCGCTAAATATGATCCGGCTCGAAGGACCAAAGTTTTGAAAAGAAAAAAATGCGGGCGTTATATAAATTCATGCACTTGTGGGCATAAATATGGCAGGATTCCCTTTTTTTTTGCTTATGTTGTTACTTTACGTCCAGCGGCCTGTATGGAACCTTGACCACACGCCAGTAGAATATTGACAATCACTTACAAAATAATTATACACGTTGCAAAGACTGCATCAACCTAAATAATACATTGAAAACATGGACAAGGTTTCGTATATATCGTGGCTATGGTACAACAATATTATAAAACAGGCAGAAGTCAATGAGTTGACAATGCAAACTGGATTTTAATTCTGTCATGAGCATAACCGACGTTGCTGCAAGGCTTTGATGTGATGTCCATTTGACGTGGGTCCAGAATGGATCATGACGGTTCACGGTGATGACGAGTACTTTTGCTCAATTTATATAAATCTGATTTATTATATATAGGTATATATTATACTTAAAAACACATGCATCGCGTGTGCATACAAGTAGTCTGCGATATAAGACGTCGACTACCGACGAAAGGAAGGAAATATCAAGTCTGACACGTGATATTTTATTGAACTTGTTTCCCACACCTGTCCCATGTCTGTCTGGAATAGCTATGTCTTCATTGTGACATAGACAATTGACTCTTTCTTCTTCCTTCGATTTTTAGTATGCACAGGTTCTTAAAATACTTAGGTATAACAGTCATGCGACGTTTCAAACCCGTGGGTATTAACTCTTTCGGTTAGATGAGAGTATACCTAATCATGATTTCCGTATGCTGTCAGAAGAAGTCTATCACTCTATGCTAGACCATAACAAAGTACCTACTGCCAACTTCACCAGTACCTACCCAGGGCAGAACTTATATTTTCTAATCAACCAGTCCGAATTTTTGATTGGTTTACATTATTTCAAGTAATGGAGTAATTAAATTCAAGAGCTGGCGTTCAATTTTGAGTCATAAATTATTATAATCTAGCGGGTAACTACAATTAAGAGTTAAACTACAGACTAATTTTAGAAGTGTTTAGCTTATCTTTATATTTGCGTGTCTATACATCACAGCCTACTGAGAAACTTCGAAGGTCAGCCAATTTAATATTTGCATTGAATTTAATTATCCGATTTTACGCTAACTTATTGGGGCCTTTTATTGATTTGTGAATAATTAATTAAGCCGCCCTATGTCCCTACTTACAATGAAACATTGAAGGTTCATTAAAGGGGTCTTCCTATAAACATCCATGAATCTCACCTGCCCTGTAACTTATTTGAAATTTTCTTTGATCCAGATAAACAAAAATGGCGACATCAGTGCTGCAACCCGAAGATTGCCGAAGGGAGCACGAACCGAAGCATGAGATTATCGAAGCTCCGAGGTTGACTGATGATGATCGCATGTACATGCTTGAAGCTAAGGAGCGGGAGACTGGTGAACTGCCTCCAGAACTCAGAGAAAGAGCCAGAACAGAGCTGAGAGAAGAACCAGCGTTAAGAGAACAGGCTTTGGCACAAATGAGACACTTTATTGAGAAGCATCCTGCGATCAAGAAATGTAGAACTGGTAAGAATATAAGTTAGAATTTAAGTTATTCTTGTAAGAAGGTCTTTTTCGGTATTGTAATAGGCCTTAAGGTCAGAAATATATTTGGTCTGTTGAGTGCACGGTTCTATGATGGCTAATGATGGCAGCGCAGTGCCCTGTTTCAAAAAGGTCTGCGGTCTACGTTGCACAAATTTCTTTGTTAATCGGTATTGCAACATCACCTTTCAAATAAATAAATTATATACTACAAATTGAGACAAATCACTGGATTAAGTACAAATAAGAACTCCGGCTATAATCCTGAATACATAACTTTAGCTTCAAAATCTTCTTAACGTTATCTGTTTGTTGAAGTTCTTGAAACTAATTTCAGAAAACGATAAACTTAAAGGTAAATTGGCCCTTAAGATGCTATAAATCACTTGTGATTCAGATCACGTGGTATGTAAATATTGTATCCGTTACCTCATGGTGAAGCCCTTAGATTGCAGCTCTCGAATACACAATGATTATTGTAACCACTGTGTTCGAGGGCGTAGGGCAGGTGTGCCATATGGCCCAATTTTGGGTGACATGCCTTGGATCTATTATTAGGAGAACACGGTGTAAAGCACAAGCTTATACCAAGGGGTCTTTGGCCCTTCTACTGAATACTTAGCAATTACTACATCGGAGTCCATTTTTGGACACCCCCGTATACAGTGTTAGTTTTGAAATTTCAGGATTTTGGATTGTACAAACGTAATAACGACCTGGGAACTCGTTCAGGGGATTATAAAGACTAAGGTCGCCTACCTAAATTTATATTGTCATGGAATAAGTTTACCCATTAAGTCAAGTCAAACTATAACAAACTTTCTGTTCCCAGACTCGCCCTTCCTCCTCCGCTTCCTCCGGACGAAGAAATACTCCATTCCACAAGCTTGTTCGATGCTGGAGCGGTACCTCACCATCCGGGAGATGTATCCTCAATGGTTCCAGAAGCTAGACCCCTTGGACCCCAAGATTGCTGCCGTGATTGATGCAGGGTACCTGGTGCCTTTGCCGAGGAGGGACGCTGAAGGAAGGCGAGTGGTGCTGTCTTGTATGGGTAAGTTAAATGTAGCGCTTGAAGCTGCTTCATTGTAAGTTTTATGGGTGTGGTCTTGCTAAGTAAACTGTCTTGTTTCCAAGTCATTGTTTGTACAAAGATGTAGGTACCTACGGTTTCCCAGAAATCGTATGATATTCTGAGCTGTTTGCGCATTGCTGACTGCACTGTTCCTGATTATTATTAACATCTACGTTATTCTATATTGATTATAATTATGATATTCTCCGAGTTAAAAGAGAGCATTTACGATACAGAAAAAGGTGTCAAGGCTAGTGCTTGATGCAATCGTAATAGTAACCTGTTAATTTTCAAAACCCCCTTTGCTAAGCATAAAGATGTCTTGCCGCACTAGACTGAAGCAGACACTCAATACTGAACACAACTGTTATCCTTTTCTGTCATTCAGAATCGTCATTTGCTAGAGCAAGAATCACAATGGGAATGTTATCGCACGCGTCAGCATCTACGATGCGTTCGGCAGCACGCTACGATTCTGGCTCGAGTATAATTACGGTTCTAAGCGACCGAAAAGGATAACAGCATTGGAAAGATAGTTCAACCCTAAGTAGGTCTCGTAAATTCGGCTGTCACGAACAGGATAATTCTTTTTTACTAAGTTCTATCTGAATTTAAATATTAATCCAACAACCAGTTTTCCCAAAATACTAAAGCAGTCTTTATCCACCAGGACGTTTCGACCCCCATCAGTTCGACAACTGCGTGATGGCCCGAGTCCACTCCATGATCGTGGAACTACTGCTGGATGAGCCAAGGTCACAGCTGCTGGGATACACCCATGTGAACGACGAGGCTGGCATGCAGATGCCGCACGTCAGTCTTTGGTCCCTGACTGATGTCAGGGTCATGCTTAATTGTATACAGGTGAGCTTCCCTTCTTCAATAAAATAATTGTAATTATACCCGTATTCCGTCCCATTAGAACTTAAAATGCAGAGACGAATCACACGCCAAATGCATTTCCATTTTGGTGTGATTTCGATATATAGATGAGTAAGTTCACGCCAAGTTTCGTCTCTAAAACTTACCCATAGAGAGTTGTATTGACTTTAATTTGTTTTCCGTAAGAAGGTTCATTATATCTTACTGCCTTGAAACATATTTCGATCAAAAAGCTACTTGTTACAAAGCTACAAGTTTGCAAAAAAAAAACTGGAAATATTCGAATTTCGCAGACTACCTTTTAACAAAACTTTTTGAAAAAGCTGATGTTTTTTTTCAGAACTCAACTCCTATGAGGCACAAGTGCACTCACTTCGTGAACATTCCAAGCTACGGAGTCAAGTTCTTCGAGTTTGCTGTTTCCTTGCTGAGCGATAAACTGAAAGATCGTGTGATGGTAATTTTAACATTATATTTTAATCAAAACGAGGTATGCCTTGCTTCATAGTAGAGCTATTCTCATTCAAAGCATAGCATAGCATAGTCTATATTGAGCAAAATGAACGACTGGTAATTAACTATTCCCAGTAGGTAGTAGTTAGAGTAAAAAGCGTTTACTTTACATTTTGGGACTCCAAATGACATCACAAATATAATATTTTGTAGACAGCCTTTTTTTTCAAGGTATTTTATAATTTTGTTATTTTCTTCAAAAACAAATTAGGAATGTTACGTGTCATAACTTCATAAGGTTGATTAAGATTAACCTGCTTTTAATGAACTAAATATAAAGCAAATATATTAAAAATAATAAGTTATCACAGACTATCTAGTCTGTGGTGGTTATCACAAAATCATATGATTATGGTGAGGGATGTGTTTTGGTCTTATCACCAAGTTCAATAATATTAATAATTGAAGATAATTCTCACATTTTTTTAAAATATTTTATATATTTCTTGTTTTTTCACAGTTCCACCGAACTAGCGACGATTTGATGAAGCACGTGGATCCAGCGATTTTGCCGAAAGAATATGGAGGTACCGTTCCTCTTAGAGACATGATTGAAGAATTGAAACGCAACCTCCTGAAGCGGAGGGATGACTTGATGTCATTAGATGCCATGTCGGTGGACTTACACGCGCTGGAGAAAAACGATTTAACTCAAGACATTCACTCGACGGCGGGGTCCTTCAGAAAACTTGAATTAGATTAAGAATATTGTTTGGAGTTGAGTTTAGATTTCAAACTTAATCATTTTTGTTTTTAACTAAACGAAGTAGAACTTCTCTAATTATTTGGATGTTTCCTGGGATTTTTTGATCTAAATGAATATCTTAGACATATTTTTATATTTAACATGTACGTTTTCATATCTTGCTTTGCTTTCAGGATAAAATAGGGTTTATAATTAATTTGTAGTTAATTAATCATTTTGTCATTAAATATTATCAAATGTAAGTACTCAATAGAATAAAATATGTAACTATTTGCAAATAGATCTCATTCAAAGTTATTAGGTAAGCGTTTAGTAAAGAAATATAAACGATAATAAAAATATATGCTTGTGAAGTTATATAATCTTTCAGAGACTACATTTATGACAGATCACACTATAATTAATTCTGTAGGCGCTACATTTATTTTTATTTAGTACCTAACTATTGTAGAGAGCTTGTGGCAGCCGTCGGTGGTGTCACGTTACCATTCTTAACGGATGGTTCTGAAAAATATTGTCATTGCCATCTGTTGCAATGTGTGTTTATCAATTAGATTTCTCTTAGACTTATTTAAGATAACTGCCAACATGACAAACTGACTGCTGCATTAAATTAATCAACTTTTGTAATTTAAATTCTGCAATCATTCAGCATTGGTTTTATAAGTTATCCGAAATCTTTTGGGTACAGTGTGTTTTAAGATGTAAAAATAAAATGATTTAAAATATAACTGATGATTCTTTTTCATTTTCCTGACACAATAAAGAAAGTACAATTTTATTTTATTCATTGAATAACTCTACAAACTGAAGCGATTTTTAAGTAGAAATATAATATAGCACAAATGTGTCTCTTTGTGGTATTGATTCAAATCAAAAACAAATCAAATTTCGATTCCATAAAGTACAACATAAAATTATTCTGCATTACCAAGAACTTATTGTATCATTTTTGCATCCGAATGAACTTTTTTATGTAGCGGGTAGCCCGAACATAAAATTTACCATAGACAATTTCCATAAACAAAAAAAGCGCAGAGTTCATAGACAACTTCCCAATATCATAGATTCTAGACGGCCTTGAATTGCGAGCGATATGATGCCAACTTCGCTGTAGTTTTTCCCGCAGTTTGGCGTCCACATAGATTGATAAAAAAATTATTAGCACGAATTTTCTATGTATTTAGATCAGTAGGACATTTTTCAACCCCTATGATTTGTTTTCCAGTGTCGTTTTCATGAAACTATAATGCTATAACAGTGAACAGTTTGTTTGAGTTCTTATATTGTGGTGGATTTTGTAAACATCGGGACGTGAACGCAGGCCCACGTCTATGAATTCTTGTACGTATTCTAGCCATTATAGTTTTTAGTTGTCTGTTTATGTGTAATCACGATGCAAATTCGACATATTTTGGTATAATTTGGTGCAGTAAAGGTGGATTAACCTCTTATGTTTGTGTTGTTTGCTTGGTCGTAAAAACTGGGTCTGCCATAATCTAGCATAATTTGATTGTTGTAAACCACGAGCACAGCAACAGGGTAGGGTAAATATCACGTTCGGGATGATATTTCTATGAGAAAACTAAAAGTTATGACTTATTATGGTCGACACGTCATGTTTTATGTTTCTAAACATCTTATTGGTGTTGTTTTGAGGACGATGGTCGTATATTTTTCTCGATCGCTCTCAATCAATAAAGATTTCCGTGATAAGCCATTAGAAACATGTTAGGTCAAGAACAGACAGAACAATGTGGGCAAATGCTGTTTGTATACAGCTAATGGTGTTAGTTGATGCATTATGGTCATGACCAACTCCAGTCTCAATCAATATGTCACACTATGCAGCACTTGGTAAACATTCTTGGAACATCTTTTTCTGACTAAAGCCTGAACAATTCTTTGATGGAATTGTCCCACATGTTTGACATAGGGCTGTAACAACCCTCACATTTCAGATCCTTCTACATTCTCAAACTGATATTCTGATCATCTAGTTAGCATTATCCTTATTTTAATGCCTTGACCTACTTTTAGAGTTTAACTAATGCTTATAATGTGTTGAATGTATCAGTATTGACAATGGGGGGTCCCATCAGTAATTTTCTTGTTTCTGTTCCAATTTTGCACAAAATGTGGTCACCGTAAAACAATCTATTCAACACTATGCTTTGCTATCCTTGTGTAAAAGGTGATCATGTTAACCATGGCATCCCTTGCCTTTTGTTGTCCTCTAAAATGCGTGTGAAGAGACTGGGTAGTAGATCAAGTTTGCTGGTTGGGAAGATCCTTCAGACATTAGATAATTATGGATACTTTGGGTGTTCACATTGAACGTCCCAAAGAGCTTAAAACCCTCCTTCAGGCAAAAATATGTTTACATCAGCATTCATTACTTACTACTTTTCTTTGTTTGTTTTGTTCAAACAATATTTGAGCATAGGCATAATTGTATGACAGGGTTTGACTTCAGCGGAATTTGTATCTTAATGAAGTTAAATATGGTTGATGTAATGACAGTAGACCAAACACCTCTTACATCCATCAATGCCGGGGCCTGCATACTGGTTTACAGCCCATTTTCTTTCAAAGAGAGGCCTGTATCTAAGTAAATGGAAAATAGACTGCCTTTGAATGTCTTAAGTTCCTGTGAGGGAACTTGAGGTACCTATATGGGTATCAATGAAATACTGCTTTACCTATGCTTACCTTGTAATAGAAAACACGAGTTGGTTATCTTGTATTAGAAAACAATATAAATTGATGTCAAGTGTTTAAGTTCAGGTATTTGTTGTAACAGCATGGTTCACCTAAATATTTAATTTAATACTTAACCCTTTTGCTGCCCAGTCCAAATTATACCACATATTTTGAACTTATATGTTGAGTTCTGGGCATAAAGTGTTAATAGCCATAAATAGGCCCAGTATTAACTGTGAAAATGATTTTATAGTAACTTGTACACTATTATCATTCTCGTGCCCTTTTTCCATTTTTTTTTACAGCTTGTCTTCTTCTTTTTTACTTCTTAGTAGTTACTTTCTTTCCAGCGATATTCGTCACACAGTTCAACCAGCATGTCTGTAGCTTCCCCTGCTCTTATAGACATCCAAATACGCGACCACCAGTATACATAAACTAAATAGTATTGAATGACCTGTCACACATATCTTGTTTAAGTTATAAGGAAAAGTATTCCATAAGTAAACATATTTGACAATTACAATTGAAACAATTTTGAGTGGTTTGCTATATGGAACCTACTTTTTCACTGATTTTAAGGGAACTGTGTAACTTATATAGTCTCATTCCATATAGAAGCAAGTTCCATATAGAAAAAAATAATTGATTATGCCTTGATTACAATATATGAAGCTTAGAAATTGTTAAATTGACAATGTGCTCTTGTGGATTATTGCCTTTTCAGTCTCAGACCATTCCAACTGAGAGAATTTATTACATTTTTCATTAGTATACAAATAGTTCAAATAGTTTTTACAAGAAACCATTCAGATATTTGAAATTTGTATAAATCTGTTGTTAGTGTGATGTAGTAGTAAGTCCAGCAGTAATGGTGACGGAAATAAATATTCATCAGAATCATTAATTTGGTGAATGGAGTGGGAGAGAAGTTCTAAGAAAAATTGGATAGATTGTATGAGGAACAACATGAAATATAAAGGATTGAAACAGGAGCTTTGGGACATAAACAAGAAAACAATCTGTTATGCTAAACCTCAAGTAACATGATAGGCCAGGAATATGATGAATGATAAGACATATCACAGTACTGTCACTATCTGTGTTTCACTGTTGAGTGTTGATGAGACTCTTTGGCAATCCAACAGTCCCTTAGTACCTAGATGTTTTAATTTAAATAAACGGCCTGAGTTCTCCATTCTCAACTATTTATGCTGTTTGTTCAAATGTTGCTAGACAGCACTGTAGTGTCCTTGAAATAAAAATTCATTGTATTATTGTTAAAGTAGTAAAGTTTGAAATAGTTAAACCAAGTGATTTAGTTTAAACAAAACATTGTCTCTTGAGTTTGCTTGTTTCTTCTGTACTCATCTTTTACCAGATCAGTCTTTTTCATTAATCCCTGACAAGAAAATCAAATAGTTCTGTTCTTAGTTAGTGTTTAGTTAATTCAATCATTATAAAGTAGTATTGTAAAGTAGTGTTTAATTAAATTCATAATCATCTGCTTAGTTTTTGCCCAAATATCTTGAGGTAGGCTTCCGATGCAACCAGATGCAGATTAATACCAGTATTTGACATGG
This sequence comes from Ochropleura plecta, assembly GCA_905475445.1. Lineage (NCBI taxonomy): Eukaryota > Metazoa > Arthropoda > Insecta > Lepidoptera > Noctuidae > Ochropleura > Ochropleura plecta. The sequence goes on along the minus strand of FR997738.1, from coordinate 7,929,913 downwards.
AGCGACTGCCTATCTAACCTCAACAACCTAGTTAGTACTGGGTAGTATGATACTCCTTGGTAAGACTGGTTGTCAGACTTCCTTGTCTGCAAATCCACAGACTAGGTGCGTATTTTGCGTACCACATAGAAGTACTGCTTATTTGACCTTCACAACCCAGTTAGTACTGGGTAATATGAAACCCTTGGTAGGATTGGTTGTCAGACTTTCGGGACCCTGACAATCTGTAACGACTGTCAGTGACTGTTGGTGTTTAATTAAATTATAATTCCATTTATACTATAATATTATAAAGAGTAAAGATTTGTTTGTGTCAAATAGACTCCAAAACTACTGGACCGATTTTTACCATTTTTTCAGTAATAGCAAGTCGCATTATCAGGAAGTAACATAGGCTATACAACATCACGCTACTACCCACGGGAGCGGCGCAACAACTAAAGACGCGGGTGTAACCGCGCAAGACAGCTAGTAGTTAGATAAATTTAGTGACATTGTATCACTAAGTTTAAATACACAGATATAGTGACCGTCTATGATGTGTTGACGGTCACTATATCTATGTGGCTCAAAAGTCTGATAACCAGTCCTACCAAACACATTGTATTACCCAGCTGGGATGTGGATGTCAGATAGGCAGTTACTTCACACAAAATACTGAAATTCAACAGCATCCATGTACTGGAAGCCGATCCCAACATGGTTGGGAAATAAGGCTAGGCAGATGACTTTTAAGTGTCTCAGAAAATCACAAGGGGTATAGTAGTGATAGTTGCTCCAATTAAAATACTGGTAGCATTTATACTGGAAGCGTATCCCAACATAGTTGGTAAATGTTAGGCAGATGATGAAAGTACCTTCTATTGTTTAAAATTTTCATCCCAATCCAAACACCCCTACTTTTGTGTGCATGTAGCAATTGGGTATAATTTTGATGAAATTCAACTAATATAATAGTTTCAAAAACCAAGTTTTTGGACTAATCATCTACCTATGTAGTTTTTAAAGTGTGTACAAAGATTGCAAATGAGTTTCAATGGTTATTTTTTTTGGATCAATTCACACTCTTACAAATATAGTGACCTAATTCAAAATCTTATGTTTTTGACTTTAATTCATAAAATGACCTAAATTCAATATTTAATTTAAGTCACTCACTATATTTCTAAGCGTGCAAACGGTTAAACAAATTAGACCAGATATAGATACAGATATTTATATAGATATAGGGACAGACCCACACCAGGATACCCTTATAATTCAGCTAAACTTACACATATTTGTTCTCTTCTTCCAGATTGGCAGCATGGCGGAAATAGTGTACCCGCAAGGCTGCCGTCCAATCACCGATGACCTCGGTCCAGATGAACTTGTGAGGAGACTTAAGGTATGTCCACCATGTTTTTTTGATTTATTATTGACCTCTTTGGTAGGTGAAGAAAGTGGGAAGTCTAGAGTCTATTAAAAAACAGGGTGGTAATTTGACGGCATAGTTGGCGCAGTGGCTAAGCGATGGACTGCTGCGCTGCGTGACGTGGGTTCGATCTCCGCACGGAACAAATATTTTGTATGGCCTACAGATAGTATAGTTAACAAAACAAAAACCTTATCATTAATGAAATTAGTGAATTTTTAAACCAGGAGGTTAGTCGATGATGGTAGTCACGCTGCTGTATTATATTATGTCCTAATCTCGCGGATAATAATAATAGCTTGCGCAGGATATGCGTGACGTCAGGCATGTCACGTAGTTCATATGTGGCATTATAGATGCCGCCACAGTATGCTTTTTTTGCGGGTGAGAAATCATCAAATAACTTCTACTGCTCTAGGGAGCGGGGGGAGTGTCAGACTTGTACTGATTAAAACCCACCCAAGTTCCTTCTATTGCCCTTTATGTTCCGGGGCCGCGGCCGCAGTATCTCTTTCGAACAACCCGCAACCCCGGCAGGATCCACAGTATGCTTCTAAAATCTGAATGAGTCTGACTATGGTTGTTTTTGTTTTCTGGTAGGTAAGTTTGTTTTTAAGGGTTGCGTACCTCAAAGGAAAACGGAACCCTTACTGGATCACTTTGTCCGTCTGTCTGTCAATACCCTTTTATCTCGGGACCACATGGAGATATCGAGTTGAAATTAAACCATATACTCAACTCTGTGCTGTAATAATCCACCCCCTAAGTCTACGCATTCAAAAGATATGGCTGTTTATGTCGCAAGTTTGTATGGAATCCTCGGCCCCGGTGCGCGAGTCTGACTCGCACTTGGCCAGTTTTTTTCGTAAGCATATCCAGCATTTATGTTCTCAGTATTGGAACCAGAGAGACATGTCTCCTCTCTATAAGAGGAAGGGGATCGTAATAATTACGATCCCCTTCCTGATTCACAGTGGACTCGCGTTGTGAATGTGAATTATTCACATTCACAACGCGAGTCCACTGTGAATCATTAAATGCATACCTTATTTTTTTTCTCTTTTAGAATTTCCTGATTTCGATATAATGCTTTACCTTTCCCTTTTTATTTTTATAGAAATTTAAACCATAGGCATCTTTTTAACTCACTTTTAGGGTTTCGTACCTCAAAAGGAAAAAAACCGAACCCTTATTGGATCACTTTGTTGTCTGTCTGTCTGTCTGTCAAGACCCTTAATCTCGAGAACGCGTGGAGGTATTGTATTTAATGTGGTCCTTTTGTGCTGTGAAAAAAATCAACCCTCTAGTGCTACGTAGTCAAAAGATATGGCTGTTTATGTCGCCAGTTTGTACGGAACCCACGGTGAACGAGTCTGATTCGCTTTTTGGCCCTTTTTCCTACATGTGAAGGAGCTCTTGAGGAACTCTAGGTACTATTACGTGCTGATATAACTCTCAAAGTTCTCAAACAAAGCTGAAACGTTGTCAAAACATAAAACTTGACATTCATAATAACGTGATAATCTTATCAGTCGTTGCCTTTTCAGCAGAATGAGGACAGTAGAGATATTAGGTCTTTAGTTTTAACAGTATTATAGATATTTTTATTAGTGTTATATAATTAACTAGCTGTGCCCAGTGGTTTCACCCGCTGCTCACCTCCTAAGTATCTCTAAGTAGTTCTTCTCCATAGAGATCTACGTTTTGGAATGGGCATTTATGCTACTATCACAAGTTTTATTTTTCCTTGTGACTGGGACTGTAGCTTTCATCTTTTCCTTGTTTTTTACAAAAAGGTTTTCAACGGTCTAATTGAAATAAATGATTTGAGTTTAAATGGTTCGAGTACCTTAGCGTGACATTATGAAGACTATGTTACTCAGTGATAATGTGTCATGCAGATGGGGATTTTTTGTTTTAAATCTGTCTATTAGTTTTTTTAGTTTATTTGTGACAAACATACAAATCTTTCCTCGTTATAAGGTAAGTAGTGTAGACATTGTGTAGATTATGGTATTATGTAGATGCCGATTTCGTCCACGGCAACTGTTCTCTCATAAATTATGCGGTACTTAAGTCAGTACCACTTACACATTGAAGAGATTATCGACGAAGTGAGTTAAAGGCAGGATTTCCATAGAAAATAAAAACTCAAATTGTCATTGACGTTAAGTCATATTTAAAAACCAGCAAAGATCGAGTCAAATCACGCACCGAGGCCGAGGGTTCCGTTTAAACTTGCGACATAAAAGGCCATATCGTTTTGACTGTGTAGACTTAGGGTTGTTTTTTTTTCACAGCACAAAGAGACCAGAGACTTGAGGATATGGTTTTAAATACAACTCGATATCTTCACGCGTTCCTGAGATAAAGGATCTTGACAGACAGACCGACAGACGGACAACAATGTGATCCAATAAGGGTTTAGTTTTTTTCTTTTTGAGGTACGGCCTGCACGTCTTCAGAACTTTTCTTTTTCCCTCAGACTTGAACTAGGTTTGGCATCAATCGTATTTTTTTCCTTAGAAAGCCGGACTTGTCATTAAAATGCGTATTGTCTAACAACCCCAGCTGTTGTTATACCTGTCTGTAATATCCCGTCATGTCAGATGCACTGACGAGCTTTGAAGCTTATTGTTTGTGCCGTCTATTTTGTGACGCTCTGCGCAATGCTAGTATGTCTGTTTACTTGGTAACTTATGTTAATACTTTCGGTTGAGCAGCTAACAACTTCATGGGTTCAAATGCGAGATGCAAATAAAAAAAAAAACAATTTTGTATGTTCGGAAATTATTAAGTATCGTCATTTCAGTGTCCATTGGTAAACAAAGTTTGGAACCACATCACCCATTCCTATGACCTCCGCATTTAGCAGAATCTCTTCATACTGTCGGGGTTGCAGGTTGTTCGAGAGAGTTACCGCGGCCCTGGAACATGAAAGGGCAAAAGGAAGAACATTGATGGGTTTTAGTCAGTAACAGTCTGACCCCCCTACTCCTGCCGGGGTTGCGGGTTGTTCGAAAGAGATACCGCGGCCCCGGAACGTAAAGGGTAAAAGAAAGGAACATGGGTGGGTTTTAGTCAGTAACAGTCTGACTCTCCTACTCCTGTCGGAGTTGCGGGTTGTTCGAAAGAGATATCGCGACCCCGGAACGTAAAGGGCAATAGAAGGAACATGGGTGGGTTTTAGTCAGTACAAGTCTGACATTCATGGGTTGAGCCCCCGCTCCACCCAGAGCGGGAAAAGTAATTTGATGATTTCCCATGACAAAAAAAAACCTAAAATATCCAAACGTACAGTTTTAATTAGTATCTGATCCTGATTAATTTCAATATGATAATACGTCCGGGATCATACATTACGGATGAGTGTCAATTGATTACTAATTATGAGCCAAAATCTCACGTAATCGCGTGGGCTTTCCCACTGTTATTTTGTATTTAACATAGCATTACGCATTGTTATCAAGGCAGTATTTTTTGGGCCACTGACTACTTATACTATTTTCGCTGTAGCATCGACATAGACAAGACATTTATAGTGATGTGTTGATAAGATAGAAAGTCGATATATTTTGTAGAAAAAGAATATATTATGCAATTAAATTTATACTTAACTAGCTGGCGCCCGCGGCTTCGCTCGCGTTAAATTCGGGGTAACACAATTCCACTTTCCTAATTTGCACGTAATTTTTGCACTTGCGCCTTATTTATTGTAATAGTAAAGCTAAGTTTTCCGTTTTCTTCCCACTTTCTCCCTCATTTCTCACTTTTAAAAAAAAAAGACCTATGTCCGTCTCCTATCTCTGTACCAAAATTCATCAAAATGGGTTTAGCCATTGAGGCGTGAAGACGTAACAATCAAAGAAAACAAACAAACTCACTTTCGCTTTTATAATATTAGTAAGGATTCTCTCGGCAAAAATCTCCTTCTTTTTTAACCGACTTCAAAAAAGGAGGAGGTTCTCATTTCGACTGTATTTTTTTTTTTGTGTTTGTTACCTCGTAACTCTGGTCTGGGTGAACCGATTTTGATGATTCTTTTTTTATTCGAAAGCTGGTGAAAAAATAATGTCAAGATCCGGCCAATAGTTTTTGAGTTATCTTTAATAATGCGTATTAGATTGACTTCGTGTACGTTGATGATATAATTTTAGAGGTTGTCGAAGACAAATGAACATCGCATCGCAGTTTTTTGAGGTGATTGTATTTTAATTTGGTGATAGACCTTCAGTGATATACAACGGAACTCTTCAATAAATGACAGAAAATCTGCCGTGATTGCTGCAATCACATGTATAAGTATGGGTTTCGCCAGGGTAGGCAGGCGAATGGGAGCAGGGTGCCCGTACCCCCTCCCCACCCCTCACCTAGTCATTAAGAAACATAATCATCAGATCAAGTATCAGCTGTATCCCCTAGGCGATGATGCATATGATTTCTGAATTGGTTTTAAACTAAAGCATAATTTAGATAGTATTTAATACTATAGCGTGATGTGGAACTAAAGCTTGTATTTAAGACGGGACCTACGCACTAAAAAGCTAAAAATAACCGTGTTTGCGTATTATATCATAATCTATACATATAATAAGACTGTAAAAGATCGATTTCTGTACATTGAAGATTTTTATGAAAAATTGTTACAGGGGGTCTTAATTACCGTAATAGAAGCCAAAACAAAAAATTTTAAAATTTTTGTCTGTCTGTCTGTCTGTCTGTCTGTCTGTCTGTCTGTTTGTCCGGGCTAATCTCAGAATCTACTGGACCGATTTTGACGGGACTTTTTTTATTTGACTCAGTATCACCTGGAGAGTAAACTGGGATATAAATAATCACGCCGATGAACTTAGGGGGCAGGCAGGAAATTGAATCTCAGAATCTACTAAACCGATTTTAATGGGACTTTTTTTTATTTGACTCAACATTACTTGGAAGGTAAAGAAGGATAGAAATAATCACGCCAATAGACTAAGGGGGTAGGCAGAAAATTGAATCTCGGAAACTACTGGGCCGATTTTAATGGGACTTTTTTTATTTGACTCAGCATCACTTGCAATAATCACGCCAATAGACTAAGAGGGTAGGCAGGAAATTGAATATCAGAAACAAAGTAACTATGCCACGCGGATGAAGTCGCGGGCGGAAGCTAGTACTTCATATAACTAAAAATGCTGAAATAAAAATCTTTTTTGCAAAAAATAAAATCTAAAACGTAAAACCTCAAAATGTAAAACGGAACCCAAATAGGATCGCTTTGTTGTCTGTCAAGACTCTTTATTGTTATGTTGGATTCTTAATAAAAGATGTTCCATTTAGTATGATAATGGTTTATTGACAGGAGACACAGGAATATACACATCGTAAGACATGACAGGAAGAAGTGAGGCAGAGCGCCGGGAGATCACAGATAATACATAGACTAGTGAAGACCATAATAGTACAACTAAATAGTGATGTTACAACATCCCCCTTGTTGAGTTCAAATTAGACCCCTGACTGACAATTAATATAAGTTATGCTATTTGACTTTATACAAGACAACATGCTTAATTATACTTATGGTTATACTTAAACTTTACTTATGACTTTATTTATAACTTAACTTAATCAATTTCTTCAATTAACCTTCTGGTAGGTTTTACAATACGACCTGACCTAGTTGTTACATTTGAGGATTGTTGAGATGAGGATCCTTGATGCCTAGACTCCTGTCTGTCACCTTCCTCTCCCCTTTGTGACGAGTTGGATTGCATGGGAGGGTTAGCACAATTATGAGAATATTTATGTCTTAAGTGAATTCTATTCCTCCTATACCTAACTCCATTGACATCCTCAACAACATATGATCTATTATTTGACAATCTTTGCTTAACAATAGCTTGTTCCCAGTTGCTACTAGGGTTTCTCTTAAAATAGACATGATCATTATGATGTAACATAGACATTGACTTGGCATTCTTATTGTAGTATTTTGACTTATTTTGATCATTTTTCTTGACAGACTCTTTGTAATCTTTAAATGTTACCACTTTTGGCTTTAACTTCTTATATGACGTTGGAATGTTATCTCTTAAGTTCCTAGACATGAGTAACTGTGCTGGTGATGAAAAATTATTTTTACCTGTATTTCTATATTGTAACAATGCTATGTATGGATCTGATCCATTTTCTTTGCATTTTCTTAGCATGTTTTTTATAATTTTGACTGAACTCTCTGCTTGTCCATTTGACTGTGTATGATATGGGCTAGTAACAACATGTTCTATGTCCCATTCTTGCAAAAAAATTTTGAATTGGATTGACTGAAAAGGAGGTCCACCATCTGAGACTAGTGACAATGGTATTCCATGGCGTGCAAAAATTGACTTTAAATGAGTAATAACATTTTGAGATGTACTGTTTTTATTTAATAATGCTATTTCTATGTATTTTGAGTAATAGTCTGTGACAATTAAATATACTAAACTATCAAAATGCATTAAATCAATACCTACTTGTTGCCATGGGTATTTACAGATTTCAAAATTTTGTAGTGGTTCCTTTTGATTGCTTTGTTTAAACTTAGCACATATAAGACATTGGTCTACTAAATTCTTAATATCACTTGACATATTTGGCCAATACAGAGATTCTTTAGCTAGTTTTAAACATTTGTTTATACCCTGGTGACCTTTGTGAATCTGTTCTAACATTCCTTTGTACATAGACTGTGGTACTATTAATTTTGAGCCTTTGAAAAGTAAATCTTTAATTACATGAATTTCCCCTTGAATATTCCAAAATGGTTTTACCAATGGACTGACATTGTTTTTATTGTTTGGCCATCCTTCATTATAATATTTTTTTAATAATTGCAAGGATTCATCCTTTCTGGTTTCCTGTGCCAATTGTGTACTATATTCTTTTGTAATTGCTAAGTTAGCATACATTAGATTGACATGACAAGACATTTCTGATTCATTTTCAGGTATATAGTGATCTTTCAAGGCGGCTCTTGACAAAGTGTCTGATATAAACATTTCTTTACCTGGGACATGTATAACTTCTAAATCATATTTTTGACAAGTTAACATCATACGCTGTAATCTAGCTGGGACATCATGTAATGGTTTTTTAAACAGATAGACTAATGGTTTATGATCAGTGTGAACTGTGACTCTGTTACCATATACATATTGGTGAAATTTTTCACAACCAAATTGAATTGCTAGCAGCTCCTTCTCTATTTGAGCATACCTTTCTTGGGTTTGAGTTAAAGTCTTTGAACTGTATGCTATAGGCTTATTTTTTTGTAAAATGACTGCACCTAACGCTGACTTTGACGAATCGACTGACAAGACTAATGGAATCTTGGGATTATAATGAGCTAAAACTGGTGAATTTGTAATTTCATCCTTCAGTTTCCTCAGACATTGACTATGATTTTCATCCCAAGTCCAGACTGCATCTTTTTTTAAAAGATTTCTTAACATTTGTGTTTTTTCTGACAGGTTACTTATAAAAGGTCCTAGGTAGTTTATCATACCTAGTATTCTCTGTAACTCTTTGACATTTTGTGGTGTAGGCATGTTGACAATTGCTTTGACCTTCTCAAGATCTGCCCTTGCACCATCTTTACTGAAGACATAACCTAAAAAACATACTTCTGACAGTGAAAATTTACACTTTGACTTGTTTAATTTTAAATTGACTTGACGAGCTCTTTGCATGACTTTATGTAATCTTTCATTGTGAATTGACTCGTTTGGACCATACACTAAAATATCGTCAATAAAAATTAGAACTCCTTCTATATCACCAAATAAATTCATCATGACTCTTTGAAATATTTCTGATGAGGCATTTATGCCGTATGGTAATCTTAAATATTTATATCTACCAAATGGTGTTTGAAAGGTACATAATTCTGAACTATATTCATCTAAACGTAGCATCCAAAACCCTGAAAATGCATCTAAATGAGAAAAACATACAGCCCCTTCGAGCTGAGACCTAATCTCATCAATTGACTTGAGTGGATAATGTTCCCTCATGATATTTTTATTTAAATTTCTAGGATCAAGACAAATTCGTAACTGACCTGAACTTTTTACTGTTACAACGACTGAATTAACCCACTCTGTAGGTTTTGTAACCTTTACTATGACTTGCATTTTCTCCATGCGATCCAACTCCTCACGCAGTTTCCCTTGTAATGCGAATGGGACTTTCCTGGGCGGATCCACACATGGTACTGCATCAGGCTTGAGTTTTAGATGACAGACTGGAGGCAGACAGCCAAGACCCTGGAATACATCATTATATTGTGTATGAATTTGTTCACAAAAGTCTTGTTTTGATACTGAAAAGACACGTTTTATTATACCTAACTTTTCACAAATTGGGAGACCAAGGACATTTGGACACTCTATATCTGGTATTATAAACATTATGTTTTCAACAATGTTCTTATTGTTTAAGCAAAAATTACAAATTAAGTTGACTTTGCCTAAAATCGGAATGGATTTTCCACCAAATCCTGTGACATTTATTTGACATTTGACAAGTGACAATTTTGACAGCTTATTTTGACTTTTAACATTTTGAAATGTTTGTTTTGACAATATATTGACATCTGCACCTGAGTCTATAATGCATTTAACTTTTGTATCTCCTACCAATAAGCTAATTTCCCACGACTGCTTTGAGTGATTCAAAGTATTGACCACTGATGATCCATTGTGTGACTGACTGGACGACTGTGCCTTATTGTGAAATCCCTCAGACATGTGACTGATTTCATCATTGAGACTCTGACATTTTTTCTTTTGACTTTTTGACTGGACATAGGACCTGACTAGACTGACTGACTGACTGACTGGTCTGACTGAGTGACTGACCGTGACTTTTTGACTGGACATAGGACCTGACTGGACTGACTGACTGACTGACTGGTCTGTCTGAGTGACTGACCGTGACTTTTTGACTGGACATAGGACCTGACTGGACTGACTGACTGACTGACTGGTCTGTCTGAGTGACTGACCGTGAGAATGACTATTATGACTTTGACCATTATGACTTTGACTATTCAGCATACCTACGAAATAATCTTGACTACCATTATCTGAATTAAACGATTGCAACTGACTGACTTTTTTATTTTTGAGACAAAATTTAGCAAAATGATTATAAGATTTACATGACCTGCATTGAACTCCTTGAGCTGGACACTTGTAGCGATGAGACTGCCCACAGCGGCTACATGTCTTCGAGCTGCTTGAAGCTGAAGGTGACTCGCGACTGCCTGAAGCTGGCTTGCGACTGCTTGAAGCTGACTTGCGACTGGAAGCTCGCTGTCGACCATCTCCTCGACTACGGCTCCTCCGACTGAGATGCATGACGTTTTCACTGGCGATGCTGCTCCCTTTGACTATTTTCTCAGCATCCTGCTGTGCGACTATGAGCGTCCTCGCTAGCTCTTGCATTCTCTGATAGGTTAAGTCATGTTCTTGCAGTAACCTTTGACGCACATGTGACAAGTCCAAATTGAGGTTTGCAATGAAAATATCTTTGATGAGCGATTCCCTGAGCGTGCCAAACTCACATTCTCTGCTTTTATTCTCCAAATCCGTGAGGAATTCGTCGATGCTTTCGGATTTTTCCTGCTTACGTGTGAAGAACAAATACCTGCACATGGTCACGTTTCTTCTTGGCTCGAAGAATTTGTCAAATTTCGATTTGACTTCGTCAAGCGTGCTCTTGTCTATTTTGAGGTTAAATGTGTTGAATATATTGAGACCTCGTTCTCCAATGCAATGTAACAGAATTGCGATTTTCCGTTTCTCGCTTGACTTATCTAGACCTGTGGCTAACAAATATAAATCGAGTTGTTGCCACCATCTTTTCCACGATTCAGCGTTATTATTCGTGGTATCTGACGAAATATTCAACTGCTTCACACGTGTTTGAAAATTTGTCTCACCATCATGGCTGACGTCCGCTTGGTCCGGCATTTTCTTCGACGACCTCGACTTTTTCTTGAATGACTTCTTCTTAAATGACTTCTGACACCATGTTATGTTGGATTCTTAATAAAAGATGTTCCATTTAGTATGATAATGGTTTATTGACAGGAGACACAGGAATATACACATCGTAAGACATGACAGGAAGAAGTGAGGCAGAGCGCCGGGAGATCACAGATAATACATAGACTAGTGAAGACCATAATAGTACAACTAAATAGTGATGTTACAACACTTAGGAATGCGTGGAGGTTTCGATTTGAAATTAAAACCATATACTCAAGTCGGTGGTACCTTTGTGCTGTGAAAAAGACAACCCTTTAAGTCTACGCAGTCAAAAGATATGGCCTTTTATGTCGCAAGTTTGTACGGAACCCTCGGTGCGCGAGGCCGACTCGCACTTGTCCGTTTTTTTTTCGGATAGTTATTCATCACGTAACTTCTCCCGCTGACTGTCAGTCTTAAACTGACTAAAAGCCATCCATGTTCCTTCTTTTGCCCTTTGTGTCTATTGCCGCGGGATCTCTTTCGAACCACCCGCAACCTTTGCAGGAAGAAAGAGACTCTTTAGGTGCTTTTACAAAAATGTGCTATTCTAAGTTGCTACGAATGCGTTTGACATCCACCAATCATATTCATTGGTCCATATAGCCTAGCACTGATGGAAACGGGTTCCACTAAGCTATATTGTTGATAGGATGCATGTATGCTCTGGTTACGTGCCATAGTTGTGTGCTATAGATGGTCGCAAGTAGAGTAGCTATATGCAGAGCTGAGTACCTGCCTCTCTGCTGTTGATACTTCTCATACCTCGAGCAGTGCAACTTCCCCGCGGCGGCGCATCTTCATGGCTCACCATACTCACTCCGCTATATAGCTTAAAATCAGTGGAAACGGTCACATTGTTTCAAAGCTTAGCTTTCCCCTGCTATTACGCTTGCATATGTCTTGTGGAAAAGCATCCTTAGGGTTGCCCTACATCTATCAGTACGGAATCTCATTATAGCATGCGTCTATCCTTCTCTCAGAACCGTCATTTGCTGGGGCGGGAAACAGAGCCAGAGCGCTATCACACGCGGCAGCACCAACGGTGCTTTTTACTCAGGACTAACTGGGTAATAGGCAGTTGTTTCATGTAAAATTCTGGTAGTCAACTGAAGCTCGAAAAAGGCAAAGGATATTGACAGAACAAAAGACTGCTAATAATGGTCGCTTTGATTTTATAATCCCACAATGTCTAAAAGCAATGTAAGGAGGAGGGATGAAGCACATGTGACTAAAAGAGTGATGGATCTAAATGTTGATGGACGGAGAGCGAGAGGAGGGCCAAAAATAGATGGATAGATTGTGTAAGGAATGATATGAAGGAGAAAGGAGTAAATGATGCCGTGACGTATGATAGGGGAAAGTGGAAGAAGAAAACGTGTTGCGCCGACCCCAACCTTTGTAAAAGCAATACTTCGACTTTCTAAATCTCTCAATCCCCCTGGGATACCTGTATGATTCTGTCCAAAATAATATTTCAATGACAAGAAGTGTTTCTGACGTCACGGGTTCATAAAGGGTAATTTTATTTTTGCACCCCTCATTTCTGAGTCTATATGTGTACAACGGGTAGTGAGTTAAACCATCTACGCAGTACATGTTGTAAAAATGAAAGCGGGTATCATTAAGACTGTTACGCAATTACGGTTCAGGTCTTAATGTTTTTGCAGTTACTAAGTAAAGATGGCGAAACCCTACAATATACACTGAAGCTCGTAGTCTGTCAGATATCGCATGGCCTGAGTTATTTGCTGTAGGACGCGATGAACAGGTGTCCAGTGATGCAATCTACACAGTATCGCATCGCAATTTATACGTGAATGATCGAACCTCGCAGTCGACGACGGCAGGCTGTGAGGAATCGATATTGTTTCCCTTTTAATTCGTTTGTTTTAAGCCTGGGTTTGATGGCATAGATTGAACTTGTTTGCTATTTGTCTAGGCCTTTTACTGAATCTTTTAGATTAAGTGAATATAGGTGAGTTAGACGTTTTGATGATGTAGAAACCCGGCTACAGTTAAATCAAACTGAATTTGCATTCAAACTGCCTTCTTTAAAGGCACAAGTAAAATCACATTATTTACTACATATATAAATATACTGTCCCGATGTTTCAACCTTGTTGCAAGCGCCATTGTGGGAGCTCAATAATAAAACCCGGCCACGAGCGAGTCAAAGTCGCGCACTGACGACGGTTCCGTGCAAACTTCCGACATAAACAGCCATATCTTTTGACTTCAAAGACTTAGAGGGTTAATTTTTTCACAGCACAAAGGGACCTCGGACTTGTGTATACGGTTATAATTTCAACACAATACCTCCACGCGTTCTCGAGATAAAGGGTCTTGATAGACAGACAGACGGATTACGAAGTGATCCAATAAGGGCTCCGTTTCTTCTTTTTGAGTTACGGTACCCTAAAAATCACGGAAGTTATCCCGTAAGTGTCAGTTTCAAAATGATTGGGTTTTTTATATTAAATGGGCCTTTTCTTGACCTCAACAATTTAGTAAGTTTAGTTTTTCGTGTCAAAGGTAAACAAAACAGTAATAATGGGCTGAAGATTATTAAAACACGTTTCGTTGATGGAGAAGATAAAAAAGTCTTAGAAACATAAAACCTTCGGTAAATAACTTAAAGGAACTTAGCGAAGGCCTATCTAATCCATAGCCTAGTCGTCTTCAATGTTGCGCCATAGTCCGCCATATCCCCCGTCACCGCTCCTCCAAGCACGTTGCTTCATAAATCGATTGTAAGCCCTCTTCCGATCCTTAGTGTACTAGACGATTTGTTATCAAGAATTTATTTCACCATGCAGGTTTAAAATGTTTTATTCTCTTTGCCACGAAGCAGGAAGGTTTTTAGGAATGTGTACACAGTTTAAATAACCTCTTTTGTTTACTCATCGATGACTAATTAAGACCAGGGGGCTTAGACAAAGTAACAATTTAAAAACGATAACGAAGTTAGAAATCGTTATCGCTCAGCAGTCACTAATACATTTTCAACTTTATACCCTAGTGCATAAAGTTGAAAATCTATTGACGTTTACATATCGTTTTTGTTTGTTTCGCTCAGCAGTCTTTAATAGATTTTCAACTTTATGCACTAGGGTATAAAGTTGAAAATGTATTAGTGACTGCTGAGCGATAACGATTTCTAACTTCGTTATCGTTTTTAAATTGTTACTTTGTCTAAGCCCCCAGGGGGTCTAAAATGGCGGTTTTAGTAGAATCATAATAGGATAATGATATGAATTCCGTTAAATTTCTTAAATGGTCACAGACGCTGTTAATATTGTGAATTGTCAGTGTGACCATTTTACGAATGGTAACGTAATTAATATTATTATGCTACTAGTTTTTGCCCGCGGCTTAGCTCGCGTTAAATTCGGGGTAACACAGTTCCCCTTTCCTGGTTTGCAGGTACCTGCTACCTGTAATTTTTGCCCTTGTGCCTTATTTATTGTAATAGCAAAGCTAAGTTTTCCCATTTCTTCCCACTTTCTACCTCATTTCTAACTTAAAAAAAATAGCCTATATCCGTCTCCAGAGTCCTAACTATCTTTTACCAAAATTCATCAAAATCGGTTTAGCCATTTAGGCGTGAAGACGTAACAAACACACTTACTTTCGCTTTTATAATATAAGTATAAGGATTATGATTCTGCTAAAACGGTCATTTTAAACCCCCAGGCAATCTGAACAGAGCATTGTTTGGGATTGGTAAGATAATATTCACATAATAAACATGACTTTGAAACTGTCGGTGTACCGACGTCCGACTGTCGTAGTTTGTGAAAATACTTCCAAACTTTGGGCTTCCTAAACAATCTCCGAGACTGCGACTATGTACAGAAAAGTATATTCTATATTAGACCTAGTAGAGGAGTAACTTCTATCATTCTCAGTTAAGATCATAAGGGAAAGTGAGGGGATGGTCCGAGAGTTGTTTGGTTTTATATTTTACGTGGATATTGGTTTTATGGCATGACGTTTGCTAAGTAAGACAGTTAATAAGAGTTGTAGTGCAGATAAACATTTAGGGTAGTAAACGGTGTCACATGTGACTTTGGGTTCCTTGGGATCACCAAGCATTAATTAACATTCTTTTTTAATTTCCTTATATATCAGTTCCGCGTTTTTAGTCAGTAAGGAAGTAAGGGAAAAAATTTGGACGTATTCGGCATAATTCGGAAATCTTCGTCTCGGTTATCGCTTCGCCGTTTGTTGTTGTCGTTCGGAAACGTGAACATTTCTAATATAATTTGTTTGCATTTAGCACGCCAACTCCGTCGAGTTGGAGTAATTGGAACGGCGCAAATCTTTTTGCTTTTGTTCGACTTTATGCATCCTTGACAGTTAGTCTGTCGTCTGCTATATCAACTTTCACAACATCCTGTCGGTGTTCGCTTTCCGACTTAGGGACTAGATAGTCACATATAGCTTGGTAACTTCGTGTTGTATGATACTACGTAGGTGGATAGAGAATAGTGAATCAAAGGAATCGACACGTGTGACCAACCTCTTTGGTTAAAAAACATCAAGACCTTTGTCCTTGTATAGATAATTGAATCCTCACTTGGCCAAAGCTGCTAATGGTATTCATATGATATTGTTAAGAGCAGCGTAACATTATATTGACCTACTTATTCGATACAGGTATAACAACTACTCCTGAACTCCGTAGCATATTGATTTTACGTCGAACGCTAATATTTGTTGATTGGTATACTTCGTACATTATTTATTTGCCGTAGGTACATACAGTGCAATATTGATCCTTTTTCTCGGAATCGTACGAGGACGAGTATTCCAACATTCTACGTAGAATATAAAAGCTTGCTGGCTGTCTCTTTGCGCTCGATTCTTGGAAAACGGCAACGTGAATTAGACTGAACATTTTTTGTTATGTAATGTCAGAAGTATATACATTATAATCACACAAATTTCCTTGCATATATGATAAAATAAGTAGAAGAATATTAATTCTGTTTGGTATAAGTTTAATATATTCTTTTTGGCACGTTCCACAAAGCTTTAATTTGATTGCATCAGCAGTTGAATTAAGACACAAAGCTAAGGGGTGGGATAGAATTCTGACAAAATAAGAAATTGTTTCGTTCACTAGATTAAGGATTACAGTTACTGTTTTCACTGTATCATGGTGCGGGTGACATTAGTAAAATGTACCATTCCTCTCCAATCTGGAACGTTACCTCGATTTCTGACCAACTGAAAGCCTTTAAGGCTATACCCTGAATGTTATAGCCGTAAAGGACTACCCACAGACATGTTTAATGATGGGATGTATTACTATGAAGCACCAAACATATCTTTTAATCTAATGTCACCCGCACCATGCTACAGCGAAAATAGTATAGTTAAATCAGGAAACCGATATAAGTAGTTGGATTGTTTTTAAATATTAAAATGATTCTTCGATATACGACATATTTTAAAAGACCTCTCCTATTTTAGAATTCCTTATTTCTTATTTATATTACCTACAACAAATCTTATCCTCCAAGAATAGAGTATGTTCCACCTGCTCCAGTAGGTACAGCAGGGGACCTAGAATTCCCGCTTTAGCAGAACCGTAATTACCATTACCATAACCTGATGGATATTATTATTAATACGCGTAACGGTAAAATTCTTAAAAATCGTTACAGATGCAGTTATTTATTATAAATTGTCACTTGGTGCTTATTTGACGAAAAATATTTTTTATAAATAAATTATTTTAATATTAAATTATATTAATATCAAATATATAATATTTTTTAATTGAACTTTTTAAGCTTTAGGATTTTTTTAAAGCAGTTATTTTAGGCTACTTGGTATCCGTTTACCTGGACCTTTATCAACCTGAAAAACGCTTCTGATGCTGCAACAAACTTGGGCCCACTAGCCCAAACTTAATAATATAGATAGGTGGATAAGAAGAAAAAGACACTTTTATTTATTTATAAATAGGAAAATCAACACCTATAATAATTGTATAAATTAATAACACAGCCACTTACAAGTTCTCACGAGTAAAAAAAACAGATAAAGTACTTAGTAGAATTCTTAGGATCACT
Source organism: Ochropleura plecta (assembly GCA_905475445.1). Lineage (NCBI taxonomy): Eukaryota > Metazoa > Arthropoda > Insecta > Lepidoptera > Noctuidae > Ochropleura > Ochropleura plecta. The sequence goes on along the minus strand of FR997738.1, from coordinate 7,912,358 downwards.
ATCAAAAATAATAAAAATAAAAGAAATCTAAACAACGTCTATCTAACAAACGTTCAGCCGAGTTAAACTTAGCATCTCACTTTTCTGAATTAACTAGTAGTACATAGATCAATATGATAATTTTGTTTACCAAGAATTAATTTAAACGTTGTGTATATTTAATACAGACATATTGTAATAAACGTCTGACCACGTGGAGTTTAATAAAAACTAAACATCTGCTCATCCCGCAAGGTGTGAGCGTCTCAAGGAAACGGGTTCCTTTCAAATGTTAGCAGACGGCACATTACGGGATACCGAGTTGTCACCTTGAATGTTTCATCGCCTTACGATCGGATCTGCGGTTCTTTGCTAGTCTTATTAATGTTATTAGGGTTCTTTACTGTGACCGTAGTTAAGTTATCAATTTGGATTCGGCTTGAGCTGGTCAAAAACAGCTTTTATCTCCGTGTATAAAAGCGAAAAGTTAATAATTTTTTGTTTTATTTTTTTTAAAAAAACCTTGCCCTTACACTAGGGATTTCTTCTGTGTCGTGCATGCGTTTACAAACATTAAACACACAAACAGCCAGACTCGGAACAACTATCTGTGGGCCATACAAATATTTGTTCCGTTCGGGAATCGTACCCGCGACATGCAGCACAGCAGTCGATCGCTCAGCCACCGCGCCAACCGTGTCGTCATTTGCCTAATTTATTTATGAATTAAAAAGAGTGAAATAAATTATTTATTTTAAATTAATATAACTGAATCACCAGCTTTTTTAAACTAACATGGTTTTAAGGACTTATTCACTTACCCTTAATGCCTTGTTTTTTTGGAATAAACAATGACACTCAATTACGAGTGATAGACGGAACGAGACGAAGAAAATCTTAATCCAATACATGTTACTACTTGGTGGAGAATCGTGTTGTCTAGTGTCACACGTCCACCTGGTAGGTAGCTTTTGTGTGTCAATATCGAAAATGTTCGGTACAGTTTTGTATGAAAATATTCCCTACTAGCTTCCGCCCGCGACTTCGTCCGCTTGGCATAGTTATTTTGGGCTAACGCTAACTTTAACCTGCGTGATGAAAAAAAATATCTTTATGTCCTCTTTTCTTCCCTCTTTCTAAAAAATTAGCCTATGTCTGTCTCCAGGGTCCCAACAATCCCTGTACCAAAATTCATCAAAATCGGTTTAGTCATTTAGGCATGAAGACGTAACAAACAAACAAACTCACTTTCGCTTTTATAATAATTATTAGTAAAGATGTTTGCTCTATCGCTTCTTTTAAATCTCTTTGGGAATAAATCCTGTATTTGTTTTTATTCGGACATGCGACTCTAGTCCGGATCCGACTCATCATCATAATTATTATCAGCCTGTGTTAATCCACTGCTGGATATAAGCCCTCACCAATGACTAATCCGACTGTTCGCTTTTATTTTAAGGACATGAGCCTTCTCTTCTTTATAAGTATGGGTGTAAGCATTTCTTCTATTCTTATTTATTTAAACTTCATGTACAATAGTGGTACATAGGCGGACTTAATGCCATAAGGCATTCTCTAACAGCCAACCTTTGGGTAAAATACTACAACATTGTGGTAAGGTACAAATTTTTTATTAAAATATATACAGGGTGTCCCGAAACTCAACGTCAAGCGGGCACGGGGCGATAGGCTAGGTTATACTAGTTCTGGTAAAAATAAAAAAATATAATCTATGTTACTTGGTTAAGTGGTAAAAGGAATACTTTGATAATGTTTGAAAATCCACACCTTTGATCACATATTTAGGTGCTGTGATCACAAATTTCTTAATTTCGCAGTGTTTTTTTTTTACCGTAATCCCTAATAACTATGCCATTGATTGCAGTCACAAATGCAATAGTAATTATTGTCAGTTTAGTAAAAAAAAATAGTTTTATTGAGTCATGCTTCAAAAACATTTTATCAGATAACTTTGACAAATCATATTTAAAATAAAATGTACTATAGTACCATGGGCAAGTTATTTAAAAAAATGGCCCATTTAATCAAGATTTCGAAATGGTACAACACGTACTACTTATCTTTACATAAAAAATATTATTGCTTACTTACTTGCAAAAGGACCTTATTTCGAAAAAGTTTTTTAGCTGAATAATTGTAATTTCGTGTACAAAAAGATATGCTTCGATATTGTGTAAGCGAGACAGACATATGAGTTAGAGTGAGATAGAGAATGACACTGTTCCAAGTTCATTAAGAGACACAGAGACGACAGAAATTTTATAAAAAAAAAAATAAGTACGATATTATGATACCTTGTTATTGGTATTATTACAAAAGTTAATCATAATGAAACAATAGCAAGAATTGTAATACATTTATTTTTTCTTTAAAACTAAATTAAATGTTCAAATTGTTTGCCTTCGGCACGAATACAGGCTCTACATCGTCTCATAAAAGATCTTTTCACTAGACGTGCGTATCTTCTTGTGTTTATTTCTTCTGCTGTTTCAGCAATTCTTTGGCGTAGTTCCGTCAGATTTTCTATAGGTTTTGAATAAACTTTTTCTTTTATGCAGCCCCAGTAAAAAAAATCAAGGGGGTTTAGGTCCGGAGACCGAGGGGGCCACAAAATTGAACCAAGGCGTCCGATCCATCTATCGGGATATTCCCTATTTAGGTAATCTCGGACCGGACGAGCATAGTGCGCTGGGCAACCATCTTGTTGAAACCACATATCTCTGTAAATGTTGAGTGGCACGTCTTCTAACAGAGTCGGCAAATCGTTTTGCAGAAACTCTAGGTAATTGTTGCCATTTAAGTTTTCAGGCAGCTCAAATGGTCCGATAACTTGCCCATTTAAAATTCCGGTCCACATATTGACTTTGAATTGATATTGGGAGCGATCTTCCCGCATTAAATGTGGGTTTTCTATGTGCCAACCATGTAGGTTGTGTAAGTTTAAATAACCGTCTTTTTTAAAGGTCGATTCGTCCGTCCATAAAATTTTGTTTAGAAACTGCGGATCTTCACGAATTTTCGCTAACATCGTTCTGCAAAACTCGATCCTAGGTGCGTAGTCACGAGGCAGCAAACTTTGTACACGTTGTACATGGTACGGGTGATAGTCACATCGCTTTAAAATTCGTTGAGCTATACTTTTCGGTATTCCAGTAGCTCTTTCTATTGCACGTAATGAAGTGCTGGGATCGTTTTCGACTTCATTTAAAACGACGTCTTCTTCGTATCCTCGTGGCCTTCCACCAGCCGTATGTGCACTTGGCAATCTTCCTTGCGAATATGACTGGTGCACGTTGATGAAAACGCGGTGATCTGGGTGACGCGCCGCATTTGGATATCTTTCGCGATATAATCTGGCTGCGGCAGAGGCATTACAGTGGCACTCACCGTAGATAATATGCATGTTCGCATATTCTTGCGCGGTGTACACAAATGGCATGTTGTCAAACTTTTTTACTATACAGCAAAACAGTCGGCAGCACAATAAATAATCGAGTCCAGGAAAATAGCCAAAATTGTCAACACAAATGCGATATCAAGTCCAGGATAACACAAGCCAAAGTCGTCAACACAAACGTGATATCAAGTCCGGGATAAAACAAGCCAAAGTCGTAGTACGAAAGTTTCACGATTACGGATAGATGCGCAGTAAACGAAAGAACAAAGCGTACTAACTGATAATAACCAATATTCAATTGACTAATTTCCAGTGACATAAATATCTTTTTTTTTTTATGAATGGAATCTCGCAGTTCAACCAAGGAGGTTGTCGTCTGCTTAACCGGGCGAATCCTGTGGGTGCCTTAAAAATTAAGACCTCCAGCCAGGGTATAAACTTATAAACTAAGCGACTACACGCTAAGGGCACCCCCTGTGGGGTACGAGCCTCGGCTTAGGGCGTCGCTGAGGGACAGCAAGGGACAGGCTGGATCTGAGTGATATTATTTATGGACTATTTTAACTTACTGGCTCAGCAGCGCGGGCTGGCTCTTGCAAGGGACGGGTGGGCATCAATATCTGTCTCGCTTTCTCTAAAAATAAATTTTCTGTCGTCTCATTCTAATGAACTAGGAACAGTGTTATCCTCTGTCTTACTCTAACACATTTGTCTGTCTCGCTTACACTGTAGTGAAGTACACCTTTTTGTACGAAAGTACAATTCAGGTAAAAACTTTTTCGAAATAAGGTCCTTTTGCAAGTAAGTAAGCAATAATATTTTTTATGTAAAGATAAGCAGTACGTGTTGTACCGTTTCGAAATCTTGATTAAATGGGCCATTTTTTTAAATAACTTGCCTATGGTACTATGGTACATTTTATTTTAAATATGATTTGTCAAAGTTATCTGATAAAATGTTTTTGAAGCATGACTCAATAAAACTATTTTTTTTTACTAAACTGACAATAATTACTATTGCATTTGTGACTGCAATCAATGGCATAGTTATTAGGGATTACGGTAAAAAAAAAACACTGCGAAATTAAGAAATTTGTGATCACAGCACCTAAATATGTGATCAAAGGTGTGGATTTTCAAACATTATCAAAGTATTCCTTTTACCACTTAACCAAGTAACATAGATTATATTTTTTATTTTTACCAGAACTAGTATAACCTAGCCTATCGCCCCGTGCCCGCTTGACGTTGAGTTTCGGGACACCCTGTATATATAATATAATTTATTTTCTAAACTAAAAAAAAATACTCATATACGTAATAAAACATAAAAAAAGAGAAACTTAACAGTAATTAGTTTGACTTGGTAGGCAGACCTAAATAATGGTTACGAACTTCTCTATAATGTTTTCAATTCTTTTGTTGTTGAACAACTGTCACACTGGTGTTCATCTACCTGTGAATCTCACGAGTGAACACTTCAATCTAACGAATACATGTGTATAGTACACACGAAGACATATCAACCTGTACAAAACCAGTTTATGCTGATCTCTTAACAACGTATCGTACACCTTGGATTTCCCGTACGATGAGAGATCCGCATAAACTGGTTTTGTATAGGTTGATGTGTCGTCGTGTGTACGTAGTAGCTCTCTTTAAACTTACTTTCTGTGCTTCTGCTCATCCAGGTGGAATAATATGAAGAGACGGAGTCGGGACTATAATAAATATAAAATACTCACAGACTTCAAACATTCCTCATGTCTACCAAAACGTCAAAGCTCTACAGAAACTAATAATTCCCATCGTAAAGTGGAAGAAAAATTCACATTTCTTTCACAAACGCCAATAACACGTAGAATCGTGACAGAAGAGTGATATATGTAGTGAATGATCACAGAAAACACTTCACACTAATATGACTTCAATCACTTCGCAAAAAGCTCTGAATTAGCGTAGAACGACAACTCGAATGTAATTTTAGTAACACAGTAAAGTGCCAATATAAACATGTGTTATTTTTAACTCGGTGCTGAAAGAATAACTGTAGCATAACATGGACATGCAGAATACATAAATGTGTAAAGCGTGACCTAAATTTGTATTTTTTTTATTGTGTAAAGTCGCATCGGTTGCGGGTTGCTGTTAATATTCATATCAGTTTAAACATTGATGTTATAAAATAGCACATGCGTCATTTTTGCGATAAAAATCTGATACAAATATAATTATTCCGGCAGAAAAATAAAATTTTGTAAGATTTTAGCGTAACACGATTAGTTTTGCTGCTGCGTTGTCTAGCGGTTGCAATTACTGATGAGCATGAGGGCCTGGGTTCGATTCCCGGCTTGGGTACACCGTTTAAGTGATATTGATTATTCCACTATGAATTACTTAGCAACAGCCGGTAGTTTGGATACCCCGGTTCGTGGCTATAGGCTCGGAATTTTGCATTTACGGAGGAGTCATCTCTGCTTAACCCGTCGGGAATAACAGGCGTGATGCAATAAGATACAAGTAACCTATATCTAGAAAATTTTATAAACACAGTACAGTACAGTATCTGGTGTTATACCGCATCTTTTCGTTTCATCGTTTTACAAGTGTTGGTGTTTCTCCGCGTAGACGCGAGTTTGACACCGTGAGTTTTTAGTAGCTTGCCTTTACGTTGCGACTTTGCAGCAACGTAAACGTCACGTCGAAGTGACGTTAACTTTGCGTTCAGCGGATGTAAAGATCGCCACTAGAGACTCGCGACGTCAACGTTGCGTCTACTCAGCGACAACGTTGCACAGACGTAGGAAAAACGCCAACGCTCGTAAAACGACGACAGTGACACAGCAGCCTTAAGGGCAGCCGGGATTTAATTTTAATAAACGCACACCTTGAAACTGTCTTGCAAAATGCAAAAATCGTAAGAAATATTGAATTGCACGGGCTACCCTGGCGCTTCTCAGTTTAAATGAAAACAATAGCGTCGTATGATCAATCGTTCGATCGGAATGTGTACATAGAGTATTACATTATGTGACGGCTTGTTAGAACTTAGTGTATTGTAGAGCCAACAACCTTGAAGGAGAAATAAAGGTCACGTGTTTCCTGAGAAATGACAGCGTGTTGAGGATCCCGTTTGGGATTCTCGTCAAAATTATGGGTCTATTTCTACGAATATTTTATTGAAGTATGTCCTTAGTACTTTTTTTGCGGAAGCGAAATCATCAAACAAATTCCCCCCCTCTGGGCGGTACGGGGGGGGGGGAGTGTCAGACTTGTACGGACTAAAATCCACCCATGTTCCTTCTATTGCCGTGTATTTTTTGGGGCCGCGGTATCTCTTTTGAACAACCCGCAACCCTGGCAGGCGGGGGCCTCTGGGCCTTAGTGCCTTAACTCATCTTAAGGGATCAGTATAAATTTTATTTCCGTGTAACGTTCAAACATGACATAGCACCACGCCTTTTACCCAAGAACAGTTAGGCAGAGGCCTACCTAATATTTAACCCATATTTCGCCAACTAACTCGTTAAGTCCCATGTAATAGGGACTGAACTTAATGCCATCACCCAGACATAATTCTAGACTCCAAAGTTGCTAATGAGAAATTCCTGATGTAAAACCTTACTAACAATTTGTTCGACCCCAGAATCGAACCAGGACAATAACGAGGTTGTTACGTATTCCTAGTTCGGACAAAGCATAGCACTAAATGAACACTTACTTTATTTTCAGGGTTGCGTATCCTAAAAAAAATAAACGGAACCCTTATTGGATCACTTTGTGGTCCGTCTGTCTGTCAAGACCCTTTATCTCGGGAATGCACGAGTTGATATTAAAACTATATACTCAAGTCTGTGGTCCCTTGGAGTTGTTATTATGTATTTGATTTGAACTTTTATACAAAAGGATATATTTTTAAAAACTTATTCCCTACTAGCTTTTGCCCGCGGATTCGCTCGCGTTAAATTCGGGGTAACACAGTTCCCCTTTCGTGATTTGCAGGTATCTGCTACCTGTAGTTTTTGCCTTTGCGCTTTATTTATTGTTATAACAATGCTTAGGTTTCCCTTTTCTTCCCTCTTTCTCCCTCATTCCTAACACTTTTTTTTAAATAGCCTATGTCCGTCTCCAGGGTCCCAACTATCTCTGTACCAAAATTCATCAAAATTGGTTTAGCCATTTGGGCGTGAAGACGTAACAAACAAACAAACTCACTCTCGCTTTTATAATATTATATAAAGTAAGAATTGTATAAAAGCACCAAACTTATGTTCTTGCTTATGGTTATGTTTTATTTTCTGGTAGACTAAATATTGGCCTCCGTGAACAACTGTACACACGACGACAGATCAACCTATACAAAACCAGTTTATGCTGATCTTTCAACTACGAATCGTACGCCGTAGATTTCCCGTACGACGAGATATCCGCTTAAACTGGTTTTGTATAGGTTGATCTGTCGTCGTGTGTACATAATTTGAAAACAATAAGCAATTGCCCGCCATTGTCTTTAACTTAAAAACGCTACACGTGAAGGTTTTTGCCTATCAATTAATTATGTTAATTTACTAAAACTCATTGAAAAACATGCATTGTTTTGTTACAGTTCTGTAAATACGAATGAAATCTAGACAAAGTTAAGAGCAGGTCTGACACCTTAACAATGAAAAAATATAGTCGAGTATGCGTATGATAAAACAAAATATAGTTAAATATTCCTAAAATATATAAAATGATTGAGATGTAACATTCCTAATAACCACACAACCCTATTTATATTATTTACTAGCTTTTGCCCGCGGCTTCGCTCGCGTTAAATTCGGTAGCGCCTTATTGATTTGTAATAGCAACGCTATGTTTTCCCGTTTCTTCCCTCTTTCTCCCTCATATCCCACTCATTTAAAAAAAAATAGCCCATGTCCGTCTCCTGGTTCCCAACTATCTCTGTACCAAAATTCATCAAAATCGGTTTAGCCATTAAAGCGTGAAGAGGTAACAAACAAACAAACTCACTTTCGCTTTTATAATATTATTAAGTAAGGATTTATATACCTACACGAGTTATATTTACATTTTCAAATATTTCTTAAAAATAATAAACAAAAAAACGTTTCAATAATAATTATTATTTTCATTGTTAAAATCACTTGGTATTTTTTCAAAATTATTACTTATTTCTCACACATTATGTATGGTTATTAATTTTACAATACAGTTTACACCGGAGAAGCGGAAACACTAGTACAAGCAAATCTTAGCTTAAAAGGTGGCTCCAATCTTAACAATTTTATTGTATTTACTCAGGATGAAACAATCATTTTTTTTATTATAAGTATATTTTTTTTTAAAGTTGCTTCACTATAATATTAGTTAAAACCACGCATATGTAATGTAAGGGTATTCTAATTATAATGGCAACCTTATTTCATCGACATTGTCAATTTGATGGACATAAATGTTTGTTTCTATAATTGAAATGTTCTGTTTTGTGCTACAGGTTATTGTGTACGCAAAGAGATCTTATATATGTACTTTTTATAATTGGAAAATAAAGTGACGAGACTCAGCTAACCGTATTTTATCTTCCAAATTAAACATGTACCTATGCAAAATTTCGGCTCACTCGGGAATTGGGTCAAATTTAACTTCTAGTTTTTTTTTACATAGTTACACGTGAAGCTAATTAAAGCATGTTTAAAATAACGTTTGGCATCGAACATCTTTGTATTTTTAGTGATGACAGCATATTTGTTTTTTTTTAAATAAAGAATTTAATAGCATTAATTTATAAGTATTTTTTTAAACTTTTGTTATCATTATCTTACTTCATACTATAATATTATAAATGCGAATGTTTGTAAGGATGGATGTTTGTTACTCTTTTACGTCAAAACGGCTGAACGGATCTTGATGAAATTTGGCACAGATGTAGATTATCGTGTGGAATACCACTTAGAATACTTTTTTTTTCGATATCACGCGGGCACGCGGGGCGCGGCCGCCAGCTAGGATCTTTATAATCTTTCTCAAAGGATTGACCTACACAATCGTACATAAAAAATCGCGAAAGTGGAAAGAGGGACGGAGGTCTTTGCCCTGCAGTGGGACAATATAGACTTATAATAATGTGTAAATAGGTATGTATATTCTGAATAATCTACCTATAGAAAATCCGCAATGTAGTCACATTGTCAACACATATCGACATGGCTGACTCAGTGGCTGCGCGATAGACTACTGCACTGCGTGTCGCGGGTTCGAATCCCGCACGGAAAAAAAAATATATGAACCATAGGTAGTTCTTTCGGGTCTGGTTGTTTGAGTAACGCACCCGCGATACAGGAGAAATTTCAAGTGCGGGGAAACGATTATAGATATACTAGCTGTGCCCAGCGATTTCACCCGCTGCTCACTTAGGGGTATGAAAAATAGATTTTGGCCAATTCTCAGACCTACTCAATATTCATATAAATAAATCCTTACTTAATATTATAAAAGCGAAAGTGAGTTTGTTTGTTTGTTTGTTACCTCTTCACGCTTTAATGGCTACACTGATTTTGATGAATTTTGGTACAGAGATAGTTGGGAACCAGGAGACGGACATAGGCTATTATTTTTTAAAAAAGAGTGGGATATGAGGGAGTAAGAGGAAAGAAACGGGAAAACTTAGCGTTGCTATTACAAATCAATAAGGCGCTACCGAATTTAACGCGAGCGAAGCCGCGGGCAAAAGCTAGTAATAATAATAAATAAATATCTTGGGACAACTCACACATGGCTATCTGATCCCAAGCTAAGCAGAGCTTGTGTTATGGTAACCAGATAACTGATATACATACCTACTTATATAATTTATAAATACATACATATTATAGATAAATCACACCCAGACATAGAACAAACAATCATGCTCATCACACAAAGTTTGTCCTGGGTGGGAATCGAACCCACGACCTCCGGCTCAGCAGTCAGGGCCACGTACCACTAGACCAACAGGCCCGTCATATAAAATTTCATAAGAATCGGTCGAGCCGTTTCGGAGGAGTATGGGAACGAACATTGTGACACGAGAATTTTATATTAGGCTAGCTGTGCCCGGCGGTTTCACCCGCTGCTCAGCTCCTTTTCTAGAGAAGGGTATGAAAAATAGATGTTGGCCGATTCTCAGACCTACCCGATATGCACACAAAATTTCGTTGAATCGGTCCAGCCGTTTCGGAGGAGTATGGAAACGAACATTGTGACACGAGAATTTTATATATTAGATGTATTAATATATACATCTAATATATAAAATTCCCGTGTATTTTCAATTAACAACCGTATTCCACGCTCAATTATGATGAGAGATTTCGTCGTCAATTTAAACATAATAAAACTGAAAGCAATTTGTAGTGAAAGGTCATGGAGAGTGACCATAAATAGAAGGGCTTATCCTCTAGCATAATGCAAATACGTAGACAGCTCACTTAAAACTGGTTGCCAACGTGCTTTAACTCATATAAAATTAAGGTAATAATTGTATTTACTACCTGCGCCCCGCAGCTTCACCCGCTTTAACCGGGAAAAAATAGCCTATGTATTAATCCACAATATAAGCTATCTTGATACTAAATTTCACCAAATCTGTTTGACCGTTTGAGTGTGAATGAGTAACAAACATACACACATACAAACATTTGCCTTTACAATATTAGTGTGAAAAGCACAGTTACGTCACATACATTTAACATGCAAGAAATAGTCTTATTAGGTAAGGGACATGACAGACGGTATACGTTCACCACAATTGACTTATATTAGGTCCTTACATATGAAATTGGCGTTTTTCGTACTGGCCACTTTAATCACGAATTTCTCCTCTTTGGTAAGGAATTCCAAATTCAAATTTGTACAGCTATTTACTCATGTATTTGTGCTTCGATGACCGTCATTCATTTGTTTTTTTTCTTCTGTTTTTTCTGTTTGCGTCACTCATTTTACAAAATGGAAAATTTAAAATATCGCATTATTTACGAGTACGAGTTCCGCCGTGGCACTAGTGCTGCGGAAACGACTCGAAGGGTGAATGATGTGTATGGCGGTCATGTTGCAAAAGAAAACACAGTTCGTTTTTGGTTCCAACGTTTTCGTTCTGGAAATTTCGACCTGCAGAACAAGCCCCGTGGACGGCCTGAGACCCAAGTTGATAATGGAGAATTGAAGGCTATTGTGGAAGCGGACCCATCGCAAACCACGTCCGAGTTAGCTGCAGGCTTCGATGTTAGTGATAAAACTGTTTTAATTCACTTGAAGCAAATTGGGAAGATTAAAAAGCTTGAAAGGTGGGTACCTCACGAATTGACTGAAGCAAACCGGCAAACGCGCGTCGACTGCTGCGTTACATTACTGAACCGGCACAACAATGAAGGTATTTTAAACCGAATCATTACCTGTGATGAAAAATGGATTCTTTACGATAATCGGAAGCGCTCAGCGCAATGGTTGGATCCTGGCCAGCCAGCCAAATCCTGCCCCAAGCGAAAATTAACCCCAAAAAAGTTACTTGTAAGCGTTTGGTGGACTAGTGCCGGTATTGTTCATTACAGTTTTCTCAAATCTGGCCAGACTATTACAGCTGATGTCTATTGTCAGCAATTACAAACCATGATGGAAAAGCTAGCGGCTAAACAACCAAGGCTGGTCAATCGCTCCACGCCACTGCTGCTTCACGACAACGCCAGACCACACACTGCGCAACAGACGGCTACCAAATTAGAAGAGCTTGAATTGGAATGTCTTAGACATCCTCCGTACTCCCCGGACCTTGCTCCAACAGATTACCATTTTTTTCGCAATTTGGATAACTTTTTGCAAGGGAAAAAATTCAACTCCGATGGGGCAGTCCAAATCGCCTTCAAAGATTTTATTGATTCCCGTCCGACTGGTTTTTTTAGTAAAGGGATCAATGAACTACCTATAAGATGGCAAAAGTGCATTGAAAACAATGGTTCATACTTTGATTAATTAAATATATTATATTAAAAAATATTCGACTTTTTGTTCCTTCCATACAAAACGCCAATTTCATATTACATAAGGACCTAATATTACTGCTCTGAAAAACGATGAAGTAGATAGATACACTTACACACGCTTAACGAGCTGTGCCCCGGCATGCGTTGCAATGCAATTTTCTACATTTCTACCTACCCTACCTACCTACCTACCCTACCTACCCTACCTACCCTACCTACCCTACCTACCAAATAGAACGTGCGTCGTCAAAGGTTGTATCAAAATAACCTCTTGTTTTTTTTTTGTTCGTATATTTTAATACTTATTCTGCTATTCGGCACGGAGACAAATTAAAAAAATCAATCTCATGATTTGATTCGCGCACTAAGGTTTCCGTACCTATAAACGGCCATATTTTTTGACTGCGTAGACATGTTAGATTGCTCACAGCTCTAAGGGACCAAAGACTTAAAAATATGACTTATAATTTCAACTCGATACCACCACGCGTTCCCGAGTTAAAGGGTGTTGACAGATAGATGGACAACAAAGTGATCCAATACGGGTTCCGTTTTTTCCTTTTAAGATACCCCAAAAAGCCTTAAAAAAATCTAAGCTGCAAAAGAAAAAAAAAATGTAATCCTATACTGAAACCATTGAAGCGACCTACAACTCAGCATTTTTAATCTGTGGTAGAGCTGGTACTGTGCTTTCCGATGCAAAACATGATGAAAAAGAGCCTTATATTCGCGAGTTTTGCAACTTGTGTAAACAAAAACACTTATTCATGAACGCCTAACAGTGAGCGTGACTAAAAGTTTCTGTGCAATCCTACACGTGTGGGTTCAATAAGTACATATTACTAGCTTTTGCCCGCGGCTTCGCTCGCGTTAAATTCGGTATAACATAGTACCTACTACCTGCAGTTTTTGCTCTTGCGCCTTATTGATTTGTAATAGCAACGCTAAGTTTTCCCTTTTAAATAAAAATTAGCCTATGTCCGTCTCCTGGTTCTCAACTATTTCTGTACCAAAATTCATCAAAATCGGTTTAGCCATTAAAGCGTGAAGAGGTAACAAACAAACTCACTTTCGCTTTTAGAATATTATGTATATAAGTAAGGATTACGTGGTGGGTATGGAAGAAATTAAAACGCTACCAATTAGCAATGATATCTTTATTTAATACAAAGCACTTATAACTCAGTCACAAATTCATTACTGATCAATATTAACTTAGATCACTAAAGATCCACAACTTTTTGGAACCTTTTTACAGATTCACAGTAAAACATCCTAGGATTAGTCTCACTCTCAAATAACCACAAAATGACAAAATAATGTAAATGTACCGTATACTTAGAAATAATTATATCTTATCCTAACTGGAGACCACCAATTGTTTACAATCTTTACATAATACTTTTGCTTAGTCCACGTTCGTTTATCTGAAAAATCTTGAAACCTGTAAAAATATATAGTACCTACCTCTTTACATTTGGTCCGCCTAGCCATGTTATAAAAGTGAAAATGTGAAACTACGGTTAACTAACATGTCATACATGTACTTGCGTATTGTGCACTACTATTAATAGTCCCAACTTGTAATCAATGCGAACGGTTAATACAACAAGCGTTGTGATTTCCACATGCGACATTGCCCGCCATTCAATAGAACCAGAGCACAGAAGGATCACATGATTATCGATAGTGTGCTGAATTGAAGACTGGCTTTTTTTGCGGGTGGGAAATCATCAAATAACTTCCCCCGCTCTGGACGGAGCGGGGGGAGTGTTAGGCTTGTACTGTTTAAAATCCACCCATGTTCCTTCTATTGCCCTTTACGTTCCGGGGCCGCGGTATCTCTTTCGAACAACCCGCAACCCCGGCAGGGTTGAAGACTTGCTGTGTCTACATTTTTTCACCAGTAGTACAGTATTCTTTACCATCGTCCTTTACCTTCCCGTTCCCCTGCCTGGAGTTCCAGTCCAACATGATGCAATTGAGTGCTGTAATTTGTTAGTGTGTATTCGTAATTGAAAGAAGATAAAATACTTTAAAAATATATTTTAGTTGTTAATTTATCAATGCATGTCATACACTTCCTACGTTATTCTCTTCTCTATTTTTGTAATAGTAATTGAGTTTGGCTATCGGTTGCGGTAAACTCAATTCAATGACGGTTGATTAATAATTATTTCACGCCAAACCTACGGATTGCCTTAAAGAGATGTCAGCAAAACAGAAGGGCCTGCTATGGCCACCGCCTACCGGGATTGTGGGATGTTCGAAAAAGATACCGCAGCCCCGCAACATAAAGGGCAAAAGAACATGAGTAGGATTTAGGTGGGGTTGATCAGTAAAAGTCTGACACTCCCCCCGCTCCGACCAGAGCGAGGTTATTTGATGACTTCCCATCCGCAAAAAAAGCCTACGGATTGATAGTAACTCTTGTTCAACATTATACTTCTGAACATTATGATTCTGTGGTGTTATATTGTTTACCTACCCATTTTACGACTACGCAATCAAAGTGTTTAGCTACAGTTTCTATGTAATATCTCTATATGTTATATGGGACATAGGACACATTGAAAAATCCTGAATTTATTTCGCGAACTTAAAGATCGTTTCAGAAACTATCCGAAATGTTACGATTTAAGGGGGCAGCGCCCGGGAGGCTTATAAAATTTTCTTACTTTTTTGTAGTTCAAGTGTGAATTTGTACTTATATTGTACAAACTATGACTTGCGATTGTAATAAATATGACTTTACCGAGTTTCTTTTTATCCTACAAGTGTGCAAATACATATAATACGACGACGGAAACGAGTACAGTACTAATAGCAATATCCTCTCCAGCGTCCGTTTTGTATCGTTCAATTTTATTGGACTGCTAGAGAAGGGAAGGTACTGATACTGGTTCGGGTCGATATGATTCAGTACAGCCGAGCGGCTGAATCGAATGTGGAATATTTTGTGTACATTCGGGAAAAAGCAAACCGGTTCGGTTTGGCTAGAATTGTGCCAAACCGACTCAAACATTAACTCAGTAGCAACAAATGTCGAACGTATCGTAATTTGTCAATCGGTACGAGATGTATTGCTGTGTCGTTGTGGAATGTCATAACATATTTAAAGGGCAATAATAACGCGTGGCAATTTAGGAGTTTTTTTTTAAATTACTTACTTGTTAAGAGGGTCGAGTTATAACTGTATAGAGCCATATTTGTTACGGTCACGAATCATATTTTTATCACCATATTATACAAAATTATAATGTAGGATTGTATAATTAAAAACTACATGTTGCTGTAATGCTGCTTATACCTGTAATGGGCGTACATACCAGCACTTTTATATAATTTTAATTGCTTTCTGTTCATTCTTAGTATGTACTGTTATGTAGCAAATAAATCATCAAATAAACATACAACCTGACACTGATAAGCAAATCGTAAAAAAATAAAGAAAATTTGAATTATTGCGAGATAACCCCGGCGCTTCCACCTTAAGGATTGAACATCAGAGTATTCCTAACTTGTGACACTTGAAAGCTCCGGGATTTTCCTTGTCGGAATGTTTGATTGCGTTATAACGTAGTTTTTTTATCGATTACTCGGGAACGCCCCGGGACTTCGTTATACTTCATAAGTCGTCTGTCCCGGGTTTTTATGATCCCGCGGGGATTTAGAAATGTCTCGTTATGATATCAAAGGAACGTTGGTAACATGTATAATATTTTTAGGATTATATAGTTCTAGGTTGTGTCTTATCGAGTTATTAGATGAAATAAACGGGCGAAATGTAGATGTACTATGCATAAGCGCAACTCTACCTAGCCCTTTGGAGATAACAGGTTGAAAGCGATGTTATAGACGTTATGTAATAAAAGGCATACTTACAGTTTTTTCTTTAGGGGTGGGAAATCATCAAATAACTTCCACCGCTGTTCTGGGCGGAAAGGGAGGGGGAGGGATGCCATAATTTTACTGACTCAAACCCACCCATGTTCCTACTTTTGCCCTTTATGTTCCGGGGCCTCGGTATCTGTTTCGAACAACTCGCAACCCTGGCAGGCGGTGGCTCTCCCTGGCTGCCCCCTCTGTTTTGCTGACGTCTCTTTGAGGCAAATGAATACAGTGACATACTGTGTTTATTCGTAAATATTGCTTTTTCCTGTGGTAGGTAGTTTTTATACCGCCCGTGAATCTCTGTTTTGGCTTTAAATGCTGTCGAGAAATCACAATCAAGTTGGTTTGGTTTTCTCACGATGTTTTCCTTCAACGATTTATAATAGTAAAATGATTATCTAAAAATATCATTTTCGTTATATGTATATACTACGTAAAAAAGCAACCGTTCAAAAACATTGTATTTTTTTTTTTTTTTTTTACATAAAAGAGAAAATCACAGACTTACTCATTACGAAATCTCAGAAACTAACAAGTGTAATGAATGAGTCTCAAATTTTACATGAGGGGGATCATTTTATGACGTAGGTGACTAAGACGGAATTTTGTAAAATTCAACCCCTACGGGGGTAAAACACGGTGGCAAAGTTTGTATGGGAGAACGTGTTTCTTTGGCCGGATTGACTTGAAATATTGCATAGGCATGTTTTTACAAAATTAATAGAAAAGACTATAGCGGGTAAAACCGCTGGGCGCAGATAGTAATAATACACTACTGGAAAAAAATAAGGGATAAAAAAAACAAATTTTTGGGAAATTTTCAACAGGCAATAATAAAATGAACTGTTTTTCCGGGCTTTTTCCACATGTTTGTTTCAGAAAGTGCTTAATTTTTCAAAAATATAAAAATAGAATACAATCATTTTTTTGGAACAAAAAAAAAAACAAAAATGACAGAAAATCTAAGCAAACAACATTTTTTTCACGCCTGTAGACCAAACAGAAAACTAAAAAAAATAGTTCTTTTTTGTTGCTGGTTTTTCTAAGATTACTCAAAAAACCCAGGAGCTACAAAATTTTAAGTTTTTATCCAAAAACTGGACTCTTGGAGCTACAATTTCCTTTTTTTGAAGTTTCCCGTACGACCATTTCTTTGGAAGTTACGGTCTGCTGAAAATTTCCCAAATAATTTTTTTTGATACCTTAATTTTTTCCAGTACTGTATATGAAGCGACAAATCCCAGCTTAAATTCGTCGAAAAGCTCTGCTTTGGCATAGCTGCCATTTTGCCAAGTCTTATTAAAATGGCACCAAGTTATAATCATAAATCAAAACTTCTATTTAATTGAATTTAGTTACTTACCCTTATTGCATTTTAATCTTAACTTTTTGCCTTGACTTGTTGGTGAATCCTAAGATTTACTAACAAAGGTACGTTTTTCCACCGCTTTGTGTTCTTAAAGTATTTAGACAGAGTAAGATAATGAAGATAAGACAGAGGAAGATAGGAATTTCGAAGTGCGAAAATAAGCCTATTCACCTTGATTTTAAGGTCAAAATTGTAAATCAATTGTGATCGGTTGTTAACCTTTGGTATACGACCAATGTAACCAGTTTCAGTTATTAATTTACGCAACTTTGCTTGCTCATTACTTTGATTTGTACAGTTGATATCTTTGAGGTGTTTATCTTAAAGCTACAGACATTGTTTTAAGCTTTCACGGTTATATACCGAATATTGGGAGCTCACAAAAAATAGAAAGCACTGAAGATGTCCCGTAAGTGACTGTGAAAATAATAATAATAATATACCTAAGGAGGCTCTCGTTGGGCAGCTGGATTAAAGGCTTGACACAGAAAGCGGTACTCTTGGGCACGGGTCGTAACGTTAGGACTTAGGAGGTTCCACTCTCCAGAGAGTACGGTACGGCACCAGTGCCGTGACCGCTGGTAGCTTGGACCCTGTTCCCGATTACTGTGGGCTACTACTTTTTGAACGTTTTTCTGTTAAACGTGTGTTAAAATGAGTAAACGGAACGTAAATTTAAGTACTTAAAACCCATATTACATAACAAAATAATCAATCAAATCCAAAACAATCATAAAAAAATTCTTTAAATAAGTTAGCCAGAATTTAAAATTAATAGATAAATTGTTGAAATAAAGTTGCACTTCATTAGCAATTTATCAGTTACTAGATTTTGCCCGTGGCTTCGCTCGCGTTAAATTCGGTGCAACAGTTCCCCTTTCCTGATTTGCAGGTATCTGCTACCTGTAGTTTTTGCCCTTACGCCTTATTTATTCTAATAGCAAAGCTAAGTTTTCACTTTTCTTCCTTCTATCTCCCACATCTCAAACTTTAAAAAAATAGTCTATGGCCGTTTCATCAAAATCAGTTTAGCCATGTAGGCGTGAAGACGTAACAAACAAACTCACTTTCGCTTTTATAATATTAGTAAGGATAAGTTCCGCCTCACCTTTAAACCCTTTTCATGTCTCATCCATAATGCCCTTTGTATAGACAACTGCGACTGTGTTAATACTTCTGTTAAGACAAGTCTTGGTTATGCTTGTCTTTGTAAATACGCTGTCATATTGCATAAATTTATGTATGTATGAATGTGGGCAAGGCAAAAAGAGTGTGTAAGAATCGTAACAGGTAGCGTTCTGTGGTTTCTGCTTACTTCCATGGGATACAAGATTCGTGAGTTTACGGGGGTTGCGGGTTGTTCGAAAGAAATACCTCCTCCCCGGAACATAAAGGGCGAAAGTAGGAACATGGGTGGGTTTTAAACAGTAAAAGTATGACACTCCCCCCGCTCCGCACAGAGCGGGCGCCGTGCAGAGCGGGCGCCATTCCCATCCCTAAAAAAGTGCTTTTATGTATGTACTAGCTTTTGCCCGCGGCTTCGCTCGCGTTAAATTCGGTAGCGCCTTATTGATTTGTAATAGCAACGCTAAGTTTTCCCGTTTCTTCCCTCTTTCTCCCTCACATCCCACTTTTTTCAAAAATATATTAGCCTATGTCCGTCTCCTGGTTCCCAACTATCTCTGTACCAAAATTCATCAAAATCGGTTTAGCCATTAAAGCGTGAAGAGGTAACAAACAAACAAACAAACAAACTCACTTTCGCTTTTATAATATTAGTAAGGATTCTTAATACACAATAAAGAATAAGATTGCTTCGCAGACAGTACTTACTCCCTTAAAATCCGTATTTTATGTTGATAAAATCCCCCACGTACGTGTCAAAACATATTCACCGTGTTTGTGAACGCAGTCATCCGGTCACCTAACTGACGCAGGTTCACCTGATTTTGCATATTCGCCTATACATCGAGGTTCGGCGTCGCCATGCTGGATTACAGTTAGGTTGAGCTTAATCCAAGGCTAAACCTTTGTGCCCCGTGCCGTGCCTTGGGGCAATAGGCTCGCCTCTTCTATCGAGTTTTGATGACGTCATTCGTAAGCTATGGGCGTTCCGTGTAGTATGATAAGATAACATGCATCTTTGGGGATATATTGCTTCTTTGGAAACTTATGTGGCATTGTCTTGTTTGTATGAATCATAATCATTTAGGTTTTTTTATCATGTCGTAATCCCAATTAATTTGGGGTCTTTATTTGTTGTAATCTGAGAATTCATTCCCTTTCTAGTCTTATCATCTGGTTTCCTTCTTCCAAATCATTCAAAACTAAATAATTATGCGAGTAATATTGCACGTAATTTCAGTTGCCATCTAAATATAGAGTCAGATAAATAAATTCTGTCGAGATAGATACAACATATTCGTAATTATGTGTGCAGTGGTATCAATGTTTTATTTATAAAGAAACGTCGACTCTTGCATATGTGACTGTGTTTGGGTGAGCGGTTTGTGTAACTTGTAATTTCAATCAATTGATCGAATGCTTTGATAGTATATCGTAAGTGATGAAAGAAGTCGTGGCTAAGGGACCTTGCGCACCACGACTACGATTATTGGTCGCGAAGTTTCAACAAGACGAAACCTATTTCTTTCTTTTTCATAAAGAAAAAGGTTTTGTCGCATTAGATTGCGACCGGTAATGCCGAAAGTCGTAGTCAGTGGCGTGCCTAAGGCCAAAAATACGTCAAAACCATAAGGCAAGCAGACTTTTCAAAAACCCTTACATCATGATGAGTACTAAATTGGAGATAGAGAACAGAGAGAGAAAATTAGAGTGGATTAGAGTGGTGACCTTTTGTAACCATATTTATCTCCAAATAAATCTTCTACTTGGGCTTTAGTACGTCATATGATCAAACCAAGCTTTCTGATCGTAAATCAGTACCGCCACCCGTCACTTGCACGTGTAGCAGGCCAAAAACTGAGGCTCGTTCATCGGTACAAGTAATTAAAGCCTAAAATAAGGGTGTTACTGGGGTTGCGGGTTGTTCGAAAGAGATACCGATGCCCCGGAACGTAAAGGGCAAAAGAAGGAACATGGGTGGGTTTTAGTACAAGTCTGACACTCCCCCCGCTCCGCCCAGAGCGGGGGAAGTTATTTGGTGATTACCCACCCCAAAAAAAATAGTGTTACTGGATTCGTGGATCCTTGGCATAAAATGACAAATCGAGGTGCAGAGGCAAACCTTGACAAAGTAAAACCTTTTCTAAAATTCGATGGTTCATTTTTACGACCAGGTACTGTACGCAGTTTATTGAACTTGCTCATGTTACATGCATTTTGTAAGGGCACCATTGGGTTAATTAAGGTACTGTGTAATTATAAAGACGGCAAACAGGTGCTAACGTCGCGTCGTCTACGGAAGCGTTTCGTTGCGGTCTTTCATTGTGTCTGGGGCTTGTTCTGCCGCTGTGGTCTGCGGTTGCTTTCGCAATTGCTCCTCATAGCTAGTCTTCCTGGTATTGATCTAGAGATTTAGACTTTAACTCACTGAAATTGAAAAACCTTCATTCAGGCTATGAAGAACACTAAACTCTCAATATCTCATCATCTGCCTAGCCTTTTCCCAACTTCATTGGGGTCGGCTTCCAGTCTTAACGGATGCAGCTGAATAACAGTATTTTACATGGAGCGAGTGCCTATCTGACCTCAATATAATCCAGTTAGTACTGGGTAAAGCAGTACCCCTTGATATGACTGGTTATCACTTTCAGGCCACTTGTAACAACTGTCAAAGATCTTTAAACGACTGCCGGGACAAACGGCTTAACGTGCTTTCTGAGACACGAGGAATCTCGGTATGTAATGGATGGTCACCCATCCACAGACCGACCTTGGCAAGCGCGGCTTAACCTCAAAAACCGCCCCTTGCGCCTGTTACTACTTACCCACGAGCTATAACAACTTGAAGTTGCTAGAAATACAACACAAAAAGTAATTATTTACGGTAGAAACCTCTTCTATTAAACCGCTTCTAGTTAGTGTCTGACCCCAATATAGTCGGCACAGGGCTGGGATAATGACAACGTCAGTGGTGCGAGCCGGCTGATTTTGCGGTCACAAATCCGCTCAACGTAGAGACTAGTCATAGCCATACCTCTTTTATAAGATAGACCTTTGTTCAGCACTAGGCTTAGTTAATCTGGCGATTGGCTGGATAATGTAATTGGTTCCTTTGACGAAATTAAGGACGAAACCCCTTTCTAGAAGTCTTTAGTTTCAGTATTCCATAGTAATAATGACGTGAAAATGTCGTGAGGAAACTTTTGAGTATTATTGTCGTTGCGTATAAGAGTAGAAGTAGACCAAAGAATCGATGGACGGACTGTGTAAAGGATGATATGGCAAAAGAGGAGGACTGATGAGATGACAAGTAATAGAGAAGTATAGAAGAAGAACACACGCTGCGGCGATCCCAGTAAATTTGATGGCGACACGGTTGGCGCAGTGGCTGAGCGATCGACTGCCGCGCTGCGTGTCGCGAGTTCGAGCCCCGCACGAAACAAATATTTGAATGGCCTACAGATAGTTGTTCCGGGTCTGGCTGTTTGTGTGTGTGAGTTTATATGTTTGTAAACGCACCCACGATACAGGAGAAATTCCTAGTGTGGGGCAAAAAAATGATGTGTTATGACTGTGACAGCTCTTGAACGCAGCTAAGATTGCATTTGTTGCAGAAAAAAAATGCATGAGAGCAATGTATGGGCTTCAACCCGGCGAATTTTGCAGGCGGGTATTTAAGAAACTTGATTTGTTACCGTTACCGTCCCTTTATATATTAGAAATTTGTATGTTTGTGTGGAGGCACAAGGAGTTGTTCACTAAAGCCAGTGATGTAAATTCTCGAAGCCGTCGCAAACCCTACAGGCTCGCGTTAGATGTACTACCAAGGCTTTCGAAATATAATAAAAGCAGCATATTTATGTGTATCCCGGTATACAATAAGATACCAGATGAATTTAAAACATTAAATACGAGATTGTTTTAAATTAAATTACACAAATGGCTGTCTGAAAAAAGTTTTACAGTGTTAGGGAGTTCCTAGAGTATAAAATTGGATGATGAAAGTGTGTACTGTAAAATTTGCATGCTTATACCTAAAAAGCAAAACATGTATGTTCTGAAACTGTTTCTACCATGTTTTATACCAATAAATGAATTATTTTTTTTTGATGGGCCGATTACAAACAATTTACCGTTACATTAGTAAAATCTCCTCTAAGATTTTTGCTGTATTTCACTAAACACTAAAATAATAAAGACAAGAAATAAGAGCCCTGTCTAACAGCTTGTTATTTTATCAGACATATTTCGAACTGTCATTCCAAACGTCAGTTTTAGTGAAACTGAATTTGACAAACCTAATTTCTGTCCATCGCTTTATTGTTATTCATAACGTAACATGTTTGCACTTGTTAGTGTCTAAAGTTATTAGAATAGTGATCATCAGAAGAGTATTAATCACTAGAATATTGTATTTTTCGTTTTCCATGGCTGGCACACGTTCTTAGGTCACATTAGAATGGACTAGAATCTAGATGTAATCTCCGAACAAATTGTTCTATTGTCTACATGACACCTGGCCTAGATTGGTCTACGTGATGAGATGGAATGCTGCAGTAAATAAGGTTAAGCCTATCTCAATCGAGGTGATTACTGGGTTTTATTTAGGTCGTCGGGGCATTAGTTACGTTTGGGATCGATTCTGGTTGGGAGCAGTAGTTATTTATGCCATTGAATCTTTGTAAAAGAGCAGATCACTGTTTTCTGGCTAAAGCGAAGCATCAACCTTGGGTTACGGTTACGTCCTAATCAAGATTTTGAAACACTCCTCCAATGGGTCAGGTCAGCATTTACTCATGCGCTTGTTTGCACTCGTCTTCGGAAAATTTGCTAGGCATTTGTGTGTTTAATTTCTTTAAGCTGTTGGATCGAAATAAGCTTAGCGTCATAAAATTATAATGAAAACAGTATTAACGTAGGCATCCCAAGTTTTCCTAAGCTTGACCTGTGCGCAAAACAAGATGCTCTCCTAAGCATCTCCAGTATACTATGAACATTTGGCGATCTACCGCCTCCTCTTATAGCACTATTATTGTCAGCTTGCTACAATGTGACAAAGATATGGAGCTATTCAGAATGAGGACAGCTAGCGCTAGACCTACGGATACATCAGCCCGATCGTGAATCGTATGACATAATTCTCAGCTTCCTTTTTCTTTCGCAGGTCCTAGCACACACATTACAAGGTCTCGGCCAAGATGAGGGCATGTACCAGCAGTACATTCCCCTGGCTCTCCACCTGGCCGACGAGTTCTTCCTCACACACCCCTCCAGAGATGTGCAGCTGCTCATTGCATGCTGCATCGCTGATGTGCTCCGGGTGTATGCACCGGAAGCGCCTTATAAAGATCAGGAACAGGTGAGATTTGATTGACCTATTGAAGGCAGCTGTAGCAAATGGTAAAAGTTGGATAAGAGATGGGCTTGGATCTTGGCTTGCTATGGACAAGATCAATACCTAATCTTCTAACCAGAATACGAAATAAAAAAGAGAGAGTCATGAGAAAAGAGGTTTTACTTCTGAGCTTTGTCATCAAAACACTCATAGTCTATACGGGTTTTAAATAGAAAATTATAAACGAAAAAATCTCTGGCTTTCATGTAGTTACATAAGTACAAAAATATGGTGACTAGAAAGAATTTCAAATATTTTAACAAAGTTCAAGAACAAAATATAAAAAGTAAATACGTCCAACGGCACGATTGCCGCAGTGGTTAAGTGATTGGCTGCTACGCCTCGTGTCGCGAGTTCCGTCCCCGCACGGAACAAGAATTTGTGTGGTCGGCAGGTAGTTGTAGTAAACGGGAGAAATTCCTCGTGTGAGGTAACGTTTTTATATATAAAAATACGTGTGGCACTCGGGGACTGCCGCGGTAAAGCTATTGCATAGCATTTTTTATCAACTTATGCAATAAATAAAAACAATCTAAATAAAATATTTAAAAAGTACTTCCAATGAAAAGAAGTCGCAAAAAGAAACATTTTTTTATCAACTTAGACAATAAATAAAAAAACTAAATATAACATTTAAAAAGTACTTCCAATGAAAAGAAGTCGCAAAAAGAAAAACAAGACCTTGGGTTTGATCCAGCGTAATGTCGATTGTCTATCCGATTCTCTACCAAACACGCTATTAGAACATTAGAATCGGGATTGAAATAACTGACCGTTTGTGTAAACGACGTTAGACAATGCACGGCCTTCAAGCCACACCTCCGTGCCCGTCGGAGTGGGGAGCGTCAGGTGTTTTTTCGTTACGGAATTTCTGGATTCGGTCCCCGCGCTCAAGGCCCGCGATAGAAGCTATGCAATAACTTAAAAATATGACGACATAAAATGACCATTTCTTGAAAAAATCACTTAATGGGGTTGAATTAACTATTTTATTGATTAATTGAGTAAACCAATATTGTACATGGGCAATTCACATTGTAATCACAAATTGTCTCTACTTGACACTGACTTGAAAATGCAAACGTGTCAAAAAAAGAATTATTCGCGGGTTACCGTCGCTGGTACTTTAACCTTAACGAAGCCTTTTTATTGTCTGGACCATACATAGGGGAACCTATCTAGATACGGAGACATTTAAGGCTGAAATTCCAGCTTATCCGTTCGTCGGCACGTTTAGAGTGCGTAACATTGACTACTACTGTAATTTTTTACCCCAATAATGGAAGAGATTTTCTGCAGTATTTTTTGCGTAGAGTTACTTTGTTTTTATGCAGTACGCTTGGTTGACGACTTCGTGATGGGTCTGTTTACACCTTAATAAATCCATAACTTCTGGGAAGTTTCGATCCCTAATTAAATTAAACCTCGTATAGATAGTGCCATGTTTGAATATATTTTTCCATCGTATACAAGATCATGCTTATTTCTTTATTTTGTATTCACTTTCATGAAAATGGACGCCGACCTCTGGAAATCTTATAACACGCGTAAAAGAAAAACTTTCCAAGTTTAATTGGATATCGCAAGTTAGTGCTTAAACTTTTATATGTACGGTCAGCAAAAGAGAAAAATAACGACTCCTAAAAATGGAAGATATTCTCATTTAGACTGTATGTTGTTTTTTTGTGTATTTGTTACTCGATTTCTCCTTAAATTATGGGCGGATTTTTAAATTTATTATCGAAAAGGTAGACTCTCGAGGTGGTCTATATCATTTTATTAATATTGCTTGGGTGGTTTATGACTTATCTTCTATAATATATATTTCTACTTCTATATGGATGATTTGCTAGTATCTTTTAGTAACAATGGAAAAGTAACACGATGAGAATTCTTTTAGGCAGCGATGGACGTCTTCAAGTCAAATGAAATGTTTGTTTGCTATAAAATAAATTTAACTTTATTCCAAAACATTCAGAGATTTAAAAAATAAATTAATTAAAATTCATTTATTTCGGAAAACAGACATCATTTCAACATAATCTGACGTGCGGTAAATTATCTCTTTTGTTGACTGTACTTAGCAGCCACGTATTTAGTATGAGTTTCTTAGCGTATCTAGGCACCGTTTTATATTCTTCCGGAAGTTAATTAAGGCCAGATGATATTTCCCATTAAAAAGTACCTTTTGAAGTTTATTAAATGTGAATTAACATCTGGTCTATTCTAATACGACGACACGGTTGGCGCAGTGGCTGAGCGATCGACTGCTGCGCTGCGTGTCGCGGGTTCGATCCCCGCACGGAACAAATATTTGTATGGCCTACAAGTAGTTGTTCCGAGTCTGGCTGTTGTGTATGTGAGTTTAAATGTTTGTAAACGCACCCACGATACAGGAGAAATCCTAGTGTGGGGCAACATTCTAAAAAAAAAATACCTGCTACTGAGAAATTCGTACTGAAAATACCCTTGAAATCACCCAACCAGCACACAAGCGCTATAACAAGCTTTATAGCGAGCGCCCTAGGCGCCATTAGTAAGAAATATCTACAAGCCGCTACAGAGATCTTGTAGCGTCATATGGGCCCATACTGTACAGCTTGTAGCTCTAGTGGTGAGTTTTCGCGAATGGTAGTTATTTTGGTCATCTTCATGACGATAGTAATTCTTACACAAAATGGCAGATCAATGAAGTATCGGTTTATTTATGCAACCATGATTAAAGGGACCAATAAAATCCTTACTTCCTTTCCTTACTAATATTATAAAAGCGAAAGTGAGTTTGTTTGTTTGTTACCTCTTCACGCTTTAATGGCTAAACCGATTTTGATGAATTTTGGTACAGAGATAGCTGGGAACCAGGAGACGGACATAGGCTATTTTTTTTAAAAATGAGTGGGATATGAGGGAGAAAGAGGGACGAAACGGGAAAACTTAGCGTTGCTATTACAAATTAATAAGGCGCTACCGAATTTAACGCGAGCGAAGCCGCGCGCAAAAGCTAGTACATACTAAAAATCCTTTTACGAAACACAAGAGCAGAGGGACATAATACCATGGAATCATTACTAATATTATAAAAGCGAAAGTGAGTTTGTTTGTTTGTTACGTCTTCACGCCTCCATGGCTAAACCGAATTTGATGAACATGGATGTAAAACCTATCCATCGGTCAGTGAAAGTTGACACTCCCTCCCGCTCCGGCCAGAACGGGAGAAGTTATTTGATGATTTTCCATTCGAAAAAAAACCCGAGCGTCTGTTATTATTTAGCCATGACCTTCTCGGAACCACAAACTGTGCTCTTATAGCTTTACAAGGATATTTTGGCGCGTGGTTAAATTCATAACTAATGCTTGGAGTTTGAATTTCCTAAAATGATTATCTAAAGTTGAAAGAGTCTACGACATTTGAGCGCTAACAGATTGTTCATCATCCTAATCATAAATTTCCCGTTTCATAAGAAATTAACCTTTGAAAATATACTTTATGATATTTAAAATTAAGACTGTTTCTAAACGTCCTCTATAATTTAGATTCATACTAAGTTGAATCAAAAGCTATAGAAGCATTCGCGGAATGCACGAGCGCTACCTTCGTGCGCCCAGTTATGGGTTATGAATCGATTTTGTGCAAACACTCAAGTGTCTAATTTGTCAATGCGGATTATGTCAGTTGGTAAATGATATGGATAGATTATGTGCTGAATTCACTGTCGCGATATACCGCTTTGATTTAAAAAGGCTTTTTTAGTTGCATTCTATGATACACTTACTTTTTTTAAAATGAACTACCTCGCTTGTGGAATTTCCCGTGGGTGCATTTACAATCATTTAAACTCATCGTCACAAACAGCCAGACCCGGAAGAACTACATGTAGGCCATACAAATATTTGTTACGTGCAGGAATCGAACCCGCAACACGCAGCGCAGCAGTCAATCGCTCAGCCACTGCGCCAACCGTGTCGTCAAATATCACGTTACACGTCTCATTCCTTGAAGGGATTCTTGTATAGTACACTTATTTTTCCCCAGACTGCTCCATTTCTTGCATCGCGGGATGTGCACGGTTCTTGTTGAATTCAACCTCTAGGACGATCGACCGATCTAGGTGTTATTGGGAGATATATGAGAAAATATTTAGCTCGGAGTTGAGAATGTATTTGCTAGGTGCGAATAGACTGGGCCCTAAAACATCCTACTTATTATTATAACGACTGTTTGTGAGGATGGATGTATGGATGTTTGTTACTCTTTCACGTCAAAACGGCTGAATGGATCTTGATGAGGTTTGGCATAGAGGTAGATTATAGTCTGGAATAACACATGGGATACTTTTTTCCGATCATCACCCGGGCGAAGCCGCGGGCGTCAGCTAGTAATGATATAATGCAAAGTTACAATTGGATCCTTCCAAGCCAAAAATACTTTGTTTATTACATGGATGACGTATCTTAGGAGTATCTCTCTTTCCTCCCGATGTATCCCTTCACCGAAGCACGGGTTCTGCTGTCCCATATATTTGTGTTCAAATAAATCGTCAAAATGTTGCAACTGTTTTATTTTATTTATCATCAGTGTAGCATGAATAAATATCTACTCTCTTCTCCAACAGGTAAAGACAATATTCCTGTTCCTGATCAACCAGCTCCAAGGTCTCCGCGACCCAAAGGACCCAGCGTTCAAGCGCTACTTCTATCTGCTGGAGAACCTGGCGTACGTGAAGTCCTTCAACATGTGCTTCGAATTGGAAGACTGTCAGGAGATCTTCTGCGCACTCTTCTCGCTTATGTTCAAGATTGTCAAGTGAGTATCCAGTTATACCAGCGAGTTTTATTTAGTTCTAGGACTTTCTATGATGGATCGGGAGAATGTCGTCAGTGTTTATCCAAATCAAAAATTGAAACGCCAGTTTTCTTTTTTCGAAGTTGATGGCTTCAAACGCAACGTGTTGCCTGAGATGGATAAATAAAATAAAAAATCATAAACAATTGCATATTTCTTATTTATTTAATGAAAGGAGATCAATTTTCACATGTGGCCTAATATTTTGAAACAAACATTTGTCGAGCTCCCGATTTATGGCTTACGGAGGCAATGCAAGATGTGATATAATTCATATTAATTTTTGAATGAGTAGCGAAGCATATTCCTTTGAGTACTAGTATTCTACAACGACACTTAATTTATAGGCCCTAGTCGAACGGAACGTTTAACATTCGAAGGATGTGTGTAATGTAACGTACTCGATTATCCGAGGCTGCCCAGTTTTATTCGAAAGGATGGTCTAATGTGAAGTGAATGTCGTACGTATAAATAGTCAGTCAAGTGCTGAGGCATTTTAACTGGAGAAATGAAGAATGACCTGCCTAACTTCCTTCATTTTGCCAGCTATACAGTTTTTATGTGTGCATAACAAAATTTAACTTGCATTGATGATGGTATCAGTGAATTAATTCTTACTTTGATGCCTTAGCCTTGGATCGAACTGGACCTATGGGGAGAGGTCGCTTTAGAAGATTTCGTCTCATACAAAACTAGTTCTTTTGAGCATAATTACAGGTCAAAAATTTGATAAAACATTAAAATGGCGAAAGTTGTGCCGGCCAAGTTTCATAGAAAATGCTCCAACCTCTTTTTATTTTTTTTGACAGTCGTCCTTATCTATTATGTTCCATAGTGAAAAAGGACTATGATTTATCACATTTAAGCTTTGTTTACGTGCATCGACTAGAATAGGCAGTATTTATTTATTTGCGATGCTATTCAGATATGTGGTCTTATTAATTAGTGATAAGAGTTTAATTGCAACACGTACGTTATCGTTACTAGGTTTCAAGTTAAAACACGTGAAAGTATTACACGTTGCCAACTGAAAAAAGAAAAAAAATACAGTTTTATTTGAACAATACGTTTACCGACAGAGTATTTGACCAACGGCGGAGCTAGTAAAATTAATAAAAAAGTTATATTATGTTTATTCAATAACTGAAAGGCTCTTGTTTCGATAACTTTAACGGTCATAAAGGGTGAGGATTATATTGAAAAAAAAAATTGCAACCTTTTTCGTGAAGTTCAAAAAGTTGTTAATAGATATCTACGTCCCATACATTTATTACATAATGTGGATATCGTGTTCAGTTGACAGATGAAAATATGGGCAAACGTTTTTTTTACCTTTTTCAACGACTCCTTAAATTAATTATGAATCGTTGGATAAAACTTGGATGTAATAATCATAATCTTCTGACGTATCTCTATCTGCAAATCAGTGTGAGAAACAATGGTCCTTGTACAAAGACCTCATATTGGGTACAAACTAGTGCATTGCATCGATCCTCTTTCCCAGAACCAGAGCTTGTTCACTTCAAGCGAATTCTAAGAACATTCCTTTTCAACGTAATAAGGTTTTCATGCGAAAATGGCGGCTGTGAAGTTTTACTCTCGAGAATTTAATTCGGTTTGCTGGGTGAAAATGCAGGAATGTACTGCTTTTTATACGCAAAGGTTTTAGTGGTCAGGGTTTTATATTATTTACATAAAATGTTAATAACATAAACAAATTTATTTATATAAAATAGTATAAGTAATATCACTGACTCATTCATCACGAAATCACAGAAATTACTAGTGTAAAATTTTGCATGGGGGATACTTTTAGGACGTATGTAGATGCTCACTAAGACGGGACGCTACGACACTAAGGGGCTGAGCAGCGGGTGAAACCGCTGGGCAAAGCTATTATTAATATAATACTGTACAAAAACATTAATAAAATTAAAAACGCCTTTAATTAATACTATTTAAATAGATTTTTAATAAACTGACAGATAGATACTATTTTTTATTGCGTTAAGTGTTATCTACAAATCATTTTAACGAAATAAATTTATTTTTCCATGCGTTCCACAAACAATGCATGTTTGGTTCAGTTGTCGCAAGCGCGACTGCTGAGTATGAGGTGCTGGGTTCGATTCCCTCGGCAGGCAAATTGATTTCAGGAATTTCTCAGTCAGTCAGCCCATATTACATGAAGCTTAAAACATAACTTATAAAATGTGGAAATATAACTAATTTCAAACATTTTTGAATATTACTAATAAATAAAAACAATATAATATCAAAATGGATTCCGGAACAGGCTCCATGCTGTAGGCTAAAGTTGTTTATCATTACGCTTCATTAAACCATTACCCAAGTTTCTAACCACCTCTCTCTCCACAGCACGGAACACTCAACAAAAGTCAAGTCCTTCATGCTGGACGTCCTCTGCCCCCTCATCACGGAGTCAGACGTGGTCTCCAACGAGCTCCTGAACGTTATCCTGATGAACCTCGTGGAGCCCAACAAGAGGGACCATAAGTATGCGTACTCGTTGGCTAAGGAGCTGATCATCAAGACTAGTGAGACGCTTGAACCTTATATACAGGCGGTGAGTACCTAGCTTTTTTTTACGATGGGAAATCATCAAGTAACTTCACCCGCTTTGGGCGGATTGGGGGGGAGTGACTGACTTTTACTGACTAACACGAGAATTTTATATGTATAGTGATTTCTCTATATCGGATTTCGTTTACAATAAGTTATATCTCTCTACTCTTGGTATCTTCTGTTTTAATGCACACCACATTACATGATGGACGCTACTGAACTAAGTTTAGATTGTCATAACACGCTAAGAAGAATGCATTACTAATGCTTCGGGTTCTTTGAAAGATATTTCATGGCCATGGTTTTAGTCAGAACAAGTCTTACATTCGCTTTGAGCTCCGAGCGGGAAGGAGACTTCTCTTTTGATCTTTGATGATTTCTCGTCCGATATTAATACATACCTAATGCAAATAAGTATGTACAATTGTATGTAAGTGTGATTGATGCTTCATATAACTGCATCACGTTTGTGTACAGTCAACAAAAAACACAAGTAACAAGACTCGTCAAATACAGTTGAAATTTTCTTAAAAAATCAGGATGATTCCTTACAAATTTAAATTTATTTGATAATAAACAAACAGTTCATGAATTAACTAAATTTGAGCGTACAATGGTCCAATTAGAGGACTAAGTGCGGAAACCGAACCACCTCAAGAAGCGGGGTCCACATGAAGAAGAAGAACTAAATTTGAGTTGAGGACTGCTATCAATTTCTAAAAATCAACAATATTTGACGAGCCTGGTTACATTTCTCTTTTGTTGACGGTACGTGAATATCACGTGTATACACAATGCTGAGGTACGGACGCTTGCAATCATCACTCTCCCCTTCTAAAGGATTTAAATGCAGGTGGCTATGGCGGCCCACAGTATATGTAACTAACAAAAAAAAACTGACTTCCTAAAAAAACTAAAAAGGGAACATAACTTTACTACGGAAACTTACTGCCACAGACTTCCGGAAATAAAGTTACTTTCCATAATTTTTTTGGAATTTAGTTATATTGTTTATTATTCAGTTTATTTGCCAAAATGTTTTTATTTCAGCCTCTTCAGTTACGGTACGATGATATCTCACACAAAATTTGATCGAGTATTCATTTTCCATAGTTACTAAAAAATATTAGCATTTCATCCATATTGACATAGAAGAAAAAATATGTATTATGTATCGAAGTTAACTCATAAACTACGCAAGCAATATAAAAAAAAATGTTTGTAGGTATGGGGTGGGACTACGTGGGGAGTTTTATAATAAAAATTTTGAAAATCGGCTCATAATTGACGAAAAACTCTAGTAACAAACATACAAAAAAATATACAGTCGATTTGAGACATTCATCCTTTTTCGAAGTCGGTATAAAAAGCAAATAGAACAAGTTTTCTAGAGAGACATAACTCTTGATCTTTACCTTAGCTAGATCTGAATTGAGCCAGTCCAAAATTTGAACGAGTTGGGAGTTTTCAGTAGGTTCCAGCTCCGGTGATGTGCAAACAGTTTCACTGTAGTTGACCGTTTCTTGTGAAATACTTTAGATATATTTTTTACTATCATGATACGGTTTATCACAGTCACTTGTAGTAATATGCACATTATCTTTATACAAATAAAGTTTCTTCTCCGATAAAGCGATATTAATTTGACTCTCGGATACTGTAACTATGATCTCATTTACTTACCATGTGGGTGCTACATTCCACATCATTAAATACTACCCTTTCGACTTACACCTACGTTCATACAAGATGGCCGCCGTAATATAATATGACGGGTACTAAGTTGAGTTACCCTTATAAAAATAGATATCCTTATGTATTATGCTAGCTTATAATAGGTTTGCGTGTTGATATGTTGTGATGATTAAATAATTGGATTTATACAGGGTGTAAATGAACCGTTCATGAAGCCGTCAACCATGCAATCTGTATGCCAAACTAAGTAATTGTACGCAAAAATTGTTGATGGGAAACTCCTTTTTTTGGGGAGAAAACGAAACATTGTGCTTATGGATGCATTGCATAGTACGGGGGACGAAGATATATTTAAAACAACATAACATATAAAAAAGTTGGAACTTGGACCCCCAATATATCCGTAATAAAAAGATTCCCAGATATGGCTTAATTTTAGACCATACCTGGGAATCTTCTTTGTGTTAGACTCTGAAATAAACAAAAAAGGTATCGTAGTGACGGGGAGAACACGTCCCTTTCTTTCGGCTTCGCTAAGGGTACTCTTACACCCTTAATAGTCGAAATATCTATAGTTGGCTGATAACTTAATATATAAACGTAATGATGACGACAGACTCAAATTCTAATAATTAATTCGTCACCGAATAAGATTAGCTGAAATCCAGTCATTAATATTATGTTGTTTTAATGTTATTTTTTCTTTCTATTCCACAGTTCTTCAACCACGTGCTAATTCTCGGCAAAGAAGAGAAGAATCTTCTCATATACTCAAAAGTGTACGAGCTTATCTACGAGTTATACCAATGCTGCCCGGCTATACTCCTGTCCGTGCTACCACAGTTAGAATGCAAGCTCAAATCCGCGCAGTTCCCAGAGAGGCTCAGCGGTGTCGCCTTACTTGCTAGAATGTTCTCCGAACCTGGATCAGAGCTAGCGAAACAGTACCCAGCATTATGGAGAGCCTTCCTCGGCAGATTTAACGATATATCAGTACCAATAAGAATCAAATGCGTTCAATACTGCATGCATTTCTTAGTACACCATCCAGATTTAAGAAAAGACATAACAGAGACATTAAAACTAAGGCAGCACGATGCTCATGAACAAGTTCGCTACGAAGTTGTCATGGCTATCATAGCGACCGCTCAAAGAGACTTCCAAGCCGTAGCCGAATCAGAAGACCTCCTACACTTCGTCCGCGAAAGAACGCTCGACAAGAAATTCAAAATTCGAAAAGAAGCCATGTCTGGTTTAGCCTTAATCTACAAAAAGTTTTTAACAGAAGAGAGCGTACCTGCGGCTACAGAAAAAGCAGTTCAATGGATCAAAGACAAGATCCTTCATGGATACTACATGACGGCTTTAGAAGACAGGTTGCTGGTAGAACGACTCCTAAACACTTCCCTTGTTCCGTACACATTACCAGCACCAATCCGTATGAAGAAACTTTTCTATTTAATGTCAAACGTAGATGACAACGCGACGAAAGCATTCATAGAGTTACAAAAGCACCAGTTGGTCGTTCGCCGTACGGTTGGCGAATGGATCGAGCTTCACCGAAAACCTCCGACGCCGGCCGTGCAAAAGGAAATGATAGCTAAGGTGCTACATATAAGTTCCAAATTCTTACCGGAGTCGGTGAAGTCCCAGGAGTTCTTGAATAAGTTCTCTCACCATATGAAACAGGCTCCTGAGTTGTTGCAAGGAATGGAGACCATTTTGAATCCTAATGTTAGCTGCGAGGTCTGCGTCCGTACTACTGTGAGTATACATTTATTAATACTAACACTACTTGTGAATTCGTCCGTCATACAACAACAAAAAACCGAGTTGAGGGAAATCCGGCTGTATTGTCTAGGTCATAAAGAAAACCTAGATCTTAAACTAAACAGTCGCCAAAGCTTGTTATCTATAAATAACATTAATTTTATAATCGGATGAGTAGTAGTAGTAGAGATTACCTCCTACATCTAATCTTAACATCTTTATTTATAATCTTGTATTTAGAATCTTAACAGCTATTCTAGGTTTCGGAATAATTGATGATGATTCGATCCCCGCACGCAACCAATATTTGAATGACCTACTGGTAGTTGTTTAAGATCTGGTCCTTTTCAATGTGATTTTAATTATTTCTAAACGCACCCACGATACGGAAGAAATTACTAGTGTGGGGTGCATTTTAAAATGAGAAAATAAATGTAGTAATAGTAGGTACCTACGAATGTGATTAGCGTAATGTAATTATGTAGCACTAAGCCGACATGTGACCTAGTAGGTGTGGTGACCCACTGACCTGTGATGCTACAGGTGGCTTCCGATCTCGGTGAATCGGTTACTTAGAATATTACCAAAGCGAAGACCATCGAGCTTCAGGAAAAAGCCATGGTAGACCGCAAAATTCAATCTGTCTTACGTTTTTGCAATTCGCTGATATACTTATGATTCGCGACCGTAACACGGTATGTGTTCACAGAGTTAGAATTATTAAAATCTTCAATCCAAGTTATTAAATGGCCGGGGTTGCTGTTTTTTTCGAAATACGTCTGCGGTCCCGGTACATAAAGGGCAAAAGAAGGAACATGGGTGGGTTTTAGTCAGTACAAGTCTCACACGCCCCCCCCCCCCCTCCCGCTCTGGCGGAGCGGGGGGAGTGTAAGAATGAGGTTATTTGGTAATTTCCCATCCAAAAAAAGTCATTATAACTGGTTTCGATCTGGATGTTACAACATCATGGTTCATCATTCCCGATATGGATGGTATAAAAATTTGTTTTCCATATTCGTGCAAAATCTTCCTGTAAGTATGCAGTGAAAATAAAACACAACTTAATAAATACGAATTTCTGTTTTCGCCTTCCAGTCAAGTGTCCTAAAGAAGCTCGGCCAGCCAGTAATGACGAACTTATACTACAACACAGTGAAGATGTTGCTGGAGCGAGTAAGCTCAGTGATGATCGACCACGACTCGCTGCTCATACTCGTCGGCTACGTGGAGGGCACCGTGAAGGGAACTGACGCCTCTATGGCGGAGGAGTGCGGTATGTTTTCTAGGACAAAACAATATATTATAAACGCGAAAGTTTGTATGGATGGAGAAAAAAATTGCATCTATTTTGTAAACGAGGTGAATAGACACAAGTATAATACTAGAAATAGGGACGAATTGGTTTAGTCGGGTTTCAGGTTAGCTAAAGTAGACTCATCTTACATGGGGTACTGTTTGACATGCTACAATAAAATACCTCCCCGCATTCTTCAACTGAATGAACGAAATTTAAATCTTGTATTTAACGCACACTATGTAGGCAAGCATATTATAAGTTGGGGATTATATTGATGATAAAAATGCTTGGCTCAATGCTGATCCTGCTCCACAAGCATAGGGGTAAACTCATTGATTAGTATCCGAAGTTATAGTGGAAGCTGCAGAAGATTGTAAGACTATCTTTGCATTGTATAGACTCAATTTCCTAGTTTTGTATAACTGAAAGCCCATGTGTGAGTACCATGTACTATTATTGACTTGACGATGCCCTGGTGGTTGACAGAATGTCATGCTCACTTAAATGTCTCGCTGATGGTGGCGGGTGTGTCATGCCATAGGTTTTTGAATTATAGACAGGAATGACATAATTATTTCGAGTGTCAGAACGTAGTTTTCTTGTCTCCTATAGCCAACGTCAGTAAGAGAAGGAATCTACAAGCATTCAAATGTAATTTGGTTTACTGAATAAGCAACTGAAATCACCCATTTTTCCACAGGCATAGACGAGAAGAAAGCAGCGGAGCGCGGTCTCAAGCTCCTCGTAATGCTGTCGTTCGTGTTCCCGTCGCACTTCCTGCACGAAGATATCCTGAACCGGCTCACGTCGCTGCTGGAGCTGGACGACGAGTCCGTCGCGCCGCACATACTCGCCGCGCTCACCTTCCTAGGCAAATACCGGCCGCTCAGTGAGTGTAAACATTTTTTTCTTACGTTTATTATATAGAACTAGCTGTACTGCGCGGTTTTAGTTGCTGCCCCGCTCCCGAGAGTAGTAGCATGATGTTGTATAGCCTATGTTTCTTCCTGATGATATAGCTTCCTATTAGTGAAAAATGGTTAAAATCGGTCCACTAGTTTTGGAGCCTTTTCGAAACAAACAAAAAATAAAATTCCACTTTACAATATTGGTATAGATAAACGGCTTTTTCTAGGGAAGTCAGCATACACTACAGAACACCAGTTATGATCCTTACAAACTCCTTTCGTCTTGTCATACGCGCATGCTGCCGGTACATTTATAATACCCAAAGTTTGACCCAAAGTTTGACCCAAAGTTTGACTTCAATATAACTGGTGAACTGTAATCGTGAAACACTGTCTCTACCTGACCCTTTTTCGATCAAATGTACTCAAGTTTGAGTTTCCCTCTGGGTGTTTCAATACTTTGTTTGTATACCTATTGACTTATTTCATTTGTTTTTTTTTTGTTTAAGCATTTGATACTAA
This sequence comes from Ochropleura plecta, assembly GCA_905475445.1. NCBI lineage: Eukaryota > Metazoa > Arthropoda > Insecta > Lepidoptera > Noctuidae > Ochropleura > Ochropleura plecta. The sequence goes on along the minus strand of FR997738.1, from coordinate 7,874,541 downwards.
GTGATTGTAATAATTTTGATATTTCATTCATAATTCAATTCAAATAATTTATTTCAGATAATAAATCCATATTGTGTTAGTAGTAAAGTAACTTAGCCTAATGTTAGTATTACAATTAATTTAAAATCACACTCGTTGTGTGATAATGAATACATAAATAAAATTGTTGTGATCCTGACATAGTATAAAATACCTATTTTCAACATGTATGTATTTTAATATTTTCACATCTGTGATGGTAGTGTATGTGAAACGTTTTAATATTAAGATCTTGTATGTACTATTTCTAAAAAAAAAAACATTAATTCATTCAAATCGGCGTAAAAACATTTTACAGCATGTATGGTTTTACACACTAAATTATCCCACGCATTATCCCGACACTATTTGTGATTGCAATTTGCGTTTCCAAACTATTTGAACTAAACTTCAAATTGTAATTAAGAAAAAATCCCACAGACATTAAGAAAATTATAAAATGTCCGTATACAAGTTTTTAAACTGACATGGTTACTGACATTATTATTAAAAATTTAAACGGGATATTTACCATGTTTGTTATTTAAACAAATAACAAACATGTAAATATCCCGTTTCACATGTCCGTATATCTGTTTAAATGAAACATATTATGTTTGTGTCAAACAAATTACTTTACTTTTCTTTACAGGTGAAGCGTGCCCTGCACTATTCCCGCGACTGATCACGTTGTGTAAAGCATACGCTGAGGTCGGCACACCGAAACAAGCAAAGAATGCTGTCAGGTAAGATCTTTCATGAACTTGTCCTATCATTTTTAAATAATTTACTCGTAACGCAGGTATTTTATTACTGTTTGTGTATATGAGTTTAAATGTTTGTAAACGCACCCACGATACAGGAGAAAATCCTTGTGTGGGGCAACATTAAAAAAAAATGGCAAAATGTAGGTGTGCCATAAGGTATATAATGTACGCTATTGCAATTTTAATTCAGTGTGGAAAAGGTACAGCTATATATAAGAGGTGGCGTTATAATCCTCTCCATTTCGAAGTGGTGAGTGCAGGTGACATTTTTCAAATTCAAGGGTTACTTACTAACGTTTGATCGACCTTAGTTTAACCGGAATAGTTTGTGTTCATAATGCGTATTCTGCTTAGTTCTACTCATCTGGCAATTTAATTAAAATGATCACTTCTTCTCCAGATGTCTATTCGTGAACGTACCAGAACAAAGAACGCAGATCTTCACGGAGATCCTGGAGACCCTAAAGGCGACTCTCTCCCCTCACTCGGAACATTACCGCACGGCCATAGTGACGCTTGGACACATAGCACACAACCTGCCCGATAGCTTCGCCGTGCACATCAAGAATATTGTATCTAGGAAGGTAAGATACCTTCTGAAATGACCCCTAAAACTATGAAATATAAGTAGGTATTCGCTTGAAAAGTGGCTCATCCTTATTCGAAATGGAAGAATATTGAGCAGCAAGGCAAAGGCTAAAACTATTTACTGCAATGAGACATTGTTGTCGATTCTGTTGTCGCAAACTAAACTAAAAAAATATTCTGAAATTGATTGAAGTGACACAACTGAATTATATTATAGTTTGGCAGCATTAATTATAGTTTATTTAGTTACTCAATTTAGAGAAAGTATTCAGAAATTGACGTTTTTGACCAAAATTGTGGTTATCAAGCTAAATCGGAATCTTTAGTCTAGTTTAATCCGGTGTTTCATCACAATCGGCAACATTTCGTACATACACCTGGAACCAATATAAACATTCTGTCTTCAATTTAAACACTGTCTCCCAAGTCTTTGGTGAAAACCTAGTTTGAGGGGACCTATCCGTTCACAATGTCTGTACGATGAACTTAAGATGTCTGTAACAATAGTCACTGTATTGAAATAACGAATTATTATTATTAAAAAAAAACTTCTGGTGTATAGCCCATTTATCGAGAAAGTTTAAAGGCTACATAACATCACGCCAAGCATGATTTTTACATTCAATATTTTGATAATGCCCTGAAATAATCTAATTCTCATGGGACTACTTAACATCTTTCTCAGATCGTAAAAGAGCTCCTAGTCCGCGAGGGCGGCTCCAGCACCTCAGTCCCCGACGAGCCGTGGTGTAGCGAGGACCTGCTGCCCGAGGAGACGCGCTGCAAGCTGGAGGGCCTCAAGTGTATGGCGCGCTGGCTGCTGGGACTCAAGAAAGACGAGCTGTCCGCGCAGAAGACGTTCCGGATGCTCAACGCGTTTATTGTGCACAAGGGGGATCTGTTACAGGTGAGTTATGAGAGAGAATAAGTATAGGATGGAAAGGCCGCCGCGAGATGACTCCCGGCCACCATAGATGCGGGTCTGTGGACGGTGAGCAATGGGTAGTTCACCGTACGTCCTTCCAGTGATGACAGGCCGTGTCGACGTTAGTGTTCCACGAGCGTTTCGAAAAGATGTTAGTAAAGCAGACGACCCTGCCAAGGCCACTGCCTACCGGGATTGCGGATTGTTCGAAACAGATACCGCGGTCCTGGAACATTAAGGGCAAAAGAAGGAACATTGGTGGGTTTTAGTTGGTAAAAATCTGACACAAACACAACTAACTGGGCTGATGATCAGTGCTTTTTGAACGTCATTACACAAGTCAGTTTCCCAAAACGCCAACCCTTCGCTATTTCCTAGTGTTTTAGCTGGGAAAAAGAAGTGACAGGAGAAACTCCCCAGCAACACAACTGTTTGATATTTTTGTTGCTAATGCATTTTAATCTCAGGAAAGATAGTGCTCGTAATTTCACGGGTCTCACATATTTTAGTTCTGACTTGTTTTGCCTTTGTATTACATTGATCTTCTATTTCAGCAAAACCGTCTATCAAAAGCGGAGATGGCTCACCTGCGGCTGGCGGCAGGCGCGGCCATGTTGAAAATCTGCGAACAAAAGGGAGTCGGAGATCAGTTCACTGCAGAGCAGTTCTACAACCTATCGCATTTGATGATTGTGAGTACCCATTGCTGAACACAGTTTGTATTACAACTACAGTACTTTCACAAGTTATTATGCCTTGTGACCGGGACTGTAGATTCATTTTGTTTCTTGACATTCAAAAGTGCCTGTAATGGTCTAATTGAAATAAATGATTTGTTTGTTTGTTTGTATTTAAAACACGCTTTATTTGCTTCACCTGTTTTTTTAAAACCATTCCCGGTTTCCGATTGAGTTGAAATTTTGCTTGTTTAACTCTCATTATATTAACTACAATTATTTACGAACTACAAATGGACATAAACTATACATAAAAAAATTTGGTGAAATTTTTTCTGAGCTAAGTGACGTCATTCTAAATCCAATATGGCGGACACCCAAAGAGCGTATTGCTTATTTTTTACCTATTCCTATATTTAAGATATGAAATTAAATACTGAGAAAAGTGTGTTTATTTAACAATACTTTATTTAATAAATAGATATGACACTATATAACTCTTGAAAACTTGTATACTAAAATGAAGTTAGTATTCTGAAGAATGCCTTAGATAGATTAGTAGACTCGATTAAAAAGCAATAAATTACCTTTTGTTATTTCAGGATGACGTACCTCAAGTCAGAGAAGCTTTTGCTACAAAACTACACAAGGGATTGTCAAAGGTATACCTCATAAAACATGTATAATATTAATTTAACAAGTTTTATAAACGTGGCAATTATTAGGAATGGCCAATTGTTATTTGCAATTGCACAAATGACATCAGATTTTTTGTTAAGGCAGTCCAAATCGCTTTTTTATTTTAAATATGTATCGTAAGAGCGTAGTGGCGCTGCAACCGAGTTAGCATTGTACCACCTAATCATGTACACACGACGACAGATCAACCTATACAAAACCAGTTTAAGCGGATATCTCGTCGTACGGGAAATCTACGGCGTACGATTCGTAGTTGAAAGATCAGCATAAACTGGTTTTGTATAGGTTGATCTGTCGTCGTGTGTACACTGACGTTATAGCATGAACAGAACAAAACAATATAACATGCTAGGCGGCGTGTCGGCGAGCTGGCAACCTCGCGAATGACCAATTCTAAGCCGCGTATCCATTATGCGCTCCTGCCGCGCGCGCCATGAACACCTGCGCCGAGAGTGCGTTCCGCGGAACGCGCTCCAAACATTTAAATGATATCAACAAAGCGCGCGTGGCGCGCGTGGCAACCGTTCCAGTGTTTGGTCGTTCAACAGGCAGGCCAGTCGTGTACGAGCAGCAGCAGCGTTTATAGTAATTCAGAGTATTATGCAGAAGAAAAAACATAAACGTAAAGTGCTTTTGCTATTCCACAGCAGTTCTTTTGTACCATAAAGTTGAATTAACTTACGACAATTCTCATTATCCATCGCTCGGAACGCAACGAACACAATATGATCATATCTTCGGTCTCAACTGGCGCGCGCGCCACTACTGATCATACTTTGATGCGCGGTAAAAAACCGACTCCAGATGGAACGGGCCGCTCCATGTTCGAGCGTTCCAACAAACACATTGGCGCGCGTTCCAAAATGGTAACAATTTCGCGCGGCCGGAACGCGCGCCAATGTTCGTCCTCTTGGAGCGCGAAGTCGATACGCGGCTCTATAGGCGTAGTGGCGATTAAGCGACGGCGGTTGCAGCACGCATACTTTGCCAGCTCGTCATTACTGCGTACACGGGAATGACGCATCATACTAACAAAAGTTGTTTCGCCAGGGCATCCCCAACAAGTGCCTCCCGCTGGACTTCATGGGCATGTACGCGCTGGCGGGGCGCGAGCCCGAGCGGCGCCTGCGCAGCGCCGTGCGCGCCTACATGCTGGCCGACGTGGTGCGGCGCCGCGAGTACGTGCGGAACATCACTGTGGGGACCAAAGGTAACCTATGTACGTGACCACAAGAGCGACTAGCGCATCTCACACTTCATGGGCATGTACGCGCTGGCGGGGCGCGAGCCCGAGCGGCGCCTGCGCAGCGCCGTGCGCGCCTACATGCTGGCCGACGTGGTGCGGCGCCGCGAGTACGTGCGGAACATCACTGTGGGGACCAAAGGTAACCTATGTACGTGACCACAAGAGCGACTAGCGCATCTCACACTTCATGGGCATGTACGCGCTGGCGGGGCGCGAGCCCGAGCGGCGCCTGCGCAGCGCCGTGCGCGCCTACATGCTGGCCGACGTGGTGCGGCGCCGCGAGTACGTGCGGAACATCACTGTGGGGACCAAAGGTAACCTATGTACGTGACCACAAGAGCGACTAGCGCATCTCACACTTCATGGGCATGTACGCGCTGGCGGGGCGCGAGCCCGAGCGGCGCCTGCGCAGCGCCGTGCGCGCCTACATGCTGGCCGACGTGGTGCGGCGCCGCGAGTACGTGCGGAACATCACTGTGGGGACCAAAGGTAACCTATGTACGTGACCACAAGAGCGACTAGCGCATCTCACACTCGATTGTGCCTCGGTGCTCACGTGTCGCTGTTGGACCCGCCATGACCGGAAACGGTCATGAGATAACCATTACACTAGTTTACAGCTATTTATTTTTTCATTGCTCCAAAGATAACACCTGTTTGATTTGTTTTGAGACTTTTATTACTAAAATAAATATTTAATATTCTTACTTCAAGTTTTTTTTTTAATGTATTCCACAAGATGTTTTGTCTGAATCTGGTCACGTAGTGATCAATGAATTGTCTTAAAATTGTAACAATAAACATGTACTGGAGTTTTTGTTCAAAATATTCTTTCTGGAACATTGATTAAAAACAGCGTAACTTTGCAATTTGTTACAAAAGTATGGCAGTTTTGTTTTTAAAGTGATGTAGTTGATTTGAAAACTTGATGTCCTATATTTATTCTACTTTCAGAATCTTAAACATCAAATTATCTACGTAAACATATGGTTTTCATTTCTGACCAAAAACACTGTAAACTAGTGTTATTTTTTAAATTCGAACAATGTTGACCATAGGACCATAGAAGGTACTTGGCCGCTACTGTAACTACTAACTATCATAATTAATGTTATGTCGTCACAGTGGAGCGAGCCGTATCTCAGTTGCCGCACATCCTGCCGGACTACATGCTGGTGTTCGCGGTGCCCATACTCACGCACGATCCCGCCTTCACAGCTTACGACAACGTTGCGCAACTCAAGGTATCCAGATGTTTTCATTTATAGATTATTTTTAAAACATTATAATAAAACCTTCTTGTGAAGCTTATGAGAAAGTCTGGTCATTTGTCTTTGGACAACTTATTCGTTCAATAAGAGCACAGCTTACTTAATACAAGGTGTAAACGGAAGCCTTCTCGAATCCATCTACTAATCATTATTTACAATGGGCTGCAAAAATCCATGTTTACTACAGAATTAAAATTGCGTGAAGCGAGAAAAGCCGCAAAAAAAAAACTACCATTTTCTACTGCAGTTCAAACGACTGTGACTGTTGCGGCCGTGATGTGACGGCTTCTACAACTATTTCCATTTTTTAAATTATTTTTAGCCCTTAATAAAATAATTATACAAATTGTTTAAGCTTTATTCTAATTAAAGGATATACTCACTATGACGTCACTACCGGCATTATCTCAGACGATGCGTTTTGAGTTGTCAAGACTGGGCAAAACAATTAAAAATAAAAAATGTTTTGCATATTAGTTGTCCAGAAAATTAAGATAACACTTTTCTAATTCCCAGACCGTAAAGAACTGTCTGTGGTTCATTCTGGAGCCGCTGATCACTCGCAACGACTTCTACTGCTACGGCTTCTACAAGAGCCTGGTGGAGCGCATGAAGACGCACAAGGACGCGCTCAATGAGACGGATGACGCCGTCAACTATGTAAGAATATTGTTTACTTGCTGTACCAGTGTGTTTAACTGGAATCAATATGTATGTCAATCAATATACACAGTGGTTTTGATAATAGGACAATAAATGAAAACATTGACAATACTAGTTCATAAGATTAATTCTAAACTATCAAAAATAACACCAAATATTAAAAAAAAACGAATAAACTAAATGGCATAAAAGTGGAAGCAAAATAAACTCTTTTTATAAATAGCTCACTAACCTTGTACTTGTCGTCGTGAGGTACGTGCAGGAGGAGTAAAGAACAAATCCCGAGTGACGTCTATGACGCGATGCGCTACGGGCTAATCACTGCACTTTCCCCGCCCCCGCGCCTCACTTCATAACACCAAAGGGACCCAATAACTCACTTTTGCGCAGGTGAAGGTCACCATTCAAGAATCGTGCCACCCGGTCATTAACCTGTCAGTAACTGTACTTCCCTATTATTACATACATCGTGTACCAAATTTTAATGTAACAAATTTTAAAAATGTAAAATAATTTCCTGTGACTAAACTGCTGGATATATTCAAATGATTTTTTATAGGTAGATTGAGAGCGTCTTGAGGTGTGCGTAGTTTAATTTATTGCAGTATTATCTTAACCACTTTGTATATATCAATATATATTATATCAATTAATTTATTAATTGGAATAGATTATATTAGTAATCTATTCATTTCGTGAATGCAAAGGTTCAAGTTAATCCGGCTAATGAATGGCGTTCTCCCATATAATCATTATTATTACCACCTCATTTCACCTCAGGGGTTGAATTTAGGAAAATCCCGTCTTAGTGAGCACCTACGTCCTAAAACAATCCCCCATGCAAAATTTGAGACTAAACAGTTTCTGAGATTTGGATTTAAATTTATATATTACTAGCTTTTGCCCGCGGCTTCGCTCGCGTAAAATTCGGTAGCGCCTTATTGATTTGTAATAGCAACGCTAAGTTTTCCCGTTTCTTCCATCTTTCTCCCTCATATCCCACTCTTTTAAAAAAAATAATAGCCTATGTCCGTCTCCTGGTTCCCAACTATCTCTGTACCAAAATTCATCAAAATCGGTTAAGCCATTAAAGCGTGAAGAGGTAACAAACAAACAAACAAACAAACAAACAAACTCACTTTCGCTTTTATAATATTAAGTAAGGATAAGCTTTTATTGTAACTAGCCTTGTTAGTTGCTATTTATTGCCTTGCTACTATGCTTACTATGCCTTAGAATTTCTAACCCATTCTTCTCCATAGAGATCAACGCTTTGGAATGGGCAACTACAGTACTTATCAAGTTATTATGCCTTGTGACCGGGACTGTAGATTCATTTTGTTTCTTGACATTAAAATGTGCTTTTGCTGCCAAATGGTCCAATTGAAATAAATGTTTTGAGTTTGAGTTTGCATTGGTCATGGCCATTTCCGGGTCGGGCAAGCTGTTATTGCGTTTTTCTATCAATAATTTCTCAGTAGCAGTCAGTGTGGATTTATGCCCAGTTCATAGCAATAGGCTCGTCTCTTTTAATGGAGCTGGAGTACTACACCACTTTAGGTAGGTATACACCTCTGCCAAACCCATCGGGGAATACAAGCGTGATATTATGTTCTTAATCCCTGTTTGCTTAACAGAAACTGTGGGCCGTATGCGACCTGGCGATGTCGGTGATCTGGGCGCGGTCGCAGAGCTTCGAGCTGCGCGACTTCCCGTCGGACGCGCGTATCCCGCGCATGTACTTCGCGCCGCAGTCGGAATACTTCGTCAACACTCGGGTGTTCCTGCCGCCAGAGTTACAGGTCAGTACTATGGTTTTCTGAATATTTGCAGGAGTGACGTGTATTTCTGTACCAACATAGACTACAACTATTTGTTGTTTACTTGTGTATCATCTAGATTTTAAAGTAATTTTGTGTCTCACAAAGTGCGGTCGTCTGGTCGCACTGGCAAACAATTTTTAGGTTTAAAGAACTTTATTCTCAATTGAAACATAAATACTAGAAAAGGGTTGGTCGTTTCCTATAAATAAGAACCGGCAAGAAACTCCCATGTTACTCTTTGGTTTTTTCTCGAGTTAAGCATTATTTCTCGATTAATGTCCGGTTTGCGATTTAATACATCATACTAAACAAACCTTTTGTCCGTACAGTTCCAGCCCAAGAGGCCAGCGGCCGGAGAAGGCAACAACCCGCGCAGTAAGAAGCGACCGCGCGCGCTGCCCGAGCGGGAGAACGCTAACGATGTTGAGGTAAGCGCGGACTACATGTTCATAAGGATCATATTCGCATATGCTTGGTTTTGTGTTTATATACTGCTTTGTTTGTATCATGGTGTTTATTTGAATCTATACAGTAAAAGAAAACATAAATGCATTATGCTGCCAGTCTTTTAGAACTAGAATCCAACATGACTGATAATAATTAAGCTGGAAATTACCTTGCAAACTATAGGCTGATCACGTAAATAAGACCATGTATGTGGTAGCTGTGCAGTGAGGAAGGGGTTTGATGATCTCATGCGAAGGATCTGTCATTGGCCGACTAGCGGGCGTCAACACCCTCTCCCGCAACGCAGCTGCCTCAGGCACTGTTTCAGTTATGCGGAGAGCTTATAGTGCGCCTATTCGTTAATTCCCAGCTTATATATGCATTACTTGACATTATGAGACGTAAAATACTGATCTATAAGGTCTCAATTTAATATCAAATAGAAAACCTTTTGCTGCGGTTCTTCAGATCAACCTTTAGGAGTTGGGTTCAAATATACACTCCGTAATACTAAACCCACGTTCAAACCAAAGCGATTTTTGGCATGAATACACAATCTTCGCGGTCCTATTCGGTCGCGCCCTTTTTAGCGCTGGGAGGTTCCGTCGAACAATATGAAAGCGAAGGTCGTGTGTTGGCACGACTATAGCTTTGGTTAGTGTCCTAAAGCCTAATTCATACTAATTGTAAAGGGACCCTTTGCGAAGCCGTTAACCATGAATTCTCTACACGAAACTAAGAAACATAAGTCAAAAATTATTCGAACTCAATGTAAAGCACTTAAAACATTATACTCATGGATTTATTGAATAGTACAGAGGTCGTGGGGGTAGTGAAAGTAAAGATATAAAATTAAAAAAATAAATTTAATATGTTGGAACTTTGACTACCTATATCTTCGTAACTGGAAGGTTGCCACGTTAAGAAAGAAATAAAATTATTTATTTGACTTGACGTACAGGACAATACAGTAAAACAAAATTATTAAAAAAACAGAAATGGAACAAAAAGAAACCCTAGATAAAATGTAAGAAAATGCGACATGTAAATGAAATATATGAGTATTTATTTATTTAAACTTTATGTACAATGGTGGCACATAGGCGGACTTAATGCAATAAGTCATTCTCTACCTGTCAACCTTTTTAAGTATCGTCTGAAATAAAAAAAATATCACTTAGACGAGTGGAAAAAGTGGCTTTCGGTTTCGTTTAAGGTATTTTACATTCATTATACACAATTTTAATTTTATTTTGTCGCTTGTATGTATTTCACTAACCCTCATCACGTGTCAAAAGCTTGAACTAAATAGTATATATGTATTTACTTTGTACAATGTTTTCCAAGCACACTTTGGGACGCGGTATTGACGTCAAGGTAAACCCATTAGACCATAGTATTTTAAATATCTCTTTAATGATTACTGATGTAAGTATATATTACTGGAATTATTCATTCATGCACATCACATTATTCCAATAGTACTACCTGTTTTCTAAGCCTGTTTGCATGAAGCCCTATTTTATGTATCATTCTGGAGACAATTAAGGGGGAAGTCTGCTTTAGAGGCTTCAAAAAATCATTTTTTTCGAAAAAAAAATTGGTCTGGACTCGGTTACATTAAATAAAAGTTAAAATCCTTTTTATAAAATAAAAGAAAGACAGAATTGAGAACCACAATAATTTTTAACCCTTTAAAGTTTGTTTCATAATTTTTTGGTATATTTATATCCCTTTTCATTTCCATTCAGTTTCACGAGTCATTTTTTCTCCTCGACCCTGATATCACTATTAAACCGTCTTTCTCTCTCTCTCTCTCTCCAGCCTTCAGAAGCATCAGATACACAGATACAACTGCCCGGCATAGACACTCCTCCAGAGACAGAACTAGAAGAGCCTCAAGCGAAGCGCACGGTCAGTGACTGAGAACGACCTTCCGCTGGACCGTCGCACAGGACCAGCGAGTAAGTACCACCATAGCGATAGATAACGTGACGAACAGTGTTTATGACGTCATAGTAACAATTTACTCGAAAGACAGGCGCTGTCAGCTGTCAGATTTATATGACAGATGACTTTGACATTTGAATGTCAATGTCCTATGAAAATATTCTGCCGAGTTTGTATGAATTTTGGATGATAAACTAAGTATGGCTTTTATAAATACGCTGTCGAATTTGAATGACCATTGAAAATATGCTGTCAATTGCTCTTTTGTTAAAATCGTGTCTTGAATTTTTGTTTTTTTTTTTCAAAATTGTCTTTGTTGTATTTTCATGTTTGTATGGGAGAGTTTTAGGTTAGTTTGATATAACGAACATTTTGGATAAAACTGTATCAAAGTAAGTACTCGTTATACAATATGTACAACAAAATGTATATGATATTGTTGTCAATGTATTTTTACGGTAAATAGATCTATGAGGTCTATAAGCCGAACAAAAAACGCATATTTTAAATAAATTCCTTAGCACCCCACAGTAATTATAACTATTCATGAATTACATTTTGTATAAAGTTTCAATAATTATTATTTAGTAATTAATACATCGTCACGGATATCTATCGGTTATGTTGGCACTTCAATATTGTACACAACTCATAAAAATATACAAATCTCATACAAGAAGTTGGTTGGACATTTTATTGTATCGAAATACTGAAAAGAGGTAACAGTTGCATTGCCCTCTCAAACAAGGCTAAGTACCTCGTTTCCATAAACAATTTGCTATGTTGATATTTAAATCCTGACTCTTTATTTGTTTAGCTTTTACGTAAAACTTAGGAACAAAAATCTTTTAGGTCTATTTCTGTTTTTGGTCAATTAACTGTTTTCTTTTAAGTCCTTACACATGGATATTTTTACGATTCGAAATTTTATTTTCCGTCGCGTTTTTGTGATTGTGGAAATGTCAAGAGTAATTTAATGTGGCAACATTGATCGAAACCAAAAATATGTATGTGATTGGACTAAAAAACTTGGACAAGACACAGTCATGTATTTATAAGCTTAACTCTATGAAGACTGGCTACTACTAGTATGTACTCCTATGTATGAACGAACGAGAAGTTTTTCATTCATTCTTCACTGAATGTACGTTACTTCGGTAACTTGATTTTGTCCTAATTGCCGTTCTAGGTTGGTCTTGGCGTGAGATGAAGAAAAAACAGACAAAGAGATTTCATATTTAAAGTTACTTTAGTCAATGTCTGTTCGTGTCACTAACTTTTACTCAATTTTGTGTATGTATATTACATCATCATCTAAAAGTAATGTTCTTAAAGTAGGTTCTTGAATATTATTTTATTTCAATAGCAATTTTTCTACCAACACTTATTGCCGTTATTCACATAGTGATGTGCAGGTGGCTACATACTGGTCTAACACAATAAGGGACGAAAAGGAGACCAATATTGACCCACCAAAATCATATCGTCATTTATATATTTGCCAATTTATTATAAGTTAGCCTTTAATACTTAAGCTGTCTGTTTTCCTAATATCTTTCTCTTTGTCTCTTTTTGAATATCTCATGCCACGACTAAAGGCGATAAATCGAAAACATGAAAAATGTAAATAAACAGATGTATATGAAGTTAATTATGTTCGACTACGGATAAAAATCAGACGTAAATGTTTCATAAATCACGAGAATTAAAACATCTATTAAAGTTGACACGTGCTTTAGATACATAAATCATATTTTTGATCTAGAAGTTTCATGAGCGAAGCCTGGTTTACACAATTAAACCTTCTTTTTTTTGGAGGAAAAACTCCTCCCGCTTTCGCCGGAACGGAAGGGAGGGAGTATCAGTCTTGTACCGACTAAAACTCAACCATTTTTCTTCTTTTGCCCTTTGAATTCCAGGGCCACGGTATCTCTTGCGAACAATCCCGCAGCCCATATTTAACACACAGTCTCGCAACTGTGTTTTTTAAGACAGTCTACACAGTAGCGAAACTCTATTAGTTAAATTTAACTCTATTAGTTCAATTTAACTCTATTAGTTCAATTTAACGCAATCAGTCTCATGAAAGCTATTTATTTAAAGCCGACTGCACCACAATCACCACACAGTGAATGCGTTTAACGCTAAACATTTATACACGTCTTATCTTATCGTCATATCTTAACAATTATTTATTAATTGTTCTAGTGGTCGCAAGCGTAACTGCTGAGCATGACTTCCTGGGTTTTATTGCCAGACGGGGCAAACTGTTATTTAATTTTTACTTCAGATATTTCTCAGTGGCAGCCACTTAGTCAGGACTTTTGCAAAACAGTATACAACACATTATAATACAACTATTAGGATCACCTCTTTTTTTGCCGATATCTTCAAAAAACTTCCCTCAGTGAAATGGGGGGGGGGGAGTGTCAGACTTGTACTGACTAAAACCCACCCACCTTCCTCCTATTGCCCTTTATGTTCCAGGGCCGCGGTATTTCTTTCGAACAACCTGCAACTCCGGTAGGTACACCTCTCTGATGTTATTTATGTAAAACGTCATTTCGTCACCTTAAACCGAAGGTCAAAAACGGAACGACGTTTTGAAGACGTTTAGCACTAAACGCGTTTAATGATATTTGGTGCAAGTGAAGTGTGCCCAAGTATGAAGAAGAAAAGAGATGTTAAAAAAAGATAAATTCACTCGTAATAAATATCTTGTAACCAATAGGGGAAATGTAAATCAGGCTGAGTGTTATGATTGACTTTATATAACGCATTGGTAAATCGTGCTATTAATTCAATCGAATTATTTAAAAAAAAGAAGGTAAACATTTATACCTAAATTAAAGATAAATAATCGTAAATGAGAGGTTATTACTGTTACAAGCAATATACCTAAGTGTTTATGTATATTATCGTTATTGATTGCTAGGTTTCATAATAAATTGCTCAACGTTAATTTCCTACGGCCTTCGCATAATATTTACTGCTTCATGCATATGAAACTAATATTTTAATTTATCATAATGAATTTTGTTTTTTTTATCGTCAACCTTCACTAATTTACTTTGTTCTTGCTTTTTTATGACTAGACACCGAGTTTTATCCGATTTCAGTTACAGTTATACATTGAAATGTGAGCTTTACCTTTTTTGTTACAGTTTAGTTTTCAACATAGTAGTCACTTTGAGTCGCATCGATGTCGAGTTTGTTTAATATCCTTAATAATATACAAAGATACTTGGGTTATATTTTCAAAAAGAGGACCTCGAAAGTACGCGGTAAACACTTATGTGACAGTTGGTGAAATCCATGATGAGGTTCAAATATCGGTTTATAAGGTCTATTTACTCTACATTGTCAAATTAAGCAATAATTCGGAAAATCAAATTATGTTAAGTGCACATATGTTTTTACAAGGAACTATAAGCGATCACTGGAGTCTAAATAGGCCCTCAGATATTACTGGCCTTTAAGAAACCACTGTCAAAAATACCGCATCCACGCCAATAAAAAAAAAGGGGCATAAAAAACATTGATTGGACATCTCCAGGATTGAAAAAAGAACGATCTAAGAATAGAGATAATGAGTCTGTATTATAGAGTTTAATCAATAAGTTTTAATATCTTAATGTTTGTTTTATCGTTGTTCTTAGTTTTAATTTCTTTTCGGCTGGTCGATGAGCGTATCCTTATTTTTTAATTATATTATTGTATAGTTTGGCCCTCAACTGAGGACACCACGAATGTTGACTGCAGTTCTTTTATAATGTTGGATGGACATATTCGGTTAGTCTGTGGTCATCGTAGCGGCTAATTTTAAGGTTATTATTATGTGTGTTGTCGATATTTTGACCTGTTTCTGAGATACGACATAAAAACACGTTTTGTAAATCAAAAACACTAAAATTATGTAATATTAAGCGAATTAAGATTCGACAACGTCTTTTTTGTGAACGCAAAACGTAATCAAATGTTTTGGACAATTTTATGCCTATTTCTAATTATAATAATGATCGTGAGACGTATCTCAGATACCGGCCTCTTAACTTTAGGTACTCGTCAACTAAAAATAATTTAATTTCTCGTGATATTATTCTAAATATCAGTGTAGGTTTTTATCAGGGAGTGGACCCTGTAGTTTCACGAGCACTATGCTATTTCGATAAGTTGAGATCAATAAGGTCACAGATTTTTAAATACACACACTGTATGATCTGACGGAAAATACATTATAAGGTTTATATAGATTATTTATTCTAAGTAATGACTTCGCTACCATTTGTTTCTATTAGTATCTGCTATAGGGTTCCCCTGCCCGCTCCGATGTCCAGAACATTCGTACAAGACCGGCATTAAGTAATAATTTTTTTTTATTGATAAACATTTTATTTAAGGTGTACCAAAAAAAGGAAATATTAGCGACACAGCGTTCGCTCCACTGTCGCAGTGATTCTCTGTAGTTATGTATTAAAAATAAATAATAAACACATTTCTTGGTAGTTTTACATTTTATTCCATTTGGTTTTAAATACCTTATCACAACCTTTGTGCTTAGAGGTTTAGTTCATTCACTGATAACAATAAATAGACATACGTTTATCATACTTTAGTTTTTCATTTATTATAAAACCCATTATAACTCACATACATACATACATAAACTCACCGCCTTTTCCCATGGGCCTGCTACGACTCTTAGATACATAAATTGATTGAGGGCCATTCAATATACATATTGAATTATGTTAATACACCGGTACAGGTGAGTCGAAAAATAAAAATTTGGTAATTTAAACGGCACGGTTGCCGCAGTGGCTGAGCGATCGACTGCTGCGCTGCGTGTCGCGGGTACGATTCCCGCACGGAACAAATATTTTTATGACCTGCAGATAGTTGTTTCGGGTCTGGCTGTTTGTGTATGTGAGTTTAAATGTTTGTAAACGCACCCCCGATATAAGAGAAATTACTAGTGTGGGGCAACGTTTAAAAAAAAACATTGCGTTTAAAACAAAGTTTAAATTACCAAATTTTTATTGTCATTTAGCAAGGTACACACGGTGACACAAAAACCTATGCATTTCCAGTATAACAGTATTTATATAGATTTCTCGTATAATGACAGATGTGTACAATCCTGGATTTGAAAAATACATTGTAAAAACTTTTAAATAGAACTCATTTTAAATAAACGAACAGATCGTTGAAATGTACGAAGGCTTTTGAGAAAATATCTTTCATCACAATCATTTTCAAGAGTAGTATTTTTGCTATTATGTCAAATAATTAGTAGCACAGTGAGTAGTATCAGTAGAGTAATGATACTCTCATAAACTAATTTGATGATACAAAGATGAGATTTTTAAAACCCTTAAAAGTAACAGGTACTTAATACTATGATATTGATGAAATATCAATATTTCATAAATATCAATCCCTTAGTACTGAAAAAATACTGGTACAAATATCAACAATTCTAAAATAAATAATTAAAATCCTAAATATTCAACATATTACAAATATTTTGGTCTCCCTTATTTCACTAATTGGTTGCTATGTGTTACCCAAAAAAAAGTTATTCTGTATTAATGTGCGTACGGTTGTTTCTAATTAATCTTGCGAGATTATAAATATTGAAAAATTGTGAAGTATTTAACAAACTATTTTACAATTTGACGCTTTATTTTTTGGATAGCTTTTATAACTTTCTAGTATTTTTTGGATAACTAAGTGCATTTAACAACAATAATTGGTCTTCAAATACACAAAATTTGCTGAGAACATAATAATTTAGAAACAATTTTTCTGGCGGCGTCTGTAAAATATCCAAGGAGGTAGCACTACTACTAACTTTTTCAAGGGAATGTGCACCTTACACCTTTCAAAGTCAAATGAGGCCTTGTCTACACAAACACAGGCTCAGTCTTCTTCCAATACTTTTGAATTTCTTCTAGGCTTTTGCCTTTTGTCTCTGGTACCCAAAGCACGGTATAGACTACTCCGAACAAGGTGACTGCTGCGAAGCTATAGAATACGACGAAAGCTCCGAACTGATTGGCTATTGGCGTATAGAAGAGTACGGTCATTGAACTGCAAAAAAATGAGAACGCCATTGAAGCTCCCGCCATTCGCGCTCGCACCTGTGGATAGATAGAGGGTGAGTGTTTGTTATTATTGTTAATGTGATGTCGTGGGTTCGATTTTCAGGTGAAGCGAAGTGTTTTTGGATATTTATATCAAGAATTTATTGGTAGTAGCCATGGAGTCTGGACGCTATTACATGGGACTTAAACATAATAACGCACGGTTGGCGCAGTGGCTGAGCGATCCACTGCTACGCTACGTGTTGCGAGTTCGATCCCCGCACGGAACAAATATTTGTATGACCTACAGGTAGTTATTTCGGGTCTGGCAGTTTTTGTATGTGAGTTTAAATGTTTGTAAACACCCACGATTCCACGATACAGGAGAAATTCCTAGTGTGGGGCAACGTTTTTTAAAAAAAAATGGCGAATCGTAGGTGTACTATAAGGTAAAGCTCTTCCCTACTCTTCGGGGACTTACAGGCGTGATGTTATGATCTGATATAAGCTGTAGCGCTCTGCTATATGTCTAATGAGCTGTGGGCAAAGATAACCACGCACTGCTAGATGGCGACACATCAGACCTCGTAGAAGATAACGAGACGAGCTGGACAAAACCTACAACCAGACTAGCCCTGGATCGATAGGATTGTAAATCAGGAGAGGCTTTTCCCTAGATGTCTAACGGTACCAGCAACAAGTATACCGGTACCACTCGTTTTTTTTTTTGGGGTGGGAAATTATCAAATAACTTCCCCCGCTCTGGGCGGAGCGGGGGGGCGTGTCAGACTTTTACTGACTAAAACCCACCCATGTTCCTTCTATTGCCCTTTACGTTCCGGGGCCGCGGTATCTCTTTCGAACAACCCGCAACCCCGGCAGGCGGAGGCCCTGGTAAACCCTCTGCTTTGCTGACTCTCTTTGAGGCGCGCGTGAAACACGAACGCGCCGTCGACACGGCACCGGTACCACTCATACACCCGGTTTCTGAAACGTACGTCAAATAATCAGTTAGTTAACAGATTGTCAAAATTAACAATCTGTTAAATAACTACGGGTTTCTGAAAAGCCATTTACCGTAAAATTAGCGAATCAACTGTTAACAGGTGATTTATTTTTTTGTCTGGCCACCCTTGCTAAAATCAGTCAACTTCATTCACTCATTTATGTTTTGTTTCTGTCTAGCGCATAGCTTTGTCCTCTACCTTTTGACACCAAATGTCAAATTCAACTTTAGCGGTTATCTATTTTATCTAAAATATTTTCGTGTTTATTATTCTCTGATATTGTGGTCTGTTTGTTATTATAAAACTCGGTATAAAAGTTCACACTCACCAAATTTCTGATAATATGTCACGAAAAAACTATACGGAGAGAGAAAAGAAAGAGCTCTTAACAATAGTGGATAAGTAAGTACCTATTGTTCAAATATAACATTCCAATCTATACAAATGTGTTTTTCTCAAACATGCTCGGAAAAGATCGTAGGTATTATGTTTGAAATTTGAACACGAAACACTTTCCAATTATATGAGTAAAATCATAATCAACCAGAGGGACCGGGTGGAGGCGGGCTGCATCCAGCGGCTTCCCACCACCTTTATGAGGTCATCTGTCCACCTTGTTGATTAAAAGAATATGGAGATAAATGGTAATTAAACAATTTTTTTAACACGCTGCTATTATTTCCTCGCATTACTTGAGAAAAGCACTATACCTGCCTCAGCGGAAACAGATATTGCCTGTACTCGGCTAACTGCCAGCCTCGCTCTGCTCGGCTGTTCAATCTCGTTTCGTCAGGCAATGCCTTACTTTCCGCACCTCGGCAATTATGTACTATTAAATTTGTATGAAATAGATAGCTTTTAATTTTATAATATATTTAGGTACAAAACAATAATAGAAAATAAGAGCACCAATGCAGTGACAATCGAAAAGAAAAATGAGGCGTGGGAAAAAATTGCTCAAGAATATAACGCATCTGCTGAGAATCCACGAACAGCGAAGCAACTGAACACTGCTTATCAGAATTTAAAACGCCTAACAAGACAAAAAACAGCTGAAGATAATGTGTGTACCTAAATTATTATTGACTATTACATACTTATGTACAAACAAATATTATTGAGCAAAGTCTTCTGTACATAACATCTCTGTGAAAGACTTCCAGTTTTCTTTTACATACTTGTCCATTAATATTATTTGTATCTAATATTGTAGAAGCAGAATTATATAGAAAAAAAAAGCCAATGTGATTTAAAAAGCTTAAAAAAGGCTAAAGCTGAAGACAAGGTGTGTATAAAATTAGTAATGTTTATTAAATGGTATCAATGTGTCTGTTGGGGTCCTTTTCTCAAAACCATAATTTTACAATTACAGTTCAATGTACATGACGCAGGCAATATGTAGTCAAGAAATAGTACATAAACATACTCAATTGACTACACATTAAACATCACATTCCCCTTGTAATTGTAGTTTTGTGGGGCAGACTATTTTGACAATATTAGTGAGGTATTTTATGAAATTAATAAATATTTTCAGAAAGCAATAATGGCTACTGGCGGAGGAACTTTTATACCGCAATTGAGTGAAGTTGGTGCACAAATGTTGGCATTGATGGGAGACCAGTTGAGACCGCTGTCCAACAACTGTGACAGTGCAACTAATTACTTTTGCGACAAGGACGAAAATAAAACTGCAAATGATAAAAATTGTAATGAAAATAACAAGGACATTATAATTGACATAATACAAGAGTTTGGTGAGTAACTTTCTGTATATATTCTTTTGTAAATATGTATGGTTCCCCGTTATGAATAAAGCCATGCCAACTCATTGCTAGTGATAGTTGTCTGCTCAACCGGACTATGGAAACAAGATATTTTCCATAGTACAGTTGACCATGGAATTACTGTCCTGTATAGAGGCATTGTGTTAGTGGATTATAAGACAGTGCTAAATTCATACTTAAACAGCAATATCTATCAACCAAAATTCCCAAATAATTTACAAATTAGATACATTTCATCTCTTTTTAAAGCATTCTAATACACACATCAAAAGTATCTAGGGATCAACATATATTTTTGCAATAACTTTTCTCCTGATTGATATTAATTAGAATTTTCTTTAAGGATTCATCAAATAAAGTGTTTTCGTTTGTCACAGTAACGATAAACCAAGTCACGATGATAGAGGAACGATGACGTCTGATACAATCGTCTCAGCATAAATTTGAGCGTTGAGGTTGCCTCTGATCCAAATCAACTCAGTTCTTCCGCCGATCCAAATACCCGCCCTTACCATGATGGTTCCACCACTATAAGGATGGACTTCCTGGCAGGATTTTAATCGCTGTTGGCGTCCAGGGGTTCTCCAGTGTCGTATACGTCTTGTATCCGGTCTCATACCAAAACGAGACTCATCAGAAAAGCACACGAAACGCCATTGTTCTTCTGCCCAATTTCTGTGTTCAAGAGCCCATTGATATCGAATCCTACGATTGTGCATTGCTATAGGTGGTACCCGTAGCGGTCTTCGGGAATGAAGGTTCACTTTATGCAAGCGGTTTCTGACTGTTTGGTCGCTAATTAAGTTCCCTGAAGAGTGATGAAGCCTCACGGCTAACATCATGGCGGTTATTGTTGGAGCTCTTCCAGTTAAGAATTGAATGTATCGGTCTTGTCTCCGTGTGGTGCAGCGATACCGTCCTCCATGGCGCTCAGCCACGGTACCAGTGCTTCGGTAACGTGTCCAAAGTCGACTGATAACACTCTGACTTGTATTCAGAGCTAAAGCTACAGTACGTTGCCGGGAACCAGCTTCTATCATTCCCACGGCTCTGAGCATTTCTTCCCTGCTTAAATGACGTCGCCGCTCCATAATAACGTTGGTTTTAATCAGTAGTAGGGAAACAGTAGCACTAATAATGTCTTCAATGCGTTGTATGTTTTTATAGGGAAAATATTGACAGCTTATTTTCATCTTTTACTCGAATTTGATTGAGAGTTCCTGATTCAAATTATGAAATGCACCAAAAAGGATCCATATAAATTTATAAAATCATAAATTTATTACAAAGCCACATCTCAATCTCAAGAAATCCGCATAAAAATTCTTGATCCCTAGACACTTTTGATGTGTGTAGTTTACATATCGGCTATTTAGTATGATTTTTCAAATATTTTCCTATGAAGTCCATTATTTCTACAGGTTATTGATGGTTCATAAAGGCACATATAATGGATGGACAATACATTTATTTTAGATAATCACGAAAATGATGTTTCCATGGAGCTGCCACTGGAGGAAATTGAAATCACCGAAGAACCACCAGCGGAGGAAAAAAGACCACCAACATTGCAGAAAAAAAAAATGAATCCTTTATTATCAAGACCATGTTCTTCGCACAGCCGTAATATTCATCTAAAAAAAAAGAAAAACATAGAGACCACTACCTCCATCAAAAGAAAATTTTATCAGAAAAAACTCGAATGTGCATTATTAGAGAAAAGAACCCAATTAATAAATTATAAAATATCAATGAAAAAAGAAAAACTAATTGATTTAGAAATTAAAATTAAAGAATTAGAATATAGTTCTAAAACAAATAGTATGTAATAATGAGAAACTGAATATAAACTACAAATGTCTTTTAATGTAACTGTTTTCTTAACCTTTTGAACCCTTTTGAACGCCAGAGCATAAACCTACGCGCGTGCCCACCACGCCGAGAAACTAATTTTACGTACATTTTTGTCACGTATTTGTGTCATTGGCGTCCAGCGCACGCGCTTTCTTGTCATATATATGTGACAATGGCGCTCAAAAGGTTAATTAATCTAAGTAAAAGAGACCCCTATGTATTTACTGGTTGAAGTGAGTTATCATTGATTCCGCCGTTTCGTCCAAATCGTCTTTCCAGTGAAAAGTCGTCATGAATATTTAAATTAATTAAAATGTGATAATTAAATAAGTTAACATTTAGTTAAAGCTCAAAGGTGCATATTTTATAATAGGTCTAGGAAGCATAATAAAAAAAATCTTAGAACAAAAACATGCCTAGATTTCATTCCACTCCTTATCCAGATGGCCATTCAAAATGTTTCTAGGTATATTGGTGCGCTTTCCGAAGTAAAAGTACAAGTTATTTATGCCTATTTTCTAAGTTATTTAATATCGGTTATTAATCTATAACAAAGTTTTTTTTAAATAGTGCCTATCATAGAAAGAATCAGCGTATAAATATTGTCAAACGAAAAACTTCATTCCATTCCATAAGAAGTGAAATCGATATTATATTGAAGTACAACCCTGTCGGTGCATTATAGCCGGTTGCCTACGCGCCCCGCTCCTCCGTCTACCAAAACAGTTCGTCCCAGACACACGCGTGCGCCCGTAACGGAAAATAATTTCGAAAATAGTTTTATTAATCACGTTTGTCACAGGTGAGTACTCATTACATTCCATTAACTTACTAAGTAGGCGTATGATAATAAAATATGGTTGTGATATAAAATTTTACTGTATAGTTAGGTTATGTCACATTATATTTTAATACAGTTGGTTTCCTATTGTATTCCAAGTAAATTAAGAAAACCTGTTCAAATTTCATTACATTCCATTTCATTACATTCCGTTTCCTCTAATTTTTATATGGAAGGGAATGAAGCGTTATGGAAAGTAATGAATTTTATTAAAATTTGCGAAATGTGTTGGTAATGTGCAAGTCTAGCACCAGTGTAAAGGATACAAATTCATTGCTATTAAGGTATCATACATACCTACCTATACTCGAACACTAATTTCGCATGACATGTTTGATTATACCGTTGATTTCATCCAAAATAATTTGAAAAGCTATAATGATATATAAAATTTGATAATTTTACATAAATATACATGTTTGGGTAGGTTATACACTCTAGTGATACACCTGATTGGCTAGCCCCCAATCGATCAGTTAGGTTAGTGACATTTATGTTCGAGTGGTACCAACATCAGACGATTTGCAATTTTCTCAAGTCAATTTATTTTGTAACAATTGCTTAAAAACCTACTACTACACAGAACACATACCTACAACTACATCCAACTATTTTATAGTTTTAAAAGTTTTTTTTTAGTAGATACATTAGAAGATAAAACTATGGCTAAGCAAAAGAAAAAAGCAACCACACAAGAAAAGTTAGCGAAAGACAGACTGCGTAAGAAAGAAAAATATGCAGAAATTAAGAGAGACCCTGAAAAATACAGAATTGAAAAAGAGAAAGAAAGAAAAAAATATATTGAGAAAAGAAAAGAAAAAAATTCGTAGCATAACAGAAATGACTGCCAGACAAAAAAGGGAACAAAGGAGAAGATGGCGAAAAAACCCAAGACAATATTTGAATAAGCTACGAGAACAAAAGGAAGTACAAAGTATTTCACTGGATAATTTGCCATCCACCAGCGAAACTGTAGAAATCTTAAACATCGCAGATTCTGAAGAACGCGACCCTTTGATGGAAATAGAAGAACCACCAGAATCTACACCAAAGATAATAAAACGCCAAAGACAGACGAAATGTTGTTCAAGTGCTATAAGGCATTTACGATATAGATCAACGAAAGTGATTTCTAATTTGCAGAAAGAAGTAGATAAACTTAGGAAAGAGAAGGATATGCTAAGAAAACAAATACATAAAGAGCGAATGTTACAGAAAGTAAGAAAGTCTATTGAAGATACTATAGAAAAAAAAGTAGATCAAGTAATAAATGATTTAAAAGCTGATAAAATAGAGGAAGTTAAGAAAAAGCTACTGTTCAATGAAACGCTCAATCAAGGAGTGACTAGCAAATACAAAAGTCGTCCTAAAAAAGAGAAGAGATGTTTTGTTGAAGGTATCGTTGACGATTCGAGGCTCAAAAAGTATGGAGTGCTGTCAAAAGTAAATTTTAGTATAAAAAAGAAACAAATAGAAAAAAAAGTGCGAGAAAAGAAAATAGCGGAGATAAAACGACGAGTGGTTTTTTTTTTTTTCAAGAAGACGTTAACAGTCAGATAGCTCCTGGGAAACATGAATTTATGAAAACCGGTGGTTTAAAAAAACAAAAGCGGTACTTAATTGACAACATCAAAAATTTACACGTGCAATATTGTGAGAAATGGGGTCGCATTTCCTATTCGTCATTTTGCAAATTTAAAATATAGACCGAGATGGGTAGTTCATCCTTTAAGTAAAAGAGATACTTGCCACGGGTCCACGCTTTATATCAGAACTTTTTATGTCATGATTTTATTTTGCATAACAACGGATAGCATAAACTTCACTTCGCAGAAAATTGTTTGGCAGACACTCATTTATCATACAATCAAAACTCATAATTTTGTAAGTCAGAATCACCTCTAGACATTTTCATATCCATAATATTTAAAAAGTAGAAACATCATATCGCAGAAAGTTCACAGTCAGAATCGTCTTTTGGCATATATTTCATATCGATAATCATTAAACGGCAGAATTGTCATATCGCAGAAATTTTATAGTTAGAATCATCTTTGTCATAATTTGTTGTCATTTATTTTAATTATTTATTTCTTTAAAATTATGTCATTTATTTTAGTTATTATTTAATTGAATTTGAAGTAATGTCATTTAATTTAATAAGTAATTATCCTAATCTAAATAGTTCAGTTCTGGGTAATCTACTTAAAACAATCTCTTTTTTTCTATTAATGGAAGTCGTTTCTGGTCGTAGGAGGTCGCAGTTTAAACCTAACCTAACCTAGCCATTTCTGCCATCTGCATAGTATGCCAAGTGAAATTATACCAAATAATCATCGCTCTAAATGAACATTATGCTAAACGATATTATGCGAAATTTGAACTCTGCCAATCGTAATTATACTAAATGTAATTCTACAGTCTTAAAAGTATGCCATTGTAAATTTGAAGTTTTAAACATTATGCCAAACGATAATTATATCAAATAATTTTTATGCCTTTAAAATGTTCGTATAAAGAAAATTATGCTAAGTGTGTTACGCCAAATAAATTTCGGAGCATCAAGATTCTGCCAGATAGAGGCCACTTGCCACAGTGCTATAAAATATGGATTGATCCATGATTTAAGTTAAGTTTACATAAATGTTACAATCTATGTATGTTGTTGGTGGTATGCTGTTTATTTTTATAATAAAGTTTTATTTTAATTTTAATAGTAGTTACTTTATTTCACCTATAGACTTTTCATAACCTTCCATACTAAATCATTACACTCTCATCGTCTTTCACTACCCTCCAAACTTAATCATTACACTCTCAACGTATTTCATTACATTCCGCATCCTTATTACACTCCATCGATTTTCTTGAAAAGGAAATAATTTTCATGAACGCCTTTAACGGTAACCCACATCTAGAAGGTATACGAATAATTTAATTGATAAATTTTGCGAAACCATAAATTAAAAATACATTCCACGAAATTACTCCGATTTGGACGAAACGGCGGAATCACTCTTATAAGTAAAGCAGATCGAACTGAAAAATTTTCATTTCCTCCTCCTGATTGGGAAAGAATTGGTACCACTTCTGTAGGTAAATCCATATCTGCCAGGTCTTCAATAACATCATTGTGGCGTAGGGCAATGTTATGCAGGACAGCACAGGCAACCACAATAGACATAGAGGTGTCTAGTTTTACGCGTAACCCCATAGACAGACAGGGGAAGCGTCTCTTTAGTACTCCAAAACACCTTTCTATAGGGTTTCTCGTTGCAATTTGTGCATGATTATATGCTACTTCACCCGCTGTTCCTGGCTGAATAAATGGGGTCAACAGGTATTTACGACAGGGGTAACCACTGTCTCCCAGTAAGACATTGTTGCCATACACTCCCATCTCAAAATCAGCACAGATGTGCGAATCATTAAAAATGGTGGTATCATGTACAGATCCCGGCCACCTACATATTATGTCCATGATGTATAATTCTGCATCACAAACCGCCTGAACATTTAGTGAAAAATAACCTTTTCTATTGCGGAACAGTTCTGCAGATGGCCCGCCAGGAGACTGAATTTTTATATGTGTACAGTCAACAGCTCCGATCACATTGGGAAACCCACTGATGGCATAAAATCCATTCCGGACCCTAGCCTGTTCTGCACTAGTTAGTGGCATTTTAATAAATTGGGGCCTTAATTTAGCAATTTCAGTCGACACCTTCTTAATTATGCGGCAAGCTGTTGATTTATGTACTCTAACATTATCTGCCACAGATATTTGGAATCCTCCAGAGGCATAAAAATTAATAGCCAACAAAACTTGCTCCGCGGCGCTGATGGCGTGATTACGCTGGGTCATGGGTTCCAGGTGCATCAGTGACTCCATCAATTCAAAGAAAACAGGTTTTGAAATTCTGTATCGGTCCTTAAATTCTTTATCATTATAATGGTTTACTGGATGCATTCGCTCTCGAAACAGGCGAGTTTGCACCAGATCTTCCTCTTCACTAGATAAGGATATATCATCATCAGATAAATCAGACAACATTTTTATTGGGCACCTGTTAAAATTCACTGAAATATTGAAGTAATAAGAATAATTTGATTTGACACTCTGTTAATTGATCGATTTTCGCGAATTAACTGTCGATTAATAACTAGACATTGACGCGAAGTTAACATGAGAAAAAGCCTTCCGGAAACCGAAAATTACCATAATTCGAGATTTGACACTTGCAATGACAAATCACTGACAAACTGTTACTTTGGTTCGTTCAGAAACCCAAACTGCATTTAACTATAGATTAACAACTTATTACGTAATTTTTTCGATGACGCGCGTTTCAGAAACCGGGCGTTAGACAGTGACCACATGAATCGGATTGCGATAAAAAGTGAAAGACGTGTCTCACGTATTTATTTATTTATTTCATTTAGATTAAGTATCGGGCTAGTGTGAAACGCTAGTCAAAGCTGGTTGTAGATGGCGTGTACATAGCTTAATTTCAATTTAACCAATGAAATGAAGCTATTTCGAAATAATGACAATGCTAGGACCATTGACAGCTGCCTTCCCCATTTGTAGCTAATATGTTTTACGTAATCTATCCCTTTCTTACCGTCACTTATCGGCTACATTAATAGAAAGCAAGCTAATAATCTCGTACATACTTTTTTAAAGCAAAAAAGCTAAAAAGCTTTTTTAAAATTACGAGAGACAAGACTCAAGATCATTATTTAATCTAGTTGCCTTGGCAAACGCACTAATACCACAGATTACGTAATAGTACAGTAATACTCAAAAGCAATATCTATT
This sequence comes from Ochropleura plecta, assembly GCA_905475445.1. Classification (NCBI taxonomy): domain Eukaryota; kingdom Metazoa; phylum Arthropoda; class Insecta; order Lepidoptera; family Noctuidae; genus Ochropleura; species Ochropleura plecta. Next base: position 7,847,070 of record FR997738.1, on the reverse strand, counting down.
ATAAGAAACATTTATCTAAAAAAAGAACAATAGCAATAACAATTCTTTACAGAAGTTACTGTAGCTTGAATTTATGATTATAAAGGTTTATTAGTAGATATAACTTATCAGTTCTCTGTCTTGAAACTAGTTTGTTTTAACCTGGTTTTCTTGAAGTTCAATGTCTAATTTATTAATGGCCTAAAAATAATTAAGTTTTTTTTTTAAATTGATTTACCTTCTTGCTTTTGGAGATTTTTGACAACGATTACATCTAAAAATACCTTGCCTAAACAAATAAGTACCTTTTGTGACGAGAACCCATTTTTCATCGATTAATAAGAATCCGGTGAACAAGAGTTATAATAGACTACTAAAACTGGAAATATTAAGAAGTAATGTGTGTATTTCCCCGTTTGTTGTTAAACGCATTATCGTAGACTAAATAAGACAGATATGAATCTTGTTTGCAAGAGCAGTGAATGCAAACCTTTCCAAATAATTACATATACAAAAAATGGAAAAAGCGCATAAATGCAACTATTGCAATAGCAAATCTCACCTGAAAAGTGAACACCTCAGCCATAATGACCATCGGTACGGGGGCCAGGCCAGCGCCATAGGCCAGTATGCACACACACACGGCCATTACTGGCAGCCAGCTCGCCACGCCTGTACCAAGGAGGAAACACGTCGCTAAGGTTGTCATACATATTGACACGACCAGAGAGCTGCAGGCTAAAGGGATCTGGAAAGAGAAGAATTGGTTATGGAACAGTTTTTGCTGCATGCAACCATGCATGCGTCGGGGGACCGCTTAGTATAAGTGGATGTGATAGGCACAGAAAGTAACAATCACAGCGGTCCCCCGACGCAATGACACTTGGATTAAATAATTCTACTAATGTTAAACGTAAAATATAAAAAAATCTCGTGTTAGGTACAGTTTAAGTTGCAATACTTCTCCAAAACTGCATCACCGATTTTTATGAAATTCATCATATAGGTCATTATAAATTTTTCATATCCCTAAGTGATAAGGGTGGCCCTCTCCAGAACTGACTGTGGACCTGAGGTGTAACCGCTGGACATAGCTTGTTTTTATATATAATTTCTTCTTATTACAATAAACCATGTAAAATGTGGCACACTATTGTCACGACAGTGATCCGAAGTTAACTAGTCGCGGTTTACTATAAGACGTGTGCATTTATTCTAATACTTGCAAAATACACACAGACAACACCCAAGAAAACCTTTTATTTGAAAATTAAACAAAGTACCAAACAGTGCAAAAAATGGTGTCGAAATTATTTTGTTCGCTTTTGTTGATCATGCTGTGTAAAACATTGATCGCTAAAAACTTAAAACTGAAACAAGTTTTTATATTCAGCCGACATAACATACGGTATCCGATAGATTACGACTTAAGCAGATATTCACCAAAGCCTTGGCCCAAACCAGCAGGCCGGCCGGAACACCTGACTCCGAAAGGAGCGCAGCTAGAAGGATACATGGGAGAATATTTCGCAGAATGGTTCAAAAAGGAAGAGTTTCTGCCTGAAGGGTGTCCCGATGATCAAACAGTGTATGTGTACGCCAATAGTGCGAACAGAACCAAGGCAACAGCCAGAGCATTCGTAGACTCAGCGTTCAAAAGTTGCAACGTAACTGTACATCACCAAAATACTGAAGAAGAGGACCCACTTTTCAAATGTGTAATAAACAACGCAACTGAAGCCCTTAAAGATATAATGATCAAAGAAATGTATAGAAAATCACAAAATAATTCCAAACTAATGTCCGCGTATTCAGAAATGAATAAAATATTGGAAATTGAACGATCAGAAGTCTGCAAGCAAGATGGAATATGTGACTTAACTGAAGCTCGAAACACAATTACGTTTGAGATCGGGCAAATGGTGTCGATTGAAGGACCCTTAGGCATAGGACACCTAGTTATGGACACGTTTCTAATGAATTACTACGATGGCAGGCCGATACAAGACATTGCATGGGGACAAATAACAACACCAGATAAATGGAAACTATTGATGCAATTAATACGACAAGACCAAAATATTACATTAACAACAGTGGCTGAAGACGTTGCGTCACCATTACTGAAATATTTAACCAAAACGTTTAAGAACTATGACAAAATGCCAAAGTTTATGTTATTAGTTGGTCATGATACTAATATGAACGTTCTTGCAACTGCTATGGGTTTTGAATCGATCAAAGACTTACCGAATCAATATGAAGATTTCCCTATTGGCGGGAAATATGTGTTTCAAAAGTGGACAGATAGCAAAGCAGAATATTTGAAAGTGGAATATGTATACCCAAGTGTGTCACAGTTGAGAGATGGCTCAAAATATTCTTTGGAGAGTCCCCCGCAGAGAGTTGTGATGCGATTGAAATGGTGTAACACTGACGAGCAAGGATTTTGTCCCTGGAAAGAGTTCGTCGATAATCTTTAGGTGTCTGTGATGTATGATGATACCCTTATATATATCAATAAAGTGCAAAACGTGGCTTTATCAGTAACTATATATTAGCCCGCAAAACCCGTCATTTCTTTTCCATATTAACATTTACTTCGACCCTTTTAGTTTTCTTTCATCAAATAACTTCCGTGGCGGAGCGGAATCGAGAGTCACACTGACTGAAACCAATCCATATTGCTTTTTTGCCCTCTGTGTTCCGGGGTCACGGTATCCCTTTCGAACAACGCGCAACCCCGGCAGGCAGTGGTCCTGACAAGGTCCCTCTGCTTTGCTGACATCTCTTTGAGATGCGTTTGGAACTCTAACGCGCCGTCGACACGGCCTGCGTCACTAGACGGACGGACAGTGAGCTACCCATTGCTCACCGTTCACAGACCCGTATCTACATCTACGTCGTCTCGCGGCGGCCGACGCCCGGATCGTTTTCTGCGGCGGCTGGGTGGGTTTGAGGTTCTCTCCCTTAAATGCCCGGCCACCTCCTTCGCTAGCAAGACTGCTTCGCAGAAGGAAGTGGGCGTTTCCTTTCGCCCGATTATGTGCAGGAACCTCCCGAAACTTCCGTTTCTGATGAGGACCTGCGTGAGGCAATAGGTGGTGACGGAAAGTTTATTTGATGTATCTCCTAACTTTCTACACGTGTATTGAAATAAATAAAATAAAACACCAAGCTTTTTGAACATGGCATTAGCCCTTCCTTATAAAAAATTATTTGGGGTCGGCGCTGCATGTGTATTCTAGTTCTCTATTACCTAATCGTTATCTTAGTATCACACAATGCATCTTTATCCATATCATTCTTCATACAATCAGTCGTTCTTTTCCTTAGCCTTTTTCCCTTTATCGCATGAATGCACAGACAGCCAATTTCAATACAACTTTTCAGTAAATGCACAGCGCCATTTTCGGGCAACTTTTAGGGTTGAACCTTGTCTGTCAGCATGGAATCTCAATTTTCCATGTTCTACCCTTTTCTGTCGCTCAGAACCACCGTCACTTGCTACAGCGAGAGACAGAGTGATAGTGCTATAGTACACGGCAGCAATGTTGATGAGCTTGACAGCACACACTTATTACAAATTCTATTTGCTTCTAATTAGGGCTATCGTTTTTGAGCTCACCAGATGGCGCCAATGGAGAGTCAGGATCTGTCATGAGTTCTATTTAGTATCAAGTATCTTTTAAATAGTTTATTTTATAACGTACTAGCTTTTGCCCGCGGCTTCGCTCGCGTTAAATTCGGGGTAACACAGTTCCCCTTTCCTGATTTGCAGGCATCTGCTACCTGTGGTTTTTGCCCTTGCGCCTGTAAGTGTACCTACTGTGTACGTATGTATAGAGGGGTGATGAGTCATGTAAATAAAACGACTGTTACGGCGAGCGCTAGTACACGACTGAGAAAATGGATAATCATTTACACACATCAAAAGTATCTAGGGATCAACATATATTTTTGCAATAACTTTTCTCCTGATTGATATTAATTAAAATTTTCTTTAAGGATTCATCAAATAAAGTGTTTTCGTTTGTCACAGTAACGATAAACCAAGTCACCTTTGCATTAATAAAGAAATTTGCCATTTTCCTAATAAAGGGATTTTTGACATTTGAACCACTAACATTAAAGTTCGAAAAAAAGACTGAAATAACAGTTTTCTTTAAAATTTTATTGGGTAACTTAAACAATTAATAATCCGTGTTTCTACCGCGAACACTAACAACACAAGAACATCGGTTTGGCATACTCAAAATGAGTTCATCCAAATCACGCTGTGGAATGGCCGCCCATGTTCGTTGCAACAACAAAAAAAGGTCTTCTTGCGACTGGATACCCTCCATATTCGGCAGAGCTCTTCTCTGTAGCATATCCCCATGCATGCTCAATCGGGTTCAAGTCTGGCGACTGAGCAGGCCAGGGCAGGACATTGATGTTAGCTGCGGCGAGAGTCTGTCTTACAACTCTTGCGGTGTGCGGTCGTGCATTATCATGCATTAACTGAAATAAGGGACCGATTTGCACTTGTAGAGGAACGATGACGTCTGATACAATCGTCTCAGCATAAAGGGGAATGCCCACTCTCCATGGTGTCCTAGGCCCAAGGTGGACATCAAATATTACAATAAAAGTTGATTGTTTTAAAACCTTAATTGTATTAGATATCTAAAAAATATATTCAAATTGACGCCACTATTTTAGAAATATTAAAAACAAATAACTTTTGGGGTTTATTTTCCATATAATAATGTCTTTGAGTGTGAGATAATAAGAAAACTTCTATTTGTCAATACTTGGTAATTAAATTATAATAGGAGGGATGATCCTAATATATTTTTATCAAATTATAGTTAAGAGAAAAGATAGCAGTTCGCAGGTAGGTAATTCACTTGGTAGGTTGCTATTTTGTTCACAAATCAAAACATCCACATTTGGCAGAAGCAACAAGCAAACTGTCAGTGTCAGAATCAAATTCAGTTCAGTGTTGTCACTACCACGAAAAAAAAACATTAAATCGATTATTTTTTTCTAAACCGATTATTGATTTATTATCATCATTCTTTTTTTTAGAGGGTAAAAACTGTTTTTTTATATTTCCTTAAGTTGGTTTTATTAAAGCAAGTAATTACAATACCCGTAAAGTCTCGTGGGTAATGATATTGGGGTTATAGTATTTTTTCATAAATCAATTGGAATCGATTCATTAGTCGTAATACTCAAAATATTTTTTTGCTGCTGGCAATAGTTGCTAGCGGTAAATAGTAAAATACAGTTTATTTTATCAGTAAACTTACTTTTTTAAAAGAATTGTTGTGGATTGTAGTGGCGCATAAATGGAAGAAAGTAAAAACATATTTTAATATGCTAAAATTTATGCATAAATTATTTTTTCTCTAGTCTGTTGTCCACTGTGGGCCTCGAATGGGCATTCCCCTTTGAGCGTTGAGGTTGCCTCTGATCCAAATCAACTCAGTTCTTCCGCCGATCCAAATACCCGCCCATACCATGATGGTTCCACCACTATAAGGATGGACTTCCTGGCAGGATTTTAATCGCTGTTGGCGTCCAGGGGTTCTCCAGTGTCGTATACGTCTTGTATCCGGTCTCATACCAAAACGAGACTCATCAGAAAAGCACACGAAACGCCATTGTTCTTCTGCCCAATTTCTGTGTTCAAGAGCCCATTGATATCGAATCCTACGATTGTGCATTGCTATAGGTGGTACCCGTAGCGGTCTTCGGGAATGAAGGTTCACTTCATGCAAGCGGTTTCTGACTGTTTGGTCGCTAATTAAGTTCCCTGAAGAGTGATGAAGCCTCACGGCTAACATCATGGCGGTTATTGTTGGAGCTCTTCGAGTTAAGATTTGAATGTATCGGTCTTGTCTCCGTGTGGTGCAGCGATACCGTCCTCCATGGCGCTCAGCCACGGTAACAGTGCTTCGGTAACGTGTCCAAAGTCGACTGATAACACTCTGACTTGTATTCAGAGCTAAAGCTACAGTACGTTGCCGGGAACCAGCTTCTATCATTCCCACGGCTCTGAGCATTTCTTCCCTGCTTAAATGACGTCGCCGCTCCATAATAACGTTGGTTTTAATCAGTAGTAGGGAAACAGTAGCACTAATAATGTCTTCAATGCGTTGTATGTTTTTATAGGGAAAATATTGACAGCTTATTTTCATCTTTTACTCGAATTTGATTGAGAGTTCCTGATTCAAATTATGAAATGCACCAAAAAGGATCCATATAAATTTATAAAATCATAAATTTATTACAAAGCCACATCTCAATCTCAAGAAATCCGCATAAAAATGCTTGATCCCTAGACACTTTTGATGTGTGTATTTTGATGTAATAATTATTTGCTTACGCACACGCCTTATTTATTGTAATAGCAAAGCTAAGTTTTCCCTTTTCTTCCCTCTTTCTCCCTCATTTCTCACTTTTTTTAAATGCCTAAGCCTATGTCATCTCCAGGGTACCAACTATCTCTGCACCAAAATTCTTTAAAATCGGTTTTGGCATTTGGGCGTGAAGACGAAACAAACAAACATACAAACACACTTTCGCTTTTATAATATTAGTAAGGATTTCAACATAGTGTTAGTTACAGATACATATTTTGAATATTGTTCCTACAATTAGATAGCACGAAACATTTAAAAAACATTATTCCTAGAAATACAAACAGTTTAGATCCTAAACTTGTAATATAAAATCTTCAAGTCATAATTAATTAGGAATGGCTCAATCTCGAAGTATTCTTGCCCAAAATCGTGAATATTAAACGATTTAACAAACGCAAACGCTATGTTATCTGACATTTATGAAGACTTCACTCTACACGAACGCCTCTGGCGACAAATTCATGCGCGATAGCTCCCATTAGTTTGTTTATCAAATCCTGACTAGACAAAAGACATGATTCTAATCGAAACTGAAGTAAAATAAATCGTGCTCTTAAGTTTAATTAAATAGGAATTACGAGGACACAGATTGTATCTCTGATCTGCCTCTCTATGAGTAGTATTTGTATAGTCAGAAGCAATAATAAATATATACAAAGTGGTTATGTTAATACAAAAATAAATGAAAACATTGACCATACTAGTATTGTCAATTTATAAGAATAACTCTAAACTATCAAAAAACCCTAACACCAAAAATTTAAAAACATAAATTTCGAACAAACTAAATGGCATAAAAGTGGAAGCAAAATAGAACACCCTTTATAAATAGGTCACTAATATGTGAGGTACCTGCAGCGGGAGTAAATAACAAATCCCGAGTGACGTCTATGACGCGATGCGCTACGGGTCAATCACTGCACTTTTCCTGCCCCCGCGCCTCACTTCATACCACCAAAGGGAGGGACCCAATAACTCACTTTTGCGCAAGTGAAGGTCAGCGCTCAAGAATCGTGCCGCCGCCGGTCGTTAACCTGTCAGTACTTTCCTATTATCAGATACATCGTGTAGCAAATTTTAATGTAGCAAATTTAAAAAATGTAAAATCATTTCCTGTGACTAAAGTACTGGATATATTCAAATGATTTTTATAGGTAGACTGAGACCGTCTTGATGTATGCGTAGTTTAATTTATTGTCGTATTATCTTAACCACTTTGTATACACTTTCTACCCTCATTCAAAAAAACAGTTCCTTCCTACAGTATCGATTATTGTTTTACGGTTACACGAACATAGTATTTTTGTAAGTCATGCTAAGTCTTATTTCAAAGTAGACACAGTGTTTTTGCGGGAAAATAGCATTTGAGTTCTTGTAAGTGCTTAGTTGTTATTGCTCGTCAATGTACATAGTCAGTTTGTAATGTTCACAGAACATCTGTTATAGCAATATTATACTTATATTATATGCCCACAAACAAATTAAATTCAACAATACCACAATAAACTATGTAAAATGTGGCACACTATTGACACAAAGTGTTTCCGAAGTTTACTATAAGACGTGTGCATTTATTCGAATACTCGCAAAGTGCACTTGGACAGCATCGAAAAAAACTTTTTTTTTAAATAAAACAAATTTCTAAACAGTGAAACAAAATGGTGTCGAAATTAATTTGTTCGCTTTTGTTGATCATGCTGTGTAAAGATTTGATCGCCCACAACTTAAAACTGAAACAAGTTTTTATATTGAGTCGGCATAACATACGGTATCAGATAGATGACGATTTAGGCAAATATTCACCTAAGTCTTGGCCCAAACCAGCAGGCCGGCCGGGAGACCTGACTCCGAAAGGAGCGCAGCTAGAAGGATACATGGGGGAATATTTCGCAGAATGGTTCAAAAAGGAAGACTTTCTTCCTGAAGGGTGTCCCGATGATCAAACAGTGTATGTGTACGCCAATACTGTGAACAGAACCATAGCAACAGCCAGAGCTTTTGTAGACTCAGCGTTCAAAAATTGCAAAGTGACTGTACATCACCGGAATACTAGAGGAAGGGACCCACTTTTCAAATGTGTAATACACAACGCAACTGAAGCCTTTAAACATGAAACGATCAAAGAAATGAATACAAAATTACAAAATAATTCTAAACTAATGGCTGCGTATTCAGAAATGAATAAAATATTGGAAATTGAACGATCAGAAGTCTGCAAGCAAGATGGAATATGTGACTTAACTGAAGCTCGAAACACAATTACGTTTGAGGTCGGTCGAATGGTGTCGATTGACGGACCCTTAGCCATAGGACACCTAGTAATGGACACGTTTCTAATGAATTACTACGATGGCAGGCCGATACAAGACATTGCATGGGGACAAATAACAACACCAGAGAAATGGAAACTATTAATGCAATTAATACGCCAAGACCAAAATATTACATTAACAACAGTGGCTGAAGACGTTGCGTCACCATTACTGAAATATTTAACCAAAACGTTTAAGAACTATGACAAAATGCCAAAGTTAATGTTATTAGTTGGTCATGATAATAATATGAACGTTCTTGCAACTGCTATGGGTTTTGAATCGATCAAAGACTTACCGAATCAATATGAAGATTTCCCTATTGGCGGGAAGTATGTGTTTCAAAAGTGGGCAGATAGCAAACGGGAATATTTGAAAGTGGAATATGTATACCCAAGTGTGTCACAGTTGAGAGATGGCTCAAAATATTCTTTGGAGAGTCCCCCGCAGAGAGTTGTGATGCGATTGAAATGGTGTAACACTGACGAGCAAGGATTTTGTCCCTGGAAAGAGTTCGTCGATAATCTTTAGGTGTGTGTGATGTATGATGATACCATTATATTTATAAATAATAAGTGAAACGTGGTTTATCAGTAATTACATATTTGCCCCCATACCCCATGTCATTTCCTTTCCATATTAACATTTACTTCGAACCTATTTTTTTTTTCTATCGGATGGGAAATTATCAAAAAAATTTGCCCACTCAGGGCGGAGCGGAAGTTAGTGTCAGACTGGCATTTGCATGTTAAAGTTATTGTGTGATCATCATCATATCGTGTGGTATTCAAATTTATTTGGGGTTGACGCAGCATGTTTTTTTTTCCTACATCGCTTATCTACCTATCGTATCATACGATCCATCCTTATCCGTATCATCTCTCATACATTCCGTCCTTCTTTTCTTTCCTTTCCTCACGTTTCGGTCCCTTTTATCGCATTGCAGTTAAATACGTACGACTTTTCAGTGAATGCGCAACACCATTTCCAGGTTATTTTTAGGGTTGAAGCTAGTCAGCATGGAATTTGCCATGCAAGCTGTTTTTTCACGAGAAATCGCATTTGAGTACCTATTGGTGTTTACATGTTATTGCTCGTCTTTGTACATGGTCAGTTCATAATGTTGTTAGGTAGGGTTAACTACACATTTGTAATAGCAAAAATATACGTATTGTATACCCCGCCTTATTACAATATTTATCGGTATTACTCTACTTTATAATAAAACATATTACTTATACCAGGGATTCCCCAAACTTTGTCAGTTTGAGGCGTAGGTACTTACAGTTTTTTAAAGCACGGGGGTAACACATTAAGCTGTTGGTCCTGTGCCTAATCTCTCTCTGATCGTGTCGAATTGCAGTCCAATCGGACTATGAGAGTGAGGGACCAGAGAGTGCACTTGGGCCGGCGCGGCGTACAGACTAGTGCACTATGTCTGTAATATTCCGTCGAGGGCTAGTCTAAGCTGAGATTGGCCGATGTGGCCGAAAACGGTCAGGATTATTATATACTTACACTTACAGGTTTAGTATTTTGTCTGAGTGCCCTAGCTGGTGGATGGAGAGGGAGAGCAAGACTAAGGCGACAATAAAAGGGTTGTGTGAGGAATGATAATGAATCCGGCCGTATCCAGTTCGTTGTTATCTTAACAAAATGTTTAAATAAAATATGATTTAGTTTCACACTCAAGTTGTAAATACAAAAAAACAATTTAGTTACGTTTTATCAATACATGTGAACAGATCTATTCAAACACGAAAAATACTCGAAGGCAACAAAATATATGTTTATTAATTTCGTAATGATAAGAAAAATGGTGACGAAATTCGTTTTTCTTATGATATTGATCGTGTTGTGTAAAAACTGTTCTGCAAAGAACTTAAAATTGAAACAAGTTTTTATATTCAGTCGACACAATATACGGTATGGGACAGGCACAGAACTACATAGATATTCACCGAAGCCTTGGTCCACTCAGGGTGGGCCGCCGGGACAGCTGAGTCCAAAAGGAGTGCAGTTAGAAGGATACATGGGCGAATATATCACAGAATGGTTTAAAAAAGAAGAGTTTCTTCCTGAAGGGTGTCCCGATGATCAAACAGTGTATGTGTATGCTAACACAAAGAGTAGAACTAAAATCACGGCGAGAGCTTTCATTGACTCAGCGTTCAAAACTTGCAACGTGACTGTACATCACAAAAACATCACAAAACCAGATCCCCTTTTTAAAGTTGTCATACGAAATACCACCGAAGCATATAAAGATATGGCGATTGCAGAAATGAATAGAAAATTACAAAATCCCAAACTAAAGGCAGTTTATTCTGAATTGAATAGTATATTGGATATTGAAGGATCAGATGTTTGCAAACAGGATGGAATATGTGACTTGACTGAAGCTAATGATACAGTACTGTATCAGATCAACAAGCCTGTTAAGATTATTGGGCCGTTTTCAATAGCGAACTTAGCTGTGGACGCATTTATTTCGAGTTACCATAATGGCATGCCGATAGAAGACATTGCATGGGGACAAATAACAACACCAGAGAAATGGGATTTATTGACTGAAATTATTCGCCAAAATCAAGAAATAAGATACACAACTGTAGCTGAAGATGTTGCGGCTCCACTCATGGAGTATTTATCGGTAACATTTAAAAACTATGACAATAAACCAAAGTTAATGGTGGTGGTTGGCCATGACAGTAATATTAACACTATTGTGACTTCCATGGGCTTTCAAACGTTCCATTTACCGAATCAATACGAAACAATGCCTATTGGCGGGAGGTTGGTGTTTCAAAGGTGGACAGATAGTGAAAATGATTTTTTAAAAGTGGAATATGTGTACCCGAGTTGGTCACAGTTGAGAGATGGCTCAAAATATTCTTTGGAGAGTCCTCCGCAAAGAGTTGTGATGCGATTGAAATGGTGTAACACTGACGAGCAAGGATTTTGTCCTTGGCAAGAATTCGTTAATAAACTTTAGATTTTATCCCTTATTGAACCTCTGTGTTTGTGTAGGTGTTGTTTCTCCAACTTTTTCGAGAACTATCTTTTACGCTTCTAACTAATTTCATTTTTGTTGTAAGCTGTTTTCTTTTGTTTGAATGCCAATAAAAACACATATTTTTCTTTTTTTGTAATCCTATATCTATTTCATCATTTATCATGCTTCTAAATCTAGCGGCTTTGTGTGGACATTTCATAAGTAGGTAGATAGGACGCACGTTGTATTTATTGTTGCCAGCCCACAAACGGCTACACAGCCCCGGGTTGCGACTAGGGCATGCAATACCGGTTTCCCGGTTTTCATTTTTACCGGTAAACCGCCCATTTTCGCGATTATTAAATTACCGGTAAAAAAAATATGTAACCGGTAATTTACCGGTTTTTAATAAGTTGAAGTACATTTTGATTTTATACGATTTGTTTGAAATATTATCGAGAATGTAAGTTGAAAGTTAACTTGAGTTTATGTGATCAATTTATTACATTGTCACTGTCGTTTTTAATAAAAAAGAAACGCTGTAGCTGATTGAAAGTTAATTTGAGTTTATATACTAAATTGTTCAGTACAAATACTGCGGAAAATATTAAGTTGATAATTAAGACTACTAAAATTGGTAGCTTACATACTGATTGTTTTTTATTTGAAAAACCTTTATAATTTAATTGTTTGTTAACATTTGTGATAATGAAAATTGATTAAATTATAAATGTGCTACATTTACCCTTGACTGCGGCTAAAGAAATTTCATGTTTTTAGAATTTGTGTTCCTATGCTCATTTTAAGCAATAATATAAACATGTTTACCACCGTATACCTTGTATATGTATTTATTTTTTGCTTTAAGACTACCCAATCATATTTTTATTGTATCACATTGAAAAATACAAAAATTACCGTTTTACCGGTAAAAATATTTCTATTACCGTTTTTTTTACCGGTAATTTATTTTTACGGTAATTGCATGCCCTAGTTGCGACTTGTTCGAAAGTGATTCCGCGGCCCCGGAACACAAAAGGCAAAATAAGAAACATGGATAGGTTCTAATCAGTAAAAGTGTAACATTTCCTTCCGCTCCGCCGAGAGCGGGAGAAGTTACTTGAAGATTTTCCATCCGTAAAAAGAAACTTATACATTGTTTTTATTAAAAAGACCGAAGAAGTTTCCAAAGGCAATACACACAAATAATTACACGGTCAAGAAGTATTCCGATATCCGATGTAAAATTTCTATTATCGGTTCGATAAGATGTACTAAATGCGTTGTGTGGTGGCTGTCTGTGTTTATGTTTTTACACGACTGCCCCAAAAAAGGAGTGTTATGTTTTTAGGGTTCATGTATGTTTGTATGTATGTGAGTTTCTTAATTCCATCATAACTTCTTAACGCCTGAACTGATTTACATGTATGGGGTATCGTTAGAATCCTTGCAACGCCCCGAGTAACATAGGCTATTGACAAATTTTGAAATCCAAAGTGGCAGTTATGATCAATAAAATTGAACACCCATAACTTTTTTTTTATCATTTATTCTGTTAATGCATATGATTATCGCCTAGCATTTCACAAGTGGATTCCAAAAACATAAATATGTTACATTGTTATTAAAAAAAATGTCGTATGTATCCCATAGATAGATGATTCGTTGAAAATAAACAAGGTGCGCAACCTGGGGTGCAAAGTCAGAAAACCTCCACGTGTGCCTAGTGGCTGCTGCTCTCCTCGATCCGTTGAGTGGGAGCAGCAGTTGCTGGGCCGGTGCACCCTGGGCGCGGACAGTGGCATTCCCCGAGTAATGGGAAGAAATTCCTATCCCTTGGGGAAGATCACTGTCCGTGGCGAATATTCTGACGTGGGAGGGGTCCAACCCGGACCACCGGTGCGTTGCTCCGCGTGACGCTCTGAAAAGCAGAGGGCACAGCGGAGGAGCAAGGGCGGGCTCGGTGTGCACTCACCCTGCCCCGAGCAGACAGAGGAGGCACTTCTTCTCTGTCCCCGTCGATATCGTAACCCCAAACTGGAGTGTCGTGGATCACGCGCTACAATTGGGACCGAGGGTCTCGGCTTTACCGCCCGGACCGCGAGGTAGAAAACCTCTATAAAAAGTCACCCCGAATCTCAAGTGCTGGCGCACCGCGAGGAGATGAATGGCTGATGGGTATTTCAGTCATTAGTGCGCCCCGCCAGGGAACTAGCCGACCTCTGGTGACCACTCGTAGGCTATCGAGAGTGGGAGACAGGGACCTCACCCTTAAAAGGAAAACAAACATGGAAAAGACGATTGACAAACGAATACCCCAGGGCGGTACCAGCTGCTTAGCAGCTGGGGAATCCGCCACGGTTCCTTCGGGGCCGTCAAGCCCATCGTACTCTGGGGGGGCTAACAAGCGTCTTCCGCTTGCCATTGGCAACAAGAGCCGAGGAGGCTCCACCAGGTCACGGTCTGTCGAAGACCTGATCTCTTGTCAGGTGCCCGACCGAGAATCGGGTGACGAAGAGAGGGAGAGCATGAATGCGGGGTGCGAGTCCGACACCGCATCGAGTGTGGCGAGCGCGGGAAGCTCAGCGAGCTCCCGCCGCGAGAGGGCTGGGGCTGCTAGGAGGGCGGACGCTAAGTCCTTCCTCAAGCGGCCCAGGCAGGTGGACGACCAGGGGTCAACCACCGAAGGGGAGCTGGTTTCGGCACGCAAGATCCCCACCAGCAAGCGCGGTGGAGTGCGCGAGCGCGGTGGAGTGCGTGGCCGTGGCCGAGGAAAGGGCGAGGGCCCTCTGACCCAGAAGGCTGGTGAGTCTGGGGGGCCCTCGGTCACTACCGACCCTGAGGAGGTCTCCCCGAGCGTGGAGGCAAATGCAGATGGCGGCTCCAACCAGGAGCGTAAGGCCAGATTTGCGGAGGCAGTGGAGGCCGCGGTCAAGGACGTGGCCTATAAGATCAAGAAGGCCTCCAAATTCAAGGCCGTGGGTACAGCCGCGGCCACCATAATTGCGGCAGCAGAGGCCAGCTTCACGCCCCCTCCTGCGTCGGACGAGGTGGCCCAACTGCGGGCGGAGGTCGCCCGCCTGACAGCCGCCACGGAGCTCCTCTTAGAGGAAAACCGCAAGCTGCAGGCAGACCTGGCCAGCCTGCGTGGGGCCGGTCCCCCGGGGGCACCCAAAAAGGGGCCACAGCAGCGGACGAGCCATGCCGAGCCGGTTGAGAACCAAATTCTCAAACTGGTTCGGCAGGAAATGGCTGCCTTCCAGGCACGGTTCTCCGTCCTGGAGGCCAAAGTCCTGCGCCCGCCCCTGGCGGCAAGCCAGGCGCCAACCAAGGCGGCAAGCAAAGGCCGGGGGCCGGCCTCGTACTCGGCCGCGGCTGCCTCTGGCCTGAAGCCACCAAGCCAGCCCTCTAGCGGGGCTGCGCCGAGCCCGGCGCAGACGGCGCCGGCCAGACCGGCGCAGGCCACGGCGAAACCGGCGCAGGCCACGGCGAAACCGGCGCAGGCCACGGCGAAACCGGCACAGGCAAGCCCGGCGCCGGCTAGGAAAGCCCCCCATAGAAAGGGCAAAGCGGCAAAGACGCCAGCGCCAGCCGCCGCCACCCCCCTTTCACCTGACCCTCCGACGGCTGAAGCCGGGTGGGAAGTGGTCGGTGAAAAGAAGAGAGGGCGCAAAGCGGCCAAGGCGGCGGCTAAGAAGAAGAAGGCGCAGAAGCAGAAGCAGCGGCGAAACGGCGCGGCTAGGCTTCGCGCCCCGAAGACCGCAGCTGTAGTGCTTACACTACAGCCGGAAGCGGAACAGAGGGGCGTGACCTACCGCGACGTGCTCGCTAAGGCGAAAGCGGCGGTGGACCTGCAGGAGCTCGGGATCACCGGGGGCCTCCGGCTCAGAGTCACAGCAACTGGGGCTCGGATGCTGGAGATACCCGGTGCAACAAGCAGCTCGTCCGCCGACGCCCTGGCTGAGAAGCTCAGGGCGTCCCTAAATGCGGACGAGGCCCGAGTGTCCAGGCCTGTCAAGTGCGCAAGTCTGCGCATTTCAGGCCTGGACGACTCTGTGGTGGAAGAGGAGGTGGTGGCTGCCGTCGTCAGGACTGGTGGGTGCCCTGCCGACCAGGTGAAGGCAGTGGGCACCGTGCGTCCAGACTTCGGGGGCATGCGAACCGTTACGGTAAGCTGCCCCGTGGCGGCGGCCAAAACAATCGTGGAGGGCCGAAGGCTCTTGGTGGGCTGGGTGTCTGCGCAGGTGAAACTGCTAGAGCCCAGGCCTCTGAGGTGCTTCCGCTGCCACGTGGGTCACCACGTGGCAGTCAAGTGCTCGGAGGTGGACCGCAGCCGTTTGTGCTTCCGCTGCGGCCAGGCCGGTCACAAGGCCGCGACCTGCGACGCCGCGCCGCACTGCGACGCATGTGCGACGGCGGCCAGGCCGGCCGATCACCGGGCGGGAGGCAAGGCCTGCGCACCACCCACCAAGACCAGGGGCAGGGGAAGGTCCTCCGCGACCACCACCACCAACGCCGCCGCCACAGCCGTCGCCGCTTGCGCCGCTGCTGCCGCCGCTATCACTGCCGCCGCTGACGCCACAGCGGCGGCAGCTGGGCCATCAGAGGGGGCCCAGGGGGGGGCTGATATGGAGTGCCAATAACGGCCCCATTACGCCTCCTCCAGGCGAATATCAACCACTGCGCCTGCGCTCAGGATCTCCTGCTCCAGAGCATGGCGCAGTGGTCGATTCATATCGCCGTGGTCGCTGAGCCGTACTTTGTCCTCCCCAGGGACGACTGGGTTGAGGACCTGAGCGGCTCAGTGACCATAATTTCGTCGGCTGCCGCCGGTACCCCGTCCTTCGAGGGTGTCAGGAAGGGTCAGGGGTGCGTCGCAGCACGGTTCGGGGATATAGTCGTGGCGGGTGTCTACTTCTCCCCGAGCCGAACTCTCGCCGAGTTCCACAACTCTCTGAGGGAGTTGACCGTCGTCGTCGGTAACTGCTCCCTCCCCGTGCTAGTGCTCGGGGACTTCAACGCCAAAAACTTGGCTTGGGGTTCTCGCTGCACGGATGTGCGGGGAAGGATGGTGGAGGACTGGGCACTGGAGACAGGCCTGGTCGTCCTAAATCGGGGTTCTGTTCCCACGTGTGTGCGGATGCGGGGCGCGTCGGTGGTGGACATCTCGTTCGCCAGCCCCGCTCTGTCGCCGCGTGTCGTCGACTGGCGCGTCATGGAGGAGGTGGAGACCTACTCCGATCACCGGTACATCCGGCTCGACGTCTCCACCCAGACCTCCAGCGCGCCGGTCCTACAGGCCCCGAGTGGTCCGCGGTGGGCGCTCAAACAGCTGGACCGGGAGCTCCTCCTGGAAGCCTCGATCGTGCAGGCCTGGGTGTCATCACCGGACAGGCCTGCCGACACCAACCACGAGGCAGACTGGTTCCAGGAGGCCATGTCTGAGATCTGTGACGTGGCAATGCCCCGAGTCCGGTCTGGAAGCGCCCGGCGTCAGGTGTACTGGTGGTCGCGCGAGCTGACGGCACTGCGAGAGGCATGCGTCGCTGCGCGACACCTGTACGCCAGGCACCGCAGGCTCCGCATTCGAGCACCGGATGCGGCAGCCATCGAGGCGGAGCTGTATGAGGGGTACAGAGCGGCGAAGACCGCCCTCCTAGAAGGTGTCTTGCGGGCCAAGGATCTGGCCCGCGAGGAGATGCTGGAGTCTCTGGACGGGGATCCGTGGGGGCGCCCATACAAGATGGTGCGGGATAAACTCCGCACCAGGGCCCCCCCGCTGACGCAGAGTCTCCGGCCCCAACTAGTTGAGGATGTGGTGAGCGCTCTGTTCCCTTCGCGAGGGGAGCATGCTCCTCCGCACATGGCTCCGCCGCTTGCGGTGCCACAAGCGGACCACGAGGACAACGACGACGACGACGTTCCGGAGGTGACTGGGGTAGATCTGAGAGCGGCGGTGGGCAGGCTGAAAGCCAAAAACACCGCCCCGGGACCCGATGGCTTGCATGGCAAAGCCTGGGTCCTGGCCCTGGAGGCTCTCGGGCCCCGACTACTAGGGCTCCTAAGCGCGTGTTTGGAGAGGGGCCAGTTCCCACTTCGTTGGAAGACGGGGAAACTGGTCCTGATACAGAAGCCGGGGCGCCCTGCGGACTCTCCGTCCGCATTCCGGCCCATTGTGCTGCTCGACGAGGTGGGCAAGCTCTTTGAAAGAGTAATTGCAAACCGCCTCGTCGGGCACCTTGTGGGGACGGGGCCGGATCTTGCGGATCACCAGTATGGTTTCCGCAAGGGGCGCTCTACGGTGGATGCCATCATGCGCGTGAGAGCCCTCACGACGGGGGCTGCAGTGTCCAGGGGTGGGGTTGTCGTGGCGGTGTCTCTCGACATCGCCAACGCGTTTAACACCATGCCTTGGGCCTGCATCAGGGAGGCACTCCAATACCACCGGATGCCGACCTATCTTCGTCGTGTGGTCGGGGCATATCTGACGGACAGGGCCGTCATATACCCCGGTCGCTCTGGAGAGTGGAACCGGCGAGAGATGTCGTGCGGTGTCCCACAGGGATCGGTCCTGGGGCCGCTCCTGTGGGACATCGGTTACGACTGGGTGCTGCGCGCCGACCTCCCCAGCGGCGTCAGTGTAGTTTGCTACGCTGACGACACGCTCGTTCTGGCTCAGGGGGGGTCGCACCAGGCGGCGGCCGACATCATGACACGCGGGGTTGCGATAGTCGCAGAGAGGATCCGGCTGCTGGGTCTCGAGGTGGCCTTGCACAAATCCGAGGCCATGGTCTTTCATGGCCGCGGAAACACGCCACCGTCGGGATCCCAGTTGACGGTAGGAGGGGTTCGCATCGGCGTCGGGTCGACGATGAAGTACCTAGGAATCGTCCTCGACAGCCGGTGGAACTTCGTCGAACACTTCCGACGTTTGGCTCCCAAGCTCGAGCGGACGGGGGCTGCTTTCAAGCGGCTCCTGCCCAATCTGAGGGGGCCAAACGCCTCCTGCCGTAGGCTCTATGCCGGAGTCGTGCGGTCTATGGCCCTTTACGGGGCCCCGGTATGGGCGCGTTCTTTAGGGCGGCGCGCCGCCCACTACCTGAACGCGCCCCAAAAGGTGGTGGCCATACGGCTTGTCCGGGGCTACCGCACGATCTCCGGCGAGGCAGCGAGCCTCCTTGCCGGACTGCCACCGTGGGATCTGGAGGCGATAGTCCTCGCGCGCCTGTTTGAGTGGCGCGCGGAGGCACTACACCGGGGGGAAAACCCGCTGCCACGGCAAGTTGCCGCTCGGCGGGCAGACTTCCGGTGCGATCTCATGGTGGCATGGAGAGAGCGACTGTCGCAACCCCGTGCAGGGCACGCCACAATAGCGGCGGTAAGTCCCCTCTTTGAGGAGTGGCTGGAGAGGCGTCATGGCGTCCTCACCTACCGCCTGACGCAGGTCCTCACCGGACACGGAAGTTTCGGGAGGTTCCTGCACATCATCGGGCGGGAGGAAGCGCCTGGGTGTCACCATTGTGACGATCGCCCGGAGGACACGGTGGAGCACACAGTGGCGGTCTGCCCAGCTTGGGCGGAGCACCGCCGTGCCCTCGTGGAGGCGATCGGCGGCGGAGATCTCTCGCGTCCGGCCCTGGTTCAGGCCATGGTCCGGAGCGAGAGGGAATGGGAAGCGGTCACCACCTTCTGCGAAGCAGTAATGCTAGCGAAGGAGGTGGCCGGGCGATTGAGGGAGAGAACATCTGCCCAACCCAGCCGCCGCGGGAGACGCCCATGGCGCCGGGCGCCGCGAGACGACTTCCGGCCACCGTAGATGCGGGCCTGTGGACAGTGAGCAATGGGTAGCTCACCGTCCGTCCGTCGATTGACGACAGGCCGTGTCGACGGCGCGTTCGTGTTTCACGCGCGCCTCAAAGAGAGTCAGCAAAGCAGAGGGGCTTGCCAGAGCCTCCGCCTGCCGGGGTTGCGGGTTGTTCGAAAGAGATACCGCGGCCCCGGAACGTAAAGGGCAATAGAAGGAACATAGGTGGGTTTTAGTCAGTACAAGTCTGACATGCCCCCCCGCTCCACCCAGAGCGGGGGAAGTCATAGGATGATTTCCCACCCGAAAAAAAAAAAAAAAAAAAAAAAAAGGTGCGCAACCTAGTAGCAATTAGAAGAACTAGTAACGAGTAGATTTATAAATAATCTATTTCTATCCCAGAAAATCATAATAATGTGTGCCAAATTTAAACTTAATTGGCTCAGTAGGTAGGTTCGAATTTCGAAGCAGATATAGACAGTTAAATACAGATAACATTTAAATCACGAAATCCTTTAAAAGTTCCATTTTTCTTACTTAATGCTTTACAAACTATATTGTGTTTTATGATATATTTTTATATAAAACTTCAAAAATCACTAAAAGGTTTAAAATTAGTAACGAAAAAAAAAACACGACTGCCATTTTATTGAAACTAACATCTTGTTTTTTCTTTTTAATTCATTTTTTTGACATGGCAGTCGTGTTTTTTTTAATTATTAATTTTAATTGTTGATATATTTAGCAAGTGTACATGGTACTATTAGGTAGGTACATTACATGCGTAATGTTGTCTGTTATGCCCGAGGGCTTAGGCAGAAGTGTACCTTAAAACTAGTGTTCTTAATGTTTTTTGTAATGTCGTTAACTAAGACCGGTGATTATACATATAAGGATCTTTATCTAAACGTATAAATAAAGTTAGACTTAAATATCGAGGTTTGCTTGAATAAAAACAATAACATAATTTTATCGCTCCGATGACGTCATCAACGCTGGGCGAATTCAATGATTCGGGAGGCAATTTCCTGTTGTTAAAAATCTTTCTACTGATGCTTGTACTTGGTGAAGTGAAGATATTTCTCTCGCAGAAATTAAACGTGGTTTAGGTACACTGAATAATGGCAGGCTAGATGCTAACGATAAAAAATATTAACGAAACGCATGTGGCTAAAAAAGTGGCGTATAATAATATAAATTTTGATGGACACTATCCATCAAAATTTGGAGGAGTGGAAGCTAAAGAAAATCTGGAAGGATTGATATGGAGTAGAGTAAGTAATGCTTTGACGTCTGACAGGGGAGAATTAATGCAGAAAATTTAATGCGCCTTCCGTAAATAGAATGGGACGGTTGCAGGAATAGAAAAGGCCCCAAATAGAATAAGATGGTAATTATGGTTTCTACCTACGCTAACAGAGCAGTGAGATTGCTATCAAAACTTCTTGATAACAAAATAAATGATTAAAAAAGGTATTTCTTGAAATCGTGTACCAACACGAAGAAAGAAGAATACTAATTGCAGGTGGTGAATCAATAACTATATTACTCATTTTTGCTGTGCCTAGTTGAGGTAACAATTTTGTTTCTATCCTCATAATTATTCCAATGATCCGGTTCGACGGGTTTCCTATCAGTGTGTCACCTTGACAGCGCATAATTAATTAATATACGTTCCATCTTTTTTTTAATCTATATATATAAAAGAAAGTCGTGTTAGTTACTCCACTTATAACTCAAGAACGGCTGAACCGATTTAGCTGAAAATTGGTGAGCTAAGCTAAGAGCTAAGTAAGCTACCTCCTTAGAGCCAGGAGACGGATATAGGGTAGGTAGGGTAGGTAGGGTAGGTAGGGTAGGTAGGGTAGGTAGGGTAGGTAGGGTAGGTAGGGTAGGTAGGGTAGGTAGGGTAGGTAGGGTAGGTAGGGTAGGTAGGGTAGGTAGGGTAGGTAGGGTAGGTAGGGTAGGTAGGGTAGGTAGGGTAGGTAGGGTAGGTAGGGTAGGTAGGGTAGGTAGGGTAGGTAGGGTAGGTAGGGTAGGTAGGGTAGGTAGGGTAGGTAGGGTAGGTAGGGTAGGTAGGGTAGGTAGGGTAGGTAGGGTAGGTAGGGTAGGTAGGGTAGGTAGGGTAGGTAGGGTAGGTAGGGTAGGTAGGGTAGGTAGGGTAGGTAGGGTAGGTAGGGTAGGTAGGGTAGGTAGGGTAGGTAGGGTAGGTAGGGTAGGTAGGGTAGGTAGGGTAGGTAGGGTAGGTAGGGTAGGTAAAAAATTGCATTGCAACGCATTGCGGGCACAGCTAGTATCTAATATATAAAATTTCCGTGTCACAATATTAGTTACCGTACTCCTCCGAAACGGCTCGACCGATTCTTATGAAATTTTGGGTACATATTGGGTAGGTCTGAGAATCGGCTAACATCTATTTTTCATACCCCTAAACCTCAGCGGGTGAAACCGCTGGGCACAGCTAGTAATAATATTAAAAAATAAGTACTATATTTATATTTTTAAATGTTTTTTTTATCCAGAAATATTTAAAAATGTAACTATATGTAAGAAAAACCAATAAATGATAATAAAGTAAAAGAGTTTGTTTTTTAGCTTGAATGCGGTATTCTCTGGACCTGCATTTCGATTTTTTTTAACATTTGATAGACTAATAGTCTATTACTTGATGACGATTTTAGGCTATCTAATTTTCTGCCGGGGTTGCGAGTTGTTCGAAGGAGATACCACGGCCCTGGATCGCAATTGGCAAAAGAAGGAATACGAATAGGTTTTAGTCAGTAAAAGTCTGACACTCCCTTACCAAATAATCTCCGCCCAGAGCGGGACATTATTTGATGATTTCCCATCCGGAAAAAGGGCTATTTAATTTCACGCTACGATCTTCTGGAGCTGAGCAAACAGTAAGAAGGAACCCAAAACGAAATAATAGCGCGGGCGAGTAATGAGACGCGATGGGTTGACAGCAGGCGGGCGAAACCGCGGAGCACGAATAGTGTATCAAATAAAATGTCACGGAACTAAAACAACAAGTAGCGACAAATTTAAACAAAAAGAACTAGTTGTGATTAATCAATTGACATGCGAAGTTCTCGTAAACTATTTAAACACAAAAATAAAACTAGATAACATTTCATACAGACATTAAACAAATAGTTATTTATATATAGTTATATTCAATAGTGATAAAATGGTGTCGAAAATAGTTACTTTACTATTGTTGATTGTGTTGTGTAAAGGCTTTGTCGCCAATAAATTGAAACTGAAACAAGTCTTCATATTAAGTCGACATAACATACGGTATCCTTTAGGAGAAAATCTAAAGAGATATTCATCGAAACCTTGGTTCCAACCAGCTGGTCAGGCAGGGCACCTGACTCCGAAAGGAGCGCAGCTAGAAGGATACATGGGAGAATATTTCGCAGAATGGTTAAAAAAAGAAGAGTTTCTGCCTGAAGGGTGTCCCGATGATCAAACAGTGTATGTGTATGCTAACACAAAGAGTAGAACTAAAATCACGGCGAGAGCTTTCGTTGACTCAGCGTTCAAAACTTGCAACGTGACTGTACACCACAAAAACATCACAAAAGCAGATCCCCTTTTTAAAGTTGTCATACGAAATACCACTGAAGCATATAAAGATATGGCGATCGAAGAAATTAATAGAAAATTACAAAATCCCAAACTAAAGGCAGTTTATTCTGAATTGAATAGTATATTGGATATTGAAGGATCAGATGTTTGCAAACAGGATGAAATATGTGACTTGACTGAAGCTAATGATACAGTATTCTATCAGATCAACTACCCTGTTAAGATTATTGGGCCGTTTTTAATAGCGAAGTTAGCTGTGGACGCATTTATTTCGAGTTACCACAATGGCATGCCGACAGAAGACATTGCATGGGGACAAATAACAACACCAGAGAAATGGGATTTATTGACTGAAATTATTCGCCAAAATCAAGAAATAAGATACACAACTGTAGCTAAAGATGTTGCGGCTCCACTCCTGGAGTATTTATCGGTAACATTTAAGAACTATGACAATAAACCAAAGTTAATGGTGGTGGTTGGCCATGACAGTAATATTAACACTATTGTGACTTCCATGGGCTTTCAAACGTTCCATTTACCGAATCAATACGAAACAATGCCTATTGGCGGGAGGTTGGTGTTTCAAAGGTGGACAGATAGTGAAACTGATTTTTTGAAAGTGGAATATGTGTACCCGAGTTGGTCACAGTTAAGAGATGGCTCAAAATATTCTTTGGAGAGTCCTCCGCAAAGAGTGGTGATGCGATTGAAATGGTGTAACACTGACGAGCAAGGATTTTGTCCTTGGCAAGAGTTCGTTAATAAACTTTAGATTTCATCCCTTATTGAATGAACCTCTGTGTTTGTGTAGGTGTTGTTTCTCCAACTTTTTCGAGAACTATCCTTTACGCTTCTAACTTATTTCATTTTTGTTGTAAGCTGTTCTCTTTTGTTTGAATGCCAATAAACACACATATTTTTCTTTTTTTGTAATCCTATATCTATTTCATCATTTATCATGCTTCTAAATCTAGCGGCTTTGTGTGGACATTTTCATAAGTAGGTAGATAGGACGCACGTTGTATTTATTGTTGCCAACCCACAAACGGCTACACAGCCCCGGGTTGCGACTTGTTCGAAAGTGATTCCGCGGCCCCGGAACACAAAAGGCAAAATAAGAAACATGGATAGGTTTAAAGTGTAACATTTCCTTCCGCTCCGCCGAGAGCGGGAGAAGTTACTTGAAGATTTTCCATCCCTAAAAAGAAACATTTACATTGTTTTTATTAAAAAGACCGAAGAAGTTTCCAAAGGCAATACACACAAATAATTACACGGTCAAGAAGTATTCCGATATCCGATGTAAAATTTCTATTATCGGTTCGATATGATGTACTAAATGCGTTGTGTGGTGGCTGTCTGTGTTTATGTTTTAGTCGATATATTTAGCAAGTGTACATGGTACTATTAGTTACATTACATGCGTAGTGTTGCCTGTTATGCCCGAGAGCTTAGACAGAAGGATAGCTTAAAACTAGTGTTCTTAATGTTCTTTATAATGTCTTTAACTAAGCCCGGTGATTGTATAAGGATCTTTATCTAAACGTATAATAAAGTTAGACTTAAATATCGAGGTTTGCTTGAATAAAAACAAAAACATAATTTTATCGCTCTGATGACGTCATCAACGCTGGGCGAATTCAATGATTCGGGAGGCAATTTCCTGTTGTTAAAAATCTTTCTACTGATGCTTGTACTTGGTGAAGTGAAGATATTTCTCCCGCAGAAATTAAACGTGGCTTAGGTACACTGAATAATGGTGGGCTAGATGCTAACGATACAAAATCTTAACGAAACGCATGTGGCTAAAAATTTGGGGGAGTGGAAAGCTAAAGAAAATCTGGCAGGATTGATATGGAGAAGAGTAAGTAATACTTGGACTTCTTTCAGGAGAGAATAGATGAAGAAAATGTGATGCGCCGACCGTAAATAGAATGGTACGGGACGGTTGCAGGAATAGAAAGGGCCCCAAATAGAATGAGACGATAAATAGGTATGGTTTCTACCTACGCTAACAAGAGTAGTAAGATAGCTATCAAAACTTCTTGATTACAAAATAAATGAATAAAAGAGGTATTTCTTGAAGGAAAAGAAGAAGGTTAATTGCAGGTGGTGAATCAATAACGATGTAACTCACTTTTGCTGTGTCCAGTAGTGGTAACAATTTTGTTTCTATCCTCACAATTATTCTAATAATCCGGTCCAACGGGTTTCCTATCAGTGTGTCACCTTGACAACGCATAATTAGTGTATATTCCATTTGTTCTTCATCTAATATATAAAAAAAAATCTTGTGTCACAGTGTTAGTTACCATACTCCTCCAAAATGGCTGGAGCGATTTCAACGAAATTTTGTTTGCATATCGGGTAGGTCTGAGAATCGGCTAACATCTATTTTTCAAACCCTTCTCTAGAAAAGGAGCTGAGCAGCGGGTGATAATATCCTTATCCTTACCAAGATTATAAAAGCGAAAGTGAGTTTGTTTGTTTGTTTGTTACCTCTTAACGCCCTAATGGCTAAACCGATTTTGATGCATTTTTGTACAGTGATAGTTGGGACCCAGGAGACGAACATAGGGCTTTTTTAAAAAGAGTGGGATATGAGGGAGAAAGAGGGAAGAAAAGGGAAAACTTAGCTTTGCTTTTACAAATCAATAAGGCGCAAGGGCAAAAACTGCAGGTAGCAGGTATCTGCAAATCAGAAAAAGGGAACTGTGTTACCCCGAAAATAACGCGAGCGAAGCCGCGGGCAAAAGCTAGTAATAAAGTAAAAGAGTTTGTTTTTTAAGTTTGAATGCGGTATTCTGGACCTGCCTTTCGGTTTGTTTTTGCATTTGATAGACTATTACTTAATGACGATTTTAGGCTATCTGAACTACTAGGCTATCTATCTCCTGCTGGGGTAGCGGGTTGTTCGAAGAAGATACCGAGGCCCCGGAATACAATTGGCAAAACAAGGAATATAGATGGGTTTTAGTCAGAAAAAGGCTATTTAATTTCACGCTGCGATCTTCTGGAGCTGAGCAAACAGTAAGAAGGAACCCAAAACGAAATAATAGCGCGGGCGAGTAATGAGACGCGATGGGTTGACAGCAGGCGGGCGAAACCGCGGAGCATGAGTAGTGTATCAAATAAAATGTCACGGAACTAAAACAACAAGTAGCGACAAACCGCACGAAATTTAAACAAAAAGAACTAGTTGTGATTAATCAATTGAAATGCGAAGTTCTCGTAAACTATTTAAACACAAAAATAAAACATTTCATACGGACATTAGACAAATAGTTATACCTATATAGTTATTCAATAGTGATAAAATGGTGTCGAAAATAGTTGCTTTACTATTATTGATTGTGTTGTGTAAAGGCTTTGTCGCCAATAAATTGAAACTGAAACAAGTCTTCATATTAAGTCGACATAACATACGGTATCCTTTAGGAGAAAGTCTACCGAGATTTTCATCGAAACCTTGGCCCCAACTAGCTGGTCAGGCAGGGCACCTGACTCCGAAAGGAGCGCAGCTAGAAGGATACATGGGAGAATATTTCGCAGAATGGTTCAAAAAGGAAGAGTTTCTGCCTGAAGGGTGTCCCGATGATCAAACAGTGTATGTGTACGCCAATACTGCGAGCAGAACCAAGGCGACCGCAAAATGTTTCATTAATTCAGTATTCAAAACATGCAACGTGACAGTACATCACTTAAACAGTGCAGAGCCAGACCCACTTTTTAAACCTGCTATACATAACACTACTGAAGAGTATAAAGATATGGTATGCAAAGAAATACTCAGGAAGATGCAAAATAACCATAAATTGAACGCGGGACTTTTGGAACTGAACAAAATATTAGACATTGAAGGATCAGACGTTTGCAAGCAAGATGGAATATGTGATTTGACTGGAGATTATAATAGGATTTCGTATAAGGTCGGTGAAGAATTGTGGGTCGTTGGGCCTCTGTTCATAGGAATCTCATCGATGGACTCGTTTGTTATGAGTTACTACGACGGCCTACCAATACAAGACGTTGCTTGGGGACAAATAAGAACACCGGAAAAGTGGAAAATCTTGACTGAAATAGGGCGACAGGACCATTACATCAGATATACAACAGTCGCCGATGACATCGCTTCACCGTTAATGGAGAACATAACAAAAACCTTCAAGAACTATGACGAAATGCCGAAGTTAATATTGATGGTGGGTCATGACTACAACATGAACTCTGTTGCCACCTCCATGGGGTTTCAACCAATGGAATTACCTAATCAGTATGAAAAATTCCCTATAAGTGGTAAATTTGTATTTCAGAGGTGGACAGATAGTGTAAATGATTTTTTGAAAGTAGAATATGTGTACCCAAGTTGGTCACAATTGAGAGATGGGTCAAAATTTTCTTTGGAGAGTCCTCCGCAAAGAGTTGTGATGAGATTAAAATGGTGTAACACTGATGAGCAAGGATTTTGTCCCTGGCAAGAGTTCATTAATAAACTTTAGATCGATGAGATGTGAATTTTGTCGTAAAAATGCTAAGCCAATGTCAAAGTTCTTTAATTGTACCCGTGACCTTTTATCGGGCCATCGCTCAACTATGTCGCGGTTTCGCTAACATGACTGCAAGATAACTTCCGAGTGATATTATGCTTTATTTTATAATTCTTAAAAGACCTCGTTCAGATCATTCAATTATTTCTTGTTTATTAAAGTAACTTTAATTTAGTTACTTGCTTCAATTGGGTTGTGCTTCTCTTAAAATGTAATTTACGTACTCGTGCGATAATGAAACTGTTGATTTTGTAAAGAAAGACTTTTTAATTATATAATATAATTTCTTCAAGACAAAGTTATTTAAATATTTACGTGTGAGGATAAAACAGATAGACTTGTTGAGACATTTGAACATGACCATCGAATTATTAGGCTGAACCATTGGAGTTTTACTTTTGCGTATTACAGCGTGTAAGTTTGTAGTATTAATAGCATTTAGAATAGGAATTACTCTGAAATACAAAAAAAAAGTAAAGAAATGTTGGTCAAGTTATGCAAACAGCTGTTTTTTCATGACATTATTTCGTCCCTTATTAAAAGATGATAATATTCATGAGTAATTTAAACTGTACTCGCTTTTGTATTTTAATTCAGTTTGAAAATCATCAAATAACTTCTCCCGCTCTGGGCGGAACGATAGGAGACAGACTTTTACTAAAGCCCCATCCAAGTTCCTTTTGCCCTTTGTGTTCCGGGGCCGCGGTATCTCGTTCGAACAACCTACAACCCCGGTAGACAGTGGCCCTGGCAGGGTCCTATACTTTGCTGACATCTCTTTAAGGCCGCGTGGATCACGAACGCGCTGTCGACACGGCCTGTCCTCACTAGATACGTGTCTACGGTGGCCGGGAGTCGTTTCGCGGCACCCGTCTCCCTAAGTGTCTCCTGCGCTGGCTGAGTTGGTTTGTGTTTCGCTCCCTCAAACGTCCAGGCAAGTTCGGTAGCATAGAGTTGACCGCTTCCCATTCCCATTCGCTCCGGACCATAAACTAAACCAGGGCCAGACGCGAGAGGTCGCCGCCGCCGAACGTCTCTACGAGGCTCCACCATGTCCTCCGTGCGATCGTCACAATGGGAACACCTGGGCGTTTTCTCCCGCCCGATTATGTGTAGGAACCTCCCAAAACTTTCGTGTCCGGTGAGGACCTGCCTCAGAGCTAGGTGAGTACGCCATTGTGCCTCTCCAGCCACCCCACAAAGAGGGGCACAGCGGTGTCCTTCAAGCGATCGTCACATTGATGACACCCGGGCGTTTTCTCCCGCCCGATTATGTACAGTTCCCTTTAAGTACGAGAATGTCCTTAATTTAACACACAATATAAAAAACTTCTTGTAAATAGTGTATATAATTTTCCATAGCTATAAATGTGATTGATTAAATACACGTGTACTTATCAAATAAAACAAATTTTCTCGGCTGTCAAAAATTTTCTTCGGTTCTATGTATAATCCTCATATTTTCTACTTATTTGTGAGGATGTATGGATGTATGTTACTCTGTCACGCAAAATGTACTTAACGGATTTTGATAGAATTTCTCCCACAGATAGTGTATAATCTGGTTAACTACATAAGGAAAGGACTACAGCTGTCACTTCTAGATCTTTGTCAGTCTAACCAATTCTCAGTGACTGTGATGTGGATGTCAGATTGGCAGCCGACTACAATATGTATAATGGGTTTAAAAGTACTCTTAATGACGCCGTAAGGTACTTGTATGTGTGTTATAACATTCATCATATTCCTACCCGTGTCCCATTCTATTTGGGGTCGGTGCAACACGTTTTCTTCTTCCATTTTCCCCTGTCACGGCATCATTTACTCCTTACTCCTTCATGATATTTCTTCTTTTCTTTGGTTTTCCTCTCCCTTTCCATCCATCAACATTCATATTTTTCACTCATATATTTATTGTGGGTTATAACTTTACGTTAAACAATAATACACAGCATTTTATTTGCGTGGAGTAATCTAGGTTGACGGATAGAATGTGTGGTTGACGGCACAGTCGGCCCAATGGCTGAGTGGTCGACTGCTGCGCTGCGTGTTGCAGGTTCGATCCTCGTACGTAACAAATATTTGTAATGCCTACAGATAGTTTTACCGGGTCTGGCTGTTTGTGTATGTGAATTTAAAAGTTTGTAAACGCACCCACGATACAGGTGGAATTCCTGGTATGGGACTCCGTTTTTTTTTTTAAATTATAAATATACTAAACCCTGTACAAAACTCTAATATATCAGCTGCACCAACCGGGTGCAGCTGATATATTAGAGTTTTGTACCAGCTACCAGTCTAACCAGACTGGAAGCCGACCCCATAGGCATAGTGGGGAAAAGGCAGAGCATATGGTTACAGTATTTAAATATCTGACCTTTCGCCCAAATTTCTCAATGGAAACTGTAGTGAAGAAGGATCCAGCCAGTTGCAAGGAACCCACGGCGAGCGCCAGCGTGTTAGGGCTCCACTCGGTGCCTGCGCGGTGGAACACGTCGGCTGCGTAGTTCATGAGGGCGAAGCACCCCGAGAGTGTCTGCATCGCCATCAGGATCAGCGTCATCCGGAGCGCCGCAAATGTCGTGCGGTCACGAACTGTGGAGATTAGTAATTGGTTGTAGAAATGTGTAAGTAACATAATTTAGGTGGATGTTAAAGGTTTTGGTTGTCATATTAACCCTTTTAATCATGCATAGAGTGCTACAAAATAATGACATGGGGAGGGTTGTATAAGTAAACATTTAAATAGTGTTTTTTGTCGAGACATCGAAAGAGTTAGCCTCATTAGTTCTTATTTTGGCCACGCACGCGCTAGCATCTTCTTTTATTTAAGGTTATGTCTAAATGTTCACCCACCCCAATGTTAGTAATTTGTTTGTAATTAGGTATTGTGGTTAACAAATAACTGATGAAGTGTTGATAAAATTCTAACGTCGACTAAGGTACATACTTTAAGACTCGGGGTTTAAAATGGCCACTTAAGCAGAATCATAATAGGTTAATAATATGAATTACATTACCATTCGTGAAATGGACACAAAGTGACAATTCACAATATTAACTGCATCTGTGACCATTTTATAAATTTTAACGTAATTAATATTAATATCCTTATATCGACGGTCCCTACGTACATAAAGACATGTCGAAAATGGTATTTTTTTATTGTGTCATTGGCTTTAGATTATATATCTATGCGCACATGCTGACATACGATTTTTATTTTTATTTAATTTATTTACCTTGTTTTAGAAAGCGTTTAAGAGAACAAGTCTTGTAAATACAACGAATAAGTGTCGTAAAAACGGTCATCTATCAGTTTTTCCAAGAAAACGTGAAAAAATAAAATATTTATGTGTAAATGGTATCATAAAGCTCTTAAAACTGTTAAAATATTGTAGAAAGAAAATATTTATTATTGCTCATAGAATTATATCTAGGGCGTGTTAAACACAAATTACGCTCTCCTGTAAACCTCGGTTTTTGATTTAACCTTATGTACGTAGGAGCCGTCGATATGTTTCTGCTGAAGTTGCCATTTTAGAACCCCTGATCTTCCATCACTGTCTAACTCACTAGATAGTTATGTTAATTTTAATTGTTAATTAGGTATTCATTTTGCCGTCTGGACAACGCGTTCGTGTTCCACATGCGCCTGAAACATATACTAGCAAAGGACAGGGACCGACATACCACGGCCCCGGAACATAAAGGGCAATAGAAGGAACATGGGTGGGTTTTAGTCAGTACAACTCTGACGCTCCCCCCCGCTCCGGGAAGCTTATTGATAATTTCCCATACGAAAAAAAAATGTACTACGTACATAGACAAGCCTAGAATTTTATTAAAACTTCATCAGGTATTTGTAAAGCAAACAACAATTACGATCTAATCCATAACGATGGAAAAACTTCCATAATGAGATTTGAGTGAGGGGCCTAAGTCTGCTATTACAATAGTGTCAGAATGGTCGATCACTGATCGCATAATGGTTGATTTTGACAAGTTTGGTAATCTACTAATATATTGTCGTCATTATGACATTCCACTGGTCAGTCACTGACAGTCCATTGAAAGAAATTGCTTAGAATGGTAATCTCGTACATAATGACAAACGAATGACTGACGCATGCGGTAATCTGCTAAAATTTTGACAGTTCCTTTGATCAGTGATCTACCATTACAACGTCATTGTGCAGTCATTGCTTTTAGTAGCTAGGCTTGACAAAAAGTGTTTGCTATCCATCGTGTTTGTGGAGTATTGATTGGAGAAATATGTTCACTACGAGCTAAAGAATATTAATTAAAGTTAATCATGCCCAATAAAGTGGATTTACATGTCCAAAAACCACATTTTTCATGATTTTTAGCGTCGACCTACACTGCCATCAAAATTGCGATGATCGTAATTTACGGTCTTGGACTTCACAAGCGTTAATTAAGAAACTTGCTCAATAACTTAAGAACTTCTAATGACGTTTACATAAGAGTTTTTAATTCTATTATCTTAATTGATGCACACCCATATTATTTTTTAACCAGAAAATAAAATATTTATAAAAATACTGAGGAGGTTGTATGACTTAAATATTCGACCCCTTTCGGGGCCAGAACAGTACCAAGCCAGCGGAGGTTTGAATGTCAAGTACCTACCTGAAGGGGTCCGTATATAAAATGTACTCTGTGATCCGTACAGAACTATACGGTTAACGTTAGTTGCTTACTGACGTTAATATCACATTTGACTGTGACAGCTATAAATAATAATAATAAATATCTTGGGACAACTCACACACGGTCATCTGATCCCAAGCTAAGCAGAGCTTGTGTTATGGTAACCAGACAACTGATATACATACTTATATAATTTATAAATACATACATATTATAGATAAATCACACCCAGACACAGAACAAACAATCATGCTCATCACACAAAGTTTGTCCTGGGTGGGAATCGAACCCATAACCTCCGGCTTAGCAGTCAGGGCCACTAACCACTAGACCAACAGGCCCGTCAAGCTATAACATTATTGAGTTGTTTTACAAAAATTGTGTTACACATAAAGAGGGATGCCAAGCCGCTATAGTGACTTAAGGCCCTGAGTGCCCACAAGCAACATTGAATGTTAATATTAGTATGCCCCTCAAATAATATATTGATAAAAGATATACTATTTAAATATTACAGATGGTTGAAAATAAAACAATAATAACATATATTAATAGAAAACATTTAATTCATCATAAACTAAAACATTGTCAAAAATACTATGTTATTTTAACCTGGTTGTGGTGCAATTTGATATGCAATCACATTCCTTATTTGGTTTACCGTTGTGGTGTATCAATGTTCAGCAAATATGACCTTTGCCTTAAAACAGAGGTGCCACAGCTAATAGAGATATGAATGTGGACAACAATAACAAAATGTGGACTGTTGAGTGTTGACTTGTTGCCTGAATGATTTTATTCCATGCTTTGGTCCAACATGCATGGCACACCAAACTATCACTGTCTTGTAACTGACTGGAAAAGAAAAAAAACAATATTATATGAGTATTTATTTGCATGCATGTATGAATAGGTATCTTATTTTGAATCATATTTGCATATTATCATTACAGTTGTAAAACTTATTATAGTTACCTATTGATGTCCAACCCATGTTTTTACGAGAGATCGAACTTCGACGATTTCCAAAAGGTGTCTTCGCAATCTTGATATGTTAAAAATTACAATTTATTTACACAGCCTACATAATTATCCACTTGCAACAGTTCACAGTGAAGAACTCGAATATGACATCAAATTCATGTTATCGTGGGAGTTGTCATTATCAGCAAGAGCGGAATCCATATTCAAGCCGTGGTCGTAAGGTATAGGAGAATCACCAGAGTCAGTATTCATGGTCAAAAACACGTCGATTTTAATAGAAAACGAAGCGAATGACTATGATGCAAATGTAAACAAAGTTAAGAAATGTTATGAAATGACATTTCTAGTATTGTCAACTGACAAGTTTCAGTGTCACAAACATAAAATAAATGTTGAAGATCATTTAAAAAATCATCATTTTATATTTTTTAAGTTGATTACAAATCTAAACGTGTTAACATAAAATGCATCGGGACAGGAAAAATACATATAAATAAAATCTGGCTTGAATAAACGTTTAAATGTGGTAGTAGTTTTTCGAAAATCATTTCTACTAACGGGTTTTATAATAATGGCAATACTACAATGTCATTCAACTACGATTCCATTACGAGACCACTGGCCGACCAATGATCGACCATTGTAATTTAGCAGATTACGGACTTTTAGCAAAATGACAGTGGAATCGTGTTGGAATGACTAAGTTAAATAAAATAGCAGACTTGAGGCCCAGGAGTGAAGTAACATGTATGGGTTTTAGAAGTCTGACACTCCCTCTGCCTAAAGCGGGAGAACTTATTTGATGATTTCACATCCAAAAAAAAGTTAAGTATTAATTTTATAGTACCTATAGTGCTTGTGGCAAAACACTAAAGTGGCGATGGACAGGACATATGTTGAGGGAAACTAAAGAAAAGTGGACCAAAACAATAACAGTGGTACCCAAGGGGCAATATAAGAAATAAAGGGAGACAGCGCAAACGCTGGGAGGACCACATCAGACAAGTCGCAGGGTCAGAATGGACCCGCATAGCTAGAGATCGAGAGTCATGGACATCTTTGGAGGAAGCCTTTGTCGTAGGACAAGATGTCACAGAAACCGATCCGATCGCTGATGTATAATTTATGTAGTAATAGTATAAGTGCAATAGTTTAATAGATCAGTGAAACAACTGTATAGAAAAAAACTAACAGCAATAAACTTTTATAGTTTTTTTTTTTAAACGTTGCCCCACACTAGGAATTTATCCTGTATCGTGGGTGCGTTTTACAAACATTTAAACTCACATACACAAACAGCCAGACCCGAAACAACTATCTGCAGGTCATACAAATATTTGTTCCGTGAGGGAATCGAACCCGCGTCACGCAGCGCAGCAGTCGATCGCTCAGCCACTGCGTCAACCGTGCCGTCAATAGTGCTTGTGGCACAGTTTATTTGTTTATGCATACGGTGCTAATCTGCAAGAAACATTACACTAACCTTATTTTATGGTTAATTATTAGGTACTTAATAAAAGTATCCATTGTGTAAATACTAGAAAAAAAAGTAAAGGTCTATACGACGCACGTCACAATAAGATGGTTTCTATCTTGTTCATGGTCATGCATATGGATTTTCCTGACGATGAGGTATGTACTTGAGTAGGTTTAATTCTTAGAGCTTGATATTAATATAACTAAACAAATAGTCTTTTTAGTACCTACCTACTTGAATAATTACTTTGCAAATATCGCAACAACGTACTAAGGTTGAATTGACATTATGTACCTACACTTTATTTGCTTAATTAATACTTCTCGACTTATAGAACGAGAATTATTCACTTTTATAACAGTAAATATTAGCTCATTACGTACAATTAGATTGGAACTAATTGTATGCAATTTAGTTTGATAAAATTAATCTTCCTTTGTTCAAAGCGTAATTAGGTATAGCTATTAACTATTGTTAATTATAGGCTTTCTTTTTATTGCGAAGTATTATGTATTTACCTACTACATTGCCGGGAATTTCAACTTTATTTTCAGATAACTAAGGTATTCTGCTGGCTCGGTTAGAAGGGTGTTAACCTCACTTACTAAGCTCAATATGTTTCTATGTACCGAACTACGATTTTTTATCATTATTAATATTATAAAAGCAAAAGTGAGTTTGCTTGTTACCTCTTCACGCTTTAATGGCTTAACCGATTTTGAAGAATTTTGGTACAGAGATAGTTGGGAACCAGGAGAAGGACATAGGCAATTTTTTTTTTTAAAAGGGGTATGAGGGAGAAAGAGGGAAGAAAAGGGAAAGCTTAGCGTTGCTATTACAAATCAATAAGGCGTAAGGGCAAAAACTGTAGGTAGCAGGTACTGTGTTATACTGAATTTAACGCGAGCGAAGCCGCGGGCAAAAGCTAGTATTTAGATAAGTATGAGGTGATAAGTTTACGTCAATAGAGACAATAGAGTTACAGGAATCGACGACAAGGTTGGCGCAGTGGCTGTGCAATCGACTGGTTTTTTTTTTGGTGTGGTAAATCATCAAATAACTTCCCCCGCTCTGGGCGGAGCGGGGGGAGTGTCAGACTGACTAAAACCCACCCATGTTCCTTCTATTGCCCTTTACGTTCCGGGGCCGCGGTATCTCTTTCGAACAACCCGCAACCCCGGCAGGCGGAGGCCCTGGCAAGCCCCTCTGCTTTGCTGACATCTCTTTGAGGCGCGCGTGAAACACTAACGCGCCGTCGACACGGCCTGTCGTCAATAGACGGACGGACGGTGAGCTACCCATTGCTCACCGTCCACAGGCCCGCATCTACGGTGGCCGGCGATCGACTTTAACTTCACCGACGAATTTAATTTCACCTTGTGATGGTGGCGGATTTGTTCCTTCACATAACATTTACTGTTGACGGATGTTCGAATATTCAAACTCGTTTTTTTCTGGTTGCAGGGTCAGTGGCCCGAAATTTTGACATTCAGTCGTTCCAAAGGGTATTTTGGTACCCAGTACTAATTGGGTTGTGGACACTTGTGGAGGTCTGATAGGCAGCCGCTTCGTTTTAAACTCTGGTTAGTTAAACTTCGTTCGCTTCCAGTGAAGCAGGCCCGAAAAGGGTTGGAAAAAGGCTAAACAGATGACCTTGCATGATATAATGAGCGAAGAATAAAACAGATTTTGAAAAGTCATCTCTTTTAAGGAGAAGTTAAGGTTCAAAGTTACTAATTTTTGGCAATCCTTTGGGCTTATTGCTTTCGTACTTTACCCACACTGAGCAGTGACAGCCGAGTTGTCTCCTCAAACTGACGCTGTTCCTCCTTGAGCTTCAACACCTCCTCGACCACTACCTTGTGGTTCTGGTTCAAGCTTCTTAACCAGGATATTGTTTTTGCAGCTTTCTGGAAAGGAGTTAAGGTCTATATTAAGTCTACCGTGTCGTTAATATTGAAGTTATCCGCTGTTGCTGCTCTGACGATGTACAGAGATAATTTTATGTCGGAAAAATTTTGTATGTACAGTCACAAACAAGTTGCAGGACTACATATCCATATTATTTTTGATATTTTTTTAATGCTAAAGTGACTATTGACATTTGCTAATGCCTTGGCAGAGGAATTTCACAATTAAAAAGTTTTTAAAGGAAGACTGAAACTGTTGATTTAAAATACCTACAGGCGTGCAGGAAGGATAAATACCACATTTTAATGTTAAAATTAAATCACACTGTTGTTTTTAACCTTTTTAACGGTAGAGCATAAAGGCACACGCGTGATACTCATTTTACACATATTAGGTACTGTCACATATTTGTGTCGTTATCGCACAGAGCGCGCGTTTTCTCGTTACATAGGTACATAATTATATGTGAAAATGGCGTACAAAAGGTTAATTGTAGACTTTAACCGACTTCAAAAAAAGGTTGAAGTTATGAATTGGACTCTATTTTTATGCTTATTACCTCTGAACTTTCAACTGGGTGAACCGATTATTTTGCTTTTTTTTTCTGATCCAATTTGTCCAGTTGTGACAGAGGCATCATGTGCGAAAGGCATGAGAAAACCAAATAAGTCATAAATTGTTCTTCTAATGTTTAAGGACGAAATTCGAATATCTCATTTAGTAGCAAAGGAAAATTACCTAATACCCGATAAGAATTTTTGTGAGATACAATCATACCACAATAAAAAAGGCTGAAATGAAAAAGGAAGTGGGGTTTTTATATTTGTAGATGATGACTAAAATTCTCAAATAACAAAGTACCCTTAGAAATCACAAGAAATTTTTGTCAAAAAACTAAAACATACCAACCTTCTCCTCTCCAATCTTCAACAAGTAGTTGGGTGACTCCGGCATGAAACAAAAGACGAACACGTGCGCGCACGCAACGGCCAGATACACCGCCTGGTTCACGCGATACGAGACCAACATGCCGACAGCGTACACAAAAATAACACCTAAAAAAACAAATGAAAGTCTTAGGCTTTTCGTCTACTATTACGCCTAACTTAAACTTAAAGCATTTACTTCGATTAGACCATTACAGGCATTGTTAAATGTCATAGAAACAAAAAAGATTCTGCTACAGTCCCAGTCAATGAGAAAACTTGAGAAAGTACTGTAGTTGCCTAATCTAAAGCGTAGATCTCCATTGAATAGAATGGGCAAGAAACTCTATGGATACTCTTTTAAAACATAATATTTTCACAAAATCATGGGTACAATGTTGAGAAATACAAACTTATATATGAGAACGATGTAGAAAAACGAGCACATTAAGAGCGTCCAGACTAAAAGCAAAAACAAGAGTTAATTAATACTACGAACTTAAGCATACCTACGAAGTTAAGTATAACTTGCGAAATGTGAGTGTAGGTATTATTTGTATGGCTCTGCATTCTGCATAGCCCGTCAAGTATTATAAACGTGATGATATGATGTGAAGTCGCTTCTATTAATTTAATTGTTAGACGCAAATAGTAATTTTAAGTATGAATGTGGATGTCTATGTCTGACAAACTGGTTAACTCATCCCTGGATATCGTTTCTCTTTATATTTTATCTTCTACGTACAGTATTGTACAGTCAACAAATCTAATAAGTATTCAGGTTCGAAGGATCTGAAGCTTTCAAAGCAACCGGTGGATGTTTTAACACTAAAAGAAGTTAATAAATGGTTTAGACGTATTTATTTTGAAAGCATCCACCTGTTGATAAGAAAACTCCACAATATCCCTCGAACCTGTAAAGGTACTAATTGACTTTTTTAACTACACAGCAGTGATAGCAGTAATCAAAGAAAAATAAAATAAAAACCCTTCACCTAATTTACACACAGTCATGTTCAGAGAGCCCAGGGCTCCTCTGAGGGTGTCTTCGGAGATCTCCTTCACGTAGACCGGCACGACCACGAAGCAGCCGCCGGCAGCCAGTCCTGCTATGACCCTGGCAGCTATGAGGGTCGACGGCATGATCGCTGTCAGTTTTATGGTCCATGATATCTGAAATTGGAAAGGAGATTGTTTAAATTTATCAGGTCCAGTTGTAAACCAATCCGAACCGTCGGGCATTCGCTGCTCGGTAGTTTCTTTTTTTATTCCTTTTCTTTGCATTATTAAGATTTAAGTTTTTATTGTTATTTTTTGTAATGTTAAGTTTTTTTAATGTTGTGTGTACTTGTGGCAAGTGTTAAATAAACCTGATTTCTTTCTTTTCTTTAAATCTTATTGTTGTTTATATAAAGGTCAGGATTTCTTAAATTAAATATTGTTTACTGATTCATTGCGTGTACAGACACAAGCAATATCATGTATGCACTTAAATATCAAAAGCGATTTTCTCATGAAACTGTTTCTACTTTGATATGAGACTTATTTCGTAATAGCATGGCTTCCAAAATACTATGTTTGTAAATCAGTAAAACGTAAATAAATCCAGTAGAAGGATTGCTTTTGACATTTAACAAGTGTATACATGATTTTGTTCGTGGTTGTACAGATAGCAAAAGAGATAAGTAACCAACCAGTAGTAGTTATAGCATAGTTGATTTGTAGACTCAATTTAATTTATTTAATGAACTGTTTGTTTTCTATCATAATTTCACTTTATTCGTTTTTTTTTCCTTTATTGCAAACACAAAATAAAAAAAAATACATTACATTTGCCATTGGTAGTTTGTTATATTCCGGCATCATGATAAATGATGTTTATTTTGCAAGTAGATTTTTACAAACACATTTGCACGTCGTCGGTTTTTTTTTTAAATTGATGAATCCGGTATTTCGCACCCGACTACTCTGAGAAGAAACAGCCGAAACAAACTCAGAGGTTTAAAGTCCAGACAAAAATCTTGGCCAATTTACACGAGGACTATGCAGATTCTGAAAATAAGAAAGCACCATACAGATAGAGTGGACTTGTCCAGTCAGTGCAAGCATTTGAAAGTTATCGTGTAGCTCGACTCATAACTCAAATCGAAATTAATAGATTTTTCAGAAAATTTGAACTGTATTCTGGTTACCTAGTTACTACCTTTGCTTATTGTACCTTAGCATTAGCCTCAACCATATGACCTTCCGAGCAACCTAATCCATATTAACCAGTAATTAGTAGGTATGTAAAACAAATATTATCTCCCAACTACTTTGTAAGATTTAAGATCTACTTATTTACTTTGACACACCATGTGCAAAGATTTAGATATTGCGTCATATGAAGCTGTGTTGAAATATGGAAAAACAGTTTGCTTATGCATAAAAACATCCTTGTAGTTCACGTGGGTAAATTAACTATATTGTTTTTTTTAACCAACTCCACAAAAGGTTCTTTGTTCGACCTTTGTACCTACTCTATGTTTTTTATGTTGATTTCTTGTGTTTTCTCCTGTGTACATTAATCCTTACTAATATTATAAAAGCGAAAGTGAGTTTGTTTGTTACCTCTTCACGCCTAAATGGCTAAACCGATTTTGATGAATTTTGGTACAGAGATAGTTGGGACCCTAGAGACGGACATAGGCACAGACATAATTAAAAAATAAAAAGATTGATATGTGAGGGAGAAAGAGGGAAGAAAAGGGAAAACTTAGCATTGCTATTTCAATAAATGAGGCGCTAGGGCAAAAACTACAAGTAGCAGGTACCTGTAAATCAGGAAAGGGGAACTGTGTTACCCCGAATTTAACGCGAGTGAAGCCGCGGGCAAAAGCTAGTTATTAAATAAAAATAAATAATTATGTTTACCGATTACTCCACCGATTTTCATAATTCTTTTTTTGTTAATTAGTTAATATAATATTAGTTAAAATATAATTGTTATTTTATAAAATTACGTTAATTATTAAATTGTGTTTCACAGAAGCGCTGCAGGTTGCAGTTGAATTCAGAAGGATAGAGTCTCACAATACTTACACAAGACAGCAAAGACACAAGAATCACGCAGATCTTCCGACCAAACCGGTCAGACGAGTAACTGAAGAAGGGTATCCCGCAAATAGCTGCCAGTGGTAGTGCTGCCGCCATCCACGAGATGTCGTTGTCTGACAGCGGCGCCTGCGCAGGTGTTGCGGCAGACTTGAGCAGCGGCCCCATGGGGGACAGCCAGCCTATCTGGATGCCATATGTGAAGGTTGGGATGGTTGCTGAAATGAAGCAAGGGAGACAGTTTTAGTTAAGAACCTTGATCGTCATTATCTGCGTACCGTTTTTTAACGATATTGGGATTCGGTTCTAGTTTTACCGGATACTAACTAATATTTTACATGGAATGGCTGCTTAACTGACTTGCAAAAAATTAAATTAAAAATTTAAAAACACCCCCGACCCAAAAAAAGTACGCAATTATTGTGACAAAAGGTTAAAAATGCTAAACCCTATAAAATGCAAAAAAAAAACTTTTAACACTACGTAAGTACCAACTAAAGCATGTCAGACTATCTACTCGGGACTTTGTGCCACCTTTATGTCGGAGGCATAACCGCTAATTTTGAACTGCAAATGGTTATCTTGGCCTGCTGTTGACCGTACGTATGAAATTTTTGATTAAATTTTGTCGTGTCGGGGGACCGCTCTAATTTATTAGCCTAACGTTAGAAGCACACATTAAGAAGTCCTCAATCCCATTGTAATTTTTCATACATTTTTTTTGAGTCGTTCCTAAGAATGGGGGTTAAAATTATTGTTTATCATTTATTTAGATAGAGTATAAAGTTTTTTTTTAATTTCGTTACTTACGTTAACATTTTAGTTGTAATTTAAATATTATTTTGTATACTTATATTCTTTTTCTTTACAAGTAAATCTTGTGAGTCGTACTATTCGTCTGTTTTAATTTTTTGTCCAGTGTTATTGTATCATTTAGTGTAGTTGTGTACATATTTAGTTTTAAAATACGAATTTTGTGATTAGGTAGGAATCATTTGATTTAGGTATTTTTGAAGGTAAAAAGCGGTCCCCCGACACGACAAAATTTAATCAAAAATTTCATACGTACGGTCAACAGCAGGCCAAGATAACCATTTGCAGTTCAAAATTAGCGGTTATGCCTCCGACATAAAGGTGGCACAAAGTCCCGAGTAGATAGTCTGACATGCTTTAGTTGGTACTTACGTAGTGTTAAAAGTTATTTTTTTTTGCTTTTTATAGGGTTGCGTACTTTTTTTGGGTCGGGGGTGTTTTTAAATTTTTAATTTAATTTTTATTTTATGCTTTTTAAAGGAGCTCCTTAATTTTTCATTCTTACATTTAATTTCTTTTATGTTTCTTGCCATTTAAGGGTAATTTTGTGTTTTATTTTTAAATTTTGGTCATTCTAGATTTTCAGCAAAGATATAAATCGGTTTATCCGTTTCATTCCGGCATTCCAGGGTTTCATCCGCCACATCCCATTTCCAGCATCAGGTCCTCATCAATTAGAAATATGAAGAGAACTAGTCAAGACAAATTCAACGAGCCCAAACTCGATGGATATACTAAAAGGCAGTCCAGGTTTACATTTCCTACCTTCGAGCCCTATCACCAGACCAGCTCAGAGGTTCCAGATTTCCAGCACCAGGTCCTCGTCAATTAGAAACATAAAGAGAACTAGTTAAGACAAATTCAACGAGCCCAAACTCGATGGGTTTACTAAAAGGCAGTCCAGGGTTACGTCTCCTATCTTCGAGCCCTAACAGCAGACCAGCTCAGTGGTTCCAGAAGACATCAATGTTTCAAATGTCAGATCCTACATATGCTCGCAAGTAAACTGAGCGTGGAACATTCCTATCACACCTAACAAACGACCTGATGACCTTGAAGACCTGAACCGATTTCCGCCAAACATAGCTAAGAACACTCTCGACTGATATACCTTTCAAACAAA
Organism: Ochropleura plecta; assembly: GCA_905475445.1. NCBI lineage: Eukaryota > Metazoa > Arthropoda > Insecta > Lepidoptera > Noctuidae > Ochropleura > Ochropleura plecta. Next base: position 7,804,422 of record FR997738.1, on the reverse strand, counting down.
AAAAACCGCATTCAAATCGGATCATCCGTTTGGCAGCTACGATGCCACAGACAGACACATACACATTTACACACACACACAGACACGTCAAACTTATAACACCCCGTCGTTTTAGCGTCGGGGGTTAAAAACTAATTAGTACCGGGTAAAAATGCATTCCTTGGTCAGACTGGTTGTTAGACTGTTGGACCAACAACGGCTTAAGGTACTTTCCGAGAAACAGTAAAGTTTAGGTATGTAATGGATTGTCACCCATCCACAGACCGATCTTAGCAAGGGCAGCTTAACCTTGAAGATCGATTCGTGCGAATATTAATATTTAACCACATGTTTCTCGTTTCTATTGATCGTACGATGACACGATGATGATGATGATGATTATATCAAATAACATTCAGTTATTTGGTGATTCGCAAAATCCAAAAAGACATTGGATTATCTTTAATAGCGAGCAAAAGGGTGTGGAATAAAATTTGATATTATTAGGTAATTAAAATCAGCGAAAGGTGGCGGCCTGGTGTTGCCATCTAGCATTATGCTGAGCTGAGGCCCTTTTGGCATTATTTTGTTTATTTACTTGAATGTTAACGTGTGCCTGTGTTTTTAATTTTTAATAATGCTGAATAAACGCAATTTTCTTTCTTTCTTTCTATAACAGTAACATCAAAAGCACTATGTAACATTTACATCACTATACCTTAGGGGACCGGACTGCTTCTCCTTAACACAGGTTTTTAAACCTAGCTAGGAAAGCAGTGCTCACCCACACGTTTGTAGAAATAGTACTTATTTTGTAAAACTGTATTTTTAACGTGTACTACTATTAATATTATATTACTAGCTTTTGCCCGCGGCTTCGCTCGCGTTAAATTCGAGGTAGCACAGTTCCCCTTCCCTGATTTACAGGTACCGGCTACCTGTAGTTTTGCCCTTGCGCCTTATTTATTGTAATAGCAATGCTAAATTTTCCCTTTTTTCCCTCTTTCTCCCTCATTACTCATTAAAAAAAATAGCCTATGTCCATCTCCAGGGTCCCAACTATCTCTGTACCAAAATTCATCAAAATCGGTTTAGCCATTTAGGCGTGAAGACGTAACAAACAAACTCAGTTTCGCTTTTATAATATTAGTAAGGATTATTGTTAATCCGGTGGTTCATCAGAATCGGCACTAATGTATTTCGTGGAACTCAAAAACTACAAGTCAGTGTTGAATCATGGGTCCAAAGTTCGGATCATATTTCAGTTGTTACATACATGGTAAGTACGAGCGTTCTCATACTAATTTATCTTCCCAAAGATAAAATGTTTTGACAGTTCTGATGAAAATGGTTTACGTTATTGGAATTTGGTTTGTATATAACATCACGTCTGTAAATTAGATTATTGTAGATTTAGCTTGACAACCCTTAGTTTTGGTGAAAAACACTTTTTTACAATTTCAGAACAGCGTGTTTGCTTTTTTCTTTAAATTGAGTAACTAAACTATATCATCAATGCTGCTAACTGGGTAACGAAACTATACCACACTCTCGCTGCCCAGAACTCAGCGTATGAGTCCAAAATACATTGTATAATTTGGTTTGGGCAGCGAAAGGGTTAAAGCATCAAATTATAATATGGTTAAGTTTTGTCACTTATATCAATTTCCGAAGAGGAAACGTCACGGTCGTTTGATAGAAAAACTAAATTTTAGTGATTTTAGAGTAGTTTTAGTTCAGTTTGTGACAACAGAATCGACACCGATGATGTAAATAAATCGGCGTCGTTTGTCTAGTGGTTACAAGCGGAGCCGCTGCACATGAAGTTAGACCCCCAGGGGTCTAAAATGATTGCTTCAGTAGAATCACAATAGGATAATAATATTAATATGAATGAAACGTTAAAATTCCTAAACTGGTCACGGATGTAGTTAAAGTTGTGAATTATCACTTTGCGACCATTTTACGAATGGTGAAGTAATTCATATTATTAACCTACTAGCTTTTGCCCGCGGCTTCGCTCGTGCTAACTTCGGGATAACACAGTTCCCCTTTCCTGATTTGCAAGTACTTACCTGCTACCTGTGGTTTTTGCCCTTGCGCCTTATTAATTGTAATAGCAATGCTAAGTTTTCCCTTTTCTTCCCTCTTTCTCCCTCATTTCTCACTAGCCTAAGTCCGTCTCTAGGGTCGAAATAGTATCAGTGCCAAAATTCATCAAAATCGGTTTAGCCATTAAGGCGTGAAGACGTAACAAACAAACTCACTTTCGCTTTTATAATATTAGTAAGGATTATGATTCTGATAAAGCGGGCGTTTTGGGACCCCTGGTTTCGACTCCCAAGTCAGTCTAACTGTTATTGGATATTTCCATCAGAATTTTTTTTGCATGTCAGATCTAGATTTATGCTCGGTTGGTCGGAGAGCGAGAGGAAGGCCCAAAGAAAAGATGGATGGATTGTGTAAGGAATGATATGAAGGAGAAAGGAGTAAATGATGCCGTGACGTCTGATAGGGGAGAATGGAAGAAGAAAACGTGTTGCGCCGACCCCAAATAGAATGGGACAAGGCCAGGAAAATTATGATTATGATGACGATGTCAATAGGTTCGCCCCCTATTAAATGGGCCTTAAAATAATTGGGGAAATGTGGGTTTACAATTAGGTACGCCATTGCTTGCTTAACCTTTTGGGGATGCAAATGCAATCATAATTTTAAATTGTTTATTTATGCTGTTAATGTTATAATGCAGCCGTGATTAATGGCAATAATGACGGTATTTAGAATACTTGACTTTTTCAGGGTTTTTCTGAAAAGTAATAACTAATATTTTTGCATTGTTTACACTGACGTGTTGTGATGTAACGTTTAGCTAATAACGTTATTGAGTGATCAATTACGACCTTTAATGATCATAGATTTTTATTAAGTAGCTGGTACCCGCGGCTTCGCCCGCGTGATATCGAAATATCCTTTGTGTTATTCTAGACTTCTAGAGCATAATCAACTCTTGTGCCGAATTTCATCAAGATCCGGCTCTACGGATCTATTTTGAGTTAAAGAGTAACATCCATATATCCATACATCCTCACAAACATTCGCATTTATAATATTAGTAAGAATCGATATTATTACTTAGGAGCTCTTGGTTAAATAATAGCAACCACTTGGGCTGATCTTAAGGTTAAGCCGCGCTTGCTTAGGTTGGTTTGTGGATCTGTGACCACCTGTTACCTACATACAGAGTTTCCTCCGCGCCTCGAAAAGGCTCCTGGCTGTCATTTGTAGATCTTTGACAGTCGTTATAGATAGTGAGTGTTCCGAAAGTCTGACAACTAGTCTTACCAAGGAGTATCGTAGTACCCAGTAACTGTACACTGTATACCAAGTAACTGGGTTGTGGAGGATTAGATAGGCAGTCGCTCTATGTAAAATACTGGTATTCAAACTCAATCTCAAAGCATTTATTGCAATTAGACTGTTACAGGCACTTTTGAATGTTAAAAAACAAAAAGATGAAGTTACACTTCCAGTCACAAGGCATAATAACTTGTGAAAGTACCGTAGTTGTCCATTCCAAAGCGTTGATCTCTATGGAGAAGAATGGGCAAGAAACCCCATGGACATTTGAAGGAAACAAATGAACCAACACACGCGCCAGCGTTCCCTTCCAGAACTCCTTTATTCGTTTTTCGATATAAAGTTTATTGACCGATTTCCAAATATGGCGTATGCAAGCCAATCGGAATGTATAACTGCATGCAACGCGTGCAAATAACTCAAGCCCGCACCTATAAATAAATCACATTAATTTGAACTTCCTTCATAAATTGTTTCGGATTTTAATCACGTAGGTACTGTAAGAGGTTTTATACCTTAACTAATGCTGGCTGGTTGGCCATAACGTTCCAATACTCAGGTCGTTTTAAAAAAGGAACTAAGTTAAAAAATAATATAAAAATGGAATAAGAAGTGTGTGACGTGTATTTATGAAAGATAATTTTCGTACATTTATTGTTTTCTCCACATATCATTAAATTTTTAAATATTTCTTAAAATCATAAAAAAAAACCTTTTCAAAATATAAAAATAGTAGCCCACCGGTATCGGGAACAGGGTCCGAGCTACCGGCGGTCAGGGCTCCAGAGAAAGGAACCTCCTAACAATACGAGCCGTGTCCAGGAGTACCGCTTTCTGTATCAAGCCCTTGATCCAGCTGCCTAACGAGAGCCTCCTCAGGTAGAGGTCGAGGCTCTTGGCAATTAAGCCATTGGCAGATACGACTATCGGCACGATGATCACTGAGTCCACATCCCACATGTCGACAACCTTACTAATATTATAAAAGCGAAAGTGAGTTTGTTTGTTTGTTTGTTACCTCTTCACGCCTTGAATTATGGTACAGAGATAGTTGGGACCCAGGAGACGGACATAGGCTATTTTTTTTTAAAAGTGGAAATGAAGGAGAAAGAGGGAAAAAACGGGAAAACTTAGCTTTGCCATTACAAATCAATAAGGCGCAAGGGCAAAAACTACAGGTAGCAGTTACCTGTAAATCAGGAAAGGGGAACTGTGTTACCCCGAATTTAACGCGAGCGAAGCCGCGGGCAAAAGCTAGTAAAATATAATCTTAGAGTATTATATGCGCTTTATTTATAGTAGGATGGTATAGATCCCTACAGTACTGAACGCTGATTGGAGAACTAACAAAACATTGCGACTATAATCACGGAAGGATTATTAGGACATCCACGTTTCGTCAGTTATATTGAAGTCTATGTTTAAAGTGTAGCATAAGCCTATTGCAAGCCCTGCGGGTTGTTCGAAGAGATACTGCTGCCACGGACCACAAAGCGCAAAAGAAGAAACATGGGTGGGTTTTAGTCAGTACAAGTCTTACACACTTCACTTCCGCTTCGTCCAGAGCGGGGGAAATTATTTGATGATTTCCCATCCGCAAAAAAGGTGCTAAAGTATACATATTTTGCTCACGGAAAAATAGAAAGCTAAAATACTTGAGATAGTTTCATGTTTACACGGTAGTTAACGCTTCAATTGTGGCATTTATTTGTTGACGCTACATTCTTGCGCTTTTGTTTTTGATGATAGGAAATCACCAATACTTTCCCCCACTCTGAGCGGAGCGGGGGCGAGAGTCACACTTTTGTCCCTTCTTTGCCCTGTATGTTCTGGCCGCGGTATCTCTTTCGAACAACCCGTTACCCCGGCAGGCGGTGCCCTGGCTGCACATTCTTACTCTTAGTTTAGCATCGGTGATGTGTTCAAATAATTGTTAAATCCTTCAGAAGTTCCAATATGGGACTGTACCTACATAGGCGAAAAATCGATCTAGCTAGGTCTTGTGTCTGGGAAAATTAGATTTCTCTATTTTCACGCGAGAAGAGGTTGGTACCTACTTACTTATATGTAATTATTTTTTAAAAATGTATGCATTACACCTTATATTATTCTTATCACTTCAACAATAATTTCATTTAAAAGGTAAATGATTTTTTTCTTCATTTGCAACATTTTAACTTTATTTTAACTGTTTATTGGACTGGGAACAGAACAAAACAATAAAATGAAACAAAATACAAACACCGGTCACGTACGAGTCGTATTCTCACACAAAGAGTTACCATTATCTATAATAACGGCAAAAAAACATGTTGTATAGAGTACCTTAAATATTTATTTTTTTCATCATCATATTTAATACGTAATCTGTGAAAATTTCACTCTACGGTTCATGAGATACATCCTGGTGACTGACGGACAGACGGAGTCTTAGTAATAGGGTCCAGTTTTACCCGTCGGGTCGGAGCTCTAAAAATAAGACAAGGTGCATCTAACTGTAGTTAAAATGCAGCTCGGGTGCATAAAATTGACCTACTCTACTACACTACAAACAATTTAATATTCTGCCTCTTGCACTTGACCGTTTTAATTCTGACTTTGTAAGCAAATGTACTCAAGTATTACCATCAAAGGGTACGTCATCAAACGTGACAGACATTACCAATAACTTAAGACATTCCTCAAACAAAAATATACTTAATAATTAAATTAATACGCCATTGAAAAGAACTCACCAACTAAAGCGGTCAAAATCTGCCTTTTAGAACTACTTTCGTTTTTTCGCCGGTCCATACTGGCTGAATGTATACTACGTTCCGAATTCAAAATTAAAAAAAAAACAAAGTCGCTTGTAGGTTATTTTTTAACAAGACACTGGCACTAAAATAGTTTCATGACAAACAACACTTTCCTCTTATCACCTTTCGTAGTTCGCGGTTTACGTTTTCATTTAAAATGTCATAAATTTCGCAATGATTTCATTGCGCTTGCGACTCAACTGACGTCCGTCAGACGACTACTTTTTATAACCTCTAATCATCAACATGTGTACATACTAGCTAACAGCTATGCAAACACAATGTTATGTCATACTCTTCAGTTATCCTCAAATGATTCTTATGTTTCAGTGATAGAGTTTAAATTTACATGGAAAGCATTTTATCAAGTGCTTGTGGGGTTTTGGCGGCGTACCGGCTGACCGATTTCGTTGACCGTTCTTTTGTAATGTAGCAAGCAAAACCAGACCTTGACAGATAAACTTTAGAGTATACTATGTATTGTTGTGGGGGTTAGCCTAAACATGGTCCTCGTGCACTCAGTCATTGGGTTTCCCTCCGGATTCAAAGAAAGCATCAACGATTCCATAGTGATATGAAGTAGAGCCATATTTATACTGGAGTCTTCATTGAAATCAATGGGCAGTTTTCCTGTTACTAATAGTCTTGTTGTTAGAATTCATTTGTCAGTTCCACAGGAACAAGGGGGCCTTCTAGACTCATCATATCGGAGACATAGATTTAATTGTATGTTGAGGTATTACAAAACAATGGTATATAGAGGGGAATAGACAGTATTCTTTACATTTTACTATCCAAGTAAAGTATGACGGAATAGATTTCTCACGCCAGGGTTTTTTTCATGAACACTGGTTGTGTGTATAATGCCATATATTACCAACCATACCACGAATATAAAATGAACATAGTTACAATTCGAAAATCGAACCCATGAGGTATATAGTGCCGCTGTCATTTGCTCAGGCGCATGTACCATTTTTCGTTGATGGATTGCGAAGACGCATGTGATCTATACGTGTTACTCTGGATTCCACATGTATGAATAGTAACGATCCACCGTAGCTTTAAGAACGATTATTGTGTAGCGCGTAGGCACAATAGTCTTAGTTAGCGCGTAGGCACAATAGTCTTAGTTAGTCTTAGGCACATTAGGTTAAGTTACTGTTTAAACCGATTGAGTTGTATACGCACAGTCACCCAATAAACCTCAAGCGAAGAACACGCGTATCATTTTGCCGCCCCTTCTACCAACAGTCACACACATATACCATAAATCACCTTATCGGCAAAGTGGTGACCCGACGTGTGCGCGCGCGCCTCTCGCATACCTATCGTAATTAAAAACCGCGCGCGATGAACGACCCGCATTACCAAGCCGCTGCTCAACCACAGCCTGCAGCCATGTCTACAGCTACACCACCGATCTTGGAGCAGCCACAGCAGATGACAGCGGTTACCATCACACCACGGATACCAGACTTTTGGCGAGACCGGCCGAGACTCTGGTTCCATCAATTCAGCGCCATCGTGGACCCCCAAAAGGCAAGTGACCTTCACAAAAGTCAACTTTTAATAGCTAGGCTAAAACAGAGCGAATTAAGTGACATTAGTGATATTTTAGAAAACATGCCCGAATCAAATAAATTCGAAACGCTGAAGAACAGGTTAATTTCCGTTTACGAAGAGTCGGAAACTAAACAACTAAACCAACTCTTAAACGAAATAGAGCTCGGAGATCAAAAACCGTCACAGCTACTTAGACGAATGCAAAATTTAGGAAAAAACAGAATACCAGATGAAACTTTAAAATTATTATGGGCCGGGCGCCTACCACATTCCGTTAGGGCCGTCTTAACGGCATGCGACTCAGGCGAAGTAAAATTAGAAAGTCTAGCTAAAATCGCTGATAAAATTATGGAAAATACCAAACCGTCTGAGATAGCCCCTGTTACGAGGCTCTCTCAGAGTTCAGAAAATACCTCCGAAATTCTAAACGAATTAAACAAAATGAAGGCTGAAATTTCGGCATTAAATAACAAACTAAGTGACAGCAATAGAAATACACACCACGAACCGCGAGGACGAGCCCGACATGCTTCCGGCCCGTCTCGATCGCGTTCCAAAAGTCGCGAAAGTTCACAAAAAGACAGAGAAAAGTTTTTAAACCAGCCCGCGAAACCCGGTGACTCAAGTTTTCTGTGTTTTTATCACTACATCTACGGCAATAATGCGCGCAAATGCGGAGATCTCGCTAATTGCCGTAAACATTCCGCGCAAAATTCGGGAAACTAATTCAGACACCGGCACGAATAAATAACGTCGCCGGTGTCGAAAAATCACATCGTTTGTGCATTACAGACATTGCAACAGGTGTACGATATTTAATCGACACGGGCGCTGACGTCTCCGTATTAGCCGCAAACAAGCAAAACGCCTGTAGGACGTCAGATTATGTATTATATGCAGCAAACGGCACAAAAATAAAGACGTATGGCGAAAAAGTCATTACGGTTAATTTAGGGTTACGCCGTATATTTAGATGGAAATTTATATTAGCCGACGTACATACTTCTATTATAGGCGCCGATTTCCTGGCCGCAAATAAACTCATGGTAGATTTACATGGCAGGAAATTAGTCGACAAAATCACATCGTTATCACGCACCACAAACGTTATTACCTCCGACGACCCGAGTATTCGTTCAATAGATATTAATGACGAATACCATCTTATCTTACAGAAGTTTCCTAACATCACCAAACTGGAAAATTTTCTGGCAGACCCCAAACATGACGTACAGCACCAGATTTATACCACCGGTCCCCCGGTTCATGAAAAAGTACGCCCACTCAATCCGAAGAAATACAAAATAGCGAAAGCTGAATTCGAACGAATGATGCAACTAGGCATTTGTAGACCTTCTAATAGTCCGTGGGCTAACCCACTTGTATGCGTTACTAAAAAAGATGGGGAAATACGACCATGCGGAGATTATCGTAGACTCAACGCACAAACTATACCCGACCGCTATCCATTGCCACGACTACTCGATTTCACTTACCTACTCAGAGGGAAAACCATCTTCTCTAAAATTGATGTGCGAAAAGCCTATTTTAATATTTGCATGGCACCCGAAGACATTCCCAAGACTGCAGTCATAACCCCATTTGGGTTATTCGAATTTACAAGAATGAACTTTGGATTACGTAACGCTGCACAAGACTTCCAGAGATTAATAAATAAAGCACTGGAAGGTCTAGATTTCGCATTCCCATACCTAGATGACATCATCATCGGATCGGAATCAAAACCTACACATTTACAACACTTAGAAACAGTATTGAATCGTTTAGAAAACTACGGTTTTACAATAAACACAGATAAGTGTGAATTTGGTAAATCCAAATTAGACTTTCTCGGTTACCATATTAATTCACAGGGCGTAAAACCAAGTGTGGAAAAAACGCAGCTTATCACTGACTATCCGCAACCAAAAACAATTGAGGAACTTCGACGTTTTCTCGGCATGATGAATTTCTACAGGCAAAGCATTCCAAAAGCCGCAGAGATTCAAGCACCACTTAACGCGTACTTACATAACTCAAAAAAACGCGATAAAACTGAGATTACATGGACTGAAGGCGCATTAAAAGCGTTCAGTCAATGTAAACAACTAATAAACAACGCAGTCATGCTAGCCCACCCGGATGCAACCGCACCCTTAGTATTAATGACAGACGCCTCTGGTAGTTGTGTAGGCGCAGCTCTAAATCAGAGAGTCGACGGAAAATTACAATCCCTCGGATTTTATTCAAAAAAGCTGACGGACGCCCAAACTAGATACAGTACCTACGACAGGGAACTTCTAGCTATATACATGTCAATAAAACACTTCCGTCATATGATAGAAGGTAGAGAACTAACCGTATTAACAGATCACAAACCATTAACTTTCGCGTTAACAAAAAAAGTTTCACCTTCAGATTCGCCAAGGCGTTTGAGGCAATTAGATTTCATCTCACAATTTTGCGATAATATTAAATATATAGAAGGCGATAAAAACACAGTAGCCGATGCTTTATCTAGAATTGAAGAGATTACCTTGCCATCTTTATTCGATTACCAAATATTATCCGAGTTACAAAAAAGCGATTCTGAATTAGAAAACCTACGCAAACGCGACAATCTTCAATTTAAATTAATTACTATGCCTAACACCGAGATAAAAATAGTATGTGAGACCTCTACGAACGATATACGTCCTTATCTACCTAAACAATTCCGAGAACTCGCGATCAAAACATTGCACAACGTGAGTCATCCCGGTGTCGCGACTACGAAATGTTTAGTCAAATCTAGATACTTTTGGAGCGATATGAACACCGATGTCAAAAACTTCGTTAAAACGTGTATTTCATGTCAAAAAAGTAAAATTCAACGCCACACAATAACTCCACTAGGCGAATTTAACACAGGAAATCGCTTCGATCATGTCCACATAGATATAATAGGAGAATTGCCTCCTGTTGAGGATTTTAAATATTGCGTCACCATTATAGATAGAGTGACGAAATGGCCTGAAGTTATACCAGTAAAGGACATAAAAGCTGAAACAGTTGCTAGGGTGTTCGTTGAACATTGGATCGCTCGCTTCGGCTGTCCAATAAGAATAACTTCAGACCAAGGTCGTCAATTCGAATCTGATTTATTCCGACAATTATTAAAAATACTCGGCATCGAACGCATTCGCACGACAGCGTACAACCCAAAGGCGAATGGCATGGTTGAACGACTACACCGTACTCTAAAAGCCGCTATTATGGCAAAATGCTTAGATAACAAACTATGGGTACATGAATTACCTATGATACTGTTAGGTTTACGTACAGCGATTAAAATAGACTTAGGATATAGTCCGTCACAATTTTTGTATGGTAGTAGTATTAGACTTCCAGGCGATCTATTCCAATCTAAACCTACAACTAATATTAACGATCGCGAATTTATAAAACAATTAACGCAATCCTTGTCGTCTGTCCCAAACCTTAGCCTTTCAAGCTCACATAGCAACACGAATAATAACGTATTTATTCACAAAGATTTATCAACTTGCTCTCATGTATTTGTCAGAAACGAGGCAAGGCGAGCCTTAGTACCACCATATGTGGGCCCTTTCAAAGTTTTATCACGCCATAATAAATTCTATACGTTGGACTGTAACGGTAAACATACCACGGTGTCACTTGATCGCTTGAAACCAGCCTATTTGTTAAGAGATGATGATGTGTTGGTCCCACGCCCGGAGAGCACTCCAACAACGCATAACGACCCGCCACATCCGCCGGGCGATAAGTCGCCACTCAACACCGTGCCACAGTCGCCAAGCGATAAGACGTCATCCGACACCGCAAAGCCCGCCTCACAGCAAGTAACGAGATCAGGCCGCATCGTTAAGAAGACCGTGAGATTTGACATGTGAATCGTCATTTCGTCATCAACCACAGCCCACATCGACACTCCACCGCCACACGACAACAGGCACCTCAACTCTACAATGGGCCAACCAAACAGCAAAATGACCATCGTAGCACAGAACAGCGCAGCTGCGAGCAACAAAGCCAAGGTTGAAGACGAGGACCTCAGCAACACCTTCAAGATGTCATTGGCCGCTGTCGTCTTAGTCAGCGCAGCCGTGACCATCTGCGTACTCTATGTGGGGTGGCGACACTGCAAACGCCGCATCGAAACTGCCGTAGAGACAAGAATCGGTCGCGCTATAACACAGCATACCAGCAACATCGTGCCGCCCATCATGCAGACAAACCACCCGAGCGTCAACCTCAAACCGACATATAGTGTGGCGTAAACAGTGAAAAGTGCGCGCCAATAGTGTCCGACCACCGTAGCGTTTAAGTACCTTTACTTAGTTCGTAGATATAATATTGTACCTCTAGTTATAATTTTGTATTGGGGTTGATAACAATAAAATTTAGCTTAAACTAAGGGGGGAGGACTGTAGCGCGTAGGCACAATAGTCTTAGTTAGCGCGTAGGCACAATAGTCTTAGTTAGTCTTAGGCACATTAGGTTAAGTTACTGTTTAAACCGATTGAGTTGTATACGCACAGTCACCCAATAAACCTCAAGCGAAGAACACGCGTATCATTTTGCCGCCCCTTCTACCAACAGTCACACACATATACCATAAATCACCTTATCGGCAAAATTGATTACTATCAAAACAACATTAATTGAAACTGTAATACTAAGCTTTGGTTCCAACGTGACTATCTCGATTAAATATTGACAAATGATGTTATAATACGTACTTGTCTTATACTTTTATCTCATTATATGATAAGCACATTGAGCATGCAAGTAAACTAAATAAATAGATGTTCCCACCTTCCATATTTAGTGTTTTTACAACGTACACGTAATATAATAAATACTAGCACATATGCGCGGCGTTGCCCGCGTGAAGGTCAATTATTTTATAAAGGATCTTATGTGATAATCCAGGTTTTAAACTATCTGTTTGCCAAATTTTACTCAATCGTTTTAGTGGTTTTGGCGTGAAAGAGTAAACAAACATCCATACATCGTCTCCCACGGCGACTGGGTTTGTTGGAAGTTCTTTTCATCATACATCCGGCCACCTCCTTCGCTTACATGACGGCTTCACAGAAGGAGGTGACCGCTTCCTATTTGCTCACGCCCCGGACCATGGACTGAACCTGGGCACGACGCGAAAGGTCGCCGCCGCCGATCGCCTCTACGAGGACACAGCGGTGCTCTGCCAAGCGGGGCAAACCGCCATAGTGTGCACCACCTTGTCCTCCGGGCGATCGTCCCAGTGGAATGGCAAAAGGCTCACCTCCTGAAACTGGGTTTGGGTGTTTTGGGGTGAACAGGGTGTAAACTATTCATCCCTATGGAAAAAGGGAGGATCCTCCGACCAGACAGTTGTGTGTCGAGTCATCGTATATTGGTTTAACTCGCGGATAACTCTGCTTGCGAGATGTAGGAATTCGCAGTTAGTTCTTGAATGGTTACAGAGATGGCGCTGGAATACTTTTTGCCACGTTCATATTTATGTCGCCACAATGTGTTTTATAATTGTTAGATATCTCTTTGCTTAACCCGTCGGGAATAACAAGCGTGATAATTAATGTACTATTAAACGGGATAAAAAAATTAAATCTTGAACCTGACCCTGGATGGTTTGATTATTAACTGGACAAATTATTTGTTGTATTGACATTTGTGATTATTACTATTAATTTTCACTGTAATATTGACATCTATGATTATAATTATTTTTTTGTCATAATTATATTGACATTCAAGTAAATTATAATAGGTTCAATTTTGAACTTTGGCGGGAATATAGGTATAATGACAGCATGATTGTAATTAGTTAATTTAAATAAAAATATATCACCCTGTTTTTAATTTGCAAGCCGAAATTAAAGGCAAAATAAGATATCAATTTTGTCTACTTGTCAACCGTATGTACCTTATTTACGCAAATAAATGATTTTGTTTTTTTTTATTTGATTGGATTTGATTGAAAGGGTCAAGTGTCGTATAGGTGTAGGGAGATGGGAAGGTTATTCCTTTAAAAACTATTTCTTTTTCCTTCTTTATGTTCATTTGTCTTGTTTTTCTATGAAGACTGTGCATGATTCCGTTACGAGAATATATTCTTTATTACATTAATCAAAAGGTCTCTAATCAGTCGTGTTTGTCATCAGGTGTGGTGTCCCAAGCACCCTGCAGGTCGTTCTTCAGTTTCTCTGGTATTATTGGATTTTCACCCAGGAACAACTTTTCTGGGGGCTGTCCTTGAGGGTGGGGGTTATCTATCTCTTGGATAGCTTCAATCAGCTCGCCGGTGGTCTTGTATGATGCTATCGTTGCTTTAACAAAGTCTCTGTAAAGTAATACAAAGCTTGATTGACGTCATGAGTTGTCTAGCCATTTCCCAAGTAAGTTGGGGTTGGTTATATTTAGCATTTTTTGGTTGGGATACTCCTGATGATGCCCGCAGCCGTCTAGGGCGGGCAAAAGGTTATGTTTGATTTGGATATCCTTACTAATATTATAAAAGCGAAAGTGAGTTTGTATGTTTGTTACCTCTTCACGCCTAAATGGCTAGACCGATATTGATGAGTTTTGGTACACAGATAGTTGGGACCCTGGAGACGGACATAGGCTATTTTTTTCTAAAAAAGAGTGAAAAATGAGGGAGGAAGAGGGAAAAGGGGGAAAACAGCATTGCTATTACAATAAATAAGGCGCTAGGGTAAAAACTACAGGTGGCAGGTACCTGTTTGTCAGTTTTCTTCCCAACTTAAACACTAGGAAGTGGCTGAGGGTGGGCGTTTTAGGAGGCTGGCAATTTTTGAACGTCATTACAAATGACGTTCATAAAGTGCTGATTATTGGCCTAGTTTGATTAAATGACTATTGATCTTTGAGTCTTACCTTGTCTTATCTTATATATCATGATAACGGAGTGGTAGCTCACCTGAAGTAGAATGCCTTGACGAAGACTGCGGGCTGGTACTCATGACCACAGCGCTCGGGCCCGAAGCTCATGATGCCCATGAGTCTGTTCTGTTGTACGGCGGGTGCGCCTGCGTCAAACTGGAGGCAATGTGTTGAATGATCGAGATGTAATGGTATGGTTTGGCTTTAGCTTTTAAAACTGCTCGATATTTATAAGAACTTCAATAAACTTAGTGATTCTGTGTTTCGCCAGGCTTTTATAACTAGTTCCTGAGTATATTTAGATAGTAAACATACCTAAAACCTAAAGTTATAATAGTTTTTTTTATGAGAAATCTTCAAATATTTCTCCCGCTCTGGGCGCAGGGACTGCCAAATTTTTACTGACTAAAACCCACCCATGTTCCTTCTTTTGCCCTTTATGTTCCGGGGCCGCGGTATCTCTTTCGAACAACCCCTGCAGGCAAGTTAGGCACTAACTAAACGATAAAGAAAGAGAGCCGTTTCATAATAATAAATGAAAGCAAACTTGACAATGTGTCGAAAGAGTGATAGCATTGTGTCTTGACCGGGATGCAGGTATCCATTTTCTATGTATACTGAAAACAAAAAAAAATACTACCTACTCCTCTAACAAAACAAAAACAATGCATACCAAGCAAGCATCCCTGGTCCCGTTCCTCAGTGAGGCACAGAAGAAGTCGGGCGTGAACTGGAAGCCGTTGACAAGCTGGTAGGCGTCCATGCAGTAATGTTGTGAGCGCACCTTGAGACGAGACGTCATCAGGTCAGGAGTGTGCTCCCTGAAGGATGTGTCCGTGCCCTAAAAAACAAAAATAACATCATATATGTCTAAATCAGATTATAACTAATACTGGTTTATTCTCATAGTTTTCCGCCATGATGTTTAATTTTATTTTATTTATTTGCGACAAAAACCAGTTTCACGTTGTAATATTGAAATTTAGTTTAAGTACAACAAAAAATATTTGAAAACGCATAACCCACACCATTGTCCACGGAATAACGACGAGATTAAAGAAGGAAATAAGGAAACGGACATATATGTATAGAAAGGCGGAATTCAAAAACAAAATCCTAAAAGGTCGCACTAACCAATTCTGGAAAGTGCTCCCCGTTAAGACGGGGAACATAAATCACCAATGAAAAAAAAA
Source organism: Ochropleura plecta (assembly GCA_905475445.1). NCBI lineage: Eukaryota > Metazoa > Arthropoda > Insecta > Lepidoptera > Noctuidae > Ochropleura > Ochropleura plecta. The sequence continues at coordinate 7,788,596 of FR997738.1, read as the reverse complement.
AGAATAAATAAGAAACAATCGTGAAGGATGAGCAGCAAGTAGTTCTATAGATATAGAGGGTCTTCAAGTAACAGCACCGACCACGGTGGGTACTATCAGACGGAGGGTCAGATTTCACCGCTCGCTTACAGCTGCATTTATGTATTAACTAGTATAAACCGGTTTTAACTGGTGTAAACTGCATTGCGACTGCGCGGCCAGCTATAAAGAAAGACCTTTGTCATGTTGTCGTGACGGCCCAGTTGTTACTTTCTGTCAACCTTTCTCATTTCACGCCCTACAGGGCTGTGCAATTTCTAGCCATGTTATACCTAACACTATGCCTGTACTAGCTTTTGCCCGCGGCTTCGCTCGCGTTAAATTCGGGGTAACACAGTTCCCCTATCCTGATTTGCAGGTACCAGGTTTTGCCCTTGCGACTTATTTATTGTAATAGCAAAGCTAAGTTTTCCCTTTTCTTCCCTTATTCTATGTCCGTCTCCAGAGTCCCAACTATCTCTGTACCAAAATTCATCAAAATCAGTGTTGCCATTACGCTGTGAAGACGTAACAAACAAACCAACGAACTCACTTTCGCTTTTATAATATTAGGAAGGAAGTAAGTAAGGATTCGCCAGATGTGAAAGACAGAAATGTGTGCACACACCCACATTTCGTAGTTCATGCAATTTCAAATTGTGATCGTATGGTAATGAATAAACTTAGACATTACCTTGGTGGCCCCCCATCCTGTGACCACGATGAAGCTCTGTGCGAACGGCTCCTTGATGCCTTCGTAAATCTTGATGAGGTTCACGTGTTCGTGGAATTCTACAACAAACGCATGTGTCAATCTTCAAGAATGTAGTAACTATACTTGATATAGATCAGATAAAAAATATTATCGGCTCGCTTATTACGACAAAGCAATGCAAAACCGTGATCTGGTGTTTTTAGCTTGATCTGATTAGCTATATTCCTAAAAATTTAGACTTCAATTTCCTTAATAGACATTTCTCTTCTTCGCCAGAGGAGTGACTCCCAGGGCCACCAAAAGCTACTCTTGCTATCAGCCATTGAAACAACATCTGTATTAACTCTCTATATATTGCAGTCAATAACGATGGTGGCCACGACGACAACTAGATACAATATATTTGACCCTTTTTTGCCATCTTGATTTTAAGTGAGATAAGCTTATAAAAAGGTGAACTACTAACCGAGATTCTCAACAAGTTTCAACAGCGCCACATCAGCATGCGGAACCGGCTCCTCTTCGAACTTGGGATGCCGGACAGCCCCTGCCACGTCCACAAGGGTACCTCCTTCATGAGGACGAGCACTACCCACGCGAATCTTCACGTACTGCCCCAGAGTTTTGAGGGGAGACACACTGAGGACGCTGTGGGAGACCGGTGTTATTAGTCCATTATGATCCAAGATCCTGTTTTATGAACAATACCCATTGTAATTGTTAAGTATGTTTGGCAATGAGTTTTTTTTTTTAATAGACTATGCAAATTGACTCTTACATGTTATAACGGCAAATGTATGCATCGCACGCATTATAAAAAACGGTGTCTGTCGGCAAGACTTGGATAGATACTGTACTCATTATTATGTCTGTCTATAATTGTGTCTAATAAACTAAGCAAGTCTAATTGAAGTCTTATTAATATACCCGTATCACTACACAAACCATCGTTTTAAAGTTACCTAAGAGGTAATAGTAACTGCTAAGACATGGTCAGTTCTATTTTCAGGTTACAGCCTCAAAATTAATCGCGTCGCCTGGACAAATGCTTATCTCCGTACAGCAAATTGTTTGAAAACAAATCAATCTTACCAAGTCTATTTAGATGCATAAGAAGTAGAATTGGCACAGAAAACTAATTCAGAACTTTGTGATCCGATCACCGACTTACCACTGACGAATGACTGACGGTACTTACTAATTCAAGCAATGAGCAGCCGTGACCACCCAGTTTTTATCGACAATGGTACCCGCACACCAAAGTCGTCCGTTTATGATGATGGCCGCCATATACGGATAGTTCTTTGTGTCCGTGGCGTTACCCCCTCGGATCCTCAGGTTGGTCTTCGGGTCGTGGATGAAGATCTGGTGCTCGTTCCTGATCCGAAGTCCCTGCTTATGATGCCCACGGCGACGCATCCCGTCCAATATATCGGGTTGATATTCGCCAAATTGTCGCATGTTGAGGTCTTTGAAGAAATGGTAATAGTTTGAACACAAGCTAAACTAGTATAAAGGCGACATAGCAGTGGTTTTCATTCAAATGAATCGTAACAGGAGTAACCTCTTTGGTATACGTAAGATATCTTGGACTCCATTTGCAAATAAATACTATTCTATTCTATTCTATTCCATCAAGAATATCCAACTAACAAACCGAAGTTAGCTAAGTAACGGCTCGGAGTCAAGAATTTCCCAGCTCTGGGGATTCTTACCGGTTCTTCTCCATAGGAAACGACCAACCCGAAACGATTACCTTTTCTCTACTTTTTAAAAGTGCCCATGTAGGCCTATGTGAAATAAAATATTTAGATTTTGGTTTTTGTTTGTGAGGTTTTAAATTTAAATCAAAAATTCATTTGTAATAACTTAGGCTGATCATCAGCACTTTTTGAACGTCAATATTGCAAGAGACAGTCCCCCAAAACGCCTGCCTTTCGCTTCGGTCTACATTGTGTTTATTTTGGCCCACAGCTGCCCTACCATGACGTCTTAGAACAGAACTTATTACAGGAATAAGAACTGCTATAAGATGTCATGGTAACCCTTCAGTTCATTGAAGAAAACCACAAAATGTAACTTACCAACTGATTCATAACTTCTAGCACCATAATTTCTAGTGCATCCAAAAATGAATATAACCAAGTACAAATTATTCCACATCTTAAAACTATTAAGATTTGTATTACATGTGTATGTAGTACATAGTAGGTAGGTATATATTGTTATGAACTTTATTGTTTTTATTATAAATGTACTGCTTTTTCTATTGCTTTTTTATTTATGAGTTATTTCTATATTGTGAAATGTTTTGAAGTAGGTACCTACCGGATGTCTATAAAATGTTACCAATAGATTGTTTATTTTTTTATCAGACTTCAAAAAACGTGTTTGTCGTGAATCCTTTTGTTTCACTTGTAGGTACATTGATTTCCGGGAATGTGAGAATTGTACCGACTAAAATCCACTCATGTTCCTTCTTTTGCCCTTTGTGTTCCGGGGCTGCGGTATCTCTTTCGAACAACCCGCAACCCTTTCAGCTCCCTCTGCTTTGCTGACATCTCTGAGAGGCGCGCGTGAAACACTAACGCGCCGTCAAGACGGCCTGTCGTCAATAGACGGACGAACGGTGAGCTATCCATTGCTCACCGTCCACATACATGGATCTACGGTGGCCGGGAGATGTCTCGCGGATTTCGATGAGTTGTGTAGATGTAGGTTTAACACATAGGCTTTAAGGCTCGGGCCCACCGCGGTGTACGAAGAGGCTACGCACGTGTGTTAAGCTTCGCTTTGTAAGAAAATGTATGTGGTTATGTCCATTGCAACCCACGGAGAGGTTACGCATGAATTGACGTCATTAATACATAGCTCAACGCTGTCAACGTGGGTCTACGTTTCCACTGGAGTACACGAATATGACCCATGATTATGTACAGCACGCTTATAGAGTAGTTTTCCTCCGTGGATTGCAGTGGCACGTGTGTAGCGTCTCCGTGCGCCGTGCCACGCCATACATAGCCGTGGGTTTTCGTGTAGGTACTCCAGTGGAAACGTAGACCCACGTTGTCAAACAAGTTAATACACGCAGCTAAAATCCACCGCGTACCCGTGCTCAGCATGCGCCGCGGTGGGCCCGCGACTTTATGTTCGGGGAACCACGGGGCGAGGTTAGTTTTAAATGAAACAACGATCATTTGATATAAATTATTTTTTTAACGTCATTTAGACATCTTAATCTAATAATACCAAAACACTAAACATTAGTAATTCGTCATAATATCACAATCGGTAGTCGGGAGGCACATATCACGATCTTCCTGCACAGTCGATAATGTACGTAAGCATCACGAGTTTAAGGTACAAAATCAGTGTGCAGAAAAATTGGTTGTTACAGAATAAACATGTACAGAAAATTCATTTTTTTTGTGTTTTTGTCAGTTAACTTTTAGTGAATTTTCCATACATTTGTGTTGACTTTTAAAACTTCTCGAATTGGGGAGTCGTCATATATAGAAAAAAACATTGTATTTTATTAAATATGTCGTAAAAAGCAGTCCTTACTCAAAAATATATACAAAAAATAAATAAAAACATATAAAATTATCGTGCCACAGTTTTAATTGCGACACTTCTCCAAAAGGGCTTGACCGATTTTTATGAAATACTTATTGGAACGAAGTTCCTTATCGCGCGTTACGAAAGGGGGCTAGACGAAAAATTAAGACCGAATGTTGTAACGACACTTTTTTGCTATAGTTGTAAGCCGTGCGGCGTGCGCGTGTTACTCTGTCTCTCTCTCTCTCTCTCTCTCTCTCTCTCTCTCTCTCTCTCATAGAAAGCAAGCCAGTTATTATCGTTTCGTTTCGTCTTTCTATTTCACATTGAACAGTGTGGTGTCGCGACGATTATTTTTGTTGAGTGTATACAGTACAGTATTTTGTACATAATAAATAATAACTTCGTCCCATCCGAGTGTCCCTTGATACCTCTTAAGTTTTTATGCACATTCGGTATGTCTGAGAATCTGTCATCAACTATTTTTCTGACCCCTAAGTGATAAGGGTGGCCCTTTTCACAATGGGTTCCGTGCAGCGGATGGACCGCTAGCAACTAAAGCACGGCAGAGACTCATGGGCAGCATAAACACTCTTACAACAGGTCAAAAACTAACCACATGACGTATAACAGATAATACAAATAATAAACTTAAACCAAACACCGGAAGATTTAAAATTCCTCTACATAAAGCAATGATCTCACGGTAGGTTTTAGTAACTTAACATTTTTATTTTTTTGTTTATGGTATCTCGCAGTTCAACCAATGAGGTTGTCGTCTGCTTAACCGGACAATGCTGTGAATGCCTTAACTTAACATAGGTACTTAAAATATGATGCTATAAAGGCTGAGATGGAGAAAAACACACGTATGGGACTAAAAACCATATGCATATGGGATTTAAGTACTGGCCCTATTTGGCACAGCCGTGAGATACACAACATTGTCATTTTTATTGTTTGTTTGTTGTTGTTGTGTGCACTTGAGGCAAGTGCCAAATAAAGACATGTTCTGTCTTTCTTTCTTTTAAGTCTGTAGTCACTTGGAGCTATGAAAAAACCAACCCTCTAAGTCTACGCAGTCAAAAGAAATGGTCGTTATTGTCGCAAGCTTGTACGAAACCGTCGGCGTCGGTGCGCAAGTGTGTCCGACTCGCACTTGGCTGGTTTTTTAGTACTTGATAAAAAATACAGATTATTGTTTAGGTATATTCCATTCATCAATCAATTTGAAGTCAACCATTTTAAATAGGCACGTGAGAACACTGCTTTAGCTTAAACTCATATGTCTTGTCAAAAATGGTATTAGTCATATTTAAAAAAAAACATTCTAAGGCTTCATTATGGCACAAGCATGGCACACGTTATTTTTATGTTGAGACCTTTTTGCTATGACTCAGGTATAAACTTGACCCTGGCAGTTAAACACAACATTCCATAGACAACCTGTCATTTTTTACGAACAAATTAAAGCTAAAGAAACAGGCACTATGGTACAGTCCGCAATATAATTTGGTACTGACTTCAAACGTTTTTCTACCGCTAGCTGTTAAGTTAAATGAACAGAGTTGTTTAAAAATATTTTCTACATTATAATCTTTTTCTTTATTCTAAGACAGTTGGTTTTTAACTTTTTATTTGTACAATATTTATTCGCCAAACTTTCAATCCCATGGCGAAATGTTATCGTTTCTATATAAGTACGTGTATTCTATGTACTAACTAAATACTATAATTTACCGTGACATGCTGTTGACTAAACTGAGGAATGAACTTTATTAATAAAGTTCATTCCTCAGTTAGTCAACATTAGTAGCTACAGGTAAATAAATTGTGCTTAAAGACGTTTAATATGAATAAGTAGGTACTATTTCGACAATCTGCTTTTGAGATTACACACTGAGATTCTTTTATTTTAATATTATAGCAGATCTTTTTTATAAAAAATCCAATTCAGTTTAAAAGTACCGTTTTTGTTGCAGACTGTACCAAGTCTACCTTATGGAATATTCAATTAACCACCATGTGCAAATTAATGTAAAGCTAAAATTCTTCTTAAATGGACGATGGTAAGTACCAAATTAAACTAAAATAGAATGGTCAATACTACAAGCACAATATCAAAGTCAATTTTATTTGGAATGTCACAACAAAGCCCATTCTCAGTTTACTTCTAACATAAACCTTATTTCAACGCACGTAAAAGTCATTGTACGGCAAAATCAGAGAAAAAATAAACAATGAAAAAAATCCCCTCAATTCGACAAGTCCCAAACATCACTTATAATCTACTCATCTCTTTCCCACGCTCCAAATCTTCCCTTCCAGCTTTCCTCTTCTCTTTTTTCCTACTATCTTCTAGAAGGGCGTATATTTCTTCCACAGACTTGTCTTTAGTCTCTGGTACCCACATGACGGTGTAGAAGGTACCCAGGAAGCAGACCATGGAGAACATGATGAAGACCCAGTGGATGCCCAGGAGTTTAAGGAGCGGGTCGTAGGCTTTCGTTTGGAGGAAGTCGCTGAGAGCATCCACGGAGCTGACGAAGGAGGTCACCATGCCCCGATGCTGGAAAAGATATTTTTTATCAGTTAGTTGAACTTTAGAACTGTAATGGTCGGCTGCAGTCGTTTTAAGAACCGTTTTCGTCAGTTGTTTAACGAGAAGGCTTTTTGTCAGCATATCCAGTTGTTGTACAGCCAATCTCTGAACCATTTTTGAAGACTTTTGGTCAGTTTTAGATCCACAAGAAATAAACTCGTGCATAATAAATACAGAATCCCAACTTTCACAACGGCATTATCATCGGACATGAACCTTCTTCTACGAGGTACTTCAATACCGGCTGGTTATCAGTTCTTCACAAAACCACTTGTATTCATTTCACCAAACATTATGTATCAACATATTTGAAAAAATAATACGTGTGGCACTCGGGGACTGCCGCGGTAAAGCTATTGCATAGCATTTTTTATCAACTTATGCAATAAATAAAAAAACTAAATATAATATTTAAAAAGTACTTCCAATGAAAAGAAGTCGCAAAAAGAAAACAAGACCTTGGGTTTGATCCAGCGTAATGTCGATTGACTATCCGATTCTCTACCAAACACGCTAATAGAACATTAGAATCGTGATTGAAATAACTGACCGTATTCGTAATGAAAGCATTAGGTTTTTTCGTTACGAAATTTTTGGATTCGGTCTCCACACTCAAGGCCCGCCATAGAAGCTATGCAATAGCTTAATAAATCTTAAATTGGTATCTGATTGAACCAGCATAGCTTACCTGGAAACTAAACAGCTCCGACGTAATAACATAAGGCACAGGTTGGTACCCTGCAGCATCAGCGAAGATGCACAGACACATGGCCATCACCGGCAGCCAGCCGGGCAGCCAGATACCTGACGAGGTCATGTAGAACCACGCCCCTAACGCCAGCATTGAGACTCCGGTCGCCAGGGAGGTGCCTGCTAAAAGCCACTGGAATGAAAGAAGAAAAAAGGTTTTTTTAGTAAGCAGTTTTTTATGTGCTTGATAGATTTTGTAAATAACATTAATATTATGGACCTACAGGTTTATTCATAAGCGCTACTTAAGGTTAACTAATTAGTGACTGATTATTAACATAAATTTGGCGTATTTAAGTTAATATCATCACCTATAAGTTAATAATTAATCTACTCCCTTTTCTTCATCAAAATGTCGTATGCACATAAAAAAACTGGTACGTAGTGCATTCTTGGAATCATTTGCATTGCGTCGCCAAGCCACAACATGCTCATAAAAAAATTCCCACTCCAATTTCATATCCGTCTGGGCGTCATAAATATGGCGGTCAATGGAGGCCTATTTGTGAACATGTGTGTTCAGAGTTAAAGCACTCTATAATTTCACTACTGGTCTTCTCTCTGTGTCAGCAAGCGTGAGCCTTTATCCACCACGCATTTCCAGAGATAGTTGATGGACTTGAAAAGCGTGCTGAGATCATCATAACCAATGTCTGTGAAGTTTCACTAGCAAACCTTTATTTTCTTTCTTGACTTCCTTGGTTGGGGCCATGGTTCTGGCTTTTAAGTCCTTAAGGAGCCAAGAGCTCTGTTCCCTCAGAAAAGGCTTTTTATTGTACTGGTAACCTTTTCTCAATTTGATTGACATAACCTTACAGTGTTATAATATGTTTGTGTTTTGTTTTCTGCCAGACATTTGAATGCAAAAAGAATTTCTTTCTTCTTTTTTTTTAAAGGGGAATGCCAGGAAAATGCCTGAAATGAACAGCAACTCCCAATAGTGATAAATTCTATTTCGAATAAAATACAACTCATCAATTTATTCTTCAGTTCGTTTAAGTAGGGTATAAAGGTGATTATTATTTCAGTATTTATTTCGATTTCCGTTGTAGCACAGTTCTTCAATGACATTCAAGAACACTCATATTTGACATTACCACTATTTACCGTCTGTGGTCTTTGTTTTTTGATGGATGATTGATTGATTGTCGATGGATGGTCTACCATCCATCGACAATCAATCAGCAAACCGTAAAGTAGCTTCATAATTAATTATAATAACATATTTTATAAATCTCATAATCTAAGTATGTCAATCAAAATACATAAAATCAAATTATTTTTTAAAACTACAAAAAAGAAAATAACCTAGGCAGTATGAGATGTGTCCTTTGCCTTTACCGTTTGACAAAACCTTGTGATAATGTTATGACGTTTAATTTAATTTTTTCAACATATAATTCATTGTTTTGCTTGTGTTACGTTGAGTTATTACGATACTGTGTTTTATATTTATGATATTTTACGACGACTTTGGCCATATTTTAAGGATTTTGAAGTTCCATCTGTACACGATACCTATTTATAAACCCGGACTGAAATTGGATCCGCTTAACACGACGACTTGGCTTTATGAACACGGACTTTGAACCTGCTATATACGATGAGTCTGCTTGTGTTTTGGACTTATCCCCCATTTCTTTACAAAAATGGATTCTGTTCATTGCATTAATTGTTATCTCGATATAACACGAATGAGACGTTATCCTTTGTCAATGCAAAATGATGAAGTAGGTACGTTGTTTAATACAGCAATGGATAACACCGCAACTTGTAAGTATTATGTTTTGCTGGTTTTGTTTACATTACACGTTAAACACAAATCATCGAGTTATTAATAGTGTATAATGATGAATAAAGTAATAAAATGATTTGTGTTGAATTATTTTTTCAATCCTTTAGTAACCTTGAGACATAACCTATCTTTTAGCAAAAATATTCTAAACAATGTAATTACTCCCTAGTTTTAGATGATTATTGAAATTGTCATTGAGTTTCGTTCGATTTGAAGGATAAATTGGCGTAGATTTCATTCTTGTCTATTTCAGGCATTTTTGTGTATGGGAGATGGGCATTCCCCTTTGGAAGTTTAGAATGAAGTGACATTCGTCATTCAAACTTAACAGTCGAAAACCGGGAAATGATTCAAATAAATGTTCTATTCTAAGATTTTTTTACTTTTGTGAGTTAGTTACGTGATAAGTTAACAAAAGCGTGTCAAAAAATCACCCTCACCTTTCTCCCAGTCTGCTCCACAATACAGCTCGCTACAATACTGCCAAGTAGCTGTATAGCTCCCACCACGATCGTCTGCTTGTTCGGCGACAGCTTCAGGCTGATAGACTCCGAAGCCTGTTCGAAGATGGAGCCCGCGTACATGAGCACCACCAGGTAACCGCACGTCTCTTGAGACAGCATTACGTTCAGAGAGATCCGGAACGCTTTGAAGGTCGTTTTGTCTTGTACTGGAAAGAGAATATGGACTGGTTAGTTCTTGTCTCGCACTAGCACGTTTAGTTGGTGCTCTTGGCTGTCATTTGGAGGCATTTGACACACAACCACAACGTCACACCTGTATTCTAAGAAGGGTTAGGCAGAAGAGTATCTTTCAGTAGACCCACATTTCGCCAGTTATATTTAAGACCCATGTTATAGGCCTTTTTTTGTGGTTTGTTATCAAATAACTTCCCCCGCTCTGAACGGAGCGCGGGGGAGTGTCAAGCGTGTACTGACTAAAACCCACCACGTTACTTCTATTGCCTTTTATGTTCCGGGGCCACAGTATCTCTTTCGAATAGCCCGCAACCCCGGCAAGCGGTGGCCCTGGCAGGTCAATGGTCAGATGAATTTTTATTTGGTAGATGTTAAACGTGGATTAAGCAAAACGATATACATGGTGATGGTATACTGTAAAGTGGGTGTTAAGTAACGATGTCCCATCAGCAAAAGAGATAAGTATGAGGCTCGTTAGAAAAAGCTGAAATTTTCTTAAAAAATCTAGAAATTTTTCGAAAATAGTTAAATTTATTTGACACAATATAGCGATATTTCGAGACAACCTTTGGATAGATTAAAGGCATGGGGAAGGACTGTTCAAAGATACAATATTATGCAGACGTAATCACGAAATAAAATAAGTAAAAAATAAGAAGTTGCATATAAAATTAGTTTCTAGAAACGATCAACATAAATTCTAAGTTATATATAATTGTTTCAAGGAAATCTTTCCTCTGAATATTTTTCCCATTTCCTCTATAGCTTTGTAGGAAACACGTTATTTATTTATAATTAAATATTATAATTTATAAGCTATATAAAAAATATTTCTTGGCTAAGAGCGATGGAAAATCCCTTTTGTCAGGCTTGTGATACCTACCATAAAGAAATATATTTAAAAAAATTAATGGCGTTGATATTTACTATAAGATTTCAACTATCTTAATTAATGCACATTCATATTACATTTAACCAGAATATAAATACTAGGGTATTTACAAAAATAATAAGGAGGTCGTATGACTTAAATGTTCGACCCCTTTCGGGGCCAGTACCGAGCCAGCGGAGGTTTGAATGTGGAACCCCAGATGGGGTCCGTACCGAACTAAACGGCTGCTCATCATTTTAACAGGACTGAAAAAAATAAAAATATGCAATTAAATAAGTTACGTAGCCTTTCTATTGGATGATCATTGTTGGATTTGGTGACTCAGAATTACCCAGAGAAGACAAGACAGCTTTTTTATCTCATCTTCTTATCGTGACCAACATCAACTGCCTAGTCTTTCCAACTTTATTGAAGTCGATTTCCAGTCTTACCGGATGCACCTGAATACCATTATTTTACATGGAGCTACTGCCTATCTGACCTCCACAACTAAATTAGTATTGAGTGATACGGTACAACCATAGATATCAGAAAGAAAAACCATAGATATTAGAATATTTCTATGGCACGAAAGAACAGTTGTGATTCAATTTTGGTGTAATTTAAAGTATATCATATTCTTTTGTACCCTTTGGTAAGACTGGTATACGACTGTCAAAGATCTACAAATGACAATCGGAACCAACCGATGTAATTTTTCTTTTTGTCGATGCCATTAAATATGAAATCGACCCATAATCTTGACTCGTTTGGAAAGCTGGTCTTATTATTGCCTTCATAAGTCTCTAAAATTTTAGTTTTTTTTAAACTAAATAGGTTTGCGTTTGGTCGTATCTCGTCTGAAGTAAAGCAAACATGTGGCCTAGGGTTAGCGGCTTGCCTAGGAGAAACCAATTCACTAGAACTTTGAAGATTCCAGATTATTATAATCAATGAACAGACAAGCCGGCAATGAGGCCCACTGATTTACATCATAAATGTGGAAGCACAGCGCTTTGTTCTGGCCCAATCTGTATAGGGCCATACTTTAAATGAGGAAAAAAGTTGTTGTTTTTTCGCACCAACAGGTTTTAAAAATGGAATATCGCGTCAGCTTGTACCGTTTAAAAAACTGGTTTTAAACCATGCGTATAAATAAATGTGTTTTGTTTTTTTTTTATTTTGAATTGGATAAAGAATATTATAGAAATACGATAACATGATGACTCACCATACCGTACGTTTCGGATCGTATAGTTTATGGCCAGTAACATTTTTATTTAAAAAAAAAATAATGTGGGGCAAATGCGTTAGATAAGAACGTGTTCAAGAAATATGTTGGATCGATCTTTGCACTTACCTTATCCATACACCTGAGCTGAATAAAAACTTATTTTAGGCGGTCGTTGAAAGTTTAAACAATGATAATTTTGATTTGAGTCTTTAGAGTATTTATTTTATGCTCATCATCATCTGCCCAGCTATTTTCCAACTTTGTTGGGGTCGGCTCCCAGTCTAACTGGATGCAGCTGAGTAAAAGTATTTGATATGGAGCAACTGCCTATCTAACCTCCACAACCCAGTTAGTATTGGGTAATACGATAACCCTTGGTCAGACTTTCAGGGACCTGACTATCAGTATCGACTGTCAAATCACAAATGACAGCCGAGACCAACAGCTTAACGTGCTTCCAGAGGCACGGAGGAAACTCGGTACGTAACGATATATAAATGTAGAGGTAACTTATGATATGCTTTCGAAATTATGATTCACAAAACGTAATGATATAAAAAAAAAACACTAAGATTTCCTTAAGACATCTCAGCATTTTAATATTTCTCTTCCTTTCTTAGAAAACGTGAGATCACTTCTCGATGAGTTACAAACAACGTCTTACCTTTTATATTGATAGGTAATTACTAATAAATAATAACCTATCTATTAACCACGTAAACGCTAGGGAAAAGTCAGATTATTAAATAACCAGATCCTGGAACCGTTTTAAATTTATTTGCATATGTCTTGAAGTAAAATGAAATATTGCCATGTTATCTATCTATCTATACTTATAATAAATCTGTAGAGAGGTCAATTCTGTACATGAAATATATTTCCAAAATAACTATCAGGGGGTGATTAGTGATCGATACTGATGCCAAAAATGCAATCAGTAAAATTTTTGTCTGTCTGTCTGTCTTTCTGTCTGTCTGTCTGTCTGTCTGTCTGGATGTCTGTATGTTCGTTATAGAAACAAAAACTACTCGACGGATTTTAACGAAACTTGGTACAATTATTCTTCATACTCCTGGGGAGGTTATAGTATACTTTTCATCACGCTACGATCAATAGGAGCAGAGCAGTGAAGGAAAATGTTGGGTAATCGGGAGAAGTTGGTTAAAGCTACACAGAAATCATGTATGACGGAAATGTTCTCCTTAAAATGATATAAAAAATATCCTACAACAGCATAGGTCTATCTTTTATGGTTGACTCACAATAACACGTGTAACTCCCGATAACTTAGCAGTTCGAAGCTTTCTGATTATATTTGTCTACTCTTACGTTTATAACACTCCCACTCATCTCTAATTAGAAACAGTTAACATTATTACGTATTCAATAACAAAAGAATCATATAAATCGGTATACAAACACCAAAGTTATGCATGAAATATGCTAACAAGCCATCGCGCGTGAATACTGAATCATGCTATAAGGATTATTTTTGTGTAATATTTGGCTGTTGATGCGAATATACGTTCAGAGTGTTCGACCTTATTGACAGACAATGCTTTCAGCCCGAATTTTAGTCTTTAAATGATTTCTTTTTAGATTTCTTTTACCTATTGTTATTTTATAAAATAGGTATTAGTTATTTTGGTAGTGTTTAAATATCGTTCAAATTACAAATTATTCATAGTTTACATTTTATTTATTTTTAGGTGAAGTAGTAATAGGTACGCATAGATTTTTAGAAACCGAGTTTCGGCTAATTTATGTTCAGTTTTTTTTAAACTATATTGGTAAAAGCGTAGTTAATTATACTAATTATAGTTATAGGTAATATTAATTAAAGTATTTATAGGTTTTTATTTTTAAGTGAAGTAGGTATACATAGGTAGATAGTATTGGACGGGTTCCCTCTATCTGGCAGAATCTTGATGCTCCGAAAGGACATTGCCACGGGGCAGGTCCCTTTTGTGCAATCGTGTGCCTGATTGGAATAATAACCAAAAAATGTTATTTAATTTTTTGTGTGCAAATTATTTTTTATACAATTTCTTTCACCCTGGGAATAAAGTTAATTATTATTAATAGTTAAACATTACATCGACATCCGTTTGATAGGTGTACAAAAAAAAGTTGCCAGAAAACAAATTAAATAACTATCGAAAATGACGTATAGTAATCAATGGAGTAATCGATATCAAAACAAAAAGATAATTAAAAAATATTTTTAACAATAATTATTAAAGCTAGTTTACGTCGCAACATTTAAATGTAAGTCTCAATATTTGACAACTTCAAAGCTACTGATTTGGCATTATGTTTTCTCGACGATGAGTTAGAATGGTGTAAACCCTGTTTTTTTCATAGGTACTTATTATTGTAGCGTATTATATCTGGAATGCACGAAGACAGGTGTAGGCCAATAATGAGTTTAATTATGTAAAATATTTAATGACGTAAACTAGTGGATATACACTGCTTATAGTCTGCGAGTAATAGCGATGGAATATGACAACAATAGGTTGCTTATTTTCATAAGTCTATATTGTTGATTAGATGTTCATAAAAGCGATTTACACAAACATAAAAGTATTTTGGAAACGCCCTATTAACAAGAGTTTTAATCGATAAAAAAACTGAAATCGATTTACTAATGGATTAAAAATAATTGATCTGGCAACATTTACTTGCGCATGTCACAGCACTTTGTTGATTCTGAGATTCGTTTCGTTCGTGATTGCTTCGTTTAGATACCTACGTTGAGTTTTGAATCCCGTATTTACGTAGTTATTATTTACGATACGTAATTATGTCTTCATTACTTTGTGCATAAACATGCTTATGTTATGGAAATCTGCATATAAAGTAATAGTTATGTATACCTAGTTTATGTCAATTTGTAATTATAACCTAGATTTTTAAAACAGAAAATTAATTATATCTCCTGAACCAGGGTGAATAAATGAAAAAAGGTTTGAGATTATGAAAATGCTATGTTTTTACTATTAGGTAAAATAAAATACTTCAGGGCACAAGCATTTTCCACTGGGACCGAACTTCCCTTACAAAACGGGCAATCTCCTTTATTTGGCATAACACACTTAGCATATTTTTCTTTAAACGAACATTTTAAAGGCATACAAATTATTTGATATAATTATCGTTTGGCATAATGTTTAAAACTTCGAATTTACTATGGCATACCTTTAAGATGGCAGAATTACATTTAGTATAATTACGATTGGCAGAATTCAAATTTCGCATAATATCGTTTAGCATAATGTTCATTTAGAGCTATTATTATTTGGTATAATTTCACCTGGCATACCATCAGATGGCAGAAATGGCTAGGGTAGGTTAGGTCAAAACAGGTCAAAACAGCCTGCTACGTGGTTAAATTTTTGTAAAAAAAAATGGGTAGGTTAGGTTAGGTTAAAACTGTGACCCCCTACGCACGAGCCGAGCGAGCGGAGCGAGCGGTGCCGCGGCAGCGGCCGGCGAGTGCCAGTAACGACTTGCATTAATAGAAAATGAGATTGTTTTAGTAGTTTACCCGGAACTGAACTATTTACATTAGGATAATAATTACTTATGGAATTAAATGACATTATTACAAATTCAATTAAATAATAGTTATAATAAATGATATTATTTAAAAGAAATAAATAATTAAAATAAATGACAACAAAGAATGATAAAGATGATTCTAACTATAAACTTTCTGCGATATGACAATTCTGCCGTTTAATGATATCGATATGAAATATATGTCAAAAGACGATTCTGACTGTGAACTTTCTGCGAAATGATGTTTCTACTTTTTGAATATTATGGATATGAAATTTATGTCTAGAGATGATTCTGACTAACAAAATTATGAGTTTTGAATGTATGATAAATGAGTGTCTGCCAAACAATTTTCTGCGAAATGAAGTTTATGCTATCCGTTGTTATGCAAAATAAAATTATGACATAAAAAGTTCTGCTATAAAGGGTGGACCCAGTATTGGACAGGCGTTTTAGCTTTATTTTAATTTCTTTTTTTGTTACAAGTTGTACTTACCTACATATTTCTGGGTATAATTCTATTAGAATTATTTAGTTTTAGTACCTACTTTATTTGGTAATTAATAGGTTCTTATAGATAATAGGCATAATTAGATATATAAAAAAAAACAAAAAATATATATATAATTTAGTACTTAAATTATTTTCAGGTTAAATACTTATAAATTCAAATTATTATTTGTTAATTTATTTAGCTGTAGTTTTATTTAGTTGTAGCTGTAGTGTATTTAGGATCAGTTTTATTATTTAAGTAGGCACTTGGATTTTTTAAGTGTAAGGTAGCTACAGTTAGGACCTCTAACGTAGTTTATTTCGTTAAATAACTGAATAGGCATTCAGTTACCTTCGGTTATTTTCATAAATCCTTACTAATATTATAAAAGCAACAGTGAGTTTGTTTGTTTGTTCTTTCTTTCTCTTTTTTTCTTTTTTTTTTAAAGTTGTCTCACACTAGGAATTTCTCCTGTATCGTGGTTGCGTTTACAAACATTCAATCTCACATACACAAACAGCCAGACCCGGAACAACTATCTGTATGTCATACAAATATTTGTTCCGTGCGGGAATCGAACCCGCGACACACAGCGCAGCAGTCGATCGAGCGATCGACTCGGTTGGCGCAGTGGCTGAGCAGCCACTGCGCCAACCGTATCGTGTTTGCTACGGCTTCACGCCTAAATGACCGAACCGATTTTGGTACAGAGATAGTTGGGGCCCTGGTGTCGGAAATAGGCAAGTTTTTTTAAAGTGAGGAAAGGGGGAGAATGAGGGAAGAAAAGGGGAGAGAAAGATACATTTTTTCGGGTCATCACGCGGGTTAACGTTAGCGTTAGCACAAAGTAACTATGCCACGCGGACGAAGTCGCGGGCGGAAGCTAGTATGAAATATAATGTTGATTTAAAGGAAGAGTGATAATAGTGTCAGACTGTGCTACTAGCAGGGTGCCAATTTATACGATAATTACTAAACATCATATGTACTGTATCTGTCTGTACATTTGTCATAGGGATCTATCTCAGTAACGGTAGAAGTTGGTCTGTTGTAATTTCACGTTTCTTATGTTTTATTTCTCATAGAAAGGTTGTGTGGTAATCTTTTGGCATTTTATGTGATAGGTACGAAGAAATAATGAAAAAATAGTAAGAAAAGTTTTGATTAATACCTACATATTGTCTTCACAATCCGGTATAATAGTAGAGGAAGATCAAAGGTACGAGGGACGGCTTGTGTGAAGGATGATATTGGAAGAAAGGAGGTGTCCAATAAGATGATGAGAAATAGAGAAGTATGGAAAAAGAAACATGCTGCGGCCTTCAAATAAATTGGGATAAGGCCAGGTAAACGATGATAATGGTGATGTTTTGTCTATGTCGGATCTTTCGGATTTCAGTATTTAAGTTGCCAGTTGCCATCTTGCCAGGTCTGCGGGTTGTTCGAAAGAGATACCGAGACCCCGGAACATGAAGGGCAAAATAACGGGAGATAACCGTAGATGCGGGCCTGTGGACGGTGAGCAATGGGTAGCTCACCGTCCGTTCGTCTATTGACGACAGGCCGTGTCGACGGTGCGTTAGTATTCCACGCGTTCAAAGAGATGTGATATATCAGCATAGCAAAGGGGCCTGCCAGTGCCACCGCCTGAAGGGGTTGCTGGTTGTTCGAAAGAGATACCGAGACCCCGGAACATAAAGGGCAAAATAAGAAACATGTATGGGTTTTAGTCAGTACAAATTTGACACTCCCTTCCGCTCCGCCCAGAGCGGGAAAACCCACTTGATGATTTCCCATACCAAAAAAAAAGTTATTTGTCCGATCTCCAACCGCAAATTAAGGTTCAAGGTTTCTAGTAAATAAACCCTGTACGGAGAACTGCCTACAATTGTCTCGTCACTGTCTGTCTGTCAAGAAGGTAGAACTGTCTAGTTGATTGCCAAGCTTTGTGTGGTGAGTATCTTGTTTTTGGCCCGTGTTGACCCGACTGTTTTATTAAAAGGGTAATCCCATCTCATATATAAAAAGGACATTGAAAAAAAAACGCCTAGAGAAAAAAAAACAATTTCGCAGCAGTTCTTGTCTCCTTATTCGGTAACTACATAACTAATTATTATCAACCGGTTGCTATCAATCTATATTAGGCATCGAAAGGCCTCACACACAAAATAATCCAATCTTACTAATTAATACACTAATACTAATATTATAAAGAGGAAAGATTTGTTTGTTTGTATCGAATAGGCTCCCAAACTACTGGACCGATTTTAACCATTCTTCTCTAATAGGAAGTAACGTAGGCGTAAAAGTAAGCTATATAAAATCACGCTGCTACCCACGGGAGCGGGGCAGCTACTAAAGACGCAAGTGAAGCTGCGCAAGACAGCTAGTCCTACTATAATTTTAAATGCGAATGTTTGTGAGGATGTATGAATGTTTGCTACTCTTTCACTTCAAAACGGCTTAACGGATCTTGATGAAATTTGCCACAGAGGTAGATTATAGTCTGAAATAACACATAGGATACTTTTTTTTTCTATATCACGCTGACGAAGCCTCGGGCGCCACCTAGTATTATATAAAATAGCTGACGCCCGCGGCGGAAAGAGTAACAAGCATCCAAACATCCATCCTCACAAACATTCGCATTTATAATATTAGTAGGATTTAAACGATTACACACGAAGTGATGTCGTCGCGTTTCGCTGCGAAGTCGGTATCCTTCCACGAAAAAATCGATGCACAACACCTTTCGGCCAAAACTCTCCTTTGAGGAAGGTCTCCAAGATTATGAAGTCTCGCTTTATTTAGCTGGTTCGTGATGAATTATTATGCGAGCACGAGTTATAAATGGATACAAGCTTGGTTGGAGAATGTAAATAAAATAAAATAAATAAATATCTTGGGACAACTCACACACGGCTATCTGATCCCAAGCTAAGCAGAGCTTGTGTTATGGTAACCAGACAACTGATATACATACTTATATAATTTATAAATACATACATATTATAGATAAATCACACCCAGACACAGAACAAACAATCATGCTCATCACACAAAGTTTGTCCTGGGTGGGAATCGAACCCACGACCTCCGGCTCAGCAGTCAGGGCCACTAACCACTAGACCAACAGGCCCGTCAAATGCACCCCTTTCGTGTTACTCGGGTGTGCTTTGGTTGGTATCACGTTTTGGGTGTACAGGATGTTGTTAGCGAATCGTTTTGTTACGAGAAATGTTGTGTCTTGTGTCATTTTTATCACTGCGGCTTGTTAAGGCGCTGTACAAAACAAACACTTCGTAAAACGTCTAGATTTTTGTCGCAAAGTTAGCCGTATCTGTACATGCCACTAGCCAAAAAAAAATTACCGTGTATAGTTCAATACATAAAGTAAAGACTTAAACAAAATCAGTTTACAAAAGCGGTCTAGTACTACGAAAAAAAAATGTTTAAAAAGACCAAGAAAAAAATTTTTTCGTCTCGAAATTCTCAATTTTTTCAGCGACAACCATCATATTTTTTATATCTATAACAAAGGAAATTGTATAGACTAAAGAGATACCTAAAATTTTTCAAACACGGAGCTGTATTTTTTTTATATTCAACAAAATGACCTACATTTTGGCGGACATGATATTCAAATAAAATCAAACACCGAAATATTTTCGACCGTATTTCTATTCTTTCGATGCAATACTGTCGTGTACTTGTGTCAGACCATGCCTAGTATGTAGGCTAGCCTCACTTCCGCGAATACCTAAAGATTAGCTTGTTGCCGCGCCTTAAACTGAATAAACGAAGAATACATAATTTGTAGGAATCCATACCTCAAAAAAAAAACGGAACGCTCATAAGATTACTTTGTTGTCCATCTGTCTGTCTGCCCTTTACCTCGCTTGGAGGAATCGCATTAATAAATATATATTCTCAAGTCTGTGGTCCCTTGTGGCTGTGAAAAAAATCAACCCTCTAAGTCTATGCAGTCAAAAGATATTACCGTTTAATCCTAAACTATACGGTTTTAATTCCAACTCGATACCTCCACGCGTTCTGGAGATAAAGGGTCTTGATAGACAGACAGACGGACAACAAACTGATCCAATAAGGGTTCCGTTTTTTCCTTTTGAAGTACGGTACCCTAAAAAGGTTTCAACATAAGTGCAGCCTGTTTTCGTCGCGTGCTGTTCCTCATTACACTTGACGGTAAATATATCTGCACCAGTGAGAGCACTTCTTGGAACTCAGTCGCAAGAACTGACGTGTGTTGGGAACCGGTTAGTGATAAGTTTAGTTTGAGTCATCTTTTTAGAACTCTGATCGCTGACGCGCTCGTTCCGGATTTTGTTCAGGATAATTGCAGATTTTTGTATGAAGCTGTGTATTGTTTTATATTTGAATCTATCACAGTTGAAGCTAGCAATTTTTAAGTAAATCATTTCTCGACACCGTTTTTCATACTGTTTGCAGCATTTGCATTGCAGAAAATCTCTTTAATTTAGAGTTTTGGTATCCGTATGAACAGGGCCACAACTGCTTTACAAACAATGTTTGTTTATTATTCCCTTGAGAGTATACCCTTTTTGGAAGAATTATTTAGTTTAGATATTAAAGTCAAAGGTTTCCTGTAAAGTATGATTAAATCAAGTTCACATAATGCGAGCTTCAAATTTCTAAGGGTATCCATAACTTCTTAGAGATCAACAAATCTGCAGGTCGTCTTTATAACGAATGTTATGCGTATACTGATGATTATATACGTCATTGTAACAATATAGCTAAGTGTATCCTTACTAATATTATAAAAGCGAAAGTGAGTTTGTTTGTCTGTTACGTCTGCACGCCTAAATGGCCAAACCGATTTTGATGAATTTTGGTACAGAGATAGTTGGGACCCTGAAGACGGACATAAGTTATTTTTTTTAAGTTGGAAAAGGGGGAGAAACCGGTAAAAAAGGGAAGAGAAAAATATTTTTTTTTTCGATCACCACACGGGTTAAAGTTAGCGTTAGCCCAAAACAATGCCATGCGGACGAAGTCGCGGGCGGAAGCTAGTCTTTCATAATTGTTGTGAAAGATACACTTAGGTATACACTAACACATTTTGTAAACAGCTGACGCGGATGGAGAACTTTTTGTGGTTTCGTTTATTTCTTGGGAAGTAATTACATCTTGGTCAATGTCGTGTGGTTGCAGGTGACCACTTAATCTACTGTGTGACGTAAGTGGTGGTGTGTCACAGTGTTTTGTCTTCAAAGCCAAGTCAGTTGGGAGTTTGGGGAAGAACTGTATGGGTTTATAAAAAAAAATTGCATATTGCGGATGGGAATTCTTCAAATAACTTCTTCCTCTCTGGGAACTGGAGCAGGAGGGAATGTAGCCTTTTACGGACTAAAACCCACCTATGTTCCTCTTTTGACCTTTATGTTCCGGGGCCACGGTATCTCTTTCGAACGACCCGCAACCACGGTAGGCTGGGCTCTAGCAGTCTTTAGAGGCGTCTGTGTAACACGAGCGCGCCATCGAAAAATAACAGCATCAGTGATTTATCACTTTACTGAGTCAATCTTAGTCTTTTGCTGGTCCGAAATTCAGTCAAACCTCGGTAGGTAGGTACCCTATTCCTTCTGAGTTTTGACTGAAATTCGGTCAGGCAGCTAATTTCTGAGACTTTGGCTCGTTTAGGTCGCGTTACACCTACGCAGAATGACATTTGCAGCTAATACAAAAAAAAAACGAGCCGCCATAAAGTTTGAACTGAAATCATATGATTCAATACTTCCCGGTTCACGATCGTAACGGGTTCACAGTCTATCTTCTTGGTTGTGGTAGCTAATGTTAAGAATCTTTAATCATGTAAGAACTGCTTACCTATACTCTTCCAGGTGGCTTTCTTCATGCTCCTAGCGTGTTCTTCCTCTCTCTCCAGCTGCTGTATAGCTTCCTCCAGGTCTTTGTCATCGGTGGTGGTGTTCCGAAGCCAAGCTAGGGCTGCACGAGCTTCCTGTAAGGACATCAAAGCTTTGTATTTTGGCTAGGTTTTCACCCCTTGTCGTCGGTAATTGTCGAACTGAATTAAAAACTGTTTCTACCGGATTAAAAAGTATCTTTGGTGCGAACTTCGTTTTTTTTTTTTTAATTTACTTTATGTCATGATTAGACTGTGATTGGCTGTTTAAACTCGGGAATACAGACACAGGCAAGGAATCCATTCCTTCTCCATGGATGGAAGAATGTGCTGATTATACTTATAATATTTGACGACACGGTTGGCGCAGTGGCTGAGCAATCGATTACTGCTCTGCGTGTCGCGAGTTCGATCCCTGCACGGAACAAATATTTGTATTGCCTATAGATAGTTGTTCGATACTAATTCTAGATATTGCTCCGATACTAACTGATAGACAGTTGTTCCGGGTCTGGCTTTTGGTGTAGGTATGTGAGTTTAAATATTTGTAAACGCACTCACGATACAGGAGAAATTCCTAGTGTGAGGCAACGTTTTTTATCAAAAAGCTGAAGAGTTGGTTTAATTGAACGCGCTTATCTCAGGAACTAACCTTTTAATTGAATAAACTATTTTAGTTTTGGATTTTCAATTTATCTGTTACGACATTTTGAAGCTAGAACCAGCGGGTGAAACCGCTTGGCAAAACTAGTCCTAAATAAATTGGGATATCGTTAAGGGAATTATATAATGTTATCGTTGGAGTTTATCCTGTAAGAACGATTTATGGATTTAAAAAAAAAAACAAAGTTATCTCTAAAAAGATTAGAAATTCTTATTTTTTGCTCAAAGTTTGTTAATATGATATTCATATTACTCATAAAATGTGAATAATTAATGCTATAAAAGAAAATGACTATAAAGTATAATTTTTTATAATACCTATATATTTCTTGATAAACAAGTAATTGCTGTGTAGATGTAGGTACTTTAAATCATATTGAACGTTTAGAAATCGTTTTGAAAGGAGGTAAAACCTTTTATCATGACATCTCCTAGGTAAGTACATAAGACCTGTTTCATCTTCAGGGGCATACCCACACGAGTACCACTTAAATACAAGTATATATATTTTTAATGGTTTACAAATAGGTAACATATTTATTTATGACCTTAAACAACAATTTTAAATATTTATTTGCTGTTCATGATTATTATTTTATGTGTAAGTATATTATATTTATTTATATATACGTACCTATTTGTTTTTTTTTAAATGTTGCTATTCGTATCGAAAAATAAAATACCACAGACTACCAACAGTACTGTCTGTCTTCATTTAAATCCATCCAAAGGTTGTCTTGAAAAGATTGCTTTTAGCGATAACACCGCCCATTGTGTCACCCTATATAAGTTGTATACTGTTATTCTTGTAATTTGTATGGTGTACATAACAATCAAACAGCGGGTTTGATTGTTTGTCCAGGTATGAAAAAATTTAATGTTGAGCGGTCGACTGCTGCGCTGCGTGTCGCGGGTTCGATTCCCGCACGTAACAGATATTTGTATGGCCTACAGGTAGTTTTTTCGGGTCTGGCTGTTTGTGTATGTGAGTTTAAATGTTTGTAAACGCACCCACGATACAAAAAAAATCCTAGTGTGAAGCAACGTTTTTTTTTTTTAAAAAAAAAGTGGCCCTCGTCTTCGTTAAGGATACTTTGACAGCCTTTATATCATGAATCAGACGATCGTGTATTCCTACGATCGCTTTATTTAGGATGCGAGAATACATAGACTTACTTTCTTCACAATCATTATCTGCCTAGCCTTTTTCTAGCTATGTTGGGATCAGCTTCTAGTTTAACCGGACGCAGCTGAATTACCAGTATTTTACATGGAGTGACTGTTTATCTGATGGAGGTCAGATAAACAGTCACTCCATGTTATTAGGATGTCATTAGGACTTATATTCTACAAAAAATAAAATGATTAGGTGAATTTCTTTCTCAGCGTGCGAAATGTATTTAAGACTGAACAGTGGCACCTCTTTCCCCATCAAAACAGCACTTTTAGGAAAGTTGTACATGTTTTACAAACAGTAATTAGCATCTGGTCTTTCCACTGTTCACTTGTACGTACAGGGGAAAGTAGAAACGCTGGGAAATACCACTTCTCTACATCGTCCGGGTTAATCTTTCTGACTCGACGGAAGATGTCTTAGGTACAGTCAGGAAAAGAAATATGTACCTATACACGACAGATATAGTTATTTTTGTCTTACAAATAGATGGACATCTTATTTTTTAAGGATGTAAAACCATCAAATAACTTCCCCCGCTCTTGGGGAAGTGTCATGTTCATTCTTTTTCTCTTTATGTTACGGGGCCGCGGTATCTCTTTCGAACAACCCGCAACACCGCCTAGCGGTGGCCCTGGCAGACTCCTCTGTTTTGCTGACATCTCTTTGAGGCGCGCGTGGAACACTAAGGCTGAGGCTACAGTAGGCAACGATTTCCGATGCGACTGGAAGAGCGAAACGAGAAAAACATGAAATGGCTACATTACAAGCGAAATTCCGACGTATATTCGGCGATGACAAGGCTACAGTACATTTTCTTAGAATGCGATCAAATCATCCATCGCGGTTTACTATACGCATAATGTAGCCACACGCATTTTAGCAGCACTATTGAACTAGTCGTGCAAGTGAGAAATTTTCTAATAAATTCGCTTCAATTTCGCTCATATGTAGATGTAGCCGATGCCGTGATTTCAGTAATGTTGTTCCTATCGCATAAAGAAATCAAAGATCGCTAGTAATATTTGATGTACGGTGTAGTCATATAAGTGAGCATTCATTTACTTGTTTTAATCGCTCATGTGTCGCAGGTTGCGTCGCGGCCTAATGTAGCCTCAGCCTCACGCGCCGTCGATACGACCTGTCATTAGACGGACGGACGGCGAGCTCCACATTGCTCACCGTTGACAGACAGTTCCAACAGCCTTGGAGTCAAAGGGCTGTGACACAATGACGGACAGACGAACACGCCGAATCTATAACGGGTCCGTTTTTGCCATTTATCAACTGAACCTTACCTTGATCTTCCCCTGTTTAACCAAGAACACAGGCGTCTCCGGCATAGCAATGAAAGCGACCAGAAAGATGGCCGGCACAGCAGTACACAGCCACAGCACCGCGTCGAAGGACAGCAGGTCTCCAGCCACGTAGACCACCAGGTACCCAAGGTTCTGCGACAGGATGAAGAGGGAGCCTAGAGCGCCACGGATGTTGTCTGAAGCAATCTGGGGAGAAAACGGGCACTTTAGTATTGGGGTTAAGTTTGCACATTAGCATTGCCATTCAACGTGACAATTTTTTTTAAGTCGTTTCCCCACACTAGGAATTTCTCCTGTATCGTGGGTGCGTTTACAAACATTTAAACTCACATACACAAACAGCCGGGCCCGAAACAACTACCTGTAGCTCATACAAATATTTGTTCTGTGCAGGGATCGAACCCGCGACACGCAGCGCAGCAGTCTATCACTCAGCCACTGCGCCAACCGTGTCGACAAATTCAAAATCCTCAAATTCTGCCAGTCATCTTGGCATACTGTTATTTATTGAGTTAGTTTAATCAAATCAAATGTAAAAAATAAAACCGACTTACAAAAAAAAACTTAAAAGTGGAAAATAACTTAATTTATTAAGTTCTTTTATTTTATTATCTATTCTATTCTATTCTAATTTCCGAAAGTCGGTGACTTTTGTTGGTTACGTTGACTTTTTTGCCACCGACTTCCGAAGTAAAATTATTTGCCTCTTTTTAGTATTTTTTTTGGAAGTCGTTTTTCCTTTTTACAAAAATTGTTTCCATTGTATATGTACAAAACAAATAAATTAAAGAATTAATCAAATAAAAATGAATAATGAGGTAACAACATTTTTACCAGTGACGTGTGATCAAACGTCAGGATAGTTAACCACTAACGTCACACTAAGGAAATAAATGATAGGTACACCTACAACTATGACATTTACCTTTCTTCTAATATCATGGGAAAAAACAAAAACCCTTTTAAAAAGATTTTAATTTACGTATGACTGCAACTTTATGACGTACTTACAATATTAAACTATTGGAATTGAATTGATTTAGTCTTACGACTAATACGTATTTAAACTGATTGGTTTCAGGTAAACAATACATGTAAATTCCTGAAAGCTTAAAACAGTTTACGTAGGTTATTCGCCAATTGTTTTTTATTTATCCTACTATAATCCTTACTAATATTATAAAAGCGAAAGTGAGTTTGTTTGTTTGTTTGTTACCTCTTCACGCCTTAATGGTTAAACCGATTTTGATGAATTTTGGGACAAAGATAGTTGGCACCCTGGAGACGGACATAGGATATATTTTTTTTAAAGTGAGAAATGAGGGAGAAAGTGGGAAGAAAAGAGAAAACTTAGCCATTACAATAAATAAAGCGCAACGGCAAAAACTACAGGTAGCAGGTACCTGCAAATCAGGAAAGGGGAACTGTGTTACCCCGAATTTAACGCGAGCGAAGCCAAAAGCGGGCAAAAGCTTGTAATATTATAAATGCGGATGTTTGTGAGGATGGATGTATGGATGTTGTTACTCTTTCACGTCAAAACGGCAGAAGATTATAGTCTGGAATAACACATAGAGTTTTTTTTCGATCATCACGCGGGCGAAGCCGTGGGCGCCAGCAAGTATAAAACACTTCTATTCATCTGCATCCGGTTTGACACCAACCCCGATATATTGGGAAAAGACTAGGCAAACGATGAATTATGACAATGGTTTTGATTACTGACGCAATTACGTATGAGCAATTTGATCATCGATACCTCTCGTCAAACTGACGTTGAAACTAGCTAAAGTACGGCCAACGAGAAGCGATACCAAATGTAAACAAAACCCATGCTAAAACCCCATCTAAAATGGCCGCCCGAATGTTGTCGAACCCGTCTTAACGTTGTCATGTTTTTGCCGGGAGAACGAGACATTACGATAAAGGCACAAGATGGAAAGAGATAAATATTAGATTGTCAACGCCACAGTTGTTCTTTAGGTTAATGACCTTTCGTATCGCTTCTCGTTGGCCGTACTTTAGGTATTGATTGGTTCGTTCCAACCAAAGTTACGATATAGGACAAATCATAATGATTTTTCCAGGAAAAATGCCTGGAGACCAGCCAGAAAGTATCATGTTATTGTAGGTACGCAACCTGCCTCTGCATTTTATTGGCCACTAGCTGTGCTAAGGCATGCGTTGCAATGCAATTTTTGTACCCTACCTACCCTGTCCACCCTACCTACACTACCTACCCTGTCCACCGTATCTACCCTACTTACCTATTTTTTTTTCATAAGAACTCTTTCCTGACATTAGCCAACACAACAAAAAAAGAATAAGCGAAATTGGTCCAGCCGTTCACGCGTGATGCCGTGACCAAGGAAAATGGGGATTCTTTTTTATATATATAGATAAGCAGGAGGTCCTTCTTGTTTTAATTCCCACGGTGGGTAAAGTGTTATTAGGTTTTTCCGACGGAAATTTCTCAGTACCAGCCATGTAGACTCTCACTGTCCGTCCGTCTATTGACGACAGGCCGTGTCGACGGCGCGTTAGTGTTTCACGCGCGCCTTAAAGAGATGTCAGCAAAGCAGAGGGGCTTGCCAGGGCCTCAGCCTGCCGGGGTTGCGGGTTGTTCGAAAGAAATACCGCGGCCCCGAAACGTAAAGGGCAAAAGAAGGAACATGGGTGGGTTTTAGTCAGTACAAGTCTGACACTCCCCCCGCTCCGCCCAGAGCGGGGGAAGTTATTTGATGATTTCCCACCCCAACAAAAAAAAACCATGTAGACTGGATTTGGGGGCAGTGTTGATAGCAATAGGTTCGCCCCCTATTACAAGTGACTTTACGTAACTAACGGAATGTTAGTGGACTACGAGTATTTTTTTTTGCGGATGGGAAATCATCAAATAACTTCCTCCGCTCGGGGCGGACAGGGGGGAGTGTCAGATTTGTACTGACTAAAACCCACCAATGTTCCTTCTATTGCCCTTTATGTTCCGGAACCGCGGTATCTCTTTCGAACAACCCGCAACCCTGGGACAACCTGCCACCTCGGAACAACCCGCAAATCCGATACTACGAGTTTTAGGTGCACTTCTACCTCATAGTTTATCATAGCAGACGTGATGTTAATTAGTTTCTCAACAAATTAATGTTAGTGTCATTTTCACAAACTCGTAATTATTTCGCTCACTATTTATTACGTAGTAAAATTGATTAATTTTAGAAAAACAATAAAAGTATACATTTTTAAAAGTGTAGGTACGTAATTAATTATTATTTCTAACATTGTTTTTCATTCATTAATAATAAAATATTAAATTACCTAAACTGCTATCAATCATACGCAGGTATGAACATCGGTCTTTGATCTGGAAACTGCATGAGGTACGTACAGTCAGAAAAAAAGATCAATAGGTTCGTCAGATTTATTTGATTTTTTAAACTATTCACAAGTATAATAGGCTTGTTTCCAAAAAAAATATATTAGTCCGTCTTTGACATTATTCAACTTCACACGTAACTTTAATGGCCTAAGTATATCTTTGTCGTTTTTGGTCTAATTTACAAATATAAAATACGTGTCCCTTATTTTTGAATAATCTAAAAGACGGACTAAATAGATTGTAATTATGTTGACCCTGGAAACTACCCTATTATATAGAACATAGGTAGGTACCTACCTGTATTCTTAATATTAGGCGTAGATGGCGGCTGGCGGATGTTATTAATCGCGTAAAATACCATAAAATGTACATTTTGGCATACAGCTAGTCCATGTTACAGACGAATTTGCAACTTACATAGTAAAAAAAGAGAATAAATTATAGTGTATTCCGATACTCTTTTTTGTACAGGGCCATTTTGAATATTGTCCTTTATTTAACTGTTCATTTTCTATCAAATAAATTTAGCTTTATCCGAAAAAAACGTTAAAGGATTTTTAAGAAAATTTCACTGTTTTTAACAAGTCTGATTTCTTATCTCTTTTGCTAACGGTACCTAAATTTTTAGTTCCACGTGTTTCAGTCGTTAACCGCGAACTAATGAAAAAAAACTTTATTTTGCTGTCGTAAATCCATATACAACATACATAACTATAAATAAACCAACAAATAATATTCTGAGCGTCAAAAACAATGTCTAATGGAAAAACCTAATAACGTACAAACCCATGCTGTGAACGAACCAACCGAATCGAACCCAGACTCTCATGGTCAGCAAGCAGCACTTGTGACCACTACGCCATCAAGACAAGCTGTCATTCCCAGTTTAATTTTTGTCAATCCCTTGCGGCTTGGCCCGGTTACAGTTAGATAATCGCCTCACACGATTATGCTACCGAGATACAAAGTATTCTATGTATCAATCGAGGCTGTAAACTATCTACGTTCCAAATTGTATTCGAATCCGTTCAGCAGTTTTTGCGTGACAGAACCACAAACATCCTCATAAAGTAAGTAGGATTTTTGAAAATGTACCTACAATGTATGTGTACATGTTCGTCACAAAATGCCTTCTCAGGTCCTAGGCTAATGTACTACTTACCTCCTTCAAATATAACGGTATGACGACATAGCAGCCAGCGCAGGCCAGCCCAGCTACTGCACGCGACGCGATCAGGGCCCACGGCGCGAGAGAGCACAGTGTTATGGTCCAGCTTATCTGTGGAGTAAGGGTTAATTAGTAGGGCTGCCGAAATTAAAGGTACAAAGAAAATGTCGTAAGTATAGCCTACGAAATTCATTTTGGCGTCTTTTGCAATTTGCCGGTCGATTGAGACTGGCCTGCAAAATACACAAAGTCGTGCATTTTTTTGCAATTTGCAGGTCACATCGGTTTGATTTTGGAATTAATTCTGTGTTTTAGTTAGTTTACATTCGGGGCAAAAGTATGATAATTATTTATTGTTAATTAAAAGGGTATAACACCAATTACAATGTTTAACATAGAAACAGAAAATAAAATAGAAGTAAAACATCAAGTAGGTACTTACAATAGGTTCAATTAAAACTAACACGGAACAGTGGACACTCTTGCACACTTTGCTTGACAAAACCCCAGACATACTAGCATGACTTTATTCCATTCATCCGCAATCACATCACATTCAGGGTAGACAGTCAGGAGGGCGTTGACCATCTTAAGAATACGACAAACAGGCGATTTAGCTCTGGCGACAGTTTTGGAAAACGGTTGAGCAAAAACATTGTGTCGGCGGTTATGACGATGTCATCTATGAATATCTCGTAGAAAATCATCGGGTAATCCTAGCTAATACTATAAAAGCGAAAGTGAGTTTGTTTGTTACGTCTTCACGCCTGAATGGCTAAACCGATTTTGATGAATTTTGGTACAGAGATAGTTGAGAACCGGGAGACGGACATAGGCAAGTTTATTTAAAAAAAAGTGAGAAATAAGGGAGGAAAGGGAAAACTTAGCTTTGCTATTACAATAAATAATACCTGCGAAGCAGGATAGGGGAACTGTTACCCCGAATTTAACGAGAACGAAGCCGCGGGCAAAAGCTAGTCATTAAATACGCTCATACCTAAGGGTTTCAAATGATTACACAAACAGGTACGCCATCGCAATCCTTATATTAATTGATTGCATATCACAGTTGATCAAAGTGATCTAACCTAAAACAACAGATCAGATCCAATGAGCGTCAATTGATACAGCTGCAAGTAAACAATATCTTGGTGCTGGTTTGTAACTATACGAACTAGTATTTGTTTAACTAGTAAGTATTTACTACTACCATGTGGTTACAACCGCTTTGGGACGTATATTTAACTAACTGCGCCCTGCGTTTTCACTCGCGTGGTGATAGAATTCTTACTAATATTATAAAATCGAAAGTGAGTTTGTTTGTTTGTTACGTCTTCACGCCTAAATGGCTAAATCGATTTTGATGAATTTTGGTACAGAGATAACTGGGACCCTGGAAACGGACATAGGCTAAAAAAAAGTGAGGAAAGGGGGAGAAAGAGGGAAGAAAAGGGGAGATTAATAGTCTAACCTACTGTAAGAAACTTACCACAAGCATCAACGCAGTCAGAAGCGTAGTCAACTTCCTGCCCCACCGATCAGCGAGGTCTCCAACCATGAAGCCGCAGAAGATTGGCGGCATGAAGGTGATAGCTGCCATCCAGGAGATGGTCTCGTCGCTGATCGGCTCTGGGGCTGGCCCGTCCACCGACTGCAGGATGGGAGTCATTGGAGACTGCCAACCCATCAGCATGCCGAAGTTTAAGGCTGGAATTGTCACTGGAACAAAGAGAAAGAAAGTTCTAGAGCTATTGATAGATTCTACTTATAATATTATAAATGCGAATGTTTGTGAGGATGTATTGATTGATGTATGAATGTTTGTTACTCCTTCACGTCAAAATGGCTGAACGGATCTTAATGAAATTTGGCACAGAGGTAGATTATAGTTTGGAATAACACATAGAATACTTTTTTTTCGATCATCTCGTGGGTGAAGCCGCGGGCGCCAGCTAGTAAATTATAATGGGTAATAGTCGTAGAGCGTGAGGTCCTGTGTTCGATTCTCGGCTGAGGAAAAGTATTATTGGGCTGTTCCATCTGGAATTTCTGAGTAGCACACTCTCCTCGCTCCTTATTAAAGCGGAGTTAAACATGACTAAAGCAAATCTGGTTGCGATCTAATTTAACCTGTATTATTTACCCTGGAATGTATGTTTTTGAACAACTTCAAAAAAAAGGACGATGTTTATTACGGGATTTCTCCGTCGATCGAGAGCCGATTTTCAAAATCTAATATATAAAATTCTCGTGTCACAGTGTTAGTTACCATACTCCTCCGAAACGGCTGGACGGATTTGAACGAAATTTTGTGTGCGTATCGGGTAGGTCTGAGAATCGGCCAACATCTATTTTTCATACTCTTCACTAGAAAAGGAAGCTGTGCAGCGAGTGGAACCGCTGGGCACAGCTAGTTATCTTTATAATCGTAAGGGTGTACATCCACATTTTGCCACCTATTTTTAAGTACTATATGTATAATAGGGGGCAAACCTATTGCCAATATGTAATTATGTATTTAAATCAACTTGAGTTTGACGCACGCGCTACCACAGATCAACGATATAATTTAAATAACATAAGTGTAATACATAAATCATGATCAATCATTTATATTGCTTCTATATATGTTTTATCGTCATTTAATGGCTCTAGAACTACCATATTATTTTAATTGCACCACTTAATTTGCACGATTCAGCAAATTTCTAGATTCATTTATTTCAAGCACTTAGTCTTGGACACTAGCCACACGATATTATATTATATATAAAATTCTCGTGTCACAGCTTTCGTTCCCATACTCCTCCGAAAGGGCTCGACCGATTCTTATGAAATTTTATATGCATATTCAGTAGGTCTGAGAATCGGCCAACATCTATTTTTCATACCCTTCTCTAGAAAAGGAGCTGAACAGCGGGTGAAACCGCTGGGCACAGCTAGTTAAATATATTATTTTAACGCTTATTTTTTAAGAAGAAAGTAAGTAACAATATTTATTAGTCACAATTACGACAAAATAACAAAAAAAGCATTAAACATACAATGCATCACAAACATTTATAAATACATATAGAACAAAAATATAAAATGGTTGCACGTCGTGACTGCGACAGGTAGGTCACCACTCAGCATGATGCTGTGCTATGGGACCCCACAGCACAGCGCTAGTTTTCAGTTGTCAACCCGTGAGTAAAAGTTACGGAAGTTTATCAGTCAATTTGCAATGAAAAGCTTCATAGTATCACTATCCTTACTAATATTATAAAAAAGAAAGTGAGTTTGTTTGTTTGTTACCTCTTCACGCCTAAATGGCTTAACCAATTTTGATGAATCTTGGTACAGAGATAGTTGGGACCCCGGAGACGGATATAGGGTAAAAAAAGTGAGAAAAGGGGGAGCAAGAGGGCAGAAAAGGGAAAACTTAGCTTTGCTATTACAATAAATCAGGTGTAAGGGCAAAAACTAGTTGCGGGTTGTTCGAAAGAGATACCGGGGCCTCGGAACGTAAAGGGCAATAGAAGGAACATGGGTGGGTTTTAGTCAGTACAAGTCTGACATGCCCCCCCGCTCCACCCAGAGAAGTCATTGGATGATATCCCACCAGAAAAAAAGGGCAATAACTACAGGTAGCGGGTACCTGCAAATCAGGAAACCGGAACCGTGTTACCCCGAATTTAACGCGAGCGAAGCCGCCGGCAAAAGGTAGTATGGTATAAAACAAAGTCGCATCCCGCTGTCTGTCGGTCGAGCTGTTTGCTCAGATCTTTAATACTACACAAGCTACTTTGGAGTCAAAAGATATAGCCGTTTCTGTCGCAAGTTTGTACGGAACCCTCGTTGCGTGAGTTCGAATGGCACTTGGCCGGCTTTTTGCTATTTGACAGCAGAACGCTAAAAAAATTACGACAGATTGTTTCAACGCAAGGGCAACAAATGACAATTGTCACTGTCATATGAATTTTATCTTCTAATTCAATTTTACTTATATTGCTTGGGTAATTTATGATTATTATGAAATTGCCTATGTCCGTCTCCAGGGTCTCAACTATCTGTACAAAATTAATCAAAATCGGTTAAGCCATTAAGGCGTGAAGACGTAACAAACAAACTCACTTTCGCTTTTATAATATTAGTAAAGATTTTTCTATTATTGTACATGAGCGATTTGCTCATCTCTTAGTAGTTAATTAGTAGTTTCGAAAAACTAATTAGTAGTTAATTAGTTTTTCGAAAGAGATACCGCGCCCCGAATCATAAAGGGCAAAAGAATGAACATGGGTGGGTTTTAGTCACTACAAGTCTAACACTCCCCCCCGCTCCGCCTACAGTTGGGGACGTAATTTGATGATTTCCCATTAGACCAGGGTAGAAGCCTTCAAAAATAATAAAAAGTGAAAAAAAATTACAGTAGGATGAAACCCATTAGAAAAGGAAGGGAATATGATCAAAATGAAAGGAAAAATAAATTACGGTCGATTCGAGTTCGGGAAGGGGATGGGGGGGGGTGTTTAAGGGTAAAAAACGGTTTTTCTCTATTTCCGGCAAAACTAAAAGTCCTATCGAAAAAAGTAAAATGGCAAAGTTGTAGGTAATAAAAAGATCCAAAACTTTTGCATTCACACTTTTTTCACATAACCTCAAAATTTACGTGCAAAATTCAAAAAACCAAGTTTTTGGTTTTTTATTTTTATCTTTTACAAAAATTATTTTTTTATAACGAAATTTGGTGAAAACTTACTTTTTTATGTCCCAAATACGCTGTAATTTATTTGATTAAAAATATTTATTTTTTCACCTTATATTGAATTAATATCGAATAAGCAGCCTCATTTTCAATCGAAAATTCTGACGTCAAAATATCAGCTTTTTTCAAAAAGTTGGTATGTTTTCTGTTCGTTGAAATCTCTACTTTCCGATGGTGAAAAAAAATATATATGTTACAATAGTAAATCTTCTCAGAAAATCCAAAATTGTAGATGATCCAGAATCCAAATATTGTAGATGTCTTATTAAATATTAATTTTATTAACTTATTTGTTTGTTAACTAAAGTAGTATATTTTGATTTCCAATTTTTTTATCAATGTAGCATGTAATCTAACGTTTTTGGAGTAATTAAAGTGTAAATTTTAATAAATAGCTTAAAATTATTTATAATAATAAAAAAATCGAATTAGATTTTTTGCATTTTCTGAGAAGATTTACTATTGTAACATATATATTTTTTTTCACCATCGGAAAGTAGAGATTTCAACGAACAGAAAACATACCAACTTTTTGAAAAAAGCTGATATTTTGACGTCAGAATTTTCGATTGAAAATGAGGCTGCTTATTCGATATTAATTCAATATAAGGTGAAAAAATAAATATTTTTAATCAAATAAATTACAGCGTATTTGGGACATAAAAAAGTAAGTTTTCACCAAATTTCGTTATAAAAAAACAATTTTTGTAAAAGATAAAAATAAAAAACCAAAAACTTGGTTTTTTGAATTTTGCACATAAATTTTGAGGTTATGTGAAAAAAGTGTGAATGCAAAAGTTTTAGATCTTTTTATTACCTACAACTTTGCCATTTGACTTTTTTCGATAGGACTTTTAGTTTTGCCGGAAATAGAGAAAAACCGTTTTTTACCCTTAAACACCCCCCCCATCCCCTTCCCGAACTCGGATCGACCGTAATTTATTTTTCCTTTCATTTTGATCATATTCCCCTCCTTTTCTAATGGGTTTCATCCTACTATTATTTTTTTTGGTTTTAAAAATTATCGACCCTGGTCTACATACGCAAAAAACAAATGAAGCCAGCAGGTGCATTGAGAATTCTGAACAGCCATTGCTTTACCAGCTAAGCTGTAAGTATATAAGCTAACTATGTCATTCGCTAAACTTATGAATATTACTGCTACTTTCAATAATAATGAGTTTAGCTTGCAATGTCGTGCACCTGGTAGGTACAACAGATATTTAAAGTTGTATCCATAAATTCTCTCCCCCAAGCCGGCTGGTCCCCGTGGGGGAAAATGACCACAACCCTCCAGCAAGGTTAGAAAAAACAACTGGAATAACACCACAACAAACTCTCAAAATTGGAACATTCAACGTAAGATCACTAGCAACAACAAATAGATTTATAGAATTAACATATATGCTACAAAAAATTAAAATCGACATACTTGGTTTGGCAGAAGTGAGACGAAAGGGCTATGCAATTGAAGAACATGAGGATTATATATTCTGTTACAAAGGTGAAACACCCGGTATACATGGAGTTGGATTTCTGATAAAAAAAGAACATAAAAATAACATTGTCAGCTTTACAGCGTTTTCAGATCGGGTTGCACTACTAAAAATGGAATATAACAACCAACTGCTTGCAATAATACAAGTGTACGCGCCTACTGCAAACGCTACAGATGAAGAAATTAACTCTTTCTATGAAATTCTGCAGGTAGCTCAAAGCCAAGCAGGAGATAACGTATTCCTTATCGGTGATTTTAATGCAAAAGTTGGCCAACACACAACACAAGACAGTGAAAACTTTGTTCTGGGAAAATTTGGATACGGAAACAGAAATAAAAGAGGAGAGAAATTAATTCAACACGCCTTGGAATATAAACTGACAATCATGAACTCTGTTTTTAAAGCTCGAAAAAACCGCAAATGGACCTGGCTCTCCCCTTGTGGTAACTTTAAAAACGAAATTGACTTTATACTGTCAAGCCACCCCACCAGGATCAGGAACGTAGAAGTATTACATGGCTTTGGATTCAGATCTGACCATCGGTTGGTTAGAGCTACGTACATGTTAGACCAAAGAAAAAAGAGTAGAACATCATTCAAATCACAACCTAAGCCACTAAAGACGGATGAGGATAAATCAACATACTTAAAAAACCTAGAGATCAACATACATCAACTAGAAACAGAGCAAGAAGAAGACATTCAAACTTTTTACAACAAACTAGCCAACATCATCAACACCAGCCTTGTACGCAGATTAAAGGATAATGAAATGAAGACTACTAACAAAATACTTAGCGAGTCTACTAGAACTCTCCTCACAAGACGAACTGAACTTTTGAAAACGAAACAAAAGACTAAAGAAATGAAGCAAGAACTGAGCATATTATTTAAAACTACAAGTAAGGCAATAGATAAAGATTACAAAGACTATAGATACAAAATAATAGAAAATAATCTAAACACTTACAGAAGCACGAAAAAAGCGTATAAGAAATTGACCACACACAAAAATTGGATTCAAAACTTAAAATCAAAATCAGAAGATTCAAAAACCAGAAATGATATCATGAACTGCGCCACAGATTTTTATAAAGAATTATATGCAAAAACAATTTCTTACACCTCCACAACTGACATAGTAACAACAAACTCTAATAACATGAACGATCTGCCATTAATACATGAGAAGGAAGTTATCGACCACATCAGAAAACTGAAAGCAGATAAAACCCCTGGCCCTGACGGTATACAAAACGAAGCTCTGAAAGCCGGTGTTTTCCTACTAACTCACCCACTTACGTATTTATTCAACAAGGTTTTGAGCACAGGACAGATACCTGTACAATGGAAAAGATCCGACATCATTCTATTGTACAAGAAAGGAGACCCTCAAGACATCTCTAACTA
This sequence comes from Ochropleura plecta, assembly GCA_905475445.1. Classification (NCBI taxonomy): domain Eukaryota; kingdom Metazoa; phylum Arthropoda; class Insecta; order Lepidoptera; family Noctuidae; genus Ochropleura; species Ochropleura plecta. The sequence continues at coordinate 7,751,034 of FR997738.1, read as the reverse complement.
CCGCCCCATTAGTCTTCTTTCAAGTATCTATAAATTATTTACCACAATTCTACAAAGCCAGCTGAGCAAGTACATTGATACCTATCAACCAGTTGAACAAGCCGGCTTTCGCTCCGGATTTTCAACAATGGACCATATACAGGTACTGCAACAGGCAATGGAGAAATACAAGGAATTCAACAGACCACTATATATTGCTTTTATAGACTACGCCAAAGCGTTTGACACAATTTCCCATGACGCTATTTGGGAAGCGCTGAATAAATGCCACATTAACAAAAATTATATAAGGGTACTCAAAAACATCTATGAGGGTAGTGTAAGCCAAGTCAAACTAGAGACACGTGGACCTGTTATACCGATTTGTAGAGGAGTAAGACAAGGAGACCCTCTTTCTCCCAAGCTGTTCATAATGGTACTACAACACATTTTTGACAATCTCGACTGGCAGGCAGAAGGGATTCGAGTTAATCAAGATCGACTTACACACCTCAGATTCGCGGACGACATTGTCTTATTCGCTGAAACAAGTAAAAGATTAGAAAAAATGATAAGCACCTTAAATAAAGAAAGTGAAAAAGTGGGCCTCAAAATGAACGAGACTAAAACTAAAATAATGACAAACAGCTACATAAACGCTATAAACCTAAACGGGAAGCCGTTACAATACGTGAACAATTACATATACCTAGGAAAACAACTGTCATTCGAAGACAAAAGTGAAGAACTAGAGGTAGACCGGCGTATTAACATGAGCTGGAAAAAATTTTGGTCCCTGAAGGAAATTTTAAAAGGAAAATATCCTGTCCACCTAAAGAAAACAGTGTTGGATACCTGTATCTTACCCACTCTAACGTATGGATGCCAAACGTGGACATACAACACTAAAATAAAAACTAAACTTGTAGTGTGTCAAAAAGCTATGGAGAGAAGCATACTGAAATTAAGAAGGATACAAAAAGTGAAAAGCGACAAAATCAGACGAAAAACGCAAGTTATAGACGCCTTGCAATATGCCCTAAAACAGAAGTGGCAGTGGGCAGGACATATAGCGAGATACACAGACAAAAGATGGACTCTAGAGACGATTATATGGAAGGGACCAACAGGAAAAAGGAAAAGAGGGCGCCCTCGAAAGAGGTGGATAGAGGATATAGGAGAGGTAGCGGGAAGTGAATGGAGGGAGAAGGCTATGGATAGAGAGCTCTGGAAGACGCTGGAGGAGGCCTTTACCCGTGAAGGGGTTCCGATCAATGGTACTGAAGAAAGTAACGATAGCGAGTAGAAGAAAAAGAAAAACAAATTTATGTATAGATACTTAAACTTATATTCAAAAGTAATCATTGCACGTCGTCATATTTGTAATATCTATATATTAAAAAAAAAAACCTGTAAATAACAATTGTAGATTGGAAATAAACGGGCTTTATTATATTATTATTATTATTATCCATAAATTATGTTGTGAATTAATTAAATCAGCCAACGAAACGGTCTTTCCACAGGTTTGGTGTTCAAGACTCATCATCACGGTTACGGGAAAGTTGCGGATTGTTCGAAAATTGCCGGTTGTTCGAAATAGATACCGCGGCCCCGAAACATTAAGGGCAAAAGAAGGAACATGGGTGGGTTTTAGTCAGTAAAAGTCTGACACACCCCGCCGCTCCGCCCAGAGCGGGGGAAGTTATTTGATGATTTCCCACACCAAAAAAAGGGTCGTAACTTTTGGTACTAGTTCGTTAGTTCGGAATATAGACTACGAGCTACAGTACGCGATTATGGTCTGAAATCAATTATTTAAAATTTTGAGGCGTTTGTACGGTATGTTGCCTACAGTCTACATAACGTTTTCAAAAAAATCCTTGTAACAGTTTAATAATATTCTAAATCAATCGTAACCACCGAAACAAACACTCATTACGATCAAAGACGAAATAAATTACATTCCATATCGGAAAGTACAATAGGAAACAGCGGACATTGATAAAAAGCTAATAAAATTTAACGACGGTTGTGTTTCGGGTGACGTACCTATATATCGTATTGTTTGTGGACAGATTTGCATAATTCTATATTGTCTTTGAAGGGTACTTTGCCTAGACGAATGACAAGTACACGTCAACCAACGTATGTAAAATAACACCAAAAAAAATATATTGTTGAATTTATGACCAACCGCTGTGTGAAAATCAAAATCCTTACTAATATTATAAAAGCGAATGTGAGTTTGTTATTTTGTTACGTCTTCACGCCTATATAGCTAAATCGATTTTGATGAATTTTGGTACAGAAATAGTTGGGACCCTGGAGACGGACGTGAGCTAAAAAAAAGTGGGCAAAGGTCGAGAAAGGGGGAAGAAAAGGGAAAAGAAAGATTTTTTATTTCGATCATCACGCGGGTTAAAGTTCGCCAATCTCCAACCATGCACTGAACTGAACTGAAGCAGTCAATTATTCAAATCAACACAGAAAGATAAGATTTAACTGCATACCTTTATTCGATTACCGTGAAAGCCTTTTACAGCTGATTGGACCGTCGCTCGTTCAAGGCTATGCGTTGATTAACTATTTTTTAATTAATGTCTTAGCTCAATTGGTATTTGCAGTTTATAGCAAAAATATGAGATTCTGATTTTGTAAATCGTTATGTCTTTGGGCTGGGTATCGTTTGGGAAGCCGTGCATTAATTTTAAACCATTAAATTATTAAATATTTTAATCCAATACGTTTGGCATCTAACATTGTCCGCGCAGGGACACTGATCTGTAAGCTACAGGTTCTCACCTAGTTTAGAGGTCAGGGTTTCAATTTTTTTTTTTAAATTTGGTATGTCTCACTCTTCGATTAAAAATGTACTCACCCATAATTTTAACTTTACCTTGTATTTAGATGTAGGCTTTAGTTAAATGAAGATTATTATATTACATTTTTATATTATGCTTTGCTATGTTAAATGTTAACAGGCCCTTTTGAAAAAGAGCAAATCAGAAAGCTATTTGATGTAACTACGATCTATGCAAATAAATTTTACTTTACGCTTTTCTTTTTTTTGCGAATGGTAATTCATAAAATAGCTTCCCCTGCTTAGGGCGAAGAGGAGTGAGTTCAATCAGACTTTTACTGACTATAACCCACTTATGTTCCTTCGTTTGCCCTTTATGTTCCAGGGCAATAGTATCTCTTTCAAACAACCCTCAACCCCGGCAGCCGGTGGCTCTGGCAGGCCCCCCTCTGCTTTGCTGACATCTCTATGAAACGCGCGAGGAACACGAACACGCCATCGACACGGCCTATGCATGCACAACGCGTGCACCATGAACTCTTCTTTTCTACTACAATGTAATTAATATTGGGTACGGAAACGCAACTTCCTCTGTTCCGTCGTCCGAAAATCCGCTATTTTTGCCGCACGAGTGCCTAAAACACCAATATATCACTCCGATCTTATCAAAGCAAGTTTGTCTGTCGTGTCCGTTCAGTATTGAATGTAAATTAGGGCTCCTTGCGATGACATCCGTGAGGGGAATCCTGATGACGTTGTCTAATGAGACATGCAGACGTTTCGCCAAGAGAAATCTTGGTTTGTGAGACATTGTGGGATGGTTTTCTTGTTGGTTTTAACACGCCCTTAATGGCTTCATCTGCAACTAAGTAGGTATGTGAGAAAATCTCAAATCAAAACTTTATGGGCTGATATAAAATTCTTTATACAAAAATAAAACTACTTCCAAAAAATAAAACAACCTTTTTTTAAATTACGACACCGTATGACTTAAAATAGAACCTCCTTTTTTTTTAAGTCGGCTAAAAAGGTAAAAGTTCAATTTCCAATTCTCAATTGAGGTGAAATTTTGTGAAATACATATTCAATTTGGAAGACACTGCATTTCTATTTAGATCATGACTTTTTAATCTTACAATTTAAAAAAAAAATGAGGTACAAAAAGTACTGAAACAAAACACATTCATAGCCAATCGAATTGACGTTTTTTTTTAATAATTTATTTTATGTCTATGGATACAAAGTCCTATTGACGTTTAATATAAAAAAGGGTTACCAGGATAATAAAAATCTAAAGGTAACCTTTTTTTTGCGGATGGGAAATCATAAAACAACTTCTTCCGCTCTGGCCGGAGAGAGTAGGAGTTTCAGAATTTTACTGACTGAAACCCATCTATGTTTTTTCTTTTGCCCTTTATGTTCTCTTTCGAACACTCCACAACCGCGCCAGGCGGTGACCCTGGCAGTCTCATTTTCTTTGTGTTTCGTGAAACATGAACGCGTTGACGACACGGCCTGTCACACTAGACCGACGGACGGTGATCTACCCATTGCTTACCGTCCACAAACCCGCATCTACAGTAGCCGAGAGTCGTCTCCCGGCGATCTATAAGTACCCTTACTCAAGCTTGTATTTCGTTTTTATACTTTAATTTTTATTACAGAACATGCTTGCTTATAAGTCTTTAAACTGACATGGTTACTAACATTATAATTAACATTTGAAACGGGATATTTACCATGTTTGTTATTTGTTTCGAGTGACCGATATTTCGGCAATGTTGCAAACGCCATTGTTCATTCGTGATCATGGCGTTTGCAACATTATAATGCTTGCTTACATTTGGTCCGGTTGGAATAAAAGAAAAGCTATTTTATTCAGTGAGTTATAAATGTTTTATAGACTTTAGTTTTATCACCATATGTTTGAATTTTACTTGCACGTGTTATGTCGATTGCAACAACGTACTCACACATTTCGCGCTAAAATGAATCACTACGTTTCTAGATATGTTAACTTCCGAGTCAAGAGGTTATCAATTTAAACTTTGGAATGGACTTAAGACGTAAAATCTTAAAAGTAGGTCATTTCTGTTTGGCGATCCGTACCTCAAAAATAAAAAAAACAGGAACCCTTTTTTGGGGGTGGGATGTCATCAAATAACTCCACCCACTCTGGGCGCAGCGGGGGGGAGTGTTAGACTTGTACTGACTAAAACCCACCCATGTTCCTTCCATTGCCCTTTATGTTCCGGGGCCGCGGTATCTCTTTCGAACAACCCGCAACCCCGGAACAACCCGCAACTCTGGTAAACGGAACCCTTATTAGATCACTTTGATGTCCGTCTGTCTGTCTGTCAAGACCTTTATCTTGGGAACGAGTAATGGTTTCGAGTTGAAATTGAAACCATATACTCAAGTCTGTGGTCCCTTTTGGGGTAAGTCTAGGCAGTGATTGATGTCGCAAGTTTGTACGGAACCATCGGTGTGCGAGTCCGACTCGCACTTGCCTGGTTTTTTTTATATTTTTATTGCTATTACAAGTAACATAAGTCTTTTATTCGAATATATTATATGCTTTTGTCGTTACAGATAGTCAGCGACCCGAAAGTCTGGCACTCAGTCTTACCAAGGCGATATGTTAGTATTAAGGCGATATATTAAGGCGATATGTTAGGATTTATATGTTAGTAGTACTAACTGGGTTCTGGAGGTCAGATAGGCAGTCGCTCCATGTAAAATACTGGTATTCAGCTGCATCTGATAAGATTGGAAGCCGACTTGAACTTTACTTTAAGGCTAGGTAGGTAGTAAGGTTCATATGGATGCCTGCCGGGGTTGCGGGTTGTCCGAAAGAGATACCGCGGCTCCGTAACGTAAAGGGCAATAGAAGGAACATGGGTGGGTTTCAGTCAGTAAAAGTCTGACACTCCCCCCCGCTCCGCCCAGAGCGGGGGAAGTTTTTTGATGATTTTCCACCCCAAAAAATGCATCTTTTACTACCCTACACTAACTACCCACCTTGCCTACCTACCTACGTTACCCTACCTAAATACCTTACTTACCTACCTACCCTATTCCGACCAACTACCTATTTACCTAACCTATCTAATGAACAAACCGAACGTGTGTCGTCAATGATTTAATAGTTATCCTGCTGGCACGGACACAAATCAAAAACCATGAAAATCGGTCTAACCGTTCTCGAGTTATAAGTGAACGAACAAGCCCGACTTAGTTTTATACTTATACATACATGTTTTCATAAGTACATAACACTGTATCAGGTGCATATATTTCAGTGGTTAAGTTGGACGCGTGTTATGGTCTTATATTGTAAACAGAAGGTATTTGTTCTAGATAATATTTTCAACAAACCTACTCATAACTCACAATACGACCGAGTCCTTGTATTCACACTATGGTGTAACCATCTTCTTCGAAGAGCTCTTGGTTAAATAATAGCAGCCGTTCGGGTCGATCTTTAGGTTAAGCCGCGCTTGGCTAGGTTGGTCTATGGATGGGTGACCACCCGCTACATACCGAGATCCCTCCATACCTCGGAAAGCACGTTAAGCTGTTGGTCCCGGTTGTCATTTGTAGATCTTTGACAGTCGTTACAAGTAGTCAGTGTGCCGAAAGTCTGACAACCAGTCTTACCAAGGGGTATCGTATTCCCTAGTATTGACTGGGTAGTGGAGAGTCAGATAGGCAGTCGCTCCATGTAAAATACTGGTATTCAGCTGCATTTGGTAAGACTGAAAGCCGACCCCAACACAGTTGGGAAAAGGGAAAAGGCTAGGCAGATGATGACGTAACCTTCTACATAACGTTACTCCTGTAATCCACGAAGGGTAAGGCAGTGATGTACCTAATTGTATACCCACATTTCGCCAGTTATGTATAAGTTCCACGTAATAGGGGTGAACCTATTGCCAACAACCGGGCACAAATCCAGACTCCATAACTCATCATTTTCCTGCCCTTGACCCATTCTATTTGGGGGCGGCGCAACACGTTCTCTTCTTTCATTCTCCCCTATCAGACGTCACGGCATCATTTACTCCTTTTTCCTGCATATCATTTCTTACACAATCCATCCAGCTTTTCATTGGCCTTCCTTTCGTTCTCCGTCCATCAACATTCAGATCCATCACTCTTTTAGTCACATGTGCTTCGTACCTCCTTCATAATCATTTTTTTAATGGCATCTCGCAACTTATGAGTTGGTTAGCTGCTTAACCTTCTAAACGTCAAAGCATAAACGCAGGCACGTGCTGTCTCACGGCTGCGCCAAATAGGCCCAGTTCACCTTTTCACTGCCCAGTCCAAATTATACAATGTATTTTGGACTCATACGTTCTGGGCAGTGAAAGTGTTCAGCAAACTAGTGGCAACTAGTGTCCGACGCTGTTTTTCAACTGATAGATTCCATAACTTGTCTGAAGTCCTGAACTAACAGTTATTTTCACGTAGGATAGATGGTATTTCTATAACGTTACGATGTAAATTATACAGTCAGTGTACATACATATAAAGTGCAGAGAGTGGGAATAAGTTGAGATATTGGATTTAAAACAATTGAGACCGTCAATGAACGGAGTCAATGATTGTCTGTGATATGAAGATTTTACATGTATTTAAGTTCAGGGTTCAATCAATCTCACAGTGCCCACACAGTTCACAGTTTTTTTTACGCATGGGAAGTCTTCCAATAGCTTTCCTAGCTCTGGGCGGAGCGAGGGGGACTGTCAGACTTTTACTGACTAAAACCCACCGATGTTCCTTCTTTTGCCCTTTACATTCCGGAGCCGCGGCATTTCTTTCGAAAAACCCACAGCCCCGGCAAGATCTCACAGTACCTACGCAGTCATTTATAGATAAAATCTTCATTTACGTCTAGAAAATTTAATGGAACTGTTTAGTTAAATTATTAGGTAGAATTTAATTGTAATTTTTGTTAAGTTCGTTTTGTATTCGAGTTTTTTAAATTAGATTTGGCACGTTTCGCTTAGGTTGTTGCCTAGTTTCCAGAAACCAAGTCATTTAATAACCAACACAAACAACAAAAATAGATGGAAATAGTATTTATAGTAGAAGTTCTAAGTGAGCCACTAAAGGCGCCATTTTAGACACCCTGCTGACATGAAAACTAACTCCAAGATCGCAACAAGATCGCAATTTCTCACCAATAATATCGATGTCTCAATAAACAGTAGCAATTATTTTACAGATGAGTTGGTACCAATCAAGATGGCCGGTTCGATCGAGTCCTAGCAAGGTCAGTCAGATTTGTGGCTAGTTTCTACCGCTAACATTATCTCATGTTATTGACTCTGACTGTCTGACTGTAAGTGTAAGTACACATTTCTTTTAGGGGTAGACTTTACTTTAATTATATATTAAATTAATAGTAAAAACAAAAAAATAATAATAACCAAATTTGTAGTTTTTTACACACACTGACGACTATTTTGCAATGATGCGTAAGAAGATAAGCAGTTTATCAAAACTAAAACATGTAAAAGGAAAATCATTATTAATTTCAAAAAGATTTTTCCTAGTAACGATGTTAGAAGTTACACGTACGTGTACGTTGTCCTTCTGCTAAATAAAACATAATATTCGCATGTTGAATTGTAAAAGGAAATTAAAGAAAATGAGGTTAATGATGATAATCAAAAAATAACGCGTTTCGCACATGTTTTCCTAAACTAACAAATATATAAAGCTGGTTGCTTTACTTTAATTTTCACAAGGACAAACGTTATTATGGAGCAAGGTAAACTATAACATACAGTTATTACCCCCGACTTCGCACGCAATAGGTTCGTGATTTGCCTTACCTTATCGCCGTTCTATATTCTTATGTATAGTCATGAAAGATGTGATGAGGAGGAGCTCGTGGCTAAATAATAGCAGCCGCTCGGGTCGATCTTTAGGTTAAGCCGCGCTTGCCTAGGTTGGTCTGTGGATGGGTGACCACCCGTTACATACCGAGTTTCCTCCGTGCCTCGGAAAGCACGTTAAGCCGTTGGTCCCGGCTGTCATTTGTAGATCTTTGACAGTCGTTACAGGTAGTCAGTGTTCCGAAAGTCTGACAACCAGTCTTACCAAGGGGTATCGTATTGCCCAGTATTAACTGGGTTGTGGAGGTCAGATAGGCAGTCGCTCCATGTAAATTACTGATATTCAGCTGCATCCGGTTAGACTGGAAGCCGACCCCAACATAGTTGGGAAAAGGCTAGGCAGATGATGAGTCATGAAAGATGTCAGTTGTCAAATAGTTGGGGAATCCTACTATATACTACTTTGTGAGGATGTATGTAAGTATGTTTGTTGCTCTTTCTAATCTTTTGAATTTTGGCACAGAGATAGTTGGGACCCTGGAGTTGGACATAGGCTAAAAAAAGTGAGAAAAGGGGGAGAAAGAGGAAGAAAAAGGGGAGAGAAAGATATTTTTTTTCGATCTTCACTTGGGTCATGGGTGCCACGCGGACGAAGTCGCGGGCGGAAGATAGTTTAATATTTTAAACGAGAAAGTTTGTATCGATGTTTGTTACTCTTTCACGTAAAAACTACTGAATGGACTTTGATGAAACTTCACAATAATATAGCTTACATATCAAAATAACCCATAGGCTACAATTCATAAAAAAGTATTGTATATTCTATCACCACGCGAGTTAAACCGCGAAGCGCTGCTATTTCTAAATTATATAGTCATGAAAGTTGTCAGTTGTCAAAGAGTTGGGGAATATGGACATAATGAATATTGCTCACCTCCGTAAAGTTATTAGCGTTATAATCTCCTTCTCAAATTTTACTACGTTCGAATCAGCCGTTTAGTTGTGTAAAGGTAACATACATGCAGACACACAAACAGAGTTATATTAAGTAAGGAACAACAAAAAAAGAATTACATACTTGGTTCAGGTAAACAACAAAGACCACACTACTTCCCCAAGGACAGACCATAAAGTTATAGAGCAAGGTTAACTACAGTAAAAGAGGATTTTAATAGTTCTTTATTTATAAGACTAGCTTTTGCCCGCGGCTCCGCTCGCGTTAAATTCGGGGTAACACAGTTCCCCTTGCGCCTTATTGATTTGTAATAGCAACGCTAAGTTTTCCCTTTTCTTCCCTATTTCTCCCGCAGATGCCATTTAAAAAAAAATAGCCTACGTCCGTCTCCTGGTTCCCAACTATCTCTGTACCAAAATTCATCAAAATCGGTTTAGCCAGTAAAGCGTGAAGAGGTAACAAACTCACTTTCGCTTCTATAATATTAGTAAGGATTTTTACCTTCCCAAATCTTGTTAGTTAAAGTATTATAGCATTGTTTGGGCGCTAGCGTATTATTTTGTGACGTATACATACATATATGGTACCTGATCAGAACGTAATGAAATTTGGCAAGGACCTAAGTTTTTTTTTGTCTATGCACTAGAGCACCTCTAGCAGCACTAAAACATATTTTCCGTAAATTTATATATATACTAGCTGTGCCCAGCAGTTTCACCCGCTGCTCACTTAGGGGTATGAAAAATAGATGTTGGCCGATTCTCAGACCTACCCGATATGTACACAAAATTTCGTTTAAATCGGTCCAGCCGTTTCGGAGGAGTATGGGAACGATAACTGTGACACGAGAATTTTATATATTAGATTTTTAACTTCTATTTATCATCAAATTGGATTGGAAATAATCAAATAATCTAGGTTGTTCGAATGAGATATCACGGCCGCGGAACACGAAGGGCCCAAGAAGGAACATGGTTAGGTTTTAGTCAGTAAAAGTCTGACACTCCCTCCCGTTCCTTTAGAATAGCGTTCTAAAAGATCATGGTTATCTATGCTCTGTGAAGACGTAAGAAACAAACAAACTCACTTCCGCTTTTATAATGTTAGTATGGATATAAGGATATAATAATCTCAAGTCGAGACCCCCAAGTGTTCCCGAGATAAACGGTCTTGACAGACAGACAGACAACAAAGTGATCCTATAAGGATTTCACTTTTTCCTTTTGAGATACCGAACCCTAAATAGCAGCGTAGGTACAGACGCCTGCACATCAAGCTACTACAATCTGTCAGATTTCTTTGATAGATTTTCGAATTTATTTCTAAAGTATTAGATTCAAGGTTCATTGGGAAAAATTATCAGTTTCGGGTAGCTTGACCTGCAGGTTTCTGTACATTACTATTCACCATGTATTATAATTTTAATTGGTTATTTGATTACCACCTCCTGAATTTTACAAACACCTTGTATATCAATAGCTCTCTACAACTCCTCTTCAATTGTTTGTTGGCCGTCCGTTGGTCATCGTATGAATTGGTCGCCAACATTTGCGATACTTAGATACCAATTGACCAGGCTCACATGAACTTGCATAACCTCGTGGATGTCACCGCGCCTGCGTGTGGGACAGTCTAAACCAGTTCCAATGCTTTCGAGAACGGGAGTGACTCATGCGCAGGTTTTGCAACACTTCGTGTGGAGTACCCACGTTGTGATGTGGGATGTAATTATTGTTTTGAATATGTAAGTGTTGCATTAGTACGCGGAGAGAACAAAGGGTCTGATGTGGCAATCGTTTTCAATCAATCATTGAGCTGTGGGTGTGTTGTGCAATGGATTCGAAACAAAAGTTATTGCGCTTTTAGTGACTCTTTGATAACAAACTAGCTTCCGCTCGCGACGGAGCTCCGCTCGTCCGCGTGGCATAGTTACTTTGGGCTAACGCTAACTTTAACCTGCGTGATGTTCGAAAAATATATATTTTTCCCTCCCCTTTTCTTCCCTCTTTCTCCCCTTTATTTCACTTAAAAAAATAGCCTATGTCCGTCTCCAGGGTCCCAACTATCTCTGTACCAAAATTCATCAAAATTGGTTTTGCCATTTAGGCGTGAAGACGTAACAAACAAAAGAGGGAAAACTTAGCATTGCTCTTACAATCAAAAATTATTCTCCCGAAAGAGGGAAGAAAAGGGAAAACTTAGCATTGCTCTTAAAATCAACAAGGCGCAAGGGCAAAAACTACAGGTAGCAGGTACCTGCAAATCAGGAAAGAGGATCTGCGTTACCCCGAATTAAACGCGAGTGAAGCCGCGGCCAAAAGCTAGTTTAGTCTATATATTTTCCAATTCCTTCCACGAATCTTTTCTCAAGTTCAAAAAGTTGATGATGATAAATATGTCAGCAAGGTTAGTGATTTGTTTTTTTAACAACATTGAGTAATTAAATTAGAAGCGACTTACGTGCATCATCATCTTATCACTCATTACTCAGTAATTATCGCAAATTAAACTGAAAAGTCAAATGTCAGACGTCAACGTCACTCTTTCACGATTACGTCACATTTGATGTCTCTTGCGTCATAATAATTTAATTACCATTACTGTGATTATGTTGGCTTATGGTCAGGGTCCATCGGACTATTCAGTTGTAAAGATTATCAAGGATATGTCTTGTGTAGTAAAGCGTGCAATATACGTTTTGACGTTTTTAAGGCCACTACCACTAGCTTTTGCCCGCAGCTTCGCTCGCGTTAAATTCGAGGTAACACAGTTTCCATTTCCTGATTTGCAGGTACCTGCTACCTGTAGTTTTTGCCCTTGCCCCTTATTTATTGTAATAGCAAAGCTAAGTTTTCCCTTTTCTTCCCTCTTTCTCCTTTATTACTCAATTAAGTCCTTCTCCAGGGTCCCTAATTATAATCTACCTCTATGCCAAATTTTATCAAGACCCGTTCAGCCGTTTTGACGTGAAATGGTAACATCCATCCATCCTCACAAACATTCGCATTTATAATATTAGTAGGAAGTAGGATACCTGGCCCCCGCGGCTTTGCTAGCGTGATATCCAAAAAAAAAATATTCTATGTGTTATTCCGGACTATAATCTACCTCTGTACCAAATTTCATCGAGATCCGTTCAGCCGTTTTAACGTGAAAGGGTAACAAACATCCATACATCCATCCATCCAACCTCACAAACATTCGCATTTATAATATTAGATCTGTTCAGCCGTTTTGACGTGAAATAGCAACAAACATCCACACATTCATACATCCGCAAAAAAATCGCATTTATAATATTAGTAGGATTATCATTCTGTTAAAGCGGCTTTTTTAGACCCCTGTTTGGGATTCCAGCTTAATGTTATGGTAACATTTTAGAACTACTGTATTCTTTCTTTTTTCTTCCTAAATGCTACCTCGCAGTTCAACCTAGGAGGTGGTCGTCTGCTTAACCGGGCGATTCCTTAAAAATTAAGACCTCCAGGCCGGGCAAAAAAACTTACAAACTAAGCGACTACACGCTAAGTGCGTCGCTGAGGCAGGACAGCAAAGGGACAGGCTGGATCTGAGTGATATTATTTGGGGACTGATGTGAATTTACTGGCTCAGCAGCGCGGGTTGGCTCTAGCAAGGGATGGGTGGGAAACTACTGTACCGTTACTTTTATGTAATAATAATAATGTTTATTCAGTAACTTAAATAACTAATGCTAGTTACATTGAGGATCATCCTTTTGAGCAATTAAAATGCTTGTGTTAGAATGCTCCGCCCTTCTTATGTTACATAATCTTAGTGGTTATTTAAGATAACAGTATGATCAGGAAATCAAAAAAACAAAAAATGAAAACTTTTACAACCTAATATACAAGATTTAAAGCAATAAAACAACAATAGTTCATTTAATAGGCTCAAGTTATTACATAACTACACGTGCATGTCCCACGTGTGGTCGTAGTAAAAAGAGAAAGTTTGTGTGTGTGGTCTTATCCCAAAAACATAAGACCCAATTTTAGTGGTACTCTCGTCATTGAACAGCTCATACAACTGTAGAGATGTATAATATTACCAATTAATGGAAGTATCGAGCTACAGCTACAATAACTCAGTGTTATCAATGAATCTTGCGTAATATTGGGTCAGTAATTGAAATGATGTCATTTAAAGGTACGCGTGCGCGTATGTGTTTATTATATTACACCCTGTATAGCGTACCTAATAATCTCTAATTTTTCAACCTAGTGCATAAAACCACCACCACCCACTAATGATTTTTTATGTTTTTTAGTTTATAAGTTTTTGTATTTTTATTTTTTAAATTAGTTTTAATTGTGAACCAATGTAACAAACAAGCCCTAATCCCGCCGACAAACTGTTACGCAGTTTGGCGGGTTTACTAAATGTGCAACAATGTTGGTCCAAAATAAATGATTTATTTATTTTTTATTTAAAAAATAGTAAATGTTGACAATAGCAACAATGAATGTCTGATTATTTAGGGTTCCGTATCTCGAAAAAACAGTGCAAAGTGAAACAGTACAAAAGACAGAGCACAAAGTGATCCAATAAGGGCCTTATTGGATCACTTTGTGCTCTGTCTGTTTGTCTGTCTGTCTGTCAAGACTCTTTATCTCGGGAAAGCGTGGAGGTATGGGGTTGAAATTAAAACTAAATACTCAACTCTGTGGTCCTTTTGTTCTGTGAAAAAATCTACCTTCTAAATCTACGCAATCAAAAGATATGTCTGTGTATGTCACAATTTTTTTTAATGTACGAAACCCTCGTTCCGCTAATCTGACTCGGTTTTTGTAGTCTTTCAACAGGATGTTTCCTCTTTCTCACTCGGAAAAGTAGCACATTTCAGTCCATTAGGTTGACACTGATATTGTTTAAAACAAACAAAGCCGAGTAAGAGCCAATTAGCGACAAGCGGCTTACGTTTGTAAACAACAGCAAGACAATAACGTGCACGTGGCTTAATGCTGGTAAGCAACACGGTGTTACCTACTGTATTGCAACAAATCGTGGAACGTTTTTATCGTAACCGAATATCAACAACAACTCATAATGGTACTGCCAAGACATAGACTCGCCTAGTTTGGAGACAGTGAAAAAAGAAAAGGGCTGGCTTTTTCGAGAAATTACCAATCAATTATTTTTTAGTTTGTGGTTTTTTAAGTGGCCCATTTTCATTTTGATAATGCACCAGCACAAAATCATATTACAATCGCATCAGATGTGACAATGCATTTCCAGCGAATGCTACCTACATAACGCCAACATAACGAACTATAAGTATGTATGTACAGTCAGCAAAAGAGATGGGTAAAGCCTCATCAGATATAGTTGTTTCTTTCTTAGAAAGCAATGGACGTCTTCAACTTAAAGGACATTGCTCTACACCCATACATTGTTGGCCCTGAAGCCAAGAGCATCGGAAAATGATGTATTGTATTCTCTATCATTAGTAAACTCCTTTATGATCTTATTTTTATAGCGGACTAGCTGGACAATAGATTTATTTAAACATATGTATTAGATTTTGGGGTTTTAATCGAACCATCACAACGAATATTAGGCATGATTTTTCATAGATCCCGAGTGATTTTTAAGAAACTACAAATGATATAATTTATCTATTTTCAATACCTAGACAACTAGTAGGTACCTTATGCATTTGTTTTCTAACGCCTAAGTGGAAGTAAGTGCAACATTAAAATGCATAGAAACATTGCAAATAGTGGATGATATTCGTCGCTTAAAATACTAAAAAATGTACATTTTGGCATACAGCTAGTCCGTTTTACAGAAGTATTTGCAACTTACATAATAAAAAAAAGACAATTAATTATCGTGTATTCCGATACTCTTTATTGCACAGGGCCCCATTTTGGACATTATCCTTGTGTGTTTAACGAACGTAGTTACTTTTCTCTTTTATTGAGTGTACATTCATAATGATGGAATTTCATGGAATGTGTTGAGTAAGGACAATGTTTGCTGTTATTGCCGAACCTATGGCAATACAGCTGATCATTTATTGTGTACTTTGAACATGTGGGCGAAACATTTTATTATGTAATGGTCGAGTACCTAAACACAGATATTGCATTATTTGCGCTGTGAGTGTGTATTTACTAGCGGTGGTGACCAACAAATAGCTAGTTTATATTTTGTGTGAAAAAAGTGAGAAAGGTAACATGTTGGCATTTGCATTGCATGTCACACAAATTCTTTTCGGGTTTTCATTCATTTTCCATTGCTAATAAGAGAAATTAGCATATCGGTAATTTACGTTAAAAGAAAACATATGTATTAAAGAAGATGACTCATAAATATTACCATAGCAATATAGATACAATTTATTTTTCTTTCGGTAAGAAAAGAATTTTGAAAATCGGCTCACAATCGACGGAGAAATTCCGCAACAAACAAAAAAATACGTACTGTCGAATTGAATGAATCTCCTCCTTTTTTTGAAGTCGGTTAAAAATAATTTATTTATTTAAACAACAAGTAGGTACAATAGTGGTACATAGGCGGACTTAATGCCATAAGGCATTCTCTACCAGTCAACCTTTGGGTAAAATACGACAACATTGTGATAGGGTACAATACATAAAATTTCTAAAACTATTTTTGCGAAAACATATATTTTTATACGGATACTAATACACATAGGTATACATAAAAATAAATAAAAACGAGAACTTTAACAGTAATTACAATGACTTTTAATTGGCAGACGGACATAAATAGTGGTTACGAACTTTTCTTTTAGAAGTTAATTTACTTTCAGCTTTTTTAATGTCAAAGGGTAGCGCGTTCCAGAGCTAATAATAATATAAACTAAACATAAAATAATGAACCAAATAAGTTATAAAACTCACCCATGGTGGCCATAAGGAACTGGTTGACAACTCCGCCATGTTTGAGGCGCGCGACCCACCGCACCGGAAGTACCCCGAGCATGTTGCGCGCGCGCTGCTGCGCTACTTCCGGTATCGTGTGTGTGCGCGCCGCTTATGCGCGCATGGTCCGAGGAACGGATTCTGTGGGACAAAATAATAATATGTTAGAAATATTCGAAAGTCTCTGCTCAGTTTCCTGTTGAACATACTACGACACATCAACCTATATAAACCCCAGTTAAAGGACAGTTTATGGAAACAGCAATAATCCTACTTATCCTACTAATATTATAAAATTTGATAGTTTGTGACGACGGATGGATGTATGGATGTTTGTTACTGTTTTACGTCAAAACGGCTAAACGGATCTTGATGAACAGAGGTAGATTATAGTCTGAATTAACACATAGGATAATTTTTTACACATTTTTTTCGATATCACGCGATCGTTGCCGCGGGCGCCAGCTAGTAGCAATATATAATTTCAAAAAGAAACTGGCTAACTCTTTTAACCTGATAGATAGATGTGTTGTTGGGGAGTTAGTTCTTCCACTTCTTCTTCCCAGCTCAAATTCTAGGAATGGAAGGGCGGCATTTTGGGAGAATGTCTCTTGTAATGTTGATGTCCAAGAAGTGCTGATTGAATATCAACCTAATTTGAATAAATGACTTTTTATTTTTTACGAGTCGTAGTTGAGAGATCAGCATAAAATTTAGGTTTTGTATAGCGTAAAAATGAATGTTAAAAAGTAATCCTTACTTTGAGTAAACATTCACCCAACACAGATAGAGTAAAAATTACAAATTATCCATTGCCTTTTATCGACTTTTTTTATGAAGGTATGGAAAATCATCAAGCTGATAAATGTAACATGCTCTTTCGATTTTTTTTTGAAGTCGGTTTTTTTTTGCACAAAAGCTTTATTTTCTCGCTTTTTCCAAGAAGTTTATTCAGTCCAGTCTGAAGATCAAACACTCGGAGTCATCTTGTTATAATGGAAACGGTAACCATATTGAAAACGGTGACAAACGGCCAAATCTTTTGACCACGTAGACTAGGGTTGATATTTCTTTACAGCTTCTAGGGACCATCAGAGTGTATGGTTTAGTATATCGTTTTAATTTCAACTCAATACTTCCACGTGTTCCGGAGATAAAGGGTCTTGATAGACAGACTTACGAGCCACAAAAGTCATCCGACAATAGCCCAGATTCCAAAAAAAAAACTCCGACTTTTAGATTATTCATAAATAAGGGCCTCATATTTTGTTATTTGTAAATTAGACCAAAAATTACAAAGATATAGCCCATTAAAGTTACGTCACGCGTTGCTGCATTTTTTCGCAACAAGTGACGTCACATACGAATATAATACAAATAGAAAGTAATTATGTTGACCCTGGAAACTACCCTATTGTGTCCCTTTTGAGGCACCGGACTCTAAACATACGAACAATTAAAACAAAAGACAACTAGATGACTAAATTGATAATATTCCACTTCCGTTGACCATAATGGCTTGCCAAAATTAAATGAACAAGCGGTCAGCAGCTCTGTTCATAATTAGACCGTTAGAACAATGTGCTCATTGTTTTGTGGTACTTATTAACTGGTTCATACGTACCTCGTCTGTTGCATTTGTTAATTGGAACGAAGTTCCTTATCGCGCTTTAAGAAAGGGGTTAGACGAAAGAATTAGGACCAAAAGAAAGTTATAACGACACTTTTTGCTAAAGTTGTAAGCCTTGCAGCGTGCGCGTGTTTCTCTGTCTGTCTCTCTTTTTCTCTCTCTCATAGAAAGCAAGCCAGTTATTTTCATTTCGTCTTTATATTTCGCATTGAACAGCGTGGTGTCGCGACGATTATTTTTGTTGAGTGTTTACAGGTTTTTTGTACATAATAAATAATAACTTCGTTCCATCCGGGTGTCCCTTGACACCTCTCAAGTTATATGTTTTACATGTTTTTAGATATGGTGGTTTCAGAAGTTTAGGTGAAGCCGCGTTTGCCTACGTTGTACTGTGGATGGGTGGCCAATAGCTACATTCCGAGTTTCCTCCGTGCCTTGGAAAGTACGTAAAGTTGTTGGTCCCCGCTGCCATTTGTAGATCTTTGACAGTCGTTACAAGCAGTCAGTGACCCGAAATGCTAAAAACCAGTCTTACCAAGAGGTATCGTATTACCCAGTACTAACTGGAATGTGGAGGTCAGACAGGCAGTCGCTCCATGTAAAATAGTTGGAAAAAGCCTAGGCAGATGATGATGACGGGCATTTGGAAATTAAGCGCCGTAAATGTCATGTTCTGTCAATTTCTTAAAATTATCCCTGTATACAGACAGTTTTCTCAAAATAAATAGATGAAACTAATCGTGTAACAGGAACTATTTTCTTCTTTAATTCGGAAAAATTAGGCTCTAATATCGATTTTATGCTTGAATGTGCGCCGTATCGACGACGCTTTCGTATCGACGACGCTTTCGTATTCCACGCGCGCCTCAAAGAGATGTCAGCAAAGCAGAGGGGCCTGCCAGGGCCACCGCCTGCCGTGCCGGGGTTGTGGATTGTTCGAAAAAGATACCGTGGCCCCGGAACATAAAGGGCAAAACAAGGAACATGGCTGGGTTTTAGTTTGTTAAATTCTGACAGTTAAATGACGATTTCCTAAACGCAAAACACAACGCAACGCAAACAAAACGTGAATGTGAATCACATGTACATGTATCATGCAGGTATCTATTTCAATCATATAATGATCACTAAAGTTAAGAAAAACGGTGTGTGACTTTCATAGACCAGATAAGGACCTCGTATTGCGTATCATAAGAGTAAAGAGCTCTTTGTGCTCACGTCTAGAAATGTCTATGGTTAACAAAGTCTATCAACGCAACTATCGTTATCTTGTCAACTAAGCGAGCAACAAAGTCGTGTTTACATACCGTAGCTGGTAAAGGAAGTGGACAGTAATGCGTTATATTATATACAGGGGTATATCCTTACTAATATTAGATATAAAAGCGAAAGCGAGTTTGTGTGTTTCGTCTTCACTCCTAAATGGCTAAATCGATTTTCATGAATTTTGGTACAGATATAGTTGAAACCCTGGGCTGGATAGGCTATTTTTTATTTAAAAGTGAGAAAAGGGGAGAAAGAGGGAAGATAAGGGGAGAGAAAGATTTTTTTTTCGATCATCACGCGGGCTAAAGTTAGCGTTAGCCCAAAGTAACTATGCCACGCGGACGAAGTCGCGGGCGTAAGCTAGTACTACATAAATCCTTACTAAGCCAATTTGATCAAGGTCTTACACACGTCAGCACACCGTTCACTTGACGTTGACATATTATATTTTATGAAACGATTGAGTTAATAATGAAGCATTATGAATTAAAAAAAAATAATGGATGATCACATAAGATATCGGGAAGTTAATGATAATAGTAATAATTATAAATTTATATTTAGATACTTAAAAGAAAATATTTTATTTGGCACAAGCCACAAGTGCACACAATAACAAACAAACAGAAGTAAACAAAATGAAAAATAATATAAAATAAAAATAACTGAAAACTAAATAAAAAAAAAAGAATAATATAAAATAAAAATAACTGAAAACTAAATAAAAAAAAAATAAAAAAAAAAGCTGCGCCAAATAGGCTCAGCTACCCTACCATGACGTCTTAAAGCAGAACTTATTCTGCTGAGGGAAAGAGACAGCTATACAGGGTGTCTAGCACCATCTCTATCCCTCAGTGGAAAAAGTTCTGCTTTAAGACGTCATGGTAGGCATACAGTTCAGCAAATTGCCGGGCAACTAGTAAGTAGTAGCCGACGCTGGTTTTCAACTAGACCTTATCTAAAAGCCCTTTCAAACCGATTTTGTCTCTAAGCTGTTTGTGTACCAGGGCATCATAAACAAAAGAAGATTATTATTTTGCTGGAGTTATAAATAGGACTTCAAATGGATTTAATTACAACCTGACCGCAAAATACTAGGAAAAACCAAAGAGCTATGAAACATTATAATTAATTATTTAAGTTGATAAAGCTGTTCTGGTTGTTTTTAACTGACTTCAAAAAAGGATGTTCTCAATTTGACAAAATAAAATTGTATATTTATTAGAGGAGCTCGTGGCTAAATAATAGCAGCCGCTCGGGTCGATCTTTAGGTTAAGCCGCGCTTGCCTAGGTTGGTCTGTGGATGGGTGACCACCCGCTACATACCGAGTTTCCTCCGTGCCTCGGAAAGCACGTTAAGCCGTTGGTCCCGGCTGTCATTTGTAGATCTTTGACAGTCGTTACAGGTAGTCAGTGTCCCGAAAGTCTGACAACCAGTCTTACCAAGGGGTATCGTATTACCCAGCACTAACTGGGTTGTGGAGGTTAGATAGGCAGTCGCTCCATATAAAATACTGATATTCAGCTGCGTCCGGTTAGACTGGAAGCCGACCCCAACATAGTTGGGAAAAGGCTAGGCAGATGATGATGACTCTCATATCAACTTTATTTATATTGTTTTGTTAGATTACGAATTATTATCTATAATACATATTTTTTCCGCTAATGTTAATGGAGCAACGGATAATGAAGACTCGATAAGAATGTGTGTAAGAAACCATCCTACCACTACTAAAAATACTGAAATCAAAAACTTTTCTGCAAAAAGAATACCGACATCTAAAAAACAATAATTATATATATTAGGTACTTATATATTTACTATCTCAGTATTTATTTTTATATGTGTATTATTTGTACGTAAGTTTATTATATGATTGATTGATTTAAAATTTTATCTTTTCCACACACTGTGTCTACATATCTTATCCAACTTTCCTCTCGCAGGTCTGCTGGAAGAAATTTCTTATGAAATAAGCTGTACCTTTGTGCTCTTCTGTCTTAATGTAATGTCCTGTCATGTATTTTGTGTGTGCATAAATAAATAAATTAATAAATAAACAAAAAACAAGTGGAAAATAAATCTACTTCCGGAAGTCAGTGGTAAAAAAACGATGAATCAAACAAAACTCAGCGACATAAGGAAGTCAACTTATTGTGTTTTAATAAGTTAACTTCCTTTAGTGTTTTTTGGAAGCCTGTTTTTTTAGAACAAGTTCTTTATATTACTTTTAGATAGCACTACAATACAAGCGGAACAAGGTACCCGCTGCAACCATGAACCGGAGGAAGTTGTAATAGGTACACACGACGACACATCAACACAAAACCAGCTTATGCGGATCTCTCATTGTACTTGAAATCTATGGTGTACGATCCGTTGTTGAGAGAGCAGCATAAACTGGTTTTGTATAGGTTGATGTGTCGTCGTGTGTACTAGCCGTTGCCCGCAACTTCATTCACGTAAAAAAAATCAAAGAAAAAAAGCACCCTATGTGCTGTTCCAGACTATAATCCTCCTGGTTTGCTCAGCCATCCCTGCTCATATTATAAATGCTAAAAATTGTGAGTATGGATGTTTATTCTTTCACGCAAAAACTACTAAACAGATGTGGATAAAATTTACCCCACAAATAGTTTATAACCCAAATTAACACAGGCTACTTTTTATCACGATCTAAGCGGGTGAAACCGCGAGGCGCAGCTTTTTAGGTTTAGATTACTGTCATACCTTCAAATACCCACAGTATCTTTGAAATTTCCCCTCAAGAACATACCAATCCAACCTAGCACGTGTCTAATAACTGATAGAGCACAAGTTCCAGTAGTATCTGCCCTGATACAATCTCACACGACCCGTGACCTTGACTGCACGCTCAGACGGATATGTTGATAGCGTGCACATCTTATTGACGCGAACGTTAATCGAGCAGAGTGTTATGTGATTCACGCGTCACTTAACATTAGCTTGCTACTAAACAGTTTTTAATGGAAGATAAGTCTGAAAATCTTGAGGAGCTCCTGGTTACAAATACCAGTCGTTCGGGTCCATCTTCATGCTTGGCATCGCTTGCTTAGGTTTGTCCGAGAATGGCTGACCTGTCACATACCGAGTGTGCTTCGTACCTCGGAATGCACGTTAAGCTTTTTGTTCTGACTGTCATTTGTAGATCTTTGACACTCGTTATAACCAGTGTTACCATAGGGTATCGTAAAACGCGGGAGATGCCTCGGGCGTCGGGCGCCGCGTACCGACTCTGGGCCACCGTAGATGCGGGCCTGTGGACGGTGAGCAATGGGCATCTCACTGTGCGTCCGTCTATTGCCGACAGTCCGTGTCGGCGGCGCGTTAGTGTTCCACGCGCGCCTCAAAGAGATTTCAGCAAAGCAGAGGGGCCTGCCAAAGCAACCGCCTGCCGGGGTTGCGGGTTGTTTGCAAGAGATACTGCGGCCCCGGAACATATCGGGCAATAGAAGGAACATGGGTGGGTTTTAGTCAGTACCAGTCTGACACTCCCCCCGCTCCGCCCAGAGAGGGGGAAGTTATTTGATGATTTACCATCCGCAAAAAAGGTTATTACCCAGAGTATTAACTGGGGTCGGTAAGAAGTCGCTCCATATAAAATACTAGTATTAAGCTGCATCAAGTTAGACTGGAAGCCGACCCCAATAAAGTTGGGAAAAGGCTAAGCTAATTATGTAAGAATTTTTTTCCAGAACATACTACTAATGTC
Organism: Ochropleura plecta; assembly: GCA_905475445.1. Taxonomy (NCBI): domain Eukaryota; kingdom Metazoa; phylum Arthropoda; class Insecta; order Lepidoptera; family Noctuidae; genus Ochropleura; species Ochropleura plecta. The sequence goes on along the minus strand of FR997738.1, from coordinate 7,727,907 downwards.
AATGGTATAAAAAAAAATGTTTGTGAGAATGTCTATACATCTAGATGTTTGTTACTATATCACGTAAAAACTGCTGCTCGGATTTCGATGTGAATTGGGGCATACATAGTTTAAAACCTGGATTAAGTACTACATAGGATACTATTTATCCTGGTAGTATGATCCCGTGGGACAGTAACCAAACTCCATGCAAGCGAAGCCGCGTGCATGGTGCTGTTATAAGTGGGACAGTTTATAACTTAGGGACCAAAGCTGGAGCATAGATGACGGCAAGGTTGGCGCAATGGCTGAGCGATTGACTGCTGCGCTGCGTGTCGCGGGATCGATCCCCGCACGGTGCAAATGTTTGTATAGCCTACAGATAGTTGTTTCGGGTCTGGCTGTTTGTGTATGTGAGTTTAAATGTTTGTAAACGCACCTATGATACAGGAGAAATTCCTTGTGTGGGGCAATGCTTTCAAGAAAAAGAATAGTTCGGTTAAATACACAAAGCATTTATTGAACGTCATTGTAACAAACAAATTATGACTACACATCTATGCGCAATGTCACAATCATGCTTCCCAAACTAGAGTCAATCACACGCGCGATGTACAAATCAATGTCCATCATTGTTTCAGCATTCCTTAGTAAGGAGTGAGTCATCATGGAGGTTTTATCATCATTTGGTCGCCGCATGCCGCAGCCGGACCATAGATAACAGCTTTATTATACGTAGCTCTATGACATGTATTTATCACGTAGTTTTGTAGTTGTTGTGTCATCTTAGAATGGTGTTTTGGGGGAATTTAATGGCCCCTTTTGCAAAACATACTAGAATACCTTCTTTTTTTGCGGGTGGTAAATCATCAAATAACTTCCCCCGCTCTGGGCCGAGCAGGGGGGAGTGTCACACTTGTACTGACTAAAACCCCACCCATGCCGAATGTACATAATGTAGTTTATCCATTGAATTAAGATAGATTTTTTGGGTTATTCACCAACTGGACACAAGAGACTGGACACACGTGTGTCCAGTTGGTGAAACTCAAAGTTAGTATCACTTATTATTTCGTCATCTGGACACGCCAAGATTTTCATTCGTGTCCACTTAGTGAAACTTAAATTATATCACTTTTATGTTTTCGCCAACTGGACACAACTATTTTTTTTTTGCAAAAAAGGGTACAGTCAGGTACATAATCGCCTCAATTTCATGAAAAAGCTGCCATACTTTTTTACTTGAAAAACCTTATTAGCTTCTACGAGTATTTAAGACAATTTTTGAAATAAAACAAATTTAAGTAATATCATGACGATTTATTAATGTGAAAAATACTATACTTAACTAATGTTAATTTTTTGATTACCTGTAGGTGCTTTTATAACATCAGCGTGACAATATTCAATATAATCTTCGAGTATCACAGAAAAATCATATAAGGTCATACATAAACACAGCAAAATATATTTTTATATTTTTCAAGGTTAAACGCAATGACGTTTTTAACCTTTAAAGATACACTCCACTCTTATACAAACTTGCAAAGCTTGCTTTCTTATTAAATGTAGTTACAGTAAAATTTGTACGAGTACGGAGCAACGCCACATTGAAGCTCCATCATTATTTTTCCTTAGGTGTACATATTTAAATCCATCTTTTAATAAAATTGGACGATTTCTTTGGGAATTGATGAATGAAAATGTATTTCTGTTAGCCAATGATGGGCCTGCGACTTCTTCAATAGACATATTTGTCTTTACATGAAACAATAAACAAGATTTTTTTAAGAAAAAATAAAATATAACGGGATTGCTAACCTAAATTAACTTAAAAAATACAATATTTAATCTAAAACTGAGTAGGTACTTACCTATATTAAAATCCACGTCACTTTTAAATGGCACAAATACTGCACTTAATGCACACGCGAAACGAAGTAAACTGATAACGAATTATGACCAAAGGGTTACCGGGTTGGGATTTTTTACCTGCTCCAACCAATCAGAGCAAACTACGTCATTGTTAGTCGCCGGCCGCCGGGAATACAGAAAGTGTAATAAAACTGGTTACATGTTGAAGATTATAAAACAAGGATAGAGATAGTGACTGTCAGTGTTAAAAATACATTCTTTATAAATTCACAAATTGTGAATAATTTTAAAATTACATACTTAATTACCCATTCTCAGTAGTGGGACGTTCAGTGGCCGATGATGTTTGACACAAAACATTAATCTGCTTGACTGTACTTTATCTTGAATTCGGGTAAAATGCGAACTTGTGTCCAGTTGGCGAAAACATAAAAGTGATATAATTTAAGTTTCACTAAGTGGACACGAATGAAAATCTTGGCGTGTCCAGATGACGAAATAATAAGTTATACTAACTTTGAGTTTCACCAACTGGACACACGTGTGTCCAGTCTCTTGTGTCCAGTTGGTGAATAACCCGATTTTTTAACCAACGGGCCATTTGAACGTAGACGATTTTTGTTTACGATCGAATGGCCCACGTGCCATTCGATTTGGGCCGTTCAGACTAAGTACCCTATTGTCCATTATGTTTCGGGGCCGCGGTATCTCTTTCGAACAACCCGCAACCCCGGCAGGCGGTGGCCCTAGCAGGCCCCTCTGCATACTAGAATACCTGTCATTAAGTTTTGAGGGTTTCGTACCCAAAACATAACAAACGGAACCCTTATAGGATCTCTTTGTTGTCCGTCTGAATGTCAAGACCCTTTATCTCGGAAACGCGTGGAGGTATAGAGTTGAAATAAAAACCATATGCTTCATCACTGGTCCCTTTTTTTGCACGTGGATAATCATTAAATAACTTCTCCCGTTCTGGGCGGAGCGGGGGGGAGTGTCAAACTTGTACTGACTAAAACCCACCCATGTTCCTTCTATTGCTCTTAACGTTCTGGGGTCCGGCGCGGCGGACCGGCAGGAATCTCTAGTCCCTTCGAGCTGTGAAACAATCAACCCTCTAAATCTATGCAATTAAAAGATATAGACGTTTATGTCGCAAGTTTATACGGAACGCCAACGCCAACCCCATTGTGCCTTATAACTACTTTAACACCACTAAACTATAATAAAGACAATAAAAGTTAGTAATTTATTGATTAGGCTTTTGTTCTCGATCACACAATGTTTATGCTGCATTCGATTTAGGGTTCGCCAAAATAGATCAAAATCTAAGTTAGATACACGCACGTCGGTTTTCAAAGAAAAAAAAAACCCGGCTAAGTGCGAGTTGGGCTTGCGCACCGAGAGTCCCGTACAAACTTGCAACTTTTGATTTCGGGAAAAATACGGTGTCCTATTTTACTGTTATATTTTAACAGTACTCTCACAGATGTTAAATAATAAGTAGTGTTATATTAACAATGGAAATATTTGTATTATCTTTAAGGGGCGTGCGATTATATCAACATGATATGTCACACTGCCTCAGTGACATTGACATTGAATGCATGATTGCACGCGTGCTATGTCAGACAGATTTCATAGGTACAGGTCTCGTCACATAAAATGGCCGCTAAACGGCAGTGGCGGGGTACATAGCCAGCAGCCTTTATTTGTGACGGGACCTATAGGCTCGTTGGTATAGTGATCGTAAACGCCACTGCCGAGCTAGATGATTTGGATTTGTCACTGTGTTCCTCCAGTCACATACATGTGTACACACATTTTTTTTTGGGGTCGGAAATCTTCAAATAACTTCTCCCGCTCTGAGCGGAGCGGGGGGGCGTGTCAGACTTTTACTGACTAAAACCCACCCATGTTCCTTCTATTGCCCTTTATGTTCCGGGGCCGCGGTATCTCTTTCGAACAACCCGCAACCCCGGATGTGTACATATATTAGATGAGTTTTAAGATGGCAGACATCAATCCTGTATGTTTGCAGCATTTGCGTATTATTAGCAAGACTATCAGAATGAGGAAGGTAAAATATTCCATAAACTAAAATAATATTTTAAATGAAGGAACGCCATAGACTATCTTAGCACATGGTATACATAATATTAATTTGTTGTTTTTCCTCCTACTAAAAAAAAATTAATGGTGGTAAAATGATTATTAGAATAGCAAATTGTTAATACAAAATACATTTTGTTTTGTAATCTATCAGTAAGGGAGCGCACAGTGCTTGTATGTATGTATGTATATGTGTAAGTGTGGATGTATGAGGGCATGTGTTTGAGATGTGATCTTTGTGGTGTGGAAGTGTGTTGTAGTTATTTAAATAACCAGCAAAAACGAATTAAAATTAAACAGTTTCAGTCCAGCGTTTAGCAATAAAAAAAAACTTGAGGTGTTAAGGGACACCCGGATGGAACGAAGTTATTATTTATTATGTACAAAAAACCTGTATACACCCAACAAAAATAATCGTCGCGACACCACACTGTTCAATGCGAAATAGAAAGACGAAACGAAAATAACTGGCTTACTTTCTATGAGAGAGAGAGAGAGAGACAGACAGAGAAACACGCGCACGCCACACGGCTTACAACTATAGCAAAAAGTGTCGTTACAACTTTTGGACTTAATTTTTTCCGTCTAGCCCCCTTTCTCAACGCGTGATAAGGAACTCCGTTCCAAAATAAAACTGAATTATGGACTAAAAATCAAACACCGACTCCGATGAAATTTAGGTACTTACTCACGTCGTTTTGGTCACTGTGGTTGCACAAAGGCAATCGGCACGAAGATTCAACATTTACCTGCCCTTGTCCAATTCTATTTGGGGTCGGCGCAACACGTTTTTTTCTTCCATTCTCCCCTGTCAGACGTCACGGCATCTTTTACTCCTTTCTCCTTCATATCATTCCTTACACGATCCATCAATCTTTTCTTTGGCCTTCCTCTCCCTGTACATCCATCAACATTCAGATCCATCACTCTTTTAGTCACATGTGCAAAGGCATTCGATAGTATGCTACGTTTAAAAAATAACATACTTAACATGTAACATGTTGGCTCACAGATTTGCTCGTTGCAGTAATGAGGTCAAACTTATTCAAAGCGTTTTGCCAATCGTTCTACATGGGCGGTCTGTAGGTTAACTGTACGCGGCAGGGTCAAGACGCCCTGCGGGTCCAGTGATAAATGGGTTCAGGGTGCTATTGGGGCTGCCTAGGTACTGTAGTGCATCGGGCATGTTCTCTATAGCGCGTGTGGATGATTTTCACGCTATCATTAGAAGGAAAGCTGCCTCATTGCTAAGCAGATCTAGGACCAGCCCCAATAGCATTCTTAAAACCCTAGCCGATAAGCCTGATGCGCCGGTGCGTGTTCACTGGTTGCGGTTGCTAGTGCGGCAGTAGCATCATATAAGTTTTATAGGTTTCAAGTTTAACTAACCCTTTACAATTAAGTTGTTACAAACCATTAGACCGCTGTTGTCTTTTCTTTGAATAACTTTTAGTAACTCGTCCATATTTAGTTGCCACTCGATACGGTCATAATCGATTGAGAACAATTTAATGAATGCTCGAGTATATTGATCGTATCGACTGATTTATTTCTGTGCTAAGTGACGACAAATTTTGCGTTTTGTATCTCGTTGTTCATTTGTTTTCGGCTGTATTGTACTGCGTGTGTGAATATTGTTTTTATTATTTGCATGCGAGTGTGTATTATTTGATTGGAATTACAAATTAATATTTAAATATATTATATTGTATGAAAAGTCTTCATTGAGACTGATTTTCTTAGTTATTATTCAAGTCTTTTTAGGGTACCGCAACTCAAAAGGAAATAACGGAACGCTTATAGGATCAATTTTTGGTCCGTCTGTCAGTCTGTTTGTTCAGAACATTTATCTCGGAAACGCTTGGAGGTATCGAGTTGAAATTAAAACTATTTACTCAAGTCTCTGGTTCCTTCGACCTGTGAAAAACTACTATCTAAGTCTACGCAGTCAAAACATATGGGTATTTACAAGTTTGTACGGAACTCTCAGTGCGCAAGCTCGACTCGCACTTGCCCGGTTTTTCTTTTAATAAGTATGTATTATTTACTATGTGTTTTTCAACAATGTGAACACAGAAAATACTGTTATCTCTGTGTCTAATAATCAAACATGCGCACTTATAAAACGTCGAGAAAAGATGCACGGTTCGGGTTGGTCGTTTCCTATGGAGAAGAACCGGCAAGAAACTCCATGGTAATAATACCGAAGGGCATGGGATATGTAGTTTAACTATAGGTTAAATTAGTAGCAGTTATTTAATAGGTATAACAAAGACAAAAACAGGATTACCATGTATATGAAAACTGCCACAGATTAAATATGATAAAAACACGTGCAGACGAAATGTGCGTGACAAAGACCATTAACTAAAAGCTACATATCATGCATTCATTCATTAGTTTAGATTACAGTATTACTTTTGGCCGCGATTTCGCTCGCGTGTGCTACAGGGATATAAGTCCAAGTAGGTATCTCCTAATCTAAGGCCATGGTCTACGCATGACGCAGCTCCTCAACGGTCACGGTTGTTCGGTAGGTTCCTGCTCACAATCGGGCAGGAGGAAACGCCCGGTTGTCGCCTTGGTAACGATCGCCCGAAGGATAAGATAGAGCGCACAGTGGCTACCTGCTCCGCTTGGGTGGAGCACCGTATAACCTCGTAGAGACGATCGGCAGCGCCGACCGTCCGGCCCTGGTTCAGTCCATGGTCTTGAGCAATAGGGAATGGCAAGCGGTAACCTCCTTCTGCGAAGCAGTTATGCTAGCTAGAAGGAGGTGGAAGGAGAGCGAGCTAGAAGGAGGTGAAAGGAGAGCGAGCTAGAAAGAGATGGCTGGATGTTTGAGGGATCGAATCTCAAACCAACCCACTGCGGGCCTCGATACGACTCCCGGCTACCGTAGACGTGGGTTTGTCGACGGCGCGTTCGTGTAGCAAAGCAGAGGGAACCGCTAGGGCCACTGCCTGCCCGGGTTGCGGGTTGTTCGATAAAGATACCGAGGCTTTAGTCAGTAAAAGTCTGATACTCCCTCTCGCTCCGCCCAGAGCTTGAGAAGTTATTTGATGATTCTCATCCGAAAAAAATGCCATGGTCCACTTGTGCATAATGAATTATTTTACCGAACTCCGTTCAGTTTTAAAGGTGATGGACAGACGAACCGTGAGATAGAGTTGCATTTATAATATTAGTGAATATGGGTAGTGTGCTCATTGAACGTTCCTTAACTAGTACGATGCCAGTATTAATTAAAAGCTGCAGTCATTGATTAACCAACTTTTAATTGCCATTTTGTTACTATATCAAGACATCAATGAAGGAGGTGTCTGATCAGATGAAGAATCGTAGAGAAGTATGGATGAGAAAATGCTGGACCGACTCCAAATAAATTGGAACAAGGATGGAGAACGATGATTACTCTTGCTCTACTGCTGGCTCTACTGTCAAGACACCCACAGGATTGGCTGACAACCAAGCATATATATATAAAAATCGATCGATCCGATAGTATGTATAAAACACACCCAGCAAATAAAGTATTCATACAATTAAAATGATGTATTGGTAAAGTGTTCCGCGTATCAATATTCAATTGCAACTAGTTCTCTTTGGATAAAACCAAGCATCATCACACTATTGGTCGCTTGTTCAACATACTTCACGAAGAAGTTGTATTGTCATCGCAAGCGATGCCCCTCCATCATGAGCAGGGTACGCGGCAGTCCCAATAGCATCCTACGCACTATAGCGGGCAGGCGGGACTGCCCCATATTGGGGCATTAGATACGCCTATACGTATATCTAAGTGTGGCGTATAATTTATGATTGCTTTTGTTTTTGTGGTAAATCTAAGTCCTAACATTAGTTTTTAAGTTTTGTGTTGTACTAACCAACAGGACTTTGTCTGTAATAAAATAATTTTGTTTTTATTTATTTACTAGCTTCCGCCCGCGATTTCGTCCGCGTAGCTTACTTTGGGCTAACGCTAACTTTAACCCGCGTGATGATCGAAAAATAATTATTTTCTCTCCCCTTTTCTCCCCTCTTTGCCTATGCAAGCCTATGTCCGTCTCCAGGGTCCCAACTATCTCTGTACCAAAATTCATCAAAATCAGTTTGGCCATTTAGGCGTGAAAGTGAAACAAACTCACTTTTGCTTTTATAATATTAGTAAGGATTTCGTTGTTTTATTCATCAAAACCACCAAAGTCAAACAAGTGTTTTAGTGAAAACCACAGTGGGTATTTTTCTTCACCTTGAACGATCTAATTTATGATTACTATCAGTTACCGTGGCCTTATCTCGATGGCAGGTAGATGATTAAAGAGACAGTTAACACGTTATCTTGTAAACGCAGCTTCCCAATTATCTTAGACAGATAGTGATAGTAAGGTGAACGTCCAAGTCAATGGCAAACGGTCGGCAGAATAAAACTGATAATAAAATTGATTGATAAAACTTTGACACCAGTTTAAGCACTAACCATAGGAGAAAAAATAAATAAGGAAGAAGATGAAAGTACCTTAGTTTACACTTGACTTGTTTTGTATGTTCAATATTTTATTTTTATAGGGTTACGTACCTACCTCAAAAGAAAACAATGGAACCCTTTTCGTATCACTTCATTTTTTTAAATCAAATCAAAATATTTTTATTTTACATAGGCCTACATGGGCACTTATAAAACGTCGAGAAAAGATGCACGGTTCGGGTTGGTCGTTTCCTATGGAGAAGAACCGGCAAGAAACTCCATGTCCATTGACCGTCTATCAAGACCATTTATCTCGCGAGCGCGTCGAGGTATCGACTATCGAGTTGAAATTAAAACCATATACTCATGTCTCTTAGCGCTGTGAACCCTCTAAGTCTACGCAGTAAAAAGACATGCCGTTTATGTCGCAAGTTTGTACGGAACCCTCGATGTGCGAGTATGACTCGCTCTTGGCCGGTTTTTGGTGAGCGCTCGTCGTAATTGCGACTAATAAATATTTTTTCTTTCTTTTTTTCGTCAAGTTTAAATAGACAGAGAATTAGCAGTGCCATCCAACACGGTAATGCTGCCAGACTTTTGGACACTTTTCCTGTTGACTGCGATGCGGACGAATTTTTGACGCCCTGTAATTATTTTACAATTTTTAAACTTGTACGTATTTTGATTATTAGTTTAAATCTATTTATAGTTTGTAAATAATAGTAGTTAATTTAATGAGAGAAATAAAAAAATCCTAAACGACAGCCTTGTGTAGGTTACGTTTTTAAAGTGTGATGATGAACATGAAAACCAGGACGATATTTTTAAGTCGAACGTTGGATGCAAAATTGGAGAAATAATAAACTACAAAAATACAACGAGCACACAAAATAACAAAAAAAAAAAACTTAAAACATGCAAAGCATCACAAACATTTGCAAATACTAAAACTAATATTCGCAACCCCGATAGGACCAACCCACAGCCTCGACAGACTATTAAATAGCCTAAAAAAATCTTCATCAAAGTAATAGTCTATCAAATGCAAAACAATATATTAGTTCCAGATATTAGCGGATTCAAGCAAAAAACGATCTCTTCAGATTTATTATAAGCTAGCTACCACACGCGTCTTCGCCCGCGTAATGATGATGATGATGAAAAAAATATCCTATGTGTTATTCCATCCTACATATAATCTACCTTTGTGTCAAATTTCATCAAGATCCGTTCAGCCGTTTTGACGTGAAAGAGTAACACACATCCATACATCCGCAAAACATTCGCATTTATAATATTACTAGCTTTTGCCCGCGGCTTCGCTCGCGTTAAATTCGGTAGCGCCTTATTGATTTGTAATAGCAACGCTAAGTTTTCCCGTTTCTTCCCTCTTTCTCCCTCATAACCCACTCTTTTAAAAAAAAATAGCCTATGTCCGTCTCCTGGTTCCCAACTATCTCTGTACCAAAATTCATCAAAATCGGTTTAGCCATTAAAGCGTGAAGAGGTAACAAACAAACAAACAAACTCACTTTCGCTTTTATAATATTAGTAAGGATAGTAGGAAGTAGGATATTATGATAAATACTGTATACTAAGGATGTTCTAAAAACCCACAAAGTCTCAAGCCGCCTGGCGCCCATGCCACGTTGTCTGACCGTGTCTGCCAAACGTTGGCATACAATACTACTGTATCTAATTACTTCTCAGAAAAAAAATATGGAACAGGGAAGAGTATTTTTACATCTGTCTGGCGTGGAAAGAAGTGTATTTTAGTTCCAGCCGCGTCATTATGACATAAGTCGCATAGTTTAAATGGGACTGGGCTGACCTCGAATGACAGTGAGTTGCTGTGGACGAAAATATCTCCTTGGGAAGTAGATATGAGGAGTTCTGAAACAGCCGTGTCGGACCGTGAAGGTGGAAGGTGATGGCGGGAATAAATGTTCAAATGTGGAAATAGAGAAGAGCCAAGAAATGTTCGCGAGCGAAAGTCACTGTGCCCACAGTGAATTTCGTGTCTCGAGAACAAAAAATATAAAGTAGTACCTACTAATAAAAGAAAGTGAGTTTGTTTGTTTGTTACGTCTTCACGCCTACATGGCTAAACCGATTTTGATGAATTTTGGTACAGAGATAATTGAGTTCCTGGCGACGGACATAGGCAAGAAAGTGAGAAAAAGGAGAGAAAGAGGGAAGAAAAGGGGAGAGAAAATTAATTTTAAAGTTAAACTTAGCGTTAGCTCAAAGTAACTAAGCCACGCGGACGAAGTCGCGGGCGAAAGCTAGTAATAATATACATAGTAAATACACATATCAGTTTAAAAAAACTAATGATATGTTATCAAAAACCAGTCAGAGTTCAGTCGAAACTGTTTGCTACTTTTCGTCTGGCTGTGTTCTATGTTTGAAATTTCTAATGTAAAGATATTTCCTAAGCTGATAACTGTTTTACTAGCACTAGTGTGCACTCAGTAGGTACATACAATCGAATGGGGCTAAAGACTTGCCGACAAACTGCATTCAAGTCTTTGAGAACTTGGAAAAGTTGTCCGAGCAACTAGTAGTTTATGCTAAGTTTGTTATTTAGATATGTATTTCCTGCATTCAACGAATATATCTGTCTATTTTCGCTAAATATCAACCTAAACATATTCTAGGTTTCAAATGATCATCCATGTTGATGGATGGAGAGAGAGAGAGGAATTCCAAAGAAAAGATGGATGGATTGTGTAAGGAATAGGGTAAATGAGAAAAGAAAACATGTTGTGCCAACACCAACAATTTAGGACAAAGGCAAGAAGATGATGAAATGATCAGTACACATATTGCAATAAGTGAAAAAAAACCTAGTTAAAAACAAAAATATCTAAACCAAACAGCGGTGACAACGTCCCTCCTACCAGTCATAATTGTTTTTAACAAAATAAATAAACAATCTTGAATTTTATAGCACTTATAAAGATGAATACATGTTAATTATACAAGATTGTATACTCTATGCAAAAGTAAATTTCACGCTCATTATATGCAACTTCTGTGAAATGTCAAATGTGTAACAAAAAAATACACTTTATCAATATGAACACATATTTAAAATATGTTTTCATATTGAAGTGGTGTATTTTTGTAAGATATTATTATTTATTATTATTTACAAATTACAAATAGACATAAACTTACAGAAAAATAAATACAAAAATAAAAATGGTAAAATTATTACAGGGCGTCATATTTGTCCACATTGCTGTCAACAGGAAAAATGCCCAGAGGCTGGCAGCATTACTGCGTTGGATGGCAACGCTTCTTACGGCAAAAAAGGCCAGCCCAGTCACGTGAAGAGTCGATCAACCGCTTGGCGATATCTTGAAATACTACGTGGGCATAGACCCCATGGCCCTAGTGTTTCAACCCCAAACTGCTCAAACACATATCTCCCAATAAATATTTTGTACTAGCTTTTGCCCGCAGCTTCGCTCGCGTTAAATTCGCGGTAACACAGTTCCCCTTTCCTGATTACATACAGGTGACCTTGCGCCTTATTTATTGTAATAGCAATGCTTAGTTTTCCCTTTTCTTCCCTCTTTCTCCCTCATATCTCAATCTTTAAAAAAAAATAGCATATGTCCTCTTAGGTCTGGGTCAGGTTCCCAACTATCTCTGTACCAAAATTCATCAAAATCGGTTTAGCCATTTAGGCGTGAAGACGTAACAAACAAACAAACTCACTTTCGCTTTTATAAAATTAGTTAGGATTAATTATTTTGGGAGAAGTGTGGTAATTTGTCGTTTAATAATAATAGCATTCTTTGTCACAAGGTTCCATAAAACATTTTTTTTAACCCGTTTCAAGGTTTATATTACGCAATGTGGTAGACTTAGTATATTTTTAAAGTAGATAGTTACAAAACATGAAAGAGCTGCTCATGAAGCTACATTCTCTCTTAACTCATTGCAAGTATTTGGAATGTCTATCTGCCTATCGTAATCTCTTTTTATGGTCGCGTGCATAAAGGGTGCGACATTTTTAAATTATGATCGACTGCTTACGATCTAAATATAAAAAGTCAACCACATAAAAAACAACAGCCAATCGCGAGCTGGGTTCGCAAACGAGGGGTTCCCTGCTTGCTACATATTTTGTTCTTGGTTGTACGCATAACATTCAGATATAAAGTGAGACATTTTTATTTATTGCCATTATTGTGTGTCGTTATTTTGTTTTTTATTTTTAAACATACTAGTTACCCGCCCCGTTTTCCCACGAATGTAATGTAGATACTCATATTATATATGTAAACCTACTCTTAAATCACTATCTATTAAAATCATCATGTGCATCAAAATCCGTTGCGTAGTTTTAAAGAATTACAGGGACAGATAGATGGCGGGAAACGAAAACTTTGTTTTATAGTATGTAGTGATTACCTATTTTTATTATATTTTTTTACAAATTTCCCAAAGAAGAACTTCAAAAAACAATAAAAAAGTAACCCACCTGGGGCATCGGTTTGTCATTGTTATTATTTTTAATTAAATCGAGCATTTAACAAACACTTTGTGACAGTTTCAAGAGGTATTACGGTTCTAGAGATAGAGCCCTGTGGCTGACGGACTGACACCGTAGCCTTAGTAATAGGATCCCGTTGACACCCTCTGGTTACGGAATTCTAAAAATTAAACGGGTTATTGCCAGCTTTATAAGCTTATTAAACCATAGACTAGTAACAGGATTAATCTAAAATACATCGCGGGTAGAATTCTTTAGAAGCAGGTGTCACCTGCATTTTTTCATTTAAAGAAAAATACGGATTCCTTTCGTAAAGTTTGTTCTTTGAATTTTGCTTTGTGCTTATTATAAAAGGCTCCTTTTGTGATGGTTTTTCTCAATGGGGTGTCTGATAATAATAAAAGTCGGCCCTGGTGGTCTAAGAACCGGAATAATTTGGGGTTGTACCAAAAACATTTTTGACGGCAGGGTTGTCGCTGTGAGTGAGCGGTTTACTACTGCTCTGAGTGTAGCGAGTTCGACACCCGTATTGAAAAAGTGTTGTTCCGGGTCTGGGTGTTTGTATGTTTGAGTTTAAATTTGTTAACGAGCCAATGATACAGGGAAAATTTCTAGTGTGGGGCAAAGTTAATAAAGAAATATTGGCACGATGGGAGATGACAACTGGGTGCAAGAGTAACGTGGTAGTCCAGGGTTGCTAGTTGTTCTGGGGTTGAGGGTTTTTGGTAGTTGGGGATGGACCAGCCTTACCAAGAAGTAATTCCTAGACAGTCGCTTCATGTAAAATACTAATATTCAGCCGATAGCCGAAAAACCGATATAGCCGTTTCCAACATAGTTGGGAAAAGGATAGGCAGATGATGATGTGCAAATCATTACTAATATTATAAAAGCAAAAGTGAGTTTGTTTGTTACATCTTCACGTCTAAATGGCTTAATCGATTTTGATGGATTTTGGTACAGAGATAGTTGAGACCCGCTTTAATAATATTAGTAAGAATAAGGTGTGTGTTTACAATTCATTGCTCGTGACTGTAAATAACACTGAGTATTAAACATTATATTATTTTATTATTAGAGTCTCTTAAATTTAGAGGAAACGGGTTGTAAACAAATTTCTGCCATGTTTTGTCGTTTTATAGTTGGAAATTACAGTTAAAATTCATATACCTATTTGTATCTTATCTAATAACGTTATCAGCTACGTCGGCTACTAAGAAGTTACAGATGCTCATTAAATCTAGGGTACACAGATAAATGTTTTTTTTAAAGAGACTCCCAACTAATGTATTTAATTTTCTTTTTTTTTATCGTACAAATCCTACTAACATTATGAATATGAAAGTTTGTGAGGATGTCTGGATGTTTGTTACTCTATCACGCTAAAACTACTGAACAGATTTTGATGAATTTCTCACACAGATAGTATCTAAACCTGAATTAACATGTACTTATACTTTAAAACCTGGTATTATGTTCACTTGGGATAAATTTTGTTTACGTCCATGCGGGCGAAGCCTCGGGCAACAGCTAACTAATAAGACTTTTTTGGACATTCCGACAGTATTTTTTTTAAAGAACCAAATTTCCAACTTGTTCGTAAAATTCCGGACGTATTATGACAACCCTAATTTAATCAGACAGTACCTACTGATGATAAAGTAGTCATTGTGTAACTACATACGTTTTGGGACAAGATCTTAAAATATCTGTTATTTAAACAGTTTTATAGATAGAACAGACCAAGTATAAATAGCTCGCGGGTGGTTAACCCAATAAGCTAATATGACCTCAAACATTACGCGGCTGCTATCGTGTTAATTATTTTGTTTTTTTGGACATCCCTAAATAGTTTCCGAACTGTTGCCTTGGAAGCAATAACTATGAGGTCTCTTTGCATCATCAGACATGGAGGGGTTCGCCAGGGCCCCTGCCAGCCGGGGTTTTCAAAAGTGGTACCCCAGCCCTGGAACACAAAGGTCAAAAGAAGGAACATGAATGGGTTTTGTCAGTAAAAGTCTGACATAGGGAGTGTCCGCTTCGCCCAGAGCGGGAGAAGTCTTTTAATTCATGTGCGCATTGTATATAATTCGACGGCACGGTTGGCGCAGTGGCTGAGCGATCGACTGCTGCGCTGCGTGTCGCGGGTTCGATTCCCGCACGGAACAAATATTTGTATGACTTGCAGATAGTTGTTTCGGGTCTGGGTGTTTGTGTATGTGAGTTTAAATGTATGTAAACGCACCCACGATACAGGAGAAATTCCTAGTGTGGGGCAAAGTTTTATAAAAAAAAAAAATATATCACTGATGCGATTCTTCAATGAATCATTGAAGAATCGCATCATTAGGAAACGAAACATAATAAATATACCTGAGAGATATTTCGCCATGGTATGTAAAGCCAAGAGGCCCATGAGTGACATAAAACTCAAACACTAACCACACGAAAAAAACCGGCCAACTCGCCTGTCGGTCTCGCACACTGAGGGTTCTGTACAAACCTGCGACATAAAGGGCAATATCATTTGACAGCATAAACTTAGAGGGTTATTTTTTTCACAAGGGACCACAGACATAAATGGTTTTAATTTCAACTCGTTACCTAAACACGTTCCCGAGATAAAGGTTCTTGACAGGCAGACGAACAACAAAGTTATCCTTTAAGGGTTCCGTTTTTTCCTTTTGAGCTACGTAGCCCAAAAAGAGAACCAAGACTAGATTGAACAGGTTTCCAACGCATTAACTATCAAACTCTGGATTTAGAACGTTAAATTTTTTCACAGTTCCGGGGGGCCACAAACATGGCAATATGAAAATTTCAACTCCGCACCTCCATGCGATCTCGAGATAGACAACTTGACAGACAGCAAAGCGCTCCTTTAAAGGTTCCATTATTTATTTTTGAGGTACACAACCCTAAAAAAGAACCGAGACTAGGTTGAATAGGTTCGCCAAACGAGTAACTACCAAAGACAATTAACAGTTGCTAATATGCTAAGAAGAACGGTTCGAGAACATAATTATTCATCATATTTATCATGTTTGATACAAATACATTGATTTAATTAAAATTTATATAACTGAATAAGTAAGTATGTACACAAAGCTTGTGCCACAATAATTTATCTAAACGTTTATCTGACTGAACGTAATTTATTAGTAGACCTTGACATTTTTCAATGAGTTCGTTCCGTACAACTAACTATGCGTATTGCTATCATTACATGCCTTCTGGGGAACACAGAGACGTACGTCATCGTGAGTATCGTTAATTAATGAGGATGTACTAATTGCGATAATAATGGTAATTTTTACGTACAAAAATGAGTGTTTTTGGAAAAATCCCTTAATTATTTACTGGTAATTTTAAGCAGGTAGTCGTAATTGATTCCTTAATTTTACTGGAGGTTGGCAATCGCTCCATGTAAAATACGGGCAGTCAGCTAAATCCGGTAAGACTAGAAGCCGACCCCAACATAGTTGGGAAAAGGCTAGGCAAATGATGATGACTCGTAATTAGTTCTGTTAATGAGTTAAAGGGAAATGCACCAAAGAAATAATGACTGATTTTGTGTAAGAGATTACTTAGGTAGGAATGCGAACCATTGATGAAAATCCAGTTTATTATTTTTAGTATTTAAATTCGAAATATTACCTTCTGACAAGCCACCTTCATAATATAAGCTGCACATCATGCATTTTTCGACATCCGTGTGTCACTAGCAGGATTCAGCGGAATACCAGCGTCAGGTAGTCTACCTGGCATTATGCTGAGCTGGACCCCTATTTGGCGCAATCTTGAGACACACACCGCACAGTAGTAGACGACCTTTATAAATGTATGTGATGTGTCTAAATGCCTATGGGTTAATCTACATTCTACCTTACTTTTTTTTAATGTGTTCTTTTTTTATCTGTTTCATATTTTTTGTATTAATTCCTGTATTGTGTCTTTTGCTGTATCAAATAAATGATTGTATCTATCACTAGTTTTTGCCCGCGGCTTCGCTCGCGTTAAATTCGGGGTAACACAGTTCCCCTTATAGATTTGTAATAGCAACGCTAAGTTTTCCCTTTTCTTCCCTCTTTCTCCCTCACATCCCACTTTTTTTTTTAAATTAGCCATCGCCGTCTCCTGGTTCCCAACTATCTCTGTACCAATTCATCAAAATCGGTTAAGCTATTAAAGCGTGAAGAGGTAACAAACAGACTCACTTTCGCTTTTATAATATTAGTAAGGATTAAAATGTTGGCTTTTTTTATTTGGTTGAGAAATTATCAAATGAGTCTTCCCGCTCTGGGCAGAGTATTATGGAATGAGTTGTACTGACTAAAACCCATTCATGTTCTATCTTATTTTGCCCTGTGTGTTCCGGGGCCGCGGTATATCTGTCAGAACCGCAGCTCCACATAATTGAGAAGACGAGAGGTTAATGTACAATCAGATTTTTTTTTCTCAATTTTTAATCGAGCATTACGTCACTCTGCCTTCAAGTCTATGGCACGTTCCGAGAAACCATAAATAAGTTGCGCAAGTTTTTTTGCTGATAGTGTAGATAAGTACCTACAAATAAGTTCTTAATAGATTCCGTGTTCCAGCGGCCCTTTCCGAGCGTTACCAAATTCATAGCAATTTCCTGCTTTTTAAAATGTGGTATTCGTGGCAAAATTATAACAGCTGCTCCAGTCTTCAGGTTAAGAAGAGCTTGCCTGGGCTGTCTGTTGATGGGTGACCCACAAACATACCGAGTTTCCTCCAATTACTCCGTACTATCGAAGCTTCCCGCTAAGCCGTTAGTCTTGGCTGTCATTTGTAGATCTTTGACAGTCGTAACATGTAGTCAGTATCCCGAAAGTTTGACAACCAGTCTTACCAAGTATCGCATAGCCCATTAGATACTAACAGGGTTGTGGGTCTCAGATAGTCAGTCGCTCCATATAAAATACTAGCTGCGTCGCGCGGGTTTCACCCGCGTGGTGATAGAATCCTTACTAATATTATAAAAGCGAAAGTGAGTTTGTTTGTTTGTTTGTTTGTTTGTTTGTTTGTTACCTCTTCACGCTTTAATGGCTACACCGATTTTGATGAATTTTGGTACAGAGATAGTTGGGAACCAGGAGACGGACATAGGCTAACTTTTATTTAAAAAAAGTGGGATGTGAGGGAGAAAGAGGGAAGAAAAGGGAAAACTTAGCGTTGCTATTACAAATCAATAAGGCGCAAGAGGAACTGTGTTACCCCGAATTTAACGCGAGCGAAGCCGCGGGCAAAAGCTAGTATACAATATATCTTTATGGATTGTAGCTTATGTGTTAGTCTGATGTTTAAGCTATATTATTGTAAAGTTTCATTAAAACCCATTCAGTATTTTTTGCGTGAAAGAGTAACAAACATCCATACAAACTTTCACGTTTATAATATTAGTAGGACTAGTATTTTGGTGCATACAGTTAGACTGGTAGCCGACTCCAACATAATTGGGAAAAGGCTAGGCAGATGCTGCATCCTTTATTTTTTTCATCGCATTTATCGCTGATAGAACGTCATTTTATGTTGACATAACTATGATATTTAAAATGTATTTGTTTTTTTTTAATTCCTAAGGCATTAAGTCCGCCTCTGTACAGTTTTTACTTGTGCATAAAGTTTTAATAAATAAATATTCTCTTAATTAAAAATATAAATAAAAATAGCCCACTGCCATAAAAACACTAAATAAAAGTGGAAAATAACTTTAATATTGCTAGACGTGGCATCTCACCAAATCCTTGTCAAGTATAAATTTTCCGGGAATGCGGATTGTTCGAGATACCGTGGCCCCTTAAACAAAGGGCAAAAGAAGAAACATTGATGACTTTCAGTCAGTTAAAGTCTGACATTCAGGTCCGCTCCGCCCAGAGCGGGGAGAGTTATTTGATGATTTCCAATCCTTAAAAAAGTACCAATTTTACATTGTAACTAGCAGTTACTAACATATCATCAATATAGACGAAGAGAAGAAATAACTAAAAACTTGCGATTTTTAAAATTAACAGTGGTCCCATATAAGTTTTATTAACTTTTCCGTATCCAAATCAAAAACCAATCACTTAAATCGGAGCGGTTAGCGAAAAAAAAGAAGCGGATGAAAACATTACCTCCTTTTTTAAAGTCGGTTATAGGTCGATCAATGTAACACGCAAATATAATTGCTTGTTAAAATTCGTTAGTTATTTTTAAAGGTATTCAGTTATTTTTCATTGGAATTTTACTTGGTTTAGTTATTTTTTTTGGTTTATTAATTATTCAACATACATAACACGTAGCCGTCATGTGTGTTGTTTTTTAGAGTTCCGCATCTCATCATCATCTGCCTAGCCTTTTCCCAACTATGTTGGGGTCGGCTTCCAGTCTAACCGGATGCAGCTGAATATCAGTATTTTACATGGAGCGACTCGATCTGACCTCCACAACCCAGTTAATACTGGGTATACGATACCCCTTGGTAAGACTAGTTGTCAGACTTTCGGAACACTGACTACCTGTAACGACTGTCAAAGATCTACAAATGACAACCGGGACCAACGGCTTAACGTGCTTTCCGAGGCACGGAGGAAACTCGGTATGTAACTGGTGGTCACCCATCCACAGACCAACCTAGGCAAGCGCGGCTTAACCTAAAGATCGACCCGGGCGGCTGTTATTTATTTAGCCACGAGCTCCTCATCTCAAAAGGCAAAAACCGAACCCTTATAGGATCACTTTATAGTCTGTCAACAAACTTTTATTTTAAGAAACGTTGCCCCACACTAGGAATTTCTCCTGTATCGTGGGTGCGTTTACAAACATTTAAACTCACATACACAAACAACCAGACTCGGAACAACTATCTGTAGGCCATACAAATACTTTTTCCGTGCGGGGATCGAACCCGCGACACGCAGCGCAGCAGTCGATCGCTTTATCTCTCTTTCTTTATCTTGGGAAAGCGTGGATGTTTCGAATTGAAATTAATACTAAATACTGAAGTCTGCGGTTCCTTTGAGCTGTTTAAAATTAACCATTTAAGTCTACGCAATCAAAGATTTAACCTTTTATTTCCAGTATCCGTCATAATGAGGTGGGACGAAGCACATGTGACTAAAGAGTGATAGATCTGAATGTTGATGGACGGAGAGCGAGAGGAAGGCCAAAGAAAAGGTAAATGGATTGTGTAAGGAATGATATGAAGGAGGAGGAAGTAAATGATGCCGTGACGTCTGATAGGGGAGAATGGAAGAAGAAAACGTGTTGCGCCGACCCCAAATAGAATGGGACAAGGGCAGGTAAATGATGATGTCCAGTATCCGTCATAAGTTTCCTACAAGTTTGCAACGCAACGCAACCCTCGGTTTTTAAGTGCGACTCGTACTTGACCTGTTTATAACTGCTAAGTTATATTTTTACCCATGTAGTTAAATTAATTAGAAAATCAGCTATTCTTATAAATATCACATTAATATTATAAAATGCGAAAGTTTGTGTGTGCGTATGTTTGTTAGTCTTTCACGCTCAAACGGCTTCATAGACTAGAATGAAGTTTGGTTTGCAGATAGCTTTTTATACTACGCGGGTGAAACCAAAAACCAAAAAACCAGTTATTTACAGAAACTTATTTGTTAAAAAAAAATCGGATTCATGAAAGACATTGCAAAATTTATTTTTTTATGATTATATCAAATATTTAACCATTTAGAATAATTAACACTAAAAGTTAGCCATTAAAGTTAAAATAAATCCTAGTTAAATATTTACTAGGTATGTAGCAGTGCACAAAAAATTTAACAAAAAAACATTTACATAAACAAACGGCATGTAAATACCTACATATCCCGATGAAAATATATACTTATAAGGAAGATTATTCAATAAATGATTTTACGTATACTAACTTTGAAGCTCTAATATCCTACACAGTTCATATATTGAACAACTCATTCAATTAATCAATGCTATTTATAACAACAATGTGAACGAACACGTATGTTTTGAAGCCAAATTTTTAAAATAAATAAATAACTTAATAAGTTGATTTAAAATGGCCGCCTTAGCAGAATCGTAATAGGAAAATAATATAAATTTTGTTAAAATTCTTAAAATAAGTAGTCACAGACGCAGTAAATATTTTGTGAATTGTCACCATTTTACAAATGGTAACGTAATCCTTACTTAATATTATAAAAGCGAAAGTGAGTTTGTTTGTTACCTCTTCACGCTTTAATGTCTAAACCGATTTTGATGAATTTTGGTACAGAGATAGTTGGGTACCAGGAGACGGACATAGGCTAAAAAAGTGGGATATGAGGGAGAAAGAGGGAAGAAAAGGGAAAAAATACCGTTGCTATTACAAATCAATAAGGCGCTCGGGCAAAAACTGCAGGTAGCAGGTACTGTGTTGTACCAAATTTAACGCGAGCGAAACTGCGGGCAAAAGCTAGTTCATAATATTGTTAACTTTATGATTCTGCTGAAGTAGCCATTTTTAGACCGCCAGCTCATTATGTTCCTAACACTGTGTAACAGGCAGCCCTTATTATAAAATAGAATGGGCGGTAATTCACTTTGCGGGCATAGTGCATCACAAATGTCTAAATATTTGGTTATACCTATGTATATCATGCTGGCACGATCCATCCGTATCATGTCAACTACTCATTGAGCTGCTACGAATACGAATGCATAATACATCCTCACGACATTTTGTATCGAAGTTCTAAATTCAAAAGAAGAAGAAAAAATAATGAATGAACGTTACCATAAACACAAAATAAACGTATAAATTCTACAAACAGGTTGTAGTACTATACTGTCTGGCAGAGATTATTCATTAAAGGCGCTCTCTATTCAAAAAACGAATAAAATTGATTTATAATGATAACGTTGTAATGTAGTACAAGCGATCACTTACGATTTCACTAAGGGTTCACGAAGGTTCCAATGGTTATGAGCTTATTCACACTTTATTTTAAATTTTATTTAAGAGTTTATAACGTTTAAAATCACTTTTAAGTTGGATCACAGAATATTTTCGGTCACTTTATAAAAATACTTTTTTAATATCACTTTTCAACACTTTTTAACAGAAATTATGGTCAATTTTAAGTGTAAATAGAAATTCAGTATTAATATATGCCGAATTAAAACTTTTTTACCAAACTCTTGTAAAATAAGTACGATTTTATCACAATATTATGTTTGAAAATTGTTAAGTACTCAGCCAAACAACACTTAAAAGTATCACAAATAAAAACGATATTTAAAAGTGTTAAATAAAAAAAAGTTACGCTTCCCGTTACTAAGTTCGATATTTAAAACACGGTAGCGGAGTACGTGCGTCCGTCACGAACATTCTCCACGCACTGAACCAACCACACGCTCCGTTCAGTTGCTTTTAAAGTTTCAACTAAAGCAATGTAAACAAATAAAAAACCGGGCATGATCGTATCGGACTCGTGCACCGTGGGTTCCGTACAAACTTGTAACATTAACGGCCTAACTTTTGACCACGTTGACTAAGAGGGCTGAATTTTCTACAACTCCACGCCTTTTCGAGATAAAGGGTCTTGACAGATAGACAGACGAACAACAAACTGATCTTAAAAGGGTTCCGTATTTTCCTTTTGAAATACGGAATCCTAAAAACTTAGTATGCAAGGCAAAAGCTCGCACAAATATGTACTTATATGAGGATTAATTACTCGTAGGTACCTAATAAACGCCTACGGGGACTCGACTAGATTATTTTATGGAAGTAAATAATAGTAATAAAAGAGGTTTTATTTTTGCCTTATTCAGAAGTTTGTGCGTTTCTTGTACTTACCTGTGTATTAAGTTAATTAATTTGTGCAAATTACTAAAATCCTACCCTCTCTCCAATTTGTTAATAACTCATTGGTTAATTAATGTTAACTGGTAATATTAGTTATACTAGCGTTTGCCAACGGATTCACTCGCGTTAAAATCGGAAATTATTCCATTGGATCGTTTAAAATGTAGCCACAAATAATAATATATGTATTGAACCAGTGTTACAACATTTTTCTTAATCTAACATCATTACGAATATCGGTAACAAGTACTATGTTGCCAGAATTAGAAAACAATGGTCCCCAAACTAGGCTGCGCCTGTATCTTGGGGGCCGGAGTTGCGATAACTTTAAATTAAAACATTAATATTTGTCGATGTGATGATTAGACATTTTGGCATTTAGGCAAAAATAATTATAAAATATGAATTAATAATAATAATAATAAATATCTTGGGACAACTCACACACGGCTATCTGATCCCAAGCTAAGCAGAGCTTGTGTTATGGTAACCAGACAACTGATATACATACTTATATAATTTATAAATACATACATATTATAGATAAATCACACCCAGACACAGAACAAACAATCATGCTCATCACACAAAGTTTGTCCTGGGTGGGAATCGAACCCACGACCTCCGGCTCAGCAGTCAGGGCCACTAACCACTAGACCAACAGGCCCGTCACTGTCAATTCACTGCCGGGTTCTCTGTTCCCTGATCATTTTTATATGGATCTCTTCAAAGTTCTAATGAATCGCTTTCTTTTATTCTGCATCATAACTTCACATCCGTACCATAACTAAAAATGCTGAAATAAAACACTTTTTTGTAAAACATAAAAACGACTACAAAAAAAAACTAGAAAGTGGAAAATAGGTTTACCTCCGGATCCGGAAGTTGGTGACTTTTGTTGGTTTCGTCGACTTTTTAGCCACCGACTCCAGAAGTAAAGTTATTTTGCACTTTTCAACATTTTTGTAATTTCGTTCGACCCCAAGGTTTGATACTAGGTCCGGTTCTTATTCGTCTGTAAAGCTTGTGGTAGAAAATTCTTGTAACTCAATATTTTGTTAATCACTGACTAACCGCTACTCGACTTTGTGACTTTGTTTTATATGGAAGAGGTGATTCCTGACACTGACGACAGTTAATCAAGGTTATTCCATAAATTAATGTTTTCTTAGCCTTGTTGGTCGGCGAATATGAATAATACACATTTGAGACAATTTTACGATGCCTGTAAAATCTTCCTATATTAGTCATTTCATCGCGGCTTACCAACACAAAAACAGTGACCACGTTCAGAAAAAATACAAGGTCAAGTAATAACATTTGCAATTTTGTAGGAAAAAGCTGTATTTTTATTTATGGGGTTGCAGAACTTTGTCCTGAATACGTGCAAACTGTTTTCGCGTCAGGGTCCATTCCACCTTGTACTGTCTTTGGTCCAAATAAAGAAGGCAATCCTTGAGAGATATCCTGGATCTAGGGTCTGGTTGGCAGGCATTTCTACAAGGTGTAACATAATAAGCGCAAAACCTTTCGAATGCTCTCTTAAACCATATAACTGAACAACTTTTGGTCTAAGACTTTTGGAAATTCATAACTTGTTTTTTAGTTGTCCAATACATGCTGATCATCTGATCGCGTCAGTTCTTGTGTAAAGTACAATTATTTATTTCGAATTTCAAATTTCATGGATCGAGAGATGACCCGGGAGGTGTTCAAAATTCAAATTCAAATAGGTTTATTCTTAAAAGATGTGGTGGATTTATAATTAAAAAAAATGTTTCACTATGTTGCGCTCTGCAAGGCGTACGAATATTTTTACATATACGTATTGCGCTATTGTGTAAACACCTTGTATATGTTTTGGTAAGTTCTCCCTTCGCTTGTCTTCAGTATCACTCGTTAGATTGTCATAATACGTACAGACGCCTGCACATCAAGCAACTATAATCTGTCAGATTTCTTTGATAGATTTTCGACTTTATTTCTAAAGTATAAGGTTCAAGGTTCATTGGGAAAAATTTACAGTTTCGGGTAGCTTGACCTGCAGGCGTCTGTACAATTATTACTACTATCTCAATCCCAACGCTAGGCTATCGTAGTTATCCTATGGCCTCTTCTTCGTAATCCATCATGTGGGCCCAGTATAGGCATGAACGACGACAACGAGAGAACGACTTTGAAAAATGATTTTGATGATGATTGATGATTTTGAAAATTTACAAAGAAGTTTAAATTCCAAACTTCCATGTATAGGTTCAAGATTGTTCTCTTCACGAAGTTTTCCATCACGTCAGTAATAGGAATAGTGGTGATGAAATAAATGATGAACAGGCTGATGAAATCAAAAAACGTGATAATATAAAAAGCAGGAATGATGTTAAGTTTCATACTAATTAATATGCCTGACAAAGAAGTAGTAAATCATGGAGTGTACAGAGCAAATATTGTTGCAATAGTTTAGTCAGATTAAGTAAAGAAAGCCACATATTCCTATAAATTGGGTCATGCAACTCTAACTGTTTATTCATATAATGTGGTAGGGATTAAGATGAAGTTCTGCGAAGGAGATCACTCTGCTTTCACATGTCTATTTGTCTATTTGCTTTTTAGTTTATTGTCTTTTATCGCTATCTTTATAGTAATTGCTGCTACCTGTGAAAGGTATTCCTGTTCATTTAGCGATGGAGGATAGTATGGATTTACAAATATATATTACTTTTTTTTACAAATAGGCTGTAAACAGTTGTGTAGTTGTGTGTGTTTCTTAATATATCCCTGTAACAGTCTCCAAAAATTTTAGCTTGTGAGAGCACGATGAGCTAAGTCTTCATTTGACAGCAAACTCGACATTTTGAAGTGTTGTAGACTGCGATAAATAAAATTTTTATTACTTATATCATATTTCATATTCCTATCCAACAACATTATTGACTATTCCAACAATTATGTCGTAGATAGAATTATTTTACATTGTCTAGCTCAACGTTTGAACTAACGATCTTCCAGTGTTTTACAGACAGATTGTCAAATCTTTAGATTTGCTGGAACTTCCATAGTCTTTGCATGAATGTTTCTTATTTGTTCACACTTGTCAAATATATTTTATGGCCAACTATGTTTATGTCATTATTGTGTTTAAAATGTAAAACATGAATACTTGAACAAACAATGTTTTTACGTAAAACTCACGATTTTAAGAAAAACACATTGATTTATATTGTTGTCTCAATGCTGGTGGAATATTAATGTAACTAATTTTATTTCAAATAAGTTTTATGGTATACAAACACCGATTTAGGCAAATTGAAATATTTTCATATCAAAGGTGGTTGCTATGACGTCATCTTCAACTACGAATTAAAATATTATTTAGATTGTCGGTTTTATTAGCACACAAATGATTTTCATTACAATCCATACAAATTAACACAGCCCATACAAATTCCGTCTTCTTCATTAGTTGAATTTCAATATGGAATTTGGAGACCATTCTAAGCTACTATTACAAAATAATAGATATAAAATAGAATTTTAAAAAGAAGAAAATGCAAAATGATATACACTTATTCAAACTCACAGTCAGTCTTGGTCACCGAACGTTCCGTACAAACTTGCGACATAAAGTCTTATAGGGTTGATTTTTACACAAGGGGACTTCAAGGGACCACAGACTTGAATGAGTATGTATACTTATGGTTTTCATTTCAACTCGATACTTTACCTACCGAGATAAAGGGTCTTGACAGACAGACGGGCAAAAATGTGATCCAATAAGTCAATAAGGGATTCGTTTTTCCTTTTGATGTACAAAACCCTAAAAATCCTTACTAATATTAGGTCCTTACATATGAAATTGGCGTTTTTCGTACTGGCCACTTTAATCACGAATTTCTCCTCTTTGGTAAGGAATTCCAAATTCAAATTTGTACAGCTATTTACTCATGTATTTGTGCTTCGATGACCGTCATTCATTTGTTTTTTTTCTTCTGTTTTTTCTGTTTGCGTCACTCATTTTACAAAATGGAAAATTTAAAATATCGCATTATTTACGAGTACGAGTTCCGCCGTGGCACTAGTGCTGCGGAAACGACTCGAAGGGTGAATGATGTGTATGGCGGTCATGTTGCAAAAGAAAACACAGTTCGTTTTTGGTTCCAACGTTTTCGTTCTGGAAATTTCGACCTGCAGAACAAGCCCCGTGGACGGCCTGAGACCCAAGTTGATAATGGAGAATTGAAGGCTATTGTGGAAGCGGACCCATCGCAAACCACGTCCGAGTTAGCTGCAGGCTTCGATGTTAGTGATAAAACTGTTTTAATTCACTTGAAGCAAATTGGGAAGATTAAAAAGCTTGAAAGGTGGGTACCTCACGAATTGACTGAAGCAAACCGGCAAACGCGCGTCGACTGCTGCGTTACATTACTGAACCGGCACAACAATGAAGGTATTTTAAACCGAATCATTACCTGTGATGAAAAATGGATTCTTTACGATAATCGGAAGCGCTCAGCGCAATGGTTGGATCCTGGCCAGCCAGCCAAATCCTGCCCCAAGCGAAAATTAACCCCAAAAAAGTTACTTGTAAGCGTTTGGTGGACTAGTGCCGGTATTGTTCATTACAGTTTTCTCAAATCTGGCCAGACTATTACAGCTGATGTCTATTGTCAGCAATTACAAACCATGATGGAAAAGCTAGCGGCTAAACAACCAAGGCTGGTCAATCGCTCCACGCCACTGCTGCTTCACGACAACGCCAGACCACACACTGCGCAACAGACGGCTACCAAATTAGAAGAGCTTGAATTGGAATGTCTTAGACATCCTCCGTACTCCCCGGACCTTGCTCCAACAGATTACCATTTTTTTCGCAATTTGGATAACTTTTTGCAAGGGAAAAAATTCAACTCCGATGGGGCAGTCCAAATCGCCTTCAAAGATTTTATTGATTCCCGTCCGACTGGTTTTTTTAGTAAAGGGATCAATGAACTACCTATAAGATGGCAAAAGTGCATTGAAAACAATGGTTCATACTTTGATTAATTAAATATATTATATTAAAAAATATTCGACTTTTTGTTCCTTCCATACAAAACGCCAATTTCATATGTAAGGACCTAATATTATAAAAGCGAAAGTGAGTTTGTTTCTTTGTTTGTTTGTTTGTTACCTCTTCACGCTTTAATGGCTAAACCGATTTTGATGAATTTTGGTACAGAGATAGTTGGGAACCAGGAGACGGACATAGGCTAATTATTTAAAAAAAAAACTGGGATGTGCGGGAGAAAGAGGGAAGAAAAGGGAAAGCTTAGCGTTGCTATTACAAATCGATAAGGCGCAAGGAGAACTGTGTTACCCCGAATTTAACGCGAGCGAAGCCGCGGGCAAAAGCTAGTAGAATGTATAAAATCAAATTTTAATGAGAAGAACCTACCAGTAAAATAAACGATTTGCCAACCATTATACCATCTAACATCCATGCAATAGATACAACAGACATTAGATGAAGCACGTATACTTAATCATCTCACATTAATGATTCCAACAGCATCACATATGTAACCACATGACCTTATTATGGTAATCAGTTCGTAGAACCGAATACTTCCCGAATAATTTAGGGCAAGACTAGATGACTCAGATGGTGATGATTGTACAATATGTAAGCAACGCTACTTGAAGTTATAAGGTAGTATAAGCTGGCCTTTTGTCAGAAGTAGTGGTCCTGGAAGAACGCCCCGAGGTGACCCTGGATACAGACACTGCTTTCAAAACCAATGTAGCCAAATAAAATGATGTGAGAGAATTTCACGACGTTTTCCTTTGCTTAGAACCGAAAATTAAAAGAAAAAAAAAGAAATAACTAACATTTATTTTCCGCATTGACAATGAGCACATAATATAACAAAAAAAATACATGACATCACAAAATCGTTACTATCCTTACTAATATTATAAAAGCGAAAGTGAGTTTGTTTGTTTGTTTGTTACCTCTTCACGCTTTAATGGCTAAACCGATTTTGATGAATTTTGGTACAGAGAAAGTTGGGAACCAGGAGACGGACATAGGCTAATTTTTATTTAAAAAAGTGGGATATGAGGGAGAACGAGGGAAGAAAAGGGAAAAATTAGCGTTGCTATTACAAATTAATAAGGCGCAAGAGCAAAAACTGCAGGTAGCAGGTACTGTGTTATACCGAATTTAACGCGAGCGAAACCACGGGCAAAAGCTAGTGAAAGTATAAAACGTACTACCCGCAAAACAAGAGCAAGGTCATCCGGCAAAGCAACCGCTGAACTACAACAACCCTAATGTGGTCTAAGTTATGTGACACTCCATTTTTACTACATTTATCCCTATCCCCAATCTATATATTTAGGGATAGTGTCAGGTATTTGAGGTCAGCCTAACACGTATTTTGTATTAATTCTCCCTTGTCAGCCGTCACGCTATCGTTAGCTCGTGTTTTTCTGTATAATAACTATCATTCCTCACGCAATCAAGCCATTTTATTTTGAACAAAATTAAGCGATTTTTTAAAGCTAATTCTTGTAAGCTCAGTACTTGTGATTTTGGCATAACTGGAATAACGTGTTGAATGATCAGCGATTGGCTTTTGTTTTTCGCTTATGTTGCTCCGTCTTCGGTGTCTATGGGTATGTTCAAGTATTTCTTATCCAAGCTGATGAAGTAAGTGGTGAAGCTGGTAAAATGTAGCGATTTAGTTTAGCGTATTCCATATTCGGTCTCCTCAAAACCTCCCAGATATCCCATCACCAGACTGTTACATATTCCTTTCCACAAATCCAATCTTGGTATCAACACTCCCCTTACTGCGAATGTGTAGATGCTACAATAGCTCTAGCACATCAACGGATACCGACTTAGTCGGTGTTTCACTCAAAAATTCAGAACATGCTAGACAATAGCTGTAGGACATGGAGACCGACTTATTCGGTGTTTTGCTCAAAAAGTTCAGAACATGCATCAGTGTCTCAGGTACGGGGCAGCAGAAATTAGTATTATTTATTCTATTAATACATACATACTTGCAAAATAAACATCATCCTTACTATCCTTATACTATAATATAATATATAATATAATATTAATATTTTAATATTTAATATACTATATATATTATATATTTATATAATAATATTATAAAAGCGAAAGTGAGTTTGTTTGTTTGTTTGTTACCTCTTCACGCTTTAATGGCTAAACCGATTTTGATGAATTTTGGTACAGAGATAGTTGGGAACCAGGAGACGGACATAGGCTATTAAAAAAAAGTGGGATATGAGGGGGGAGAACGAGGGAAGAAAAGGGAAAACTTACCGTTGCTATTACAAATCAGTCAGGCGCAAGAGAAAAAACTGCAGGTCTGCTTGGTGTGTTATACCGAATTTAACGCGAGCGAAGCCGCGGGCGAAAGCTAGTTTATCATAATTCAAGTCATACTTCATATTATTTTATTTCATTATTAAGTTAATTTATATTCGTCTTATCTATGTTTTTAAGTTAATTTAATTTTCATACAATTTAATTTTATTCTTATGTTAATATTAAGTATAGTGTTATTTTGCTTGTAAACTTTTTGTTTCCATTATGGTGAATGTACCTTTAATTGGCACACGTACTAGCACATTTGTATTATTGCGTAGTTCTTTGTAAGTTTTCGTATGTTTTGCTGTTGGTGTACAAATACATAAATAAATAAGTAGCATTTCGTTGATGCCTTATGTATATGGCTGATACTGTTTCTCTTGAGCAGTCATGTACTATGAGTCTGACATTTGTGTAGCCGCGGCCAATGAGTAGTTCCCTAAAACGGCCATAGATGGCGCTGTGCATTGACGTCACGTTTCTGAATCGCGGTGTTAAGATTCTCCGCGAGAGAATGACCCCCCTCGCTTTAGGTACGGCAGTTATCGCTTCTCGGCCTTTTGGCTAAGATCAAAGTGTAGTATCTGTTCTTTTCAGCTTAATATCTGAAAGTTCCCTCACTGAGGGACCAGTATATTAATCTGATTTTTGTAAGCTGACGGGATGTTCGGGGCTCGCTCCACTCCCGTCGCGGGTCGGCCCGGCATTGCAGTGCCGCCGGGATCGGCCCACATACAATACCTTGAAACACATGAATCGGGATACATAATCTCGCGTCTACATAATATGTAATGTAATAATTTGAAAAAAAAAATAAGTTAAATATTATTTAACTTAAACTTATTTTTTTCAAATTAAATCATCTATTCTTTGCAAACATGGGTATTTTTTACATAGATGTTTTCATTTTATATGTCGAAGCGCCGACGCATACATTTAAACTAACGCCATCTAACTTTGTTTTTGTGAACTAATTTGTTGTTCGTGTAGGAACGTCAAGTATTGACTTGGGGAAGGTTGGTACAGAGTAATGACAGTACTGAACGAAATTGAATGACCGAATGATGGTTTCATTCGGTTGCCATCTTGGAAAGTTGATGTGGAGCGGATAGCTTGACAAGAGCTCACTTCTTTTTGGACCTTACACCGAGCGACACGGTTAGCCATTACTCCGCGCTAAACTTCCCGCGTTCCTGATTTAAATCTGTATCGATCATTGGCATCTTTAGTTATTTTGTTTTATTGATTTTGTGAAAGGACAATACAAGTGTAAACAAAAGTTTTGCGAGTATCATTTCGTGTCCTCCGCCATGATGTCTCGACCATCCGACGACGAATCTCCGTCATCAGAAGTGGGATGCAATCCAAACGCCACACGTGGTGCGAGTGACAGTGCTAACCAAGAAAAGTGTAAAGACAATACGTGCGTGTTTGAAAGTGACACAGAAACGTAAAAATGGCGTTTTCTGTTAGACAGCAAAATAAAAACTTTATGGCTATCGTGAAAGCAATGAAAACACCTTCTGTGATTTTGGATGTTCGCCTACCAGATTTTGACCCTAAAAACGGGAAGTTGACCCGCGTGCTTGGCTGGCAACAGCAGACATGACACCGATCGGTACAATGTCGCACATGAAGAACAATCGAGATCGACGGCGTCTAGCAGTGGCAAGAGTTACCAGGCAACAGGGAAAGCCGACTGGATCACTGGCTTCAACTGTCGTGAACAAGGACACTACGCATCCAGCTGCCCTAAAAGGGACGCCAAGGAGGCACGCAGCAGTACGGCGATCGATCCCGTCTGGGAAAGCAAGTTGATGTATGCCTTGTGGACGCACCTACTGGATCCTTAAGGAATTTGGTGAGCAACTCCATTTTTATTATGATTCTGGTGCAGAATGTTCGTTTATCAAAGAATCTTCTGTATCCTGTAAATTTAGTGGGACTTTATGAAAATGTGACATTGACTGGTATCGGACAGACTTCTAAAAGGTCGACTGTACAAATATTGAGTACTATTGAGTTTTAATTATTTTTGTAATTCTTTTCCACGTTTTACCTGACATTTTTATTGCGGTATGAAATCATGATTGGCGATTTGACGCGAAGTTTTATCAATTGGTTTAGCAGTTCATATGTCGTCAGATAAGAAACGATTTAAGAAAATACGGACTGTTCAGACATATGACGTGATTGATGATTATAAATTTGAGTTCGACACGATAGACACTGACGAGACGAGACCGACGGTCGATGAGGATAATAGACCTTAAGAGGGGTATAAAAGATGCAAATATAGTATGCAAATGACTCAGATTGCTTGAATCCTGGTGCTTACTTAGGGTTGGTGACCTTGGGTGGGCACTTGGGGTCAAGCATGGTGCTAAGTATTGTCTTGAGATTGGGTACCGGATGGAGGTCCCAATGTTGCCGGATGGAGGCAATGTGATGTGTTGAGGTCGGGTACCGGATGGAGGTCCCGTTGGTTTGCCGGATAGAGGCAATGTGATGTGTTGAGGACGGGTACCGGATGGAGGTCCCGTTGGTTGCCGGATGGAGGCAATGTGTTGAATGTGATGAAACTGGTTACCGAAAGAGTATTTCATACTAGATTTGACTGGGTTTGACTAGATTTGACTGGATTTGACTAGATTTGACTAGATTTGACCGTAAAGTTTCATGAATTGGTTAAAGTTGATTAAGAGTGGTGATTTTGATGTTAAGATTTTCTTTATGAGAGTTGATGAGAATCATGCGAATCAGAAAAATGTGTTGAATGTGATGAAACTGGTTACCGAAAGAGTATTTCATACTAGATTTGACCGTAACGTTTCTTGAATTGGTTCAAATTGATTAAGAGTGGTGATTTTAATGTTAAGATTTTCTTTGAGATTTGATGAGAATCATGTGAATCAGATATTGTGTTGTTTGAATCGAGTGACTTTATTTCTCGGCGTGTTTGTCAGAAAGGCCGAGCGAAGAACGTTTTACTTTCCATGAATTCTTGTTTCAGGTTGCCTATTGTGTAAGTAACCGGATAGAGGTTACGTGTAGTGGTACCGGATAGAGGTTACGTGGTGATGACCGGATGAGGTCGTATTGTCTGGTGATTATGACTGGATGGAGGTCATAAGTGTGACGATGGATACGCTTGGAGGTACTTCACACGAGGTCGTGTGACCATCAGGACGGCCGTGTCGAAGCGCCGACGCATACATTTAAACTAACGCCATCTAACTTTGTTTTTGTGAACTAATTTGTTGTTCGTGTAGGAACGTCAAGTATTGACTTGGGGAAGGTTGGTACAGAGTAATGACAGTACTGAACGAAATTGAATGACCGAATGATGGTTTCATTCGGTTGCCATCTTGGAAAGTTGATGTGGAGCGGATAGCTTGACAAGAGCTCACTTCTTTTTGGACCTTACACCGAGCGACACGGTTAGCCATTACTCCGCGCTAAACTTCCCGCGTTCCTGATTTAAATCTGTATCGATCATTGGCATCTTTAGTTATTTTGTTTTATTGATTTTGTGAAAGGACAATACAAGTGTAAACAAAAGTTTTGCGAGTATCATTTCGTGTCCTCCGCCATGATGTCTCGACCATCCGACGACGAATCTCCGTCATATATATGTAGTTCTCCATATTTTACCGTCGCATAGGCATGCAAATAATATTCAAAGCTAAAATTAATGACATAATTATAAATATACATAAGAATTTATTGAAAATTATTAGGAAATAAATGTCAAATCATAAAAATTACAAGAATATTAATTATTAGTATTAAAACTAGTAATAATATACAATTTATAACATAAGAACACAATTTTTTAGGTACTTACAGACAAATACTACACAATACCAATACAAAATTCTTTCTCAGCAAGGAATTCGATGATATTATAGTATGTTTTGTGCGTTAAAAACCTTCGTAATTGGTTTTTGGATAATACCAGCGGCAGTTCTTTCCATTGTTTAGGTATTTTATTATAAATGGCCGGAGCCATACAGTAGACACTTTTGCGCATTAGTGCCGTTTTGGAGGGATGGGTAAACACTAGATTATTGTCGCGTTTATTACGCGGAAATACGTCAGCCAAACCTTTAAAAAGGATTTCACAAACACAGCTACCTCCATGATGTACAGACTGGGCAGTGTTAATATTTTATGTTGTTTAAGGTATGGCATGCAAGCTATCAGTGGATTTGAGCTTAAACATCGCCCGTCAACATCTCTTCTGAGCTTTAAAAACTGTTTCTCTTTCGGTTGATTTCCCCCAGAATAATAAACCGTAACTTAAGTGGGATTCTACTATCCTATTATAGGCCGTAAGAAGGGTATCCATCAACGGCGGATCCAGGGGGGGGGGTCATGGGGGTCATGACCCCCCCCTGGGCGACAGGCTGGGTCATAGGCAGGCAATGCAATTTTATCTAATTTTATCTATAAACGTAAACAAATTATAGGCGAAAGACGCACATAATCATAATAATACAATACTGTGCTTGTTGTTGGTTACATTATAAGGGCTAAACAAAAACCAAATTTTTTGTCATTTTGAACAGGCCGTAACTTCGAGAAAAATTGTCGTACGGGAAACCAAAAAATAGGAAATTGTAGCTCCAAGTGTCTAACTTTTGGATTATAACTTTTAAATATTACAATATTTCAATAATATTGCAAAATATATTGCCTCGCGGATTTTTTGAGTAATCTTAGAAAAACCAGCAAGAAAAAAAACCTTGTTTTTGTTTTTTTTTTTTTAAGTTAAAGGTGGGTTTCAAGATTTTTAATGAATTTTCTAAGAATATCCATTTTTTTTCTGTCACATGAATTTGACATTGCAACAAAAAAAACGGCTTTTGGTGGTTTTTTGGAAAGTCAAGCACTGGCTCGAAAATATTGAGGAAACCACTATGTAATGTTAAGTGTGCCTTTTTCAGTTCAATATGTCCACAAAAACCCTACGAAGAGCCAAATTAATCCAGCCAGCCGTTTTTTTGTTTCACTGGATAGAATTTCTGAAAAAAATTAAAGGATTTTTGCACTGAAAGCTCATCATTTTTAAAAATGAGAAAAAAAATAGTTTTTTAAATAAATAAAATAAATAGCTTGGGACAACTCACACACGGCTATCTGATCCCAAGCTAAGCAGAGCTTGTGTTATGGTAACCAGACAACTGATATACATACTTATATAATTTATAAATACATACATATTATAGATAAATCACACCCAGACACAGAACAAACAATCATGCTCATCACACAAAGTTTGTCCTGGGTGGGAATCGAACCCACGGCCTCCGGCTCAGCAGTCAGGGCCACTGACCACTAGACCAACAGGCCGTCGTTTTTAATCTTATTCCACATGTTTGTTCCAGAAATGCTTATATATTTTCAAAAAAACAAATGGTGGCCGCTGTGCCTATTGTTCTATCGCGCACCAGCGAGTCACGCGAGCCAACCCCTCTACCCGAGCGCCCGCTCTGTTTATCAAATCGCGAACAAATTCGGACGCGGGAGGATTGATTGAAGTTGTAATAACTCGTAAAAAAATAGAAAAGTGATAACTTTTATTAACTACTAGCTTTCGCCCGCGGCTTCGCTCGCGTTTAATTCGGGGTAACACAGTTCCCCTTTTCTACCTGCTACCTGTAGTTTTTGCCCTTGCGCCTTATTTATTGTAATAGCAAAGCTACGTTTTTCCTTTTCTTCCCTCTTTCTCCCTTTTTTTGGGTTGGGA
The DNA here is from genome assembly GCA_905475445.1 of Ochropleura plecta. Lineage (NCBI taxonomy): Eukaryota > Metazoa > Arthropoda > Insecta > Lepidoptera > Noctuidae > Ochropleura > Ochropleura plecta. The sequence goes on along the minus strand of FR997738.1, from coordinate 7,691,980 downwards.
AATCATCAAATAACTTCCCCCGCTCTGGGCCGAGCGGGGGGCGTGTCAGACTTTTACTGACTAAAACCCATCCATGTTCCTTCTATTGCCCTTTACGTTCCGGGGCCGCGGTATCTCTTTCGAACAACCCGCAACCCCGGCAGGCGGAGGCTCTGGCAAGCCCCTCTGCTTTGCTGACATCTCTTTGAGGCGCGCGTGAAACACGAACGCGCCGTCGACACGGCCTGTCGTCAATAGACGGACGGACGGTGAGGTACCCATTGCTCACCGTCCACAGGCCCGCATCTACGGTGGCCGGGAGCCGTCTCGTGGCGCCCGGCGCCCGGGGTGTCTCCCGCGGCGGCTGGGTTGGTTTGAGGTTCTCTTCCTCAAACGCCCGGCCTCCTCCTTCACTAGCATGACTGCTTCGCAGAAGGAGGTGACCGCTTCCCATTCCCTCTCGCTCCGGACCATGGACTGAACCAGGGCCGGACGCGAGAGATCGAGATCGCCGCCGCCGATCGCATCTACAAGGGCACGGCGGTGCTCCGCCCAAGCTGGGCAGACCGCCACTGTGTGATCATCGATCCTAACAATGGTGACACCCGGGCGTTTCCTCCCGCCCAATTATGTGCAGGAACCTCCCGAAACTTCCGTGTCCGGTGAGGACCTGCGTCAGACGGTAGGTGAGGACGCCATGGCGCCTCTCCAGCCACTCCTCAAAGAGGGGACTTACCGCCACTATTGTGGCGCCCTGCACGGGGTTGCGACAGTCGCTCTCTCCATGCCACCATGAGATCGCACCGGAGGTCTGTCCGCTAAGCGGCAATTTGCCACGGTAGAGGCGTTTCCCCCCGGTGTAGTGCCTCCGCGCGCCACTCAAACAGGCGCGCGAGGACTATCGCCTCCAGATCCCACGGTGGCAATCCGGCAAGGAGGCTCGCTGCCTCGCCGGAGATCGTGCGGTAGCCCCGGATCAGCCTAATGGCTACCACCTTTTGGGGCGCGTTCAGGTAGTGGGCGGCGCGCCGCCCTAAAGAACGCGCCCCCTCTTTCTCCCTCATTTCTCGATTTAAAAAAAAATCCTATTGGCCTATGTCCGTCTCCAGGGTCCCAGCTATCTCTGTACCAAAATTCATCAAAATTGGTTTAGACATTTAGGCGTGAAGACGTAACAAACAAACTCACTTTCACTTTTATAATATTAGTAAGGATTACTAGACTCGTGTCAATGATTATAAATGAGTACCAGCTTTGCAAAGTGAAATGGCTTCGAAATCAAAACATTCCGCTGGCCATTTCGACCCTCGTAGGGTAGACTGGGTACGGTTGTGCCAGGGTACGGTTGTGACAATCGTAATATTTGCGAAACTATAAGGAATAGCGGGGAACATGTAAGGGATGAAGGGAGCAGTATGCGGATCGGAACGTGTTGCACTGTGTTGCGTCAGCCAACGCGCGACGTGCACGTTAGTGGAGACCCTCTTTGCTTTTTGACAGTAAAAAGTAAGTATTTTTATTCGATACTTTTTGGTGATTGTTGCTAAACGTGTACAGATACAGTAATAAGTATTTTTTTTCATTATAAGTTAAGCATTAGCGATTAAATAGGAGTGTTTATTTTGTACGTACATTATTTTATATTGCTATAATGATTGTTTTTTTGCGAAAAAGTACTTTGGGTACGGTTGTGACAATTTATATGGGTACGGTTGTGACAAAATTAAAAAGTTTATTTTGGTTTTCAGATACCAACGAAACGCTTGAGGAAGACGGAAAGAGGTCGATGAGAAATGTTAAAATATGTAGATGCTTATAAAGAAGTAAAAAGAGGAATATGAATACGGCCCTGGACCTAATGATGAAACATCACCACCACTTTCACCGTTGCTTTCGCGTATCTTCAATTCCAAATCAGCCAACTGCATCTTCATTCATACCGTTTGTTTTTTCCTCTAAAACTATTCGGCCTTTTAGACTCTCGAAAGAAAGGTGAAAGGTTCTAGAACCAAAAAATCAACCATCTATACAGACCTGAAAATGAGGCAATACCTATGGCAGTATATGCAGAAAAAGAAAAACGATTGAGGGCTAAACAGATGAAGAAAAACTAAATGAACCAAAAACAAAACAATAAAGGAAAAAGAAAAAACAAACGGAAGACATCACCACCCGCACCACCGATAACGTGAATTCTGGTCCCACTTAGGGTGCACAGATGGTAGTCGTCATTATATTTGTCACAATTTTGGTGATTCTGACTACTTAGATCTTTAAGATTTTTTTTTTATCCGATGACTTAATGTAAAATGATAGATATCACGTGCAATAAAAGTGATTAATGACCATTTCGGTGTATTTTTCGAACCTGTCACTACCGACCCCGAGTACTGTCACAACCGTCCCTGGGTTGTGGTCGGTTGTGACACTTTCTCTTTTTTTTCTAACTTGCTTCTATGAATTAACCATAACACTTAGAAATATAATTTAAGTATTTATACGTAGGCGAATGTACTCTTCACAATAAAATACATCTTTTATGCATCTAATTGCAACACTAACAATTTTATTGGCCCTTGAATGAAAATTGTCACAACCGTACCCAGTCTACCCTAACTTGAACTTGTGATAAAGACTTGATCCCAACATAAGAAGTTTTTTTTTGTGTATTCTGGCGACGTTAGTGTTGCAACGGCGGAAAGGTCTTTTTACACACTAAGAAGGGACAAAATTAATAAATTGAATTGAATTGAATTGAAAACTTGGCTTGGCAGAAGACCGCCTGACGGGCTTAGCTCTTTTGCACGTTCACAAGTCAATAAATATAGATGACGAGGAACTTATAAGGCGTTTTGCGAGACGACACAAACGAAGAATACATTTCATCATATAAGTTTGTAATGTTCTTCAGTGTGCACCAATTAAATTAAAATAGAATTTGACGGTGACTCCGTCTGCGACTAGGTAACTCCGCTGCAGTGGAAGACCAATGCAATCGACCCCATGAAATCCTATCCGTTTAGCGGTTTCATTCAACGTGAAAAATTGACAAACACACTTTCAAGTTCCGTTTTAATATTAAGTATAGCTATATCTATCCGAACTAGACTACGGAGACAAGCTGTCTGCGACATGGTGACCCCCCCCTGATATAAAAGCTGGATCCGCCCTTGGTATCCATATATACAATTGTTGATAGCGAATGCAGAGCGTACGCGGACTTACTAAGTCTCTTACATAAACTATCAGTATGTGCTTTCCAATTAAGGTTTTTATCAATGATGAGTCCCAGAAATTTCGTATTTTCTAAATCTTCCACAACCTTATTGTCGTAGTGTATGTAAGGGCTATTGTTGGGAATCCGCTGACTAAAATGTATTAAACTTTAGTTTTCGTCAAGTTTATTTTTAAATTATTTACCTGTAACCAATTTACAACATTTTCTAAACAATTATTTATGTCAGTTTCATATGTGTCGACACTTTTACATGGTATTGTCACAGTACTATCGTCCGCAAACAGTTTTATTGGTTGTTCAACGCATTCAGGTAAATCGTTTACGTACAGTATGAATATAAAAGGACCCAGTATGCTCCCTTGAGGTACAAACATAACTTCACGTTCTGAGGATCGATATATATTTTTATTCTTTATTTAAAGAGCGTTGTCAGACATGACTGTCGCTCTATTGGGACATAACAACATGTATACAAAGAACATCAATACATTACACATCTTATTTATATCACTTTTCGAGTCGGTCAAAATAACATCCTTACTAATATTATAAAAGGGAAAGTGAGTTTGTTTGTTTGTTACCTGTTCACGCTTTATTGCCAAAACCGTTTTTTTTTTTCAAAAAGAGTCCCACTCTTTCTGTGTGGGAGAAAGAGGAAAGAAAAAGGAAAACTTAGCGTTGCTATTACAAATCAATAAGGTGCTACCGAATTTAACGCGAGCGAAGCTGCGGGCAAAAGCTAGTATTTATTAAAATTAATTGATTTTATGTAGGACAGAGCTTCCGCTATATCTATTAGTTCCAAGTGCATGATGGACACATTAGTATATATTTTATAGATATATCTATTTGGGGATCGAAAAAAGCAGCTCCCATAGACCCGTGATGATTATTGGCTTGTTGCCTTGGATCCGTCAGTAAATATTTTGTAATGACCTGAATATTGCTCTAAAAATAGGGAAAATATGTTCTTAAGATTCGTAATATCATAATTTCGTTTAGCCTGGTTTATGCCTTTTATTTGATGTTCAATTATATTCGTCAAGTCCTACCAATTGATCCAATAATCTAAAGAGTACAGATCCAGTTGTTCCTCCGAGCGAACGCCCCTATCTCTAAATATTGAGTAAATTTGACTCATTACCGGTATTTGTTTACGCCTCCAATATCTACAAGAGGTAAGCGAACTTAGTTCATGAATAATTTTAATTGCGTCGTTGTTAACTGTTGATACAGATCTAAACCAAAACTTTCCGGCAAGAAATATTCGGTGGATTCGTAAGGGTTGTAATTGTAAACATAGTTCACTTTCCATCACGTGAATGGGAGTACTTTTAACAAAACCACCTATAATACGCATGGCTTGATTTTGCAATTTATCTAATTTGTGTAGTTTTGAGAGAGAGCTATTACCATATAGAAAACTACCAAAATCTAATCTACTTCTTATAATTTGATATGTAGGTATAGTTTCCTTAAATGTTTAGGGTGTACACCCCAACCAGGTCCCGCCAATACTTTAAAAATGTTTAAGAATTTATGTGTTTTTCATACAACTCATTAATGTATTTATTTTACATACCTACAATATTTCTACACCAGCAATTATAGTATTGTGAATGTAAGATCATGTACTCTTATACTTAACAATTAATATTTCATTCTTTTCAGTTTAGTTGCTATCCTAGGCGTGTGTTGTGTATACTTGTATAGGTGCTCACAACTCTCTTTTTGTAGTATTTTGTTATTGCGATATACATGTTTCTGATTCACTTGAGCAGTCATGTACTGTGACTACTGTAAGACTGACATAAGTGTAGCCACGGCCGGTGAGTAGTTCCCTAAAACGGCCATAGATGGCGCTGTGCATTGACGTCACGTTTCTGAATCGCGGTGTTAAGATTCTCCGCGAGAGAATGACCCCCCTCGCTTTAGGTACGGCAGTTATCGCTTCTCGGCCTTTTGGCTAAGATCAAAGTGTAGTATCTGTTCTTTTCAGCTTAATATCTGAAAGTTCCCTCACTGAGGGACCAGTATATTAATCTGATTTTTGTAAGCTGACGGGATGTTCGGGGCTCGCTCCACTCCCGTCGCGGGTCGGCCCGGCATTGCAGTGCCGCCGGGATCGGCCCACATACAATACCTTGAAACTTAAGTCTGGATTCTGGATACGCAATTTTGCGACTTCATTGTTTAGCTTTAACTTTCTCGCCCCAGTCATATCCATTCACGGGTCCGGACTCTTGCTTGAGCTTGTGCAAGCGAAATTTTAATAAGTTCAAAACGGTTTTATTTTGTCAGCTAAAGGGGAATGCCCACTCTCCAGTGTGTCCTAGGCCCAAGGTGGACATCAAATATTACAATAAAAGTTGATTGTTTTAAAATCTTAACTGTACTTATTAGATATTTAAAAAATATATTCAAATTGACGCCACTATTTTAGAAATATTAAAAACAAATAACATTTTGGGGTTTATTTTCCATATAATATATGTCTTGGAGTGTGAGATAATAAGAAAACTTCTCTTTGTCAATGCTTGGTAATTAAATTATAAAAGGAGGGATGATCTAATATATTTTTATCAAATTATAGTTAAGTGAAAGGATAGCAGTTCTAATTAAGTAATTCACTTGGTAGGTTGCTATTTTGTTAACAAATCAAAACATACACATTTGGCAGAAGCAACAAGCAAACTGTCAGTGTCAGAATCAAATTCAGTTCAGTGTTGTCACTACCACGAAAAACAAAACATTAAGTAAATTGATTATTTTTTTCTAAACCGATTATTGATTTATTATCCTCATTCTTTTTTTTTTGAGGGTACAAACTGTTTTTTTTTTATATTTCCCTAAGTTGGTTTTATTAAAGCAAGTAATTACAATACCCGTAAAGTCTCGTGGGTATGATATTGGGGTTATAGTATTTTTTCATAAATCGATTCGAATCGATTCATTAGTCGTAATACTCAAAATATTTTTTGCTGCTGGCAATATTTGCTAGCGTTAAATAAGAAAATACAGCTTATTTTATCAGTAAACTAACTTTTTGACGTGATAACGTCTTTAAAATCGTTTTAGTCGGGTGACATGTTCAGAAACTTGTGTCACACCAAAACCTCACAAGCGACATTTCATAAAGATGGTAGCGCCATCTGTTACTTGGCTCGAAAAAAAAACTTTAAATTAGTACTTAATTTCATTTTAGATGTCACTACTGGTGATAACTTATATCACCAATAAGACGTTATCACGTAAACATCTCGATCGTAAACCTACTTTACAAACAACCAATTTTTTTTAAAAGAATTGTTGTTTTAAAAGAATTAATGCGCCACTACAATAGTGGCGCATAAATGAAAGAAACTAAAAACATATTTAATTATGCTAAAATTTATGCATAAATTATTTTTTCTCTAGTCTTGTTGTTGTAGTTGTCCACTGTGGGCCTCGAATGGGCTTCTCCTTTATATTTAAATGGCGCAGTCGTTAATTTCAAATATGCACTGCGAAAAAACATTCATTTCTAATAACGGGCACTTCAACATTTAATCATTTTATTTTTTTAATCGTTTATTCCAGAAAAATTACATAAAAGTTTTCACATAAATGGTGTGCCAAACTGCAGTAAAGTTGAAAATGGTTTTTAGTAATTTTAAATTCTAAAGGGCCTGTTTCCAATCGTGCTCGTCTACTGCTTTACATCTTATCAACATAGTCCGGGTTTCAATTATATTTTTAAAGTGAGACTTTTATTACATTCGTCTCAAACTTTTTCGTCTGTGTGTTGGTGTTGCATGTCGCGTGACGGTCGGCCGCGGAGTAGGGATAAAGTGAAAGGCGCTCGTCAGAGCAGCCTATGCCAATATGGCGGCGCCTGTAGTTTGCAGCAGCTGGCCGTGTAGGTAGTGTTCAGCAATTTTTTTTACCCTTAATGGAATATTCCAAAAAAAAATTGTTAAGTGTCTATAATGTGGAAAATGTTTCACTTTTACCGTGGTTTCATAAAACCACACAATCCTTTTTTTATATTCACTAGTATCACTTAGATACGTGGTTTCCTTGTCTAACATTTTAAAAAATAACAACACTTCTGTAATCCTCGAAAAGTTAGGCAGTTGTACACCTAATAGTACACCCACTCTTCTGCAGTCATCTTTACTCCCATGCAACCTACTGCTATCAGCCAAATCGAGACACAACCAAAAAACAAATCGAGATTCTGTGGCTGCTACTTAGACTAATGAAAAACCCAATAACATTTTATCCGAACTCGGGAATCGAACCCAGGCCGTCACGTTTAGTAGTCGTACTTGCGACCATTAGATCAACAACGCGGTCACTTAAAAATATCGTGTCATTACAGTGTCATTCCACTGTCAATATTTGTCTCATTACTTACTTCATAAAAATAATATTATAAAGTCGAAAAGTACTTTTAAAGCAATCAAATACCGAGTACAGTACACTCGATACGATGTCCCACACGCGATATTTGAAATTTAATAATCGTCTGGTAAAAGATATAGAAAGAATAGCGTTTACATTTAATTTTCCTCTTAATCTTTTTTTGACTTCAAAATATTACTTAAACAATAGCCATATTTATCCTAATGGAGTAAAACATCGTGTATTTGCGTTTTGTTTATTGATTTTCAACAGTTGCTTGTGCATGTACCTGATGTGTACCATGTACGACAAAAAAGTGGATAAGACGCAATATAAGTACGATCTTTTCTCGCCTTCGTTTGTTATTTATGTAATTATTAGTTTATTTACATTTTGGCTGTGGTTTATTCTGAACATTGTACATAAAGTCAACAACGTCTTAATTATTTTGAAGATCCAAGTTATACACAGGAGTATCGGGTTCAGTAAGAGTATCCGGAGTTTTATTATTTGGTCCTGGATATCATATTCAACAACTATAATTCTGCATTTAGTGCTCAGTTTCATGAACTATGAACCTTATATTTCTTTTGAAATCGATCGTATTATTGACGATATTGTCGACGTCATGTGCATCGCTTTGGATAATAATCTTGTTATAGCTATCCGATTTATGATACTGTTGAGGAAATATCTTGAGACATGGATTCAAGAAGTCTTCATGGTGAAAGATGACATGAATGACGAACGAAGCCTCAAACTGATTAAGGTATACCAAAGTATTATGGAAGCTTATGATCTATACAAGATAATTTATCAGGTTATGGTAAGTACCTTAAATTGATGAATTGATTGTATGTATACACTATTAAAGGTTTTATTTTATTTTTCATACTATCTTTAAATATACAATATATAAAAAAAAATCAAAAATCCGACTGCGTAAAAAGTGAAACAAACTACACACCTAATAAAAATAAAACTGAAAAGAGAAAAACAAGTACTGTAATGTGGAACTATGAAGAACAGTCGGGACCCATTATTGGAGTGTGAGCCGTTCCAGATTTTAATGGGTCCCGACTGTGCTTCATAGTTCCAGATTACAGTACTTGTTTTTCTCTTTTCAGTTTTATTTTTATTAGGTGTGTAGTTTGTTTCACTTTTTACGCAGTCGGGTTTTTGATTTTTTAAAATATTTTTTTATTTTTGACTTTTTAGTTATGAGTATCTATTAGGTATTCATTATTTATGAGATTATTAATTTTGGATCCCCCCTTTATAGCAGAACTTTTTATGTCATAATTTTATTTTGCATAACAACGTTTAGCATAAACAGAAAACTGTTTGGCAGACACTCATTTATCATACATTCAAAACTCATAATTTTGTAAGTCAGAATCATCTCTAGACATAAATTTCATCATTTTATTTAATAAGTAATTATCCTAATCTTAATAGTTCAGTTCCGGGTAACGGGTAACCTTTGCACACACGATCTTGGGTGATGCTTGCGGAATTTGGTCATTACCATGACCAAAAAAACCGTAGGTTTTTTTAGGTCTGTTTTGGTCCAGTTTATGATGCCGAAAGAATAGGTATATAAGATACATGCGCCGCCCGGACACCGCTGCGGCCGGCCGCATCAATATGTCCCTGCATTTTTAAACTGTAATATCTTCGGAAATATTCATTTAAATTATATGCTGTAAAGGGCCATATTGATCTATATTAAATAGACAATGTATTTAAGGTACTTAATTGGATAAAAATTAATGCTGTATTGTTTAAATACATATGTAAATACATGACGGCCTACATTTTAATTATTTATAAATAAATAGTCACTTGAATCGAAAAGTGATGTAAGAAAACTATTAATGATTTTTAAATACCTATTGAACGATACCCCACTTGACATATTTTGTTGATTTTAATTTTTTTCATTTTCACAATATGGTGTCTCATGGTCGCCATTTTGTTTTTTTATTAATTTCATATCTTTAGTGACACTCGCAGGACTAAGAGGAATCGATTGACGTGTGAATCATAAAAATCGGCCCAGGCGTTTAGTCTGTATAGTGCTTCAAAGGAACAAACATACATACATACATACATACATACATACATAGACTGATGAACACATAACCCTCCTTTGCGGTGCGCAGTCGGGTAAAAAGAACCCTGTCCATTAGTAAACAAACTTTGGATAACAAGTAAAAACGATACCCGGACGCTTTCGGGGTTGTGACGTCATAAACAAACAATTGACGGACGATCGAACATTCTACTGCCGAAGATGGTGTTGTCACGGTTTATCACTACATAGTATAAAACAAAGTCGCTTTCTCTGTCCCTATGTCCCTTTGTATGCTTAAATGACTCGTGCGTCAGCTCGTCCCAAAACAAACTCGGACCATTGGGCCGAGTTGACGAATTTCAAAATTAATATTCTTTTCGTTCGTTATCTCGTCCCATTCTAAATTCTGTTAAATATTAACAATAGCTAAACGTCAAAAACAGTCAGGAAGAAAAGTGTCTGTGACTTTTTTACTTCTTTAATAAAACGAAAAATTTTGAAAATGACGCCTGAGCGCTAGTGTGTACACACTGTACTGATGTCATGCTATTGGTGAAAGTCAACCATGCACAATGACAGTGAAGCGTTGTTATTGGACAAATGGTTATCGGGAATCCAATGAGAGGACGTCAAACTAAGGAGAGAGGTGAAGGTCAAGCTCTCTCTACCCAGCGAATAGCGCACTCGTGCACACACGGCTCAAGCGACTCGGTTTGTACTGGAAACCTCTCAAATTCAAGTCTTGCCGTGGCCGGCGAACAGTCCGGACCTAAATCCAATAGAGCACATGTGGGATCAATTGAAACGAAGAGTTAGAGACGGTGATCAGGAAATCGACAACCAACAGCAACTCATCAACGCTGTTAAAAGGGCCTTGGAAGAGATTTCAATGGAAAATGTCAGGCATTTGATTGAGAGCATGCACTCCAGGCTTCAGGAGTGCGTAGCTAAACGAAGGGGGCATACCCGTTACTAAAAGATGAGCATGGAGTATTTTCTTTTGTTTTCAGTAACTTTACATTGTTTTTATTTTTAACCTAAAATGTGTTTTTTCTTTCAAAAGCAAATAAACTTTTTAATCATTATTATTTGAATAAATTTATTGGTCTACAAAGTCTACATGGTAAAAACAACATTAGTTTTCGTTATGGAGACAAAAAATATACATTGGTTTTATTATTTTCATGGTACAGACAAAATACCTCGTAGCCCTTATTTTGTTTTGAGTAGTATATGACACTGCTTGCATGTTGGTAATGGCTTAACTATAATACATAAAGGCTGACTTTACAATTTATTGTTAGTAAGTAAGACTGATTATGTGATAGATGAGTGATGATTTTTTTCCAATGGGGGCGCAGGTAAGTGTCTATATCGCCTTAATATCGCAATATTAAACTAAGTATGTCTGTACTTAATTATTATGAATAGAACTGATTATGTGATAGATAACTTAGATTTATAAAACGCAATTAAAATGTACCTACTAACTTTGATTTGTATTATTACTTATATAAATGTTGATTTACTAAATTCTTGGCTTTTATTTACTCGTATATAGTGAAAAGTTTTGGTTTGGACTGTACCAAAACAACTTAAAATATTTAAGAAAAATAAAGTGGGACGAGATGATGAAAGAAATAAATATTAATTTTGAATTTCGTCAACTCGGCCCAATAGTCCGAGTTTGTTTTGGGACGAGCTGACGCACGACCCGCTTAAATCTTTAAAACTACGCAACGGATTTTGATGCGGTTTTTAGTAATAGATAGAGTGATTCTTAAGGAAGGTTTTAGTATATAATTTGTTAAGTTTTTGTATTTATTTCTGTGTACATTAACTATATTTGTTGAAGATGTCGGCAAAAAGTATGCTGTCTGGGAGCTTTCAACGAAAACGCTGCCTAAACCCTTTAAGATATAACAAAATAATGTATGGTGTAATTGTGTATCTTATATAGGTCCACAGAAAAGTCAGCGGTGACATAATATGTCTATATCTTAAGGATTACATACTATATCCATTTTAATACTTTAACAAATGGGTAATTATAAAGCGCTAACTTGGAAAGCTATTTACACAAATACAGTATTATTAATCCTTATCATTTTAAATAGGTTGGTTGGCATGAACATTTCATGAAGATTATTTTTTCCTTTTACATCATGCAGATTAAATAAATAGTTTAGGAGATAGGTATAGCAAAATCAAAATAACGCGCAACAAAATTAAATTCATGTCGCCGTGACTAGGCTGGCCCGCTCGGGCGCGGTGTAGGGAACAAGTCGCTCATCGCTGAGTGCGCGACCCGAACACGGGCAGACGCGTGAGCACAGAGTACCTACGTTGAGTTGACACGTTCCTTACAAACTAAATTCAAATCCTGTAATTGTGAAAATATAGGTACAATAAGATCTAATTACATAAAATGTAATAAAACATAGGTTTTATGAAGTTTCATAAAACATACCTATTAGTTAGATTCGTACCATTACCTATGGACGGACGGACAGCGAAGACTTAGTAATAGAGTTTTTACCCATTGGGGACGTAACCTTAAAAATGAGACGTACCTAATTTTATTTATACTTCGATTTTGTTATTTTTGCTATAGGCTGCTTTTTATCAACACACCACGCGGGCGAAGCCGCGGGCGGAAGCTAGTTTTTTTATATTTTAAGGAAATGGTAGTGATTTAAGCACAAAACTATTTAAGTATTTAAATATCATTATGATTTTTACTTGAGTGAATGTTAAAAGTTTCATATTATTAGTATATTTAATTTATCGATGATTAACATATTTGTAGATTTATAGATTGTTGTAGAATATAATTTCACAACATGACGTGACAAATGTTTCCGCTAATAGTAAGGTTTTTTTTTCAGGTTCTTTATCACACATTTCGCACATTTCTACGAGCCTTATGTTATGTGAATATTGTGATATATGAAACGAGTATATTTTCTGAATCGGCAAACAGGGTAAGTGTACGACGTACGACTATAATCGGCAGAGACAAAAATCCGCTCTACTTTTTTTTTATCCTACCACTTGTATCCACTGCTGTGCGAAGGCCTCCATTCCTCACTCATGAGATTGGTCCCTGGCTACAACTGTTAGTAACCAATCTTTAAAAATAAAAAAAAGTCGAGCTCGTCCAGCCAGCTCCTTGGCCCAACTATGCCGATTAATGCTATTTTGGACTAGGGCATCAAAACCCGGTTTCGGTTATCTACTAGGGGTCCGAAACCGGGTTTGCGTTGCTTTATTTGAGATCTATTGTGTGGTTATTTTAGCCCATAGTTCCACGGCATGCGCCTGATGTGACCAGCCCCGTTTAATACTAGCTTGGCAGCCGTGTAAACTATATCAGTCATTTGATTGATTTAATTAAATCAGTTATTTATTTTTAAAACTTATAAGAACTATTTATTAAAGACTAAGTATATTATGTTTAGCAAACTTCATGTTTTGCTACTATGATGTTTTAAAAATATTATACTTTATGTATCAATAAACATAATAATCCTTTGATTCAGCGCTGTAAGATCGCTCAATCGTGAGTATCCATAATTAATGATTTTAGAAATAAGATTTTATGTTCCAGTCTTTTCTATCGAGTATTTCGCTGATTATCTTCCTTACAAAAGATATAGCACTTGTAATAATGCAAAGTATACACTGTGAGAAGTTCTATGTAACTGTTGAAGAAGCTGAGGCAGCGTGTATACAGCTCATGAAGCGCAGGGACTATTCAAGTAAGAGTTCATCATAATCATCATTGAAACACGCCCTTAGCTCCCCCAAGCGTTGCTAGATGGAAGTAAAAAATAAAAAAATATTTCAGTTCCTTTTTTAATTAGATTACCACATTCACTATATATTATCGAGCTGTGAAAGACTGTGTTTGAAATCCAAACTAATATAAACTCTGTCAGTATGTTTTTACACGACTAAAAGGCTCAACGGATCTTAATGAAATTTGGCATTTGAAATTGAAATTTGGAAAGGACATAAGATATATAATTATATTATCAAGCAAATAACTTAGAAATGTGACCAATTTTGCTTTAAGTCCATGTTTCTCAACTGTGTGACCACTGTCATGAAATGCACAAAGAATAGAACAGCTTTATAGTAAGGCAGGTGATAGTATATTAATACTGAAGATATGAAAGTAAAACAACTATCTGAAGGCTATACAAACATATGTGTCTTGCGGGGATCGAATCCACGACACGCAGCGCAACATCAACCACTTTTACTGCGCCCACCGTGCCTTCAAAATAATGAATTAAGGCCGTACCCTACGTAAATAACCTTGAGCATTCGCTTCCCTCTTTGCCGCGCAGGAGTGAGTGAGAGAGAGCAGGTAGTGAATAATGCCTATTTTTTGGAATAAAATCTATATAAAATTAAGTATTGGGTTTTTGGAAAAAATATTTCTACCAAAATGTTCATTATAGAATTGTGTATCCATTAGTGTCAGTAGCAAAATTAAACAAAGTTTACTTTACGAGGAGATGCATGTTTTTGATATTTTTTCTCATTTCTGGGGCTTTGTTGTAAGGAGATTTACTAAATAATGACTCAATAAAACTAAAAACTAAATCTACAATAATGGAATCAAGATTATAAAGAAATTTTATGTATTTTTTTTGTTACTTAGTTCGTTATATATAACTAGTAGATAGCTCTAGAAAACTGTACAAAAACGGCTTGCGCGGCGTTTTGGTCGGGGTGGCGCCTTAATATATATATTTTTCTCTACAGATTCTCAAAAACATTTTTGCAAGAACGTTATCCAGTACAACAAATCGTTCAGTAAGATGTCTGCGTGTGGACTGTTCTACGTAGACGCTACGCTACCAGTGTATCTCATGGGAGTCATCGGTCATTACGTCATTATACACCTGCAATTCTATTTTCTGTAAAATAAAGAATTATGTCTGAAAACGTTACTTGTTTTTTTCTCTGTATGAGAAGAGGCCTGCTTAGGCTGCTTATCATCATTCTTCTGCCCTTATCCCAAATTATTTGGATTGGCGCTGCATGTTTTCTTTTTTCATTATTTTCTAGTTCTCGACTATCTCATCAGACATTTCCATTATGCCATCATTATTTACACAGTCCATCCATCGTATTTTTTGGTCTTTCTTTACTTTTGTACGGACTCTGCCATCCAAGGCGTCGTTCAGTTAGTAGTAGTTTCATTCAATCAAATTACAATGTTGTACTTCTTGGTTGGTCCAGGTCTCCATACCTTTAAATCCGGCCCTGCCTGAGTCTATATATTTTAAATACCCCCATTAATGTTCTTGTTAAATGAACAAGTCTCCGAAAGAATGAATAAATAAAATGCCGGGAAATTGCTGGTCCCTTCTCAGAGATTGCAACTATTTCGTAGAAATTCGAGTTGTATGACGATTAAAAAATTAAAACGTATTACCATCCACTGCCGTGACAATGTTTTTGACATACTTAAGTAATGATTATGTTTTAATTATTTAAAAATATAGATAACTAACTTTTGCCCGCGGCTTCGCTCGCGTTGAATTCAGGGTAACACAGTTCCCCTTTCCTGATTTGCAGGTACCTGCTACTTGCAGTTTAGTTTTTGCCTTTGCGCCTTATTGATTTGTAATAGCAACGCTAAGTTTTCCCTTTTCTTCCCTCTTTCCTCATAACCGACTTTAAAAAAAAATAGCCTTTGTCCGTCTCCTGGGTCCCAACTATCTCTGTACCAAAATTCATCAAAATCGGTTTAGCCATTAAGGCGTGAAGACGTAACAAACAAACAAACTCACTTTCGCTTTTATAATATTAGTAAGGATGATTAAATTCTGACATTTTAAATATTACTAATCAATGAATCTAACTAAATCAATATTACTGCATCAATTCAAACAAATTTTTATATATTATTGTATATTAAAACACTGTTTCACAATATTATGATCATTGCTGTTTTAAAAATATTGTGGTGTACCTATGTAAAATAATATTAATAATATTTATATTAAATTAAATTAATAATTTGCTTAAACTGTGCTGTTCATCCAAATAATAGGCATTACAACAATAAGAGACAAAATAAGTTTTTAGTTAATAAATGATCTTAATGTACTCTTATACTTAGCAATAAATACTTCTTTCTTATCAGTTTAGTTGCTATCCTAGGCGTGTGTATACATGATACACGGTGGAGCACACAGTGGCGGTCTGCCCAGCTTGGGCGGAGCACCGCCGTGCCCTCGTGGAGGCGATCGGCGGCGGAGATCTCTCGCGTCCGGCCCTGGTTCAGGCCATGGTCCGGAGCGAGAGGGAATGGGAAGCGGTCACCACCTTCTGCGAAGCAGTAATGCTAGCAAAGGAGGTGGCCGGGCGTTTGAGGGAGAGAACATCTGCCCAACCCAGCCGCCGCGGGAGACGCCCAAGGCGCCGGGCGCCGCGAGACGACTTCCGGCCACCGTAGATGCGGGCCTGTGGACGGTGAGCAATGGGTAGCTCACCGTCCGTCCGTCGATTGACGACAGGCCGTGTCGACGGCGCGTTCGTGTTTCACGCGCGCCTCAAAGAGAGTCAGCAAAGCAGAGGGGCTTGCCAGAGCCTCCGCCTGCCGGGGTTGCGGGTTGTTCGAAAGAGATACCGCGGCCCCGGAACGTAAAGGGCAATAGAAGGAACATGGGTGGGTTTTAGTCAGTACAAGTCTGACATGCCCCCCCGCTCCACCCAGAGCGGGGGAAGTCATAGGATGATTTCCCACCCGAAAAAAAAAAAAAAAAAAAAAAAAAGCGTGTGTATACTTGTATAGGCGCTCACAACTCATTTTTTGTAGTATTTCGTTATTGCGATATATATATATATATGTTTCTGATTTACTTGAACAGTCATATACTATGAGTCTGACATTTGTGTAGTCGCGGCCTGTGAGTAGTTCGCTAAAGCGGCCACAGATGGCGCTATGCATTGACGTCACGTTTCTGAATGCACCCACAATACAGGAGACATTCCTAGTGTGGGACAACGTTTACTTAAAAAAAGACTCACTTGTGGGGTAGTGTAGGTAAGGACTCCATCAAGAATTATAAGCGACTACCGAACAACCGGCGCGCTTCCGAACAACCCCCATTAGCTTGGCATGCACAGCTGCATCAAAACTTCTTAATTTAAAGGTTGTTTGCCTGTAATGTTGGCTTCTAAATTAGACAAGCCTTCTTTATCTTATTTTAAATTTTATTTCCTTTTTATATGTATTTTATTTTGTATTGTTTGTCCTGTGTGAGTCCAATTATACTTTTTCTTTAATTTTGGAATAACTGGAATAACCGTGTCGAAAAATCAGCAACAGGCTTTTGTTCCTGACTTTATAAATTGCTCTACCTTCGGTGCCTGTTCATCAATTCTTTCTTTTCTTATCCAATCTAGTAAAGTAACATTTTATTGTTGCGTTATATGGGTGATACTGTTTCTCTTGAGCAGTCATGTACATGTACTGTTATGAGTCTGACATTTGTGTAGCTGCGGCCTGTGAGTAGTTCCCTAAAACGGCCATAGATGGCGCTGTGCATTGACGTCACGTTTCTGAATCGCGGTGTTAAGATTCTCTGCGAGAGAATGACCCCCCTCGCTTTAGGTATGGCAGTTATCGCTTCTCGGCCTTTTGGCTAAGATCAAAGTGTAGTATCTGTTCTTTTCAGCTTAATATCTGAAAGTTCCCTCAATGAGGGACCAGTATATTAATCTGATTTTTGTAAGCTGACGGGATGTTCGGGGCTCGCTCCACTCCCGTCGCGGGTCGGCCCGGCATTGCAGTGCCGCCGGGATCGGCCCACATTTAAACCTTGATATTATTAGGGAAAAGAGCTCTCGCGATTAGACAGTAAGTTTGGGCTTTCTTGCCCGTATCTAATTGAATTGATTCCCGAAACCAGTCTCGAGATTTCACTTGTTTGATTAAAATTTCTATAATTATGTAACGTCAAGTTAGAAAAGATTTTTATTCATCCTAATTTACATTTAAAAAGTAATAAAAACTTCATCGTGAATATCGCACATATTTTTTTATTAGTTTTGCTGACATTACCCATTAAGATTAAAATGGTATTGTTTGGTGAACCACGAAGCCGCGCGAGGCGTAGCTTAACGCCTCCGTGAGTACTTGTTTCTTCTATAAACGCCGCGAGGCATCGCGTCGTGCTGTCGATTTTACAATGCGGCGCGCGGCGTTGCGGTGCGTCCCTGGCCTCTTCCAATAATTATTATCGTCGCGTCTCCGTGTGAACCCTTAGGCGCCCATTACACGGTCAATCTGGATCGCGATCTGCGATCAAAATCAATGATCACGATCCAGATTGATAGTGTACGAGTTAGATTGACGGATTGATGTATCTGATCACAAAATTATCTAGATATCTTGAAATCCAGATTGCGATCCCCTGATCGCGATCAAGATTGAACGTGTAAGTGCAAGATCGCGTCAGTACAAGCTGTGCGCTCATTGAAAATGGACGAAGATGACACGCGCTCCTTGTCGCCGCCGATTGAATCGGCGAATTTACTTTCGCTTCCACAATTGGAAGAAGATTTTATATTACTTTTAGAAACATTACCCGAGCTATGGAATGCCCAGCATAAATATTACAGTAACAAAATTATAATCATCAACTTCAGCAGTTAGTTGGATTTCATTTAGTAGATTCAAATGAGTGTACATTTCTCTTTTGAGTAACCACTGTTTAACCCAGCGCCTTTTTCGAATCCTTTTCTTTAAAGTTAAGGCTAAAACAAGGGACACTACCGCTTTAACTTTATTTATATCCATGGCAACAGGTGTTAACGCGGCGGTTACGATACACGGACTGAAGAAATCATGATTGAACGTGTAATGTTGTGACGCGATCCAGTGATCCGTGATCTCGATCCGAGATCTCGGATCGCGATCTAGATTGACCATGTAATGGGCGCCTTAGTGCTGTATCAATCAATGTTTAAAAAGTCGCTTTTAATATTCTTGATTGATGAATGTTGATACAGTAATCATATATTTTTTTTGTAAAGTTCAAATTACAAACAACTAATTTAGGTACACGACGTCCATCTACCGTTACTTACAGTATATTTATTACTTACGTTGACTTGACAGTTGACTTTGGCCATAAAAACAATTTTATCTTTAAAGTGTTGATTATTTCCGTCACCGTTTCGAGAACAATGGTGATGAAATAAATAACACGTAGTAATCACAGTAGTAATTCTTCTGCCAGGGTTGGAACCAGCAACTCCTTTTCTATCAGCAAAGGCTACTTCTCATACAGAAAGAAAAAAGAAAGATATATTATTCAAAAATAAACTTAAATAAAAAATTAAATAATTGTATTAATCCTTACTTCCTTACTATCCTTACTAATATTATAAAAGCGAAAGTGAGTTTGTTTGTTTGTTACCTCTTCACGCTTTAATGGCTAAACCGATTTTGATGAATTTTGGTACAGAGATAGTTGGGAACCAGGAGACGGACATAGGCTAATTTTTATTTAAAAAAAGTGGGCTATGAGGGAGAACGAGGGAATAAAAGGGAAAACTTAGCGTTGCTATTACAAATCAATCAGGCGCAAGAGCAAAACTACAGGTCTGCTTGGTGTGTTAAGTATACCGAATTTAACGCGAGCGAAGCCGCGGGCGAAAGCTAGTTATAGAATAATTATGATGAGAAGACGATCAATACAAAAAAAAAATGGAAAAAGGCCGGCGGCGCACCGCCGACAAAAAATATCCCGCGACCAATTTTTTTACATTCCAACTTGTCCTACCTTCCCTGCCTTGCCTTGACTGCCCTATTTGTCCTACGTGCACTAATTGCCCTACGTGTCCTAACTGCACTAATTTCCCTGCGTGGCCCTACCCTACCTGCCGTACCTGCCCTAGGTGCCCTGCATGCCCTACCTGGCTAAGTGCACAAGCCGGATTAATTGCCCTACGTGCCCTACCTGGGCTACTTGCCCTAATTGTCCTGTCTGCTATGGTTGCCCGAAGTGTCCTAAGTGCCCTGAGTGCTCTAATAGCCCTGTCTGCTGTAGCGGCTTTAATTAGTAGCTGCTCTACGTGGCTTAACTGCCCTAATTGCCCTGGCTGCCGAAGGTGCCCGAAGTGACCTAGTTGCCCTGAGCGGCGTTGTTGCCATCTCTGCCGTAGCCCTAATTGGCCTGTCTGCCATATGTGCCTGAAGTGTCCTAATTGCGCTGAGTGCTCTAATTACCCAGTCTGCCGTAGCTGCACTTATTTCTCTGTCTGCCATAGTTGCCCGAAGTGTCCTCTTTGCCCTAAGTGCCCCAATTAACCTGCCAGCCGAAGCTGCGCTAATTGCACGGTCTGCTGTAGGTGCCCGAATTGCCTAATAGCCCTAAGTGCCCTTATTGCCATGTCAGCTGTAGCTGCACTAATTGCCTTGTCTGCCATATGTGCCTGAGTGTCCCAATCGCCCTGGCTGCCTAATTGGCTTGTCTGCTATATTTACCAGAAGTGTTCTGATTGCTCTGAATGCCCGAATTGCCCTGTATGTCGTAACTGCCCTAATTGCCATGTCTGCCATAGAAGCCCGAAGTGTCCTTATTGCCCTGTCAGCCATAGATGCCTGAAGTGACCATATTGCCCTGAGTGCCCTAATTGCCCTGTCTGCCAAATGTGCTCGAAGTGTCCTTGTTGTCATGAGTGCACTAATTGCTCTGTCTGCCGTAGCTACCCTATAATTCTTTCATACATATTTTTTTGGTGACTTCGGAAACGGAAGCCCTAAATTATGAATAATTTTCCCTGTTTTTGTAACATTTTTCACTGAGGTTTCGCTACTATTGGTCGCAGCGTAATGTTAAATGGATTATTCAACACAAAAAAAAAACACTTCGAACATAACATTTCCTGAGATTAGCGATTCAAAGCGCTTTAAATCTTCAGCTTTATAATATTAGTACAGATTATGGTTCACTATTATAAGATATACTGTAATGTTGCGGGCTTGTTTGGAGGACTACATATTTAAGATAAATATTTCCATAATACATTACATATTGTTATGTGTAACTCTAACGGTTTTCTCAGCGCTCGCCAGATAAGTCGCAGATGGTAGTTTTTTTTTCTGCTTATTTGCACTTATTTTGGACAATTCACACAATATCTTTATAAATTGCAGCCTTTAAATTAGGCTGAATAAAAAATTGGTTGTTTGTAAAGTAGGTTTACGATCGAGATGTTTACGTGATAACGTCTTATTGGTGATATAAGTTATCACCAGTAGTGACATCTAAAATGAAATTAAGTACTAATTTAAAGTTTTTTTTTCGAGCCAAGTAACAGATGGCGCTACCATCTTTATGAAATGTCGCTTGTGAGGTTTTGGTGTGACACAAGTTTCTGAACATGTCACCCGACTAAAACGATTTTAAAGACGTTATCACGTCAAAAACTTTTCTAACTTAATGCCGGCGCCACACATTGGATATATTGGCTCCAAGTTATAGTCTTGGATCCAATATACCAATGTGTGGATCGGTCTTGGCCAGATACTGGCCATAAACTTAACATTGCGTCCAATAGCCAATGTCGACCCGTGCTGTGTCGGTTTTTCATACACCAACAAAGGCGAGGGGAGTGAAGGGGGTAGGCGGGCGGGCAACTTGGATCCAACGTCGCTCCCCGGTCCCCACATTGTTTGTATCAGTGCGCGCTATGCCGAGTGCGAATCGACTGATTGAATTGACTGCAGCTGGTACATACTCGCAAGAAAATGACGAGTTGAGCTGCGGTCCAACCATCCAATGCTCTTGGCTAGTAAGTTTGACAAAGGGTATTGGAGTTAATGTGTGGCCGCATTAACTTGGATACATGATACATTAGCCATAAATTCGTAGCCAAGTTTGGACCCAATTTGAATCCAATGTGTGGCGCCGGCATAACGTAACTCATACAAATTTTAATCGAACAAGTGATATCTCGAGACTGGTTTCGGGAATCAATTAGATTCGGGCAAACCGCGAGAGCTTTTTTCCCTAGTTTCAAGGTATTTTATGTGGGCCGATCCCGGCGGCACTGCAATGCCGGGCCGACCCGCGACGAGAGTGGAGCGAGCCCCGAACATCCCGTCAGCTTACAAAAATCAGATTAATATACTGGTCCCTCAGTGAGGGAACTTTCAGATATTAAGCTGAAAAGAACAGATACTACACTTTGATCTTAGCCAAAAGGCCGAGAAGCGATAACTGCCATACCTAAAGCGAGGGGGGTCATTCTCTCGCGGAGAATCTTAACACCGCGATTCAGAAACGTGACGTCAATGCACAGCGCCATCTATCACAGATTTGGGAACTACTCGCCGGCCGCGGTTACACTTGAGCAGTCATGTACACAAATGTCAGACTCATACATATATGAGTCTGACATTTGTGTACATGACTGCTCAAGTGAATCAGAAACTTGTATGTCGCAATAACAAAATACTACAAAAAGAGCGTTGTAAGCGCCTATATAAGAATACACACTACTAGAGGAGGAAAAAAAAAACCTGGTCAACAAGACGACCAGTCACCGCAAGTAGCACAGAGCATAACGTCCACCCACACGTTCACGAGCATAACGCGTACGTTATCACGTCCCAGTCACACGAGCATAACGTACGCGTTATGCTCGTGAACGGGTGCTCAGCCATAGGTAATGGCTGATCTTCGTGTTATGCTCGCCATATTTGAGGGAAGGAGGTAACCCGACCCACGACGCTACCGCAAGCAATGACATCTGATGGAGAATGACGAACTTTCTGCCGGTTTTTGAGGGCAATAAATAATTAATAATTATATTCAGTCCATGCTCGAGGTCACTAGTTAACCACATGTCATTAAATAAAAACACATAAAATGAAACAAGTATATAAACAAAAAAAGTAAAATATAAAATTACATGACGAAGCCATGTAACGTATATCAGTAAGCTAATTTGGCGAAAGAACATGTTTTTATTAATAAAATCGTCTTGAGTTCAACACGCCGACCAACCATGCTTAACGTCTAAATAGCCGTTATAATTATAGTACTTATGCTTTTAAACAAAGGTTAGATTTTACTTTAGCTTTAAATGTATTAAATGGCAAATCTAGAAAAGAAGAAGGTAGCTTGTTATAAAAAGTTATACCAAGCCCTACAAATCGATTATGAACCTTACGTAGCCGGTGGAAGGGAGCACGTAGTTTATGCTTATTTCTAGTGTTAATGTTGTGAATATCCTTACAAACATTCGCAATTTATAATATTAGTAGGTTATAGGCCAGGCCCACACTAGGAATTTCTCCTGTTTCGTGGGTGCGTTTACAAACATTTAAACTCACATAAACAAACAGCCAGACCCGAAACAACTATCTGTAGGCCATACAAATACTAGTTCCATGCGGGAATCGAACCCGCGACACGCAGCGCGGCAGTCGATCGGTCAGCCACTAAAGCCCCGTTCCAATAAACAAAAACGACTCGTTTTGCTTACGGATGGTAGTATTTTGACATATTTAGGTTCTATGAGACTTATGTCAAAATCTTACTATCCGTAAGCAAAACGACTCGTTTTTAGGGTTCCGTAGTCAACTAGGAACCCTTATAGTTTCGCCATGTCTGTCTGTCCGTCCGTCCGTCCGTCCTCGCTTAATCTCTGTGACCGTTAGCACTAGAAAGCTGAAATTTGGTACCAATATGTATATCAATCACGCCGACAAAGTGGTAAAATAAAAATTGGAAAAAAATGTTTTATTAGGGTAGCCACCCTATATGTAAAGTGGGAAGTGATTTTTTTTTTTATTTCATACCTAACGTGTGATATATTGTTGGAAAGGTATTTAAAAATGAATAGGGGTTTACTAAAATCATTTTTTGATAATGTCTATAATTTCGGAAATAATCGCTCCAAAAGTAAAAAACAATGTGTCCCCCCCCCCTCTAACTTTTGAACCATAAGTTTAGAAAATATGAAAAAAATCTGAAAAGTAGAACTTTATAAGGACTTTCTATGAAAATTATTTTGAACTTGATTGACACAACAGTTTTTGTACAAAAAAGACAAAAAGTTGTACAAAATAATTTCCTCCTCCACCTTTAAACTCATAAGTGGGAACACTTATTGTGACGGACGGGAAACTATGGAACCCTACACTGAGCGTGGCCCGACACGCTCTTGGCCGGTTTTTTGTTTATTGGAACGGGGCTTAAGCCAACCGTGTCGTATTAATTACATGATACTCATACATTCAAAGAAGAAAACAAGTTACTTTTTCAGAAATATTTTTATTTTACAGAAAATAGAATTGCAGGTGTATAATGACGTAATGACCGATGACTCCCATGAGATACACTGGTAGCGTAGCGTCTACGTAGAACAGTCCACACGCGGACATCTTACTGAACGATTTGTTGTACTGTATAACGTTCTTGGAGAGATGTTTTTTGGACCCTGTAGAGAAAAAAGAAGGATTGTGTGGTTTTATGAAACCACGGTAAAAGTGAAACTTTTTTTCACATTATAGACGTCCTCACCCCGCGGCCGACCGTCACGCGACTTGCAACACACAACATAAGAAAAAGTTTGAGACGATGTAATAAAAGTTTCACTTTAATAAATTTAACGTTTTGATGACGCAGTGGTGATGGCGTAGCCATTGACGGCTGCGCTGCGTATTGTGGGCTCAATCCCCCACGGAACAAATTTTTATACAGCCTTCAGATAGTCGTTTTTGCTTGCATTCGTTACTAAATGACTCCATTATCATCATCTGCCTAGCCTTTTCCCAGCTATTTCGGGGTCGGCTTCCAGCCTTAGCGGATGCAGCTGAATACCAGTATTTTACATAGCGAGCGACTGCCCATCTGACCTCCATAACCCAGTTACCGCTGGGTAATACGATACCCCTTGGTAAGACTGGTTGTCAGACGTTCGGGACACGGACTATCTGTTACGACTGTCAAAGATCTACAAATGACAGCCGCGACCAACAGCTTAACGTGCTTTCCGAGGCACAGAGGAAAGTCGGTATGTAACGTGTGTCCATCCACAGACCAACCTAGGCTAGCGCTGCTTAACCTAAAGATCGACCTGAGCGACTGCTATTATTTGGCCACGAGCTCCTCTACTACATGGTGTTACTAAATGACTGAAGGTTTTAATAAGCTACCATCTGCCTTGCCATATAGCCGTTTTATTCTTCAGCATATCATGACAGTTTTCAGTGGTCACACAGTTGAGAAATATGGGCATAACGTGATTTTGCTAACACCCCTAAGTTATTAGCGTGATACTAATCAATATTACTAAATTATTATGAATAAATTAATTAATATTTTACTGTTAATTATTTTGAATGCTACTATTATATTTAGGCTTTTCTTCTTATTTAAGAAAAAGTTGTGCCTGACGATGTTGGGTCCATGTTAACTGTATTATTATTTAAGACTTTGTAAAACACATGCAATGCAATAAATAATTGAACTGATGACTTAGGACCGGTCCCTAGGTTGATATCTATGTCCGAGCTTGATACATTGTGAGTGTGGTAATGTAATAAAAAAGGTTCTAGAATAAATTTGTTTTTTTTACTTTCATCTAGCGACGCTTGGGGGCGCGTTGGGCGTCTTTTAATGACGATTGTGATAAACACTTACTTGAATGGTCCCTGCGCTTCATGAGCTGTATACACGCTGCCTCAGCTTCTTCAACAGTTATATAGAACTTCTCACAGTGTATACTTTGTATAATTACAAGTGCTATATCTTTTGTAAGGAAGAAAATCAGCAAAACACTCGATAGAAAGCCCTGCAAAATAAAATCTTATTTTTAAAATCACTGACAAGCATTACATAATATTATACTAGCAGTGCTCAGCGGTTACACCCGCTGCTCAACTCCCTTTCTTAAAAAAATAGTTTTGGCCGATTCTCTTAGCTATCCGATTTGCATACTAAATCCTACTAATATTATAAATGAGAATGTTTGTGAGGATAGATGGATGTATGTTACTCTTTTTTTTTTTTTTTTTTTTTTTTTTCGGGTGGGAAATCATCCAATGACTTCCCCCGTGGAGCGGGGGGGCATGTCAGACTTGTACTGACTAAAACCCACCCATGTTCCTTCTATTACCCTTTACGTTCCGGGGCCGCGGTATCTCTTTCGAACAACCCGCAACCCCTATGTATGTTACTCTTTCACGTCAAAACAGCTGAACGGATCTTGATAAAATTTGGCAGGAGGTAGAATAACACGAAATCACGCGGGCGAAGCCGCGGCGCCAGCTAGTAATACTATGGTAGGATGTAAACTAACGACTGAGCAATCTTAAGTCGCTGAATCAACAAACGCGAAGTAGGTAGGTAGGTAATATTTTTAAAACATCGTAGAAGCAAAACATATCGTTTGCAAATCATTTACAAACATTGCCCAAAACAATTTTTCTTTTACATTGTACATATATTTTAAAACTAGCTGTGCCCGCGACTTCGTCCGCGTGGAATAGTATTTTGGGCATCATATTTATTTTTGCAAACAACCTCCTCAGCTTTATAAATTATAACTGTTACCCACGACTTTGTCCGCGTCTTAGCCCAAGTTCCGGAATTCTGTGAGGATAAACGTTGAGAACGTTCAGCGCTTGATTCCCGTAGTCGGTTCACCAAAGTTCGAGAACTCTGTGAGGCTAAACGTTGAGAACGTTCAGCGCTTGATTCCCGTTCTCGGTTTATCAAAGTTCGGAAATTTTGTAAGGATAAACGTTCAGCGCTTGATTCCCGTTGACGGTTTGCCGAAGTTCGGAAATTTTGTAAGGATAAACGTTCAGCGCTTGCTTCCCGTTGACGGTTTGCCGAAGTTCGGAAATTTTGTGAGGCTAGATACTGCGACGTTCAACGATCGATTCATTAGCACGGTTTTGTTCACTGATTCCTCGTTGAGTAGCCAACCTATGCATATTTTCATTCTCTGTTTCACTGCTGCGCAAAGCTCGCAGCCGCTTTGCGGTAACAGTCTGCCGAGAAAGCTGAGTTCTTTTTCTAGGCATTATAGTGACGAAGAAAGAAAATAGGAAATGAAAACTTAACCAAACCGTAACTCGTAATCAAGAAAAAACGAACGTAAGGTTAATAATTAGGATCCTAATTATTGTTACCTGTATTTGGTACTTACGTAAAATATAAGGTTAACTAACTGTGTACTTAAACTAAAACCTAACCTAATAAGGGCTGATTTTTTAATAGTCAGATAATTTTTATCTGAGGAATAAAAATAGCAGTTTGACATATTTTCTATAGATGAGCTGTCAAACCGCCATTTTTATTCCTCAGATAAAAGTTATCTGACTATTGAATAAACAACCCTAAGAATAATTATGTAGATGACACCTATTTACAGGTATTATCTACAATTTTTTTTTTAATAATTGTGAAATTTATAAAAAAAATAGCTCATGAGGAACTCGTGGCTAAATAATAGCAGCCGCTCGGTTCGATCTTTAGGTTAAGCCGCGCTTGCCTAGGTTGGTCTGTGGATGGGTGACCAGTGACCACCCGTTACATACCGAGTTTCCTCCGTGCCTCGGAAAGCACGTTAAGCCGTTGGTCCCGGCTGTCATTTGTAGATCTTTGACAGTCGTAACAGGTAGTCAGTGTTCCAAAAGTCTGACAACCAGTCTTACCAAGGGGTATCGTATTACCCAGTATTAACTGGTTGTGGAGGTCAGATAGGCAGTCGCTCCATGTAAAATACTGATATTCAGCTGCATCCGGTTAGACTGGAAACCGACCCCAACATAGTTGGGAAAAGGCTAGGCAGATGATGAATAATTGTGAAACAATCGTAGAGCTATACCCCCCCTCCGCGTCGCCCGCAAGCAACGCCTCTCCTCGCCCATGCCCAGCGTCATGTTTTGCACATCATGCGGTGCGTGTGAATTTTATATCGGAGTTATTTTAAAATTGTAATATCTTCTAAGATGTTCATTGAAAATAAGTGATGTCAAAGACAATTTTGTTCACAATTAAATACTGTTAATCAACAACACATTTATTTGGATAAAGATTAATATTATTATGTTGAAACAACTCTAACAAATAATTGGTAATCATGCATTAATTTTGACCAAATTTGATTACCATAAAAACGGTTCTAGTGACTTAATCTTAAAAGATAGACATATACCGTCACGGACATTTTTTTAGATCATTTCAAGAGGAATAATTCTTTTCTACATATTTTTTTGATATCTTGAACCGTTTTCGCAGCGCACGCAACGGAAGCCCTCAAAGATGAATAATTTTCCCCGTTTTTTCCACATTTTCCATTGTTTCTTCGCTCCTATTAGTCGCAGCGTGATGTTATATAGCCTAAAGCCTTCCTCGATAAATGGTCTATTCAACACAAAAAGAATTTTTCAATTCGAACCAGTAGTTCCTGAGATTAGCGCGTTCAAACAAACAAACAAACAAACAAACAAACAAACTCTTCAGCTTTATAATATTAGTATAGATAATAATCTAACTGATTTCCGATTTAAAAACAAATATATCGTGTCACATCAAATTAGGCATGTTGCACCTTGAGAAACGTCAAATTTTGCCCGGTTTTGAGGTTTGTTAGAAAACCGGTTTTCAGCATTGGAAAACCCGGTTTTTCGGGTTTTTCAGTAGCGCCGATTATTTTATTCAAAATCAAAAGTCATTTATTCATAACTAGGCTGATGATCATCACTTTTTGAACGTCATTACACAAGACCGTCCCCCAAAACATCTATCCTTCGACACTTTCTAGTGTTTTATGTAGGAAGAAGAAGTGGATGAACAAACTCTCCAGCAACACAACTGTCTGATAGGTTTGATGAGCCAGACATTTTTTAGTAATATTAGTAATATTCAAGGTACAAATCATAATTACGAATGATTACATACTAGATACATTTAATTGAATTGCCACATGTTCGCTAACACACATCAATATACATACCAAAATAACAAGTACCTAAATAAAAATTGAGAATATACTCATGCAAAAAATATTTAAATTAAAGTCTCCAAGCATAATGAGTAAACTCGCATACATGTGCAATGTTGGAATACGAACATATAACTATTAACTCTAACTAAAATATCAATGATGTACTAGATTTACTAAGACCATCGCAGTACGAAAGAAACAATCCAAGTTATTTTAAAGTCATAATAATCACACAAACAAGGTAAGCAAGACGACCAGTCAAGCAGCACCCGTTCACGAGCATAACGCAAAGATCAGCCATTGCACTCCCCGCCATATTTGAGGGAAGGAAGCAAAACCCGACAACTGACGCCATCGCAAGCATGGAACATGACGAACATGCCACCGGTTGCCCAGTTAGAAATAATATTATGATCGATAGCCGACATCACTAGTTAGTTTGACGACACGATTGGCGCAGTGGCTAAGCGATCGACTGCTGCGCTGCGTGTTGCGGGTTCGAAATGAGAAAATTTTGCCAGTCAGTGTGTAAATGACGGCACGGTTGGCGCAGTGGCTCAACGATTGACTGTTGCACTGAGTGTCGCGGGTTGGGATTCCCGCACGGAACAAATATTCGTATGGCCTACAAATAGTTCTTTTGTGAGTTTAATTGTTTGTAAACGCACTCACGATAGGTACAGGAGAAATTCCTAGTATGGGGCAACAACTTTTCAGAAAAACAATCAATATGTACACATTAATTTATCAGCTAATTCTGGAGATTGAACAAGAACATTGTCTTGCAACATTTTAACACAGGTACCAACTATTTTTATCCTCTAATAAGTAATCGTTTAAAGAGTAGTAGGCCTTTATATATAAAATTGAATGTGTTTTTATGCATTTTCAGTAAGTCTGAGAATCGGCTACTATTTATCTTTCAAAACCCTAAGTGATAAGGTTATAATGCCTAATGGTTGCCTATCTGACAGCGCAGAGCGTTGAGGGCCTTGACTACACTCTTTTCTCTACTCAACAAATCCACTTCCCCTTCTTATCTAACTTCACATTTTCAATATTTATGCTCTGCTCACAGCAAGAATCTTCGTTCCTCCAATAACCGTCTTCTGCGTTGTCCTTCTCGTCGTCGCTCTGGTTTTCTTAAAGCTTCTTTTCCTGTCCAGGCGGTCTTCCTCTGGAATGCACTCCCTCTAAATACCAGGATGGCCACCAATCGGTTCACTTTTAAAGTAAGAGCTCGGGAACATTTACTTAAGAAGTTGGCAGATTCGTCTCCAAATTAAATGGTTGTTAGTTTTTCCCCATATATTTATGTATTTATAACTCTCTTGACTTTATTTTGTTTGTATGTATGTATTTAAGTATTAGTAGTAAGTAAGTAGTAGTATTAGTAGTAGTAGTAGTATTATGGTTATATTATAATTGGAAATGTTTTCTCGAAACACTTTCTGTTATGCAGCCTGCAGCTACTATGTTTTCTCTCTGCATCACCCTAAGGTAGACTGGTCGAAAATGCCCAAGGCATTAAGTCCGCCTTTGTACAGTGTTTATACATGTGCATAAAATTTAATAAATAAATAAGGGTGGTAAGCAGCGGGTGAAACCGTTGGCACAGCTAGTTCATTATTAAAGGCAATACCAAGCCCTACAATTGAACTATAAGCTTTATGAAGCCGATGAAATGGAGCGTGCTCTATCCAGTTTATGCTTATTTCTAGTGGAGATACTATATATAGTTTCTATATACAATGGAACTCTTCATAAATGGTGAGCAAATCTCCCGTGATTTGATTTATTTCCGGGGTCGCGATATAAGCCCCTAGCCCTAAGCCATAGCAAAGTTGTCTAGGTTTATCCCATAGTATTTTTTATCAGATTTCACAACTTTTTGCATGTAGACTTCCACCGAAGTTTGCTTCTACAGATAATAAAATTACAACTAAGTATTATATTTAAGTATCACTTACACTGTTTAAAGATCCAGCAAAGATACTCGTTTCATACATCACAATATTCACATAACATAAGGCTCGTTGAAATGTGCGAAATGTAGAATGTAGTACCTAAAAAATACCAACATTGTATAGTAAAATAATATACCAGATCAATTTATAAATCTACAATACGCCAACAATATTACCGAATTGCAAAACATAAAATATTCATCACAGTGATAATCTTAATGAATTTTAAAATAAATGCCCAAATAACCACCATTTCCATATAATATAACAAAGTTTTAAAACATAACAACACCATCTTCGGCAGTAGAATGTTCGATCGTCCGTCAAATTATTGTTTGTTTTTGACGTTACTACTCAAAAAGCGACCGATATGTTGCCACGCCCCATACCTTTCTTTTTGGGGTGTGAAATCATCTCATAACTTCCCCTGCTCTGGGCGGAGCGGGGGGAGTGTCAGACTTTTACTGACTAAAACCCACCCATGTTCCTTATATTGCCCTTTGCGTTCCGGGACCGCGGTATCTCTTTCGAACAACCCGCAACCCCGGCAGGCGGAGGCCCTGGCAAGTCTAGTTTGTTGACATCTCTTTGAGGCGCGCGTGAAACACAAACGTGCCGTCGACACGGCCTGTCGCACATAGATAGGTTTTTAGGTTTTATGCGGCCAAAATTATTTTAATTGCTATATCTATTCTAAATGACATGAATGATAATAAAAAACCACTTTCTGTTGAAATTTCAAATGTTTTTTCAAGAAAATATCATATTTATGAAAAAAAAAGTCCAAACGCTAAAGTCACAGTCATAAAAAAATATATTTGATAAATGTACATTTTAAACGTGAGTAATGAGTTGACGTATCCCCTTGACAGTCGATACTCCTCGATACTCCATGCCAATTCGTTATTCCAGATCCTAATCGTCCGAGTCTTGAAGTAAGCAATATTTCGCTTTAGTTTTTTTATATTTTCCTCTGTGTCACCATAAGAAGAAAACAGGTAATTTTCTAAATAGGCCAGTTTTTCATCCAAAGTTATTCAATTTTGGCTTTGCATTTTATCGTAGAGAAATTGACGGGTGACTAATTTCGTTCCGGATGAGCCAGGAGAACCTACGACGAAAAAGAAGAAAATAAATTATTTTAGAACATTTTTCAACATAACTTTTTTTACCCTATCTGCACCTACCTGCAGCTGATTTTTATCAGAATCATAAGAAAAGAGTATTAGGTATTATAATATATAATAGTTTTGAGGCGAGAGGAAGCGATAATATAACTAAATTATTTTTAAATTGAAAAATCAAGGCAATTTTTTCAAGAAAACGTAATAATGTTTTGAAGGTTTAAAATAAAGGTTTTTTATCGTACTAGGTTGACAATTTCTATAATAAATAATGGTATTTACCTGTAGCACTTGAATCCATGTTGTTTACTTTGATAACTTTCTTCAAATCAAAAATATTGACGACGAAAAACAAGTCACTTTAAAAGCGTAAAGAGCGAAAGCGCGTGCGTAGCGGGAGACTAACAAGTTCCGACTACCTGCGCACGTACCCCGCGCGGGTATTGTAGCCGGGAAGAGCGGTTTATTATCGCCTGTTCTATTGTTAACGTAGAAAGATATTATTTTTTGTATTTGTAACTAGTTTCAAATCTTCAATTTTGGCCGCATAATTAAGCAAAATCTATGTTAGTGTGTCGTCAATAGACGGACGGACGGTGAGCTGACGCCCCACACCCTTGTGTTGTCACGCATGTTTCCACATGTTCCCATCACGTTACCATTGTGTATTAGATTTTTTTTTATCAGGACTTCGTTTTTAATAGTTGTCCAAAAAGTATTACTAAAGGACAGAGATTTTTTTACATATTGTTTATTTAAAGACAGTTTGAAAAAATAAAATAAAACCCGCTTGTAGTGTATGCATTTAGTCGATGAGATATAATTTTAAGGTACTTACCATAACCTGATAAATTATCTTGTATAGGCCATAAGCTTCCATAATACTTTGGTAAACCTTAATCAGTTTGAGACTTTGTTCGTCATTCATGTCATCTTTCACCATGAACACTTCTTGAATCCATGTCTCAAGATATTTCCTCAATAGTATCATAAATCGGATAGCTATAACAAGATTGTTATCCAAAGCGATGCACATGACGTCGACAATATCGTCAATAATATAACAGATTTCAAAAGAAATATAAGGTTCATAGTTCATGAAACTGAGCCCTAAATGCAGAATGATGGTTGTGAAAGATGATATCCAGGACCAAATAATAAAACTCCGGATACTCTTACTGAAGTCGATGCTCCTGTGTATAACTTGGATCTTTAAAATAAGTAAGACAATGTTGTTTTTATGTATAATGTTCAAAATAAACCACAGCCAGAATGTAAATAAATTAATAATTGCATGAATAACGAACGAAGGCGAGAAAAGATCGTACTTAAATTGCGTCTTATCCACTTGATTGTTGTACATGGTACACATCTGGAACATGCACAAGCAACTATTGAAAATCAATAAACAAAACGCAAATATACAATATTTTAGTCCATTAGGATAAATATGGCTATTGTTTAAATAATATTTTGAAGTCAAAAAAAGATTAAGAGGAAAATTGAATGAAAACGCTATTCTTTCTATATCTTTTACCAGACGATTATTGAATATCAAATATCGCATGTGGGACATCGTATCGAGTGTACTGTACTCGGTATTTGATTGCTTTAACAGTACTTTTCGACTTTATAATATTATTTTTATGAAGTAAGTAATGAGACAAATATTGACAGTGGAATGACACTGTAATGACACGATGTTTTCTATGATATTTTTAAAAGACCGCTTTGTTGATCTAATTGTCGCAAGCACGACTACTGAACGTGACGGCCTGGGTTCGATTCCCGAGTTGGGATAAAATGTTATTGGGTTTTTCATCAGTCTAAGTAGCAACCACGGAGTCTCGATTAGTGGCCGGTTGATGGCAGTAGGTTGCATGGGAGTTAAGATGACTGGCGAAGAGTGGGTGTACAGTTAGGTGCACCACCGCCTAACCCGTCTGAAATAACAGGCGTGAGTTAATTTTTAAAATGGTCATTCACTATGTAAGACAAGGTAAACACTAATTGATACTTATCTCTTACAAAAAACCCGACTGCGGTAAAAAAAAAGTAAGGCAGGCACAATTTGTAGCAGGCGGGGCCCATTTGGATTTATAACTAGCTAGCGCCCGCGAATTCACCCGCGTGATATCGAAAAAAACTATCCTATATGTTATTTTAGACTATAATTTACCTCTGTGCCAAATTTCATAACGATCCGTTCAGCCGTTTAAACGTGAAAGAGTAACAAACAATGATTCATCCATACATCCTCACAAACATTCGCATTTATAATACATATTAGTAGATAATCAGACTGATATTTACTAAAAATCGTTTTTATTAAAATGTGCACATTTTACGAAGTGCCTTTTAAAAGATGTCTATGTTCTATTCCCAGTGCATATTTTAATGTGCGATATTCACGATACAACTTTTAAAATGTAAAGTAGGCTGAAAATATTTTTTTAGGATCGGGTTCGGGGCCGGGGCAAGAAAGCCCAAGCTTACTGTCTACTCGCGAGAGTTCCTTTCCCTAATATCAAGGTATTTATGTGGGCCGATCCCGGCGGCACTGCAATGCCGGGCCGACCCGCGACGGGAGTGGAGCGAGCCCCGAACATCCCGTCAGCTTACAAAAATCAGATTAATATACTGGTCCCTCAGTGAGGGAACTTTCAGATATTAAGCTGAAAAGAACAGATACTACACTTTGATCTTAGCCAAAAGGCCGAGAAGCGATAACTGCCATACCTAAAGCGAGGGGGGTCATTCTCTCGCAGAGAATCTTAACACCGCGATTCAGAAACGTGACGTCAATGCACAGCGCCATCTATGGCCGTTTTAGGGAACTACTCACAGGCCGCAGCTACACAAATGTCAGACTCATAACAGTACATGTACATGACTGCTCAAGAGAAACAGTATTGCACCCATATAACGCAACAATAAAATGTTACTTTACTAGATTGGATAAGAAAAGAAAGAATTGATGAACAGGCACCGAAGGTAGAGCAATTTATAAAGTCAGGAACAAAAGCCTGTTGCTGATTTTTCGACACGGTTATTCCAGTTATTCCAAAATTAAAGAAAAAGTATAATTGGACTCACACAGGACAAACAATACAAAATAAAATACATTTAAAAAGGAAATAAAATTTAAAATAAGATAAAGAAGGCTTGTCTAATTTAGAAGCCAACATTACAGGCAAACAACCTTTAAATTAAGAAGTTTTGATGCAGCTGTGCATGCCAAGCTAATGGGGGTTGTTCGGAAGTACCGCCGGTTGTTCGGTAGTCGCTTATAATTCTTGATGGAGTCCTTACCTACACTACCCCACAAGTGAGTCTTTTTTTAAGTAAACGTTGTCCCACACTAGGAATGTCTCCTGTATTGTGGGTGCGTTTACAAATTAATATTTAAACTCACATACACAAACAGCCAGACCCGAAACAACTATTTGGAGGCCATACAAATATTTGTTCCGTGCGAAAATCGAACCCGCGACACGCAACGCAGCAGTCAATCGTTCAGCCACTGCGTCAACCGTGCCGTCTTTATTCTTTCTTCCTCGCACATTTGCATTATTTCCTCTTGATAAACAAAAGGTGCGAATTAATTTTATACCCTAACCTCGAAAACATATGACAGGTTTTCCTTGACTTCAAAACTTCTCTGGCGTGATGGATGACTTATTATAGAAGAGTAATTGCGTAAAGGCAATAGGGATAATTAAACTGACTTTATGACTTGATCGTTTGTTTAACCCTTTCGCTGCCCAGTCCAAATTTTACCATATATTTTGGACTCATACGCTGAGTTCTGGGCAGCGAAAGAGTTCATGGTTCAAATCGAGACTGCTGAACAAGAGGTTTTTTTTCCATCAGGAATTTCTTGAAGTCATGGAATCTAGACTTGTTCCCGGTTCATTGAAAAAACCTCGCCTCCTATAACAGGCTATTTCAGACTATAACCTACCTCTGTGCCAAAATTCATCAAGATCCGTTCAGCCGTTTTGACGTGAAAGAGTAACAAACATCCATACATCCTCACAAACTTTCGCATTTAAAATATTAGTAGGATTATCTGATGACCCGGGTACTTATACCTTTTACTAACTATAAGTACTTATATCACCTACATGTATTGTGAAAACAACGGTGACGCAATTTAATAAAGTAGCGACAAATACCTTCTTAAAGGGCAGCGCCATTGACATTTAGACTTAGTACTGTGAGGACTTGGTTGGATATTTCAATAAAATGCGTATATATACTTTTAGATTTTATTTTTAACTTCAACTCTTCATTAATGGCTTTTGTGGACGAGAGATACCACAATTTTGCCAATATCACGTGTAAACTGGTAATAAACTACAAACGCTTGTTAGAATAATGTAGAAAATAAGTTAATTTATTACTTTCGTATTTTTATTAGTCATTGCGGTCAATAGTAAGTTGCGATGATGCCTTTTAAGTTGGTACGACTGTCATCTTATACCATTGACCACTAAGATGGCGTTTCTTTTGATATGTTTCCGTTTTATAAATTCATTTTAAAATAGAATTTATATTCATAATAATGTTTAATTAATTCCTAAAATATTATAGGTATAACGATAAATCGAATATGTAAACCTAATCTATAGGTAATTGTTTGTCTTATCTTTGGATGGATTTCAAAGGAGGAGAAACAGTACTGTAAGTAGTCAGTGGCATAACATTTTTCAAACTTTATAGCTAGGTACATTTAAAAAACAAATACTTATATATTCATTTAAAATAATAATCATGAAGAGCAAAGAAATATTAAATATTGTTGTTTAAAGAGAAAGGTAGTGCTTTTTGACCAGAACTTTAAAAGTGGACAGGGTTTGAGCGCTCCTTACAGACATGGGTAGGGTATTCCATAGCCGTACAGTTAGCGGTATCTCTTATGAACAACCTACTACACCGGCAGGCAGTGGCCCTGGCAGGCCCCTCTGCTTTGTAGACATCTCTTTCAAATCAAATCAAACAAAACATTTATTTCAATTAGACCATTACAGGCACTTTTGAATGTCATGAAACAAAATGAATCTACAGTCCCGGTCACAAGGCATAATAACTTGTGAAAGTACTGTAGTTGAGTACTGTACTTTGAGGCGCGCGTGGAACACGAACATTAGTGATGAAATCATTTACTTACACAAACTAAAGTGCCGTGGTTTGAACCTGTGCCTCGCAAACCGCAGCTGTTTAAGGAGCAAAAGGATGAAATAAAAATAAAACAATCATTTAAACTGTTTATTAATAACAAGTCTTTAACTTATTTAATTAAGTATTATTTTATTATTATTATCACTATCACATATTTACAATTTATTATTCATTTGTGCGCTTTCAAAACGCACCATCACGATGGCATTCCGGTAGGAGCCGGCCAGAGTAATATTATTTACTAAAGTGACTAACGCCATCTAGTGACATATGGTATGGTTTAAAATAGGCAACTGTACAAGCAGCGCCTCTGTCGGGAGATTATGGAACTATTCATCAAGTCAAATTGTGTCAGTTATTTTAAAATAGCTTGTTTTCATTTGTACAAATATAAATGTAAATGAATGATGTCAATATTTTGATATAAATATCAAAACGGTGTAATACGTTTACGAAAAAAAATAACATGTTATTATTAACAGACAGAATTAAAAAAAAATACACTGTTCACATTTTTTTAACAAATTAAAACCATTTTCTTACAATGGTCTTACTATTGCCCATTAAAACACTGGTGGCGTTTTTAAGAACTAAAATCCTTTTAGGATTACCTTTACTTAAGGCACATTAATTTTAAATAAATATATATACATTATTTTAACAATTATAATACAAAGAATAATTGTTAATTACTAATAATTATGCAATATCATGGCTCGTTAAATTATTACTAAATTATTATTCACAATATTAAATAAAATATAACGCAAATGAACTAAAAATACAGTCAATTTCTGCAGTTACCACCCATTTTGAAGCAAACAAGTGATAAGAAATAGTATCAATAAAGGATCAGCCAAACTGATGCGGAAAAATGGACATGACAATGGACACAGGACACTCGACATTTTATTTAATACAGTTAGATATTTTAATCATCTATCGGAGTAATGTATCCGAGCCGCTTGTATAAGAGCGAAAACACAATATTATACACGAATCAGCGATTTCCATTTCATTTTGATATTTGTCAACATCATTTGCTGGCGCGAACAGTCCGCAGATGTGGACCGTTAGTTTGTGGGGCTCTTGACTAATACTATTTGAGGGCCTTTTTTGCGGATGGGAAATCATCAAAAACTTCCCCCGCTCTTCGGGCAGCGGGAACAGTGTCAGACTTCTACTGACTAAAACTCAGCCATGTTCCTTCTTTTCCCCTCCCTTTAGGGGTATCTGCGGTATCTCTTTGAACAAACCGCAACCCCGGGGCACTATTTGGGAGTCTGCCTAAAGATTATCAAGTAATTACCCTTATGTCAAAAACCTGTTCTTGATAATGATTTTAAACCAGGTAGTACATTTCGACACATCAAGAGCATTTACAGTACAATACAGCCCAGCTTTTTAGTAGTTTTGTATTTGATAATCTTGTGTTTTGTAATGTATACCTGCCAAGTTACAGTGTTTGTTTGTTATTTACTGTTGTCCATGGGCCCTTCTCCCCCAAGGGGCCCTGGGCTACAGCAAAAAAGCCCTTATATAGATCCGGCCCTGACAGTCCGGTCACAATCATTCATTATAGTCGAACGCAGTTTTAACGAATGACAATTAAAAAGTACGAATAGGGATTATGTAGGCGTATGCGTGAAGAATGGTGCGTGTAAAAATGACCGGACCCTAATTTGATCGGTTTCACCGAAACTTAAAGATTACGTAGACACTATACAGTAGGTAATTACTGAAATGATTAATTGTATTCTTAAGTATATATAACTGGGTATAGAAACTTCTCATAGAGATTGATGACTCATGAAATTGATGTAAAGTTTTTTCTTCAATTTAATATCGATTTTATCTTTAAACTTTTATCTTCTCTGAAGTTTTAAACTTCAGAGAAGATAAAAGTTTACAAAAATCATGGTCATAATGGATGTAGGTATTAATTATTATTAATTATTCTTTCAATTTTCGGGGCCAATTAGTTTGACTTTCCATTTAAAATAAATTACCATAAATAATTATTATGTCAAGATTTTCTTTTTGTAACATTTCCATCAAATAATTAAATCGTTAGATATGCTCTCGGGGAAGAGTGAGCGCGCACATCATCGAACGCCATTACAATTTTGAATGAGTGAATGAGACAATGTTGCCAATTCTGATGAACCACCAGATTAAACTAGACTAATATTAAAATGACATAACTAATGACAACTAATTTTATTCCACACCATTTTAGTCGCGATTAAAAATAATCCGATTCAGCTTGACCACAATTTTTGGTAAAAAAACGTCAATCACAGAATAGCGAGATTGCCATTTTCTCTAAATTGAGTAACTAAACTATCATTAATGCTGTCGAACTATATTATGGTCAAGTTGTGCCATTTTAATCAATTTCATTACAGGAAATGTCGTTTAAGAGGTGACAGCAGAATCGACATCAACACAGCACTTTTAGACGCAGTAGGCCAAATTTAAATTATTAATTTCGTCTGATATTGTAAACAACTGTATGACAAAAAGAACATTGTATCGAAAACAATTCCATCAAAAAACCCCTAATTGATACTATTAGAGTCAACGTTTCTTTACAAAAGGCTCGCCTTTTATTACATTGGACTTAAACATTAGGTACTCGTGAAATCTGGGTAATTTTATAAATAAAAAAAAATCATTGCGTTCTTTTAAACATTCTAAATGCCCTTCAAATAGTTTATAAAATATGGATGACATTATAATATCATCTTTATTCATATTATTATATTATTATCTGTGAATAACTTTTGTAACTTACAATATTATATTAATTCATAAGAATACACAACCCTTTTGATTATTTTAGGACACAGTTATTATGTTCTAGACAAATAATTCGAAAAATATACATTTTTTTTCCATTGACACAAACAAACATGCACAACTACAATCATCTTTAAAAGGATCATAAGCTTTAGCCTAAGGCATTTGATTGACTTATCACCCGTATTCACTAATACTAAGCGGTGCCTAAATGTTAAGGCACTCAAGAAATCGGCAATAATCAATTTTCAATTCACAGAGGTGAAAATATTAGTTCAAGTGTCGCTTAGATTGAATGAAAACAGGCATTAAAAAAAACAGGCCTTAAGAAAGCAATATTGTCATGATTATAAAAGCAGCTTACGTAAATCTACGCACAGTTAAAACCTTTATAGTGGAATTAACTATTACAAGGCTCATAAGCAAAGTTAGCATGCTCAACTCAACATTTTAACCTGACAACGATAATACAATGGGGTTGTTTAGTTAGAGCCTCGTTTCGAGAGAGCAGTGAGTGTCACTGTTACTTGACAGCCATCTTTATTAAAAAGTGACCAATAGACAATAAGAGAACACCTTACGCCATCTTGTGGCAAATTTAGGAACTGCATGACAAGCGAATGAAATTTGCACATAGCGCCATCTATGCATATCATTTCGAATTGATTAGTTTTCTTTCTTATTACATTGCCGTTTTGTCTCTAAGTCTAATCTCGCTTGACAATCAACAAAAATAGCATGAATAATAAAGTTTGACACTGAAGACTTTTTGAATTTGGAAATGGAGAATAACTAGGGTTTCTGCGAACGTCATAAATGTATTGTATTCCACAATACATTTATGACGTTCGCAGAAACCTTTCACAAACAATGTAGGACACATAAAGACACTTAATACACGCAGTGTATTCAAATGTCACATTCAAATACACGAATTAAATTAATAACATAAAATACACAATAATATTTAGTATAAATAACTTGACGCAATAATCACAACATTAAATTAAAACAATATTGCCCAAAATTGCTGCATATTTGGGCTCACATGAAACGACTGGAAACAAAGAAACTTGGGCAAAATGGGATTAAATCCAAAAACAAAATTGAAATATAATATCTCAAATCATAGCTCATAACCATGGCGACAGACCAGAGATAAAGCTAATTGAAATTGTTGGAATTTTATGTATTTTGTCCAAGATTTGACTGCAACAGTCATTTGTTTTTAAAGAGATTATATTGGAATTTAGTACTAAAGACAAGCCCATAGTCATTAATCAAAACTAGACCAGCGAACTCCAGAAATCGACTAAGAACTGTTGGGCTTGTGTAACGCAGCCCTCTTTTTAAACTGGGTTATTATTAGTTTGCATATTAAGTCTACAATCTTTGACAAAAAACATAAAAAGGTAACAATATTTCAGATGGGGTCTGTTTCTGTTCTTTTGCAACTTAAGCGAACTCCTAATTACAAGCTATTATACTACTGCAATTCTATTGGTCTTACGCCCAGATTTCAAAAAATTGCCCATGGTCCTTTTACCTTCTCATAGAGCGTCATACGAAGAAGATCACTGGGGTATACTATAGTTGCGATGATCTCCGCTTTTACAAACATATTCGCAGATTTTTTGGTGTTTTTAAAGATTATGGTTTTAACTGCAAGTAACATTATTGATGATGTCATTTAATCAACCCCAGATTAGTTGTTAATAAATCACAATGTAAATGCTAAAAAAATCTACGTAAATCCAGGTATTTTGGCAACTTCTGAGAGGCTTTTGTCCAGGTAGGACTTCGACAGATTAAAACTAAACCCTACATCAAACAACTTAAGGCACAGACTCGATCCTGCTGTCTTCTTTCTTGACCTTACCTGAAAGTTTGGAGTATATTTCATCGATAGATTTCTGTCTGGTCTCAGGGAAGTAGATGACGGTGTAGAAGCAAGCAACGAAGCACACGATGGCGAAGAAGAGGAAGGTCCAATGGATGCCGACGAGCTCACAAAGGATAGTGAACCATTTTGTCTGGACAAAGTTGCTCATTTTCGCGCAGACGTTCGCGAAGGCTGATACTGTGCCACGGAGCTGAAATGGAAATGCATAATGTCGAGTTATGGGGTGCTCGTAAGAAGAGAAAAGATTTAGTTAGTCTTTAACAACAATCTAGCAACACGCTACTGCAACCCGTGGCAAGGTGTCTCTTCTAGACTACAATAATATGTATAGTATTGGCGTATTACATATATTACCTGGTCTTTCTTATGACTACCTACATACAGTATATTCTAAACAGTTAAATAGTTCTAAATAGGTGGCTGAACCATAAGATGTGTTTAGAATAGTTTTGTTAAAAACGACGATATATTGGTAAATAAGCCAAGTAGCTTCTATTAGATCACTAGGTACTGTTAGTAATATCAGAGCAATAAGTCGTCGATGAGACACATTTTTGAATTCATAAGTAGAAAGAGATAAAAACAAAGTAAATTTTCCACCAACCTGGAAAGTAAACAGATCCGTGATAATAATATAGGATATGGGCTGGAACCCTGCAGCATCAGCGAAGATACACAGACACATGGCCAGCACCGGCAGCCAGCCGGGCAGCCAGATGCCTGACGACGTCATGTAGAACCACGCGGACAGGACGACCATGCCCACGCCGACGGCGAACGATGTTGTAACCAAGAGAAGCTGGAAGAAACAGAAACATAGGATGTGAATGAGATCTGCATTGCATTCAAGATTCAATTACGTAAATATTTAATAGCAAATAATACCCTTCCTAGAAACTAAATGCACTGGATGGGTGTATAATAAACAAAAAAACAATGTTAAAAGCAGTAACGAACCTAGTAATCCTTACTTCCTTACTAATATTATTAAATCGAAAGTGAGTTTGTTTATTACGTCTTCACGCCTACATGGCTAAACCGATTTTGATGAATTTTGGTACACAGTTGGAACCCTGAACGGACATAGATTAAGTTATTAAGTGAGAAATGAGGTAGAAAGAGGGAAGAAAAGGGGAAACTTAGCTTTGTTATTACAATAAATAAGGCGCTAGGGCAAAAACTACAAGTAGCAGGTACCTGCAAATCAGGAAAGGGGAGCTGTGTTACCCCGAATTAAACGCGAGCGAAGCCGCGGGCAAAAGCTAGTTATAAATATAAGTATAAGGCTCTTGTTCTTATGTAAGTGACTTTGCCTTTTTTTGAGAATAATTTCTTTAAACCTATCAGCAGTAAGTTTACTTTAAGAGATTTAGCCTCTGACTATGTACGCTTTACGATAAATCAGCAGTTGGTTCCTTTCTGACTGGAACCCCATCTCATCCATTTTTTACGTTGTATAGATAGATAAACTTCGCGTCTATTTTGGGTAATCAGTTCTGACCCAAGTTCATTCTTAGTTTGTAACTGTATTGTAAACTTTCATACATAGGGATGAGATCCTGTCTTATGTCTTTATGTATGTGTAAGACATAACGATGAGCAATGAACCGTCCGTCCGTCTATTGACGACAGGCCGTGTGGACGGCGCGTTAGTGTTCCACGCGCGCCTCAAAGGGATGTCAGCAAAGCAGAGGGGCCTGCACGGGCCACCGCCTGCCGGGGTTGCTTGTGGGGGTATTATTTTTGATTTCTCATCCGCAAAAACCGACTACAACAAGCAGAAAAGTTAACTGCTAACGCTAATACTAAGATCAGCTAAGTAGAGACTGTTGTCTCTACTTAGCTGTTCTTGAAGCTAATAAAGCTGTTAGACAATAAAGATATTAATCTCTTCTCACCAAAAGAAGTGGTGACCATAGATCCATCAAGTCCTTAAATGGTGGACACTAGAGCTCGTCCAAAGACAAAACTAAAATAAAGAGAAACAAAGAGTCTCATACCTTTCTGCCAGTCTTCTCAACGAAGCAAGTAGCGACTATTGAACCAAGTAGCTGGACCACACCAATCAGCATGACTTGCTTGTTGGGACTGAGCTTTAGACTGATGGAGTCCGCAGCTCGCTCGAACACGAAGCCGGCGTAGATCAACACGATGAGGTAGCCGTCGAACTGTTGCGTTATCTTGATTATAAGCGTTATGATGAAGGCTTTAAAGGTTGGTTTGTCTTGTACTGTGGAGGAATCAGAAAAGGGTCGTGAATGAGAATAACGATGTAAGAACTAAATATCGCGTGTGGTAAGATTGTGCATTCAAAATTGATTCCTGCCCTGCGTCTGTGTCCCCGAGTTATTTTTTTTATCATTTCCCCACACTAGGAACTTCTCTTTCATCGTGGGTGCGTTTACAAACATTTAAACTCACATACAGAAACAGCCAGACCCGAAACAACTACCTGTAGGTCATACAAATATTTGTTCCGTGCAGGGATCGAAACCGCGACACGCAGCGCAGCAGTTGATCCCTCAGACACCGTGCCGGCAACACAGATCTATTCAAATCGCGAGTTAAAAGGCTTCTTTGGGGTTAGCTCATTCCATTGTCGACCTTATTTTTAGTTTTGGATAAGATTGAGATGAAGAATCAGCCTATCTAAACTAAGAAAATATCCATATTTGCCGGCTTTATTTGTTTCACTCGTGGTTTCCCGAGTAAAAGTATCTGGGTTACCAGCTCTCTAGCCAACATTGGTAAGTACGAATACGTTTTGATTGTATCTTTTTTTTTTTGTTTTGTCAGCCAAACAATACTTTATTTAGGGTTGCCAATGAATAGATAACTAAAACTACTATAAAATCGAAAATGTAACTGATACTGGTAATGCACTTATTAAAAGAATGACAAATTGGCAACTTAACTGAGCGTCAACACCACACAGAGCAACCCAGAAGCTTCAAGTTATCGATACATGTATGTAAGTTAGTACTTAATAGTATAGTAATTTCTTACGAATAATCTTCCAGACAGACTGCG
Source organism: Ochropleura plecta (assembly GCA_905475445.1). NCBI lineage: Eukaryota > Metazoa > Arthropoda > Insecta > Lepidoptera > Noctuidae > Ochropleura > Ochropleura plecta. The sequence goes on along the minus strand of FR997738.1, from coordinate 7,647,285 downwards.
AATCAGCTTGCGTCTGCTTGTCAACCCTCACGATGCTCTCTATATCTTGCTCCACGCCGCGATCCATCACAGTGACACCTCGGAGCCATGCCAGCACTGTCTTGGCTTCCTGTAAGGTAAACATTTTTCTATAACTATCCATAGAAACGACAAAAAACAAAAACCATAGATAAAACATCGTATGGAAGCCCCTTGAGTGTTTATTTTATTCTGTTTTTAATATCTGTTGTTATAGCGGCTACAGAAATACGTTATCTGTGGAAATTTCGACTGTCTAACTAACACGGTTCATGAGATAAAGCTTAGTGACAGACGGGCGGACAGCGAAGTCTTTAGTAATAGGGTTTCGTTTTACCCTTTGGGTACGAAACCTTAAACAAATTGGGATAAAGTTGAAACTTTGTCCTCCAATATCTTCGTAATTACATAGAATGTTACCAAGTAAAGTCCAGAACCAAATAATATCACAATGACGGAGAGTACAAGTGCTTTTCGGCGTCATTAAGAGTACTTTTTGACTCTTTAGGTACAAAATAAAGTGTTAAAAAAATCCGTCTTTCCTTATATATCTAATTTTAATAATAATATCGACACGATAGTCGATTAAATTTCATCGACAATCTTGTCGATATTACTACTGGTGCAATAAGAGTATAAACATCACAACAAACAATTCTACTAATAATTTAAATGCCAATGTTTGTGAGGATGGATGTATGGATGTTTGTTACTCTTTCACGCAAAAACTACTGAATGGATTTTAATGAAACTTTGCAATAATGTAGCTTATACATCCGAATAACAAATAGGCTACAATTCATAAAGATATATTCTATCTCCAAGCGAGTGAAACCGCGGGGCCCAGCTAGTATTGTTGTAATTCTTACGGAAATGAATTAATGTGAATTTAAATTACAATAAATTGCAATATTTAGTTTCCGATTTAGCTAGGAAGAGATTGATGCAAAGTGGTGTATTATTAGTTTATTGTAATGTTATTATTCTAATGGAAATCGATATTCTATATTGACCTTGATAAAATGGCGTTTTTCTAGTAATTTGGCATATTTTATTACACAAAAACACTGCTATTTTTTCTTCTGCGTGTCTTTGTGGATTGTTTACATTTTTATTTGTGTCAAAAAGACCATTTAACGGTGCCTTTTATATATTTAATTTATATTTTTCTTTATTTGATTCTATACAAATTAAAACTAATGGTAATTATAACTGGCCATCTTTTTGGCCTATTCTTGATGTACACATGATATCAACGTACACAAAACCAGTTTATACAGATCTCTTATCGTATGGGAAATCTACGGTGCACGATCCGCAGTTGAAAGATCTGCATTAAAGCAAAAAAAAAAGTTTTACGCAAAAAAATACTCCCTTATCCTTACAAGGGGTTGCGGGTTGTTCGAAAGAGATACCGCGGCCCCGGAACGTAAAGGGCAACAGAAGGAACATGGGTGGGTTTTAGTCAGTAAAAGTCTGACACTCCCCCGCTCGCTTCGCCTAGAGAGGGGGAAGTTATTTGATGATTTCCCATCCCTAAAAAAAGGGGGATGTGACAGGGTAGACAGTGAAATTAAAATTTTCTTACGTTTTTGCAATTTGCAGATCAGTGTCTTGTTGTACATCGATTAATATTTGATTCGCGACCGGAACGTGTATTTTTCATGAGAATTATCAATAAAACACTCCACGTTCATTTAATCATTAAGGAGTGCAGGCTGGCTTGCAATGACATTCGAATAGGTAGTACTCAAATTGTTTAAATAGAGAATAAAAAAGAGAGAAAAAAATTGCTTTGGAATTATGTGACACGTATTTGTAAAATGATTATCCTATTCTACTAATATTATTATGGATGTACGGGTGTAGGTATGGATGATTGTTACTCTTTCACGTCAAAACGGTTGAACGGATCTTGATGAAATTTGGCACAGAAGTAGATTATGGTCTGGAATAACACATAGGATACTTTTTACCCATATCACGTGGGCGAAGCCACGGTCGCCAGCTATCTTACTAATTCTACTTCCTACTAATCATACTAATATTATAAATGCTGAGAAGATTAAAAAAAAAATTGCGTTCTATCCCGACCCCTCACTTCTTTAACCTCTGCAAAAACGAAACGCAGATCACTCACATCAACTTTCCCTTGCTTAACCAGGTACTCAGGCGTCTCCGGCATGGCGAGGAAGATGAAGAAGGTCACAGTAGGCACCAACAGACCAAGCCACAGCATCGTGTTCACACTCAGCATGTCAGCACAGACGTAGCTCATCAGGTACCCGATGTTTCTGGAGAGTGAAATAAATGCTTGGTATAGAATCTTAATCACTTAAGCGAAGAGTGAGACAGCTCCGACACAAGTACAGACGCCTGCACATCAAGCTACTACAATCTGTCAGATTTCTTTGATAGATTTTCGACTTTATTTCTAAAGTATAAGGTTCAAGGTTCATTGGAAAAATTGACAGTTTCGGGTAGCTTGACCTGCAGGCGTCTGTACATACTATTGTAACTTACTGGGTCCGCCTCAATTTATGTATGAAACAATGCTTTAGATAAAATAAACATTTCTGTATTTTTTTGTTTAGTTTTTTTTTAATCGGGTTGTGTATTGTCGCGTGGTTTGCGGTCTTAGTAACAAAATATTTGTTTGGATCGAACCATGGTCAAAAGAGTAGCTCGTGGCTAAATGATTATAACCACTCTGGTCAGCCGCGCTGGTTTTTGATTGGCCGTGGATGGATGACCACCATACATTACATACCATGGTTCCTCTGTGATTTTGGCAGTAGCCACTGGTAGTTTTTGCCCGAAAGTCTGACAACCAGTCTTATCAAGGGGTATCGTATGACTCGGTACTAACTGGGTGGCGGAGGTCAGATAGGCAGTTGCTTCATCTTATCTTACTAGTAGGTATTATAAATTCGAATGTTTGTGGGGATGTATGGATGTTTGTTACTCTTTCACGTCAAAACGGCTGAATGGATCTTGATGAAATTTGACACAGAGGTAGATTATGGTCTGGAATAACACATAGGATTAGGATACTTTTTTTTTCGATATCCGCGGTCGAAGCTGCGGGCGCCAGCTATCTTATTAATATTATGTTACTCTTTCACGTCAAAACGGCTGAACGGATCTTCATTAAATTTGGCACAGAGGTAGATTATGGTCTGGAATAACACATAGGATACTATTTTTCGATATCACGCGGGCGAAGCCGCGGGCGCCAGCTAGTGTAAAATTTTGTATTAATAATTTGCACTCGGTCAAATTAGAAGCTAAATTTAATTTATATAATTATCCTATTATGATTCTGCTAAAGCAGCCATTATATGATGCCCTGTACCTGTGTTTGGTATACCTATGTTCTATAAATCTAATTATGACGTATGTTAAAAAAAACAGATAACATGTCACGTTTAAAAAAAAATTGGATACTTAAAACAATGTAATGTTATAAAAGCCCTCTTCCGCTCCTGTACTTGTTTAAGGCCGCTATCCCACTGGCGTTTTACGAGCGTCGGCGTCTCTCGAACGTCTGCGCAGCGTCAACGTTGCGCAGACGCGACGTCGTCGCGTGACAAGCATTAACGTCCGCTGCACGCGATGTTAACGTCACGTCTGCGACACGTTAACGTCGCGTTTGTTGGCAACAGGGAGAATCACGCCGTCCTGCTCTATCCGTGTATTAAGATAGAGCAGGACGGCGTGATTATACCTGTTGCCAAAAAACGCGACGGTAACGTTGCGCAGACGCGACGTTGACGTCGCGTCCAGTGGACGTTAATGCTTGTCACGCGACGACGTCGCGTCTGCGCAACGTTGACGCTGCGCAGACGTTCGAGAGACGCCGACGCTCGTAAAACGCCAGTGGGATAGCGGCCTAAAGCGTTGCTGTGCCCGATAGGGTCTATAATTGTATACATTATGGAATGCAATAAAAAATTGAGATTTGAGATTTAATTATTTGAATATGAAAAAGTAGTCATATCTTGATTGACTTTCTTGGCAAATACTGTTATAAAGAACTTTGTATGTCTAAAAATCAATAATATTATCTTAAACAAAGTCCCTGCAATCTAATGATTATTCTAAAAGCGAGGCGCAGAGGTCATTACGTAACGGAACAACCTGGTCAAGTCTGTTCGTTGAACCGTTACATGCATAATTATGTACTTATTTAACGTATCTTTATTAAATCATCACGAAGTATCCCCCATGGATGTGGTAAATTGGTTGTATATCTATGGGATTACTTAGGTATCTAGTACTTACTCGTGATGCCAGCGAGTTCGAGGTAAATGCGTGTGTGATTGATAAAATAATAACTTATACCTATATGTGAGTGATGAAGATACTGCGTACTCCAGTCATATGGAGTTTTAGATAATACTAGCTGGCGCCCTTGGCTACGCCCGCGTGATATCGAAAAAAATCCTATGTGTTATTCCAGACAATAATCTACCTCTGTGCCAAATTTCATCAAGATCCATTTAGCCGTTTTGACGTGAAAGAGTAACAAACATCCATACATCCATCCTCACAAACATTCGCAAATTATAATATTAGTAGGAAGTTGAAAACTTGTATAAAACCTTTATAATGGCTTACTATAAGTTGTCTCAAAAGTCTCATAAAATCTCGTATTTGTGTCTTAAGTTATTTACGAGATTTTATGAGACATCGCTCGTCAGCAAATTCGCCTGTGCGGAAGATGGAAGTTATTTTTATTGCACCCTGAATAGCTGCTCTGAAGGGTATCTAAATAGGTATAACCAGTAGTAATTAAGATACAAAATAATGCAGCAGCCAATATTCATGAGATTACAGATTTGCGATAAGAAATCTAGCATTTTTACACTAGGTCGTTTATTACAAAAAGTATTATCAGGCATTGCAATTGGTCCCTGTTACAGTTCGTTAAGCCAAAGTAAATAGAGGGGAAGTAGGTTATCTCCGGCCCAATTCGCGATATAATTGCCTACTGTCATAGGGTTGTCACTTTTAGCTAAATTTTAATTCAGTACCTATAAATTGGCAAGGGTCGAGAAGTTGTATTTTTTACTTTTATTTTCTGGGTACAGGGTTTGTCAGGCCTCTCTAATTTGTACTATCACAAATTCATTAGTTTAAAGCCCAGCCCTGTCAAAGATCTCATAATAGTCAATAAAATTCAACAATGGTTTTCCTATCAAATATAGAAATGTATTCAAGATACAGAGCAGCATTATTTATAACTAACTTCCACCCGCGGCTTCGCCCGCGTGGTGTGTTGATAAAAAGCAGCCTATAGCAAAAATAACAAAATCGAAGTATAAATAAAATTAGGTAACTACGTTTCATTTTTAAGGTTACGTCCCCAATGGGTAAAAACCCTATTACTAAGTCTTCGCTGTCCGTCCGTCCATAGGTAATGGTACGGATCTAACTAATAGGTATGTATTATAAAACTTCATAAAACCTATGTTTTATTATAATTGATGTAATTAAATCTTATTGTACCTATGTTCACAAATAAAGGATTTGAATTTAGTTTGTAAGGAACCTGTCAACTCAACGTACCTACTCTGTGCTCACGCGTCTGCCCGTGTTCGGGTCGCGCACTCGAGCGATGAGCGACTTGTTCCCTCACCCCGCCCGCGCGGGCCAGCCTAGTCACGGCGACACGAAATTAATTTTGTGGCGCGTTATTTTGATTTTGCTGTATCTCCTAAAGTATTTATTTAATCTGCATGATGTAAAGGAAAAAAATAATCTTCATGAAATGTTCATGCCAACCAACCTATTTAAAATGATAAGGATTAATACTGTATTTGTGTAAATAGCTTTCTAAGTTAGCGCTTTATAATTGACCATTTGTTAAAGTATTAAAATGGATATAGTATGTTATCCTTAAGATATAGACATATGTCACCGCTGACTTTTCTGTAGACCTATATAAGATACATAATTACACCATACATTATTTAGTTATATCTTAAAGGGTTTAGGCAGCGTTTTCGTTGAAAGCTCCCAGACAGCATACTTTTTGCCGACATCTTCAACAAATATCGTTAATGTACACAGAAATAAATACAAAAACTTAACAAATTTTATACTAAAACCTTCCTTAAGAATTACTCTATCTATTAAAAAAAACCGCATCAAAATCCGTTGCGTAGTTTTAAAGATCTAATCATACATAGGGACAGACAGACGGCGGATAGCGACTTAGTTTTATACTATGTACCTAGTGATAAAAAAAAAGATAAAATAAACCGAGCGAAGTTCAATAGGTAATCTGAACAGACAATTCTGGAATTGATGAATTATTAAGACACCCAAACACACAGGAATACTTTCTCCCGCGATTATCAGACATTTTTTATTCGTTTAGCGGTGCCGAAAAGCCGTGACGCGCGAACCTCGTGCAGTGTTAGCCCCGACTGGCGCAGCGCGAAAGGAGCCGAGATTTTGTTTAGTGTGCGTGCGGCGACGTATAGATACTACGGCGCACACATACAAGCCGCGCGCTACGCGTTTGTATGAAGTTATCGTACTTCCCCTCTTTATACTATGGTTAAGCCTTTGCCAGTCAATGTAGGTAGTTAGATTTTAGAATCCCGTAAGTCTGACTAAAAATCTTTAGCAAAGCGGTTGTGGAGGTCAGATAGGCAGTCGTTCCATGTAGAGTACCTACTGCTATTACCTGCATTTGGACTGACTGAAAACCACAATGAAAAGATGAGCAGTATCCCAACCGACTTTTAATAGTTTTTTAACACCCTTGCTCGTAAAGCTGATGTAATTCCACCGGTTTTAAATATGTAAAGAGGGTCATAAAAAACGCGTGTGTTATCAAAGCAAATAGTTAAGTTATAGTCCATACAAATTCCATAACAGTATTATTTGCCATTTCAAATTTGGAACTGATCGCCCCGCCGCACGACTCCAGCTAGTGAGCAGCGCGCTGTTGCTATTCTTTTTCTTTAATTTATATAAAGGGTTTTGTCGCTTAGCGCTGTTGCTATTCAAATTTCGAACTAATTCGAAAGTAGGCAGCGCTAGCTCGCTGTTAAAATGGCGGGAAGCAACAATGTGCATTCACAGATTGAGTTTATTTAAAACGTTTTTTTTTCTGTTTCCTCGCAAATGTGTTAAAAAACGTCGTACGTATACGTGCGTATTGGTTATAACATGCTCGGCTCAATTACGCCCTCGCCTACGGCTCGGGCTGAAATTCCGACTCGCATGTTATAACCATCTTAACGCACTAATATCGTAATGTACTATAAAAGTAATTTATTTGTCTGTCTTTGTAGGTACAATAGTGTACTACTTAATGCCATACTTAATGCCATAATGTAATACTTAATGCCATAAGACATTCTCTACTAAGTAGTCAACCTTTGGGTTACATACGACAACATTGTGATAGGGTACAAAAATTATATCAAAATTTTAAATTAAAATATAACTGTTTGTTTTCGAATATTTATACAGATAGTAAACAAACTCGAACTCAAAGCATTCATTTCAATTAGACCATAACAGGCGATTTGAATATATAAAAAAATACAGTTCCAGTCACAAGGTAAAATAACTTGTGAAAGTACCGTAGTTGCTCATTCCAAAGCGTTGATCTCTGTGGAGAAGAATGGGCAAGAAACTCTATGGACATATTTTAAATCATAATCTTACCTATTCAAAATAAGCAGAGACCCCAGCGCTCCTCTGAGGTCAATATCACTGATTTCCTTCAGGTATATTGGTAGGACGATGTAGCAGGATGAGCAGGGGATGCCAGCTACTGCTCGAGCCAAGATCAGGGCCCACGGCTCCAGGCAGAACAGTTTGATCTGCCAGTAGATCTGAGGATAGGAGGAAATACTTATTTATACAAATATTTACTTCAGGCGCCACCCCGACCAAAACGCCGCGCAAGCCGTTTTTGTACAGTTTTCTAGAGCTATCTACTTGTTATTTAAAACGAACTAAGTAACAAAAAAATACATTAAATTTCTTTATAATCTTGATTCCATTATTGTAGATTTAGTTTTTATTTTTATTGAGCCATTATTTAGTAAATATCCTTACAACAAAGCCCCAGAAATGAGAAAAAATATCAATAACATGCATCTCCTCGTAAAGTAAACATTGTTTAATTTTGCTACTGACACTAATGGATACACAATTCTATAATGAACATTTTGGTAGAAATATTTTTTCCAAGAACCCAATACTTAATTTTATATAGATTTTATTCCAAAAAATAGGCATTATTCACTACCGCTCTCACTCACTCACTCCTGCGCGGCAAAGAGGGAAGCGAATGCTCAAGGTTATTTGCGTAGGGTACGGCCTTAACATCACGCCTCTTTTTAGGGGATGAGGAGTCATCAAATAACTGTTCTCGGTCTGGGCGGAGCGAGGGTGAGTGTCCTTTTACGGATTAAACCCACCCATGTTCCTTCTTTTGCCCTTTAAGTTCCTGGCAGGCCCCTCTTCTTTGCTGACATCTCCTTGAGGCGCGAAAGAGCCGTCGACAAGGCCTGTCATCATATTCCTGTGGTATTGATTATTTTGATTTCCCATCGTGGCGGGCGGAGCTGGTTCCGTTTAGATATCTGTACTAACTTTGACCACAGAGTCTCGCTAGCCAAATTAATTTGACCCCGTAGAAAATGCATATTAGTATGAGTTCATGAGATGATGAATAATAGGAAGAAGGAAGAAGATGTGCTGCGCCGAATCCAGATAAATTGGAATATTATAATAATGACAATGTAGATTGATAGCCTATACAAATATGACCGTTTTGACTTGGCTGCTACCTGTATTTCTTTTTAAATGGTAATAAGACTAGTTAAGAATAAAAAGATTAACCGCCTTACCTGTAGTTTGTTTTTTTTTGCCATATTATCATGTCTCTTATAAATTATGTGCGTAGCGCTATTGTTCTCAATATTACGTAATAACGTGTAAACTCATTGTTTGAGCGATAGATAAATAATTTCGATCATTTACTGGTATTATTACTTTTGGAAAATGGAACCAATTGCGTCAAAAGTCGCTTTATCCTACCTTAATGAACAATATCATGATGTAAGGTTTTTCACACAATAGCTACTTCAACAACAATGCCTAAAAAAATATTTGGAAACAATCATTGATAGCGAACTACTTTCATTGAAACCTATAGAAAAAACACGTAAAGAAGAAAATGGTTATAGAAAAACTAACAGCAAATGAGCAGACAAGCATAAAAACATACACAATGACAACGGAACAGGCACAGAAAAGATCAGAGACAAAATAAAGGAAACATGAATACAGATAATACTATAAATTGTCGGAAGGAAGGAAACTACAGAGTTCAATACTCTTTGCTTTTTTCTGCACCTCAATTTACGCTCGAAGAGACCTGAATAGAAGCCACTCATCAATTAGTATACAAGAACATTCTGTTAAAGAAAACGTTTATCTGAATTTACCTTTCCGCGTTTAGATCTATCGAAGGCCTTTGATACTGTTAACAATGTTCTTTTGTGTGAATTTGGTATGAGTATGCCCTTAATTTCATGTAGTTAAACCAGAGCGGTGTTTTTGTTCGGAATTAAGTATTTTTACGTTTTGCTTTTTAGATTCTTCATCATTATCTTCTGCCAAGCCTTTTCCAACTGTGTTGGGGTTGGCTTCGAGTCTAACCGAATGCGACTGAATACTTTTATTTTGCATGGAGCGACTTCCTATCTGACCTCCACAACCCAGTTAGAAGACTGATTCGAATTGCACCATTGCTTTTCCGTCAATAATCTGCATAATACGAAAAGCAAATTCTAACTTTATACTACCGTAAGGAGTAGTAGTTTGGGTCAGTTTTCAGTTTAGCTGGACATTGCTGAATACAATTTTTTTTACTTTTGCTACTATCTATCTGACTTCGATAATCCGGTTTCTACTTGGATAAACCTTAGTACTCCTTGGTAAGTATGGTTGTCAGAAACTTGGGCTTCTGAATTTCCATATATTCAAACAAAATATTAATTTATTTTCAAATCAAGTTTTAGGAATTAGTTTTGATTTTGATAGTTGCATTTTTTGGTACGTGCAAAAAAAAAACAGTGAATTTGACACATCGAATGCAGTTTATTTAGGTAAATCGTAGCGGATTCAGGTCAGGTACCATTTTAAGTCATTTACATATCAATTGTATACGTCAAGGTGAATTAAAAATAACAAATGGTATTATTTATTTTTTTGGACTTGTCGGGTTTATTCGTGACTGGTACTAAAATCACAAGACTAGACTAATAAATATTTTGTTTCCATACTTTTGTTTTATTATTTCTAACACTTTGACTATCAGAAACACGCTCAATAGGACGCGCGTGTTCCACGAAACCCAGTGTGCGTCGATCTCGCATACACCAGGTTCCGTAGCATATATATATTTTTTTTAACTCTCGGTCATATGTAATTTGCACTCAACTGCAAAGCTAAATTTGTTTTACGAAGTATGATAATGAAAAACAAAGTTAGGCTACAGTTTGACGAAGAAGTTTCATATTTCGAAACAGAATTAGCAAAACTCATATTGTAGTTAATTTTTTTTTTACATTCTACAAAACTTTTTTTTCCGTTTAGTTAAAATAGACACAATTTTAACGATTTTGACTATTAAAAATTTATTATTAACTTAGATACTTACAATTTTTGAATAACTATCAACATATTTCGATAGGGATTGTTATTTTTTTCGTAATTTTACATCACTCTTGTGTAGAATCATAGAAGACACCTAGATCCAAATTCCAACTGTATGGTGCCAACTGTTTTGGAATAAAATTTCTGGGACATAAAGACAGACAGGGCTTATCTATAAAAGGTTTCGTTTAAGTCATTTGGCAACAGAGCCTTAAAAAAACAAATGAACGAAGTTGTTTAGAGAACGCTTAACAACGACGCTTCTTGCATTGCAGATTCAAAAATAGAAAACAAAAGACGCACGGGTTTGTCTCTTGACCCAAGTCGCGTCACCAGTTGCATCGCTCGAGGCTGTGTGTGTGAACGTGGTCTAAGTTCATCAGCTTAGACGAAACAAGAACAGAACGGGAAAACCTAGTGCAGATTAAAAGCTTACATTATTATCTACTTATTATTATGTTAAACAGTTCTGTAAAGTTGTTATAGCTATACATATAAATATTAGGCATAAATTAAAGTTTTGTAGCATGTTTGTAAAGAATGAAATAGAATATTTTATGTCAACAAATAATATAATTACAGCAAACATTTCGCATAGGGACACAATGAGCGGTCTTATTGCTACAGAAAGCTATCTTTTTAAGATAACCTTTAGTTTTTTTTTTGTGGGGTGGAAAATCATCAAATAATTTCCCTTGCTCTGGGCGGAGCGGGGGGGCGTGTCAGACTTGTACTGACTAAAACCCACCCATGTTCCTTCTATTGCCCTTTACGTTCCGGGGCCGCGGTATCACTTTCGAACAACCCGCAACCCCGGCAGGAGATAACCTTTAGTTTGTATGATGTTTAAATTTCTTCTAAAATGATCAACAAAATTTGATGTGGTTCAAACCGCAAGCACTCCTGTTGAACTCGAGGAGAGTGCTTGCGAAAACGTTGGCAAATTCCTTCTTAGGTTCGTTTGCCAATACCAACAAAGTATTATTGGAGTTTAGATCAACAATGTACGGAGTGCCACGGAGTCAGTGCCATTTAATTTTTTTTTAAAGAAAAGTTGGATGGATTATGTAAGAAATGATATGAAGGAGAAAGGAGTAAATTATGCCGTGACGTCTGATAGGGGAGAATGGAAGAAGAAAACGTGTTGCGCCGACCCCAAATAGAAAGGTACAAGGGCAGGAAAATGATGATGAAGTCATCATATTATATAATATAGGATATAAATATGTATTAGGAATAGGGTACAAAAATCTCTAAAATCAATGATAACTACCTGTTTGTTTTAAAGAACTTATATAGATAGAACTTAAGTAAGTGCTTAATTTGATATTTTACACACTGTGTCTACTTGTCTTATGTATCTGTCCTATCGCAGGTCTACTGGAAAAGATTTGTAAATGATATAAGCGGTACCTTTGTGCTCTTTTCATCATCATCATCATCATCTGCCTAGCCTTTTCCCAATATCCTATGTTGGGGTCGGCTTTCAGTCTAACCGGATGCAGCTGAATATCAGTATTTTACGTGGAGTGACTGCCTATCTGACCTTCATAACCCAGTTAGTACTGGGTAATACGATACCCCTTGGTAAGACTGGTTGTCAGACTTTCGGAACACTGACTACCTGTAACGACTGTCAAAGATCTACAAATGACAGCCGGGAACAACCGGCTTAACGTGCTTTCCGAGGCACGGAGGACCTTTGTGCTCTTTTGTCTGTATGTATTCTTTTTCCATCACACTTATGTGTTTTGTGTGTACATAAATAGTTGTTAATACAAATTAAATTTGTTTAATGAATAGTTTGTTTTCTCACTTATAATACCACAAGAGCTTCAAAATTATCGGGTATTTCCCGATAGGTTCGTTGCAAACAAATGAAGGAGTCAAGTTTTTCAGGTTAAAAAAATTTTTCCTGAAAAACTTGACGATTTTATTTGTTTGCAGGGAACCTATCGGGAAATGCCAGATAATTTTGAAGCTCGTGTGGTATTCGGGGGATTATTTTTCCGTCCCAAATGTCGGCCAATAGAATTGCACAAACTCCAAATCGACTCATTTTCATGCAAAATCTCCAATTTTCACAATTGAATTCAACCTGTCAGTTTGACGTGTGGTTAATTTGACTGGATCATGTTTTGTTTTTTATGCATAGCAACGACCAGAGAAAATTTTCAAAAAATTATCAGTATAATACCATGTAGGTTGTACCACGTGACGTCGAATGGTGCAATTCTATTGGTCGATATTTGGGTCGGAAAAATAATCTCAAATAAACATAATTTTAATTGAAAACATTAATAGATTAAAAAATTATCAACTGTTTCTAGCGATTCTGGTTGCTTTTCGCCTTTGCTGAGTCTACATCAGAGGTTTAAGTAAATATTTATTTTATTTTTCTTAATGTTTTGTTGCTAACTTCATGATACTGCTATCGACCATAATGCACCATATATACGTTTTGAAATTAGCACATTTCTGCTATCCATTGCCAACATTTTAGACATAATGTTATAATTGTTTAGCACCTTGTTAAGTAAAATACGGTGATACATAGATAGTCATGACGTGATACATTACAGACATATCACGATTTTGGTGATATCACACGTGTCACGGTTTTTGTGACGTAGTGAGTTCAAAGTTCTCATTTTATAGTCTGTTCAAATTCTTATTTCCGGTTGACGTTATTTATTTATAACAACGTTTAGCAACATAAATTAAATTGACCTCAGAATTGCTAGAACAGGCTGCCTTTAGTGCCCAGCATGACAAAACCGTTCTTTTGTCTATTTCTAGAAGAAAAGCTGTAGTGCAATATAGCTTGAATTTACATAACACTTCACATTACGCCAGTAATGTTTAAGGCTTATGTAATCAGAAGGGCCTGCCGGGGTCACTGCCTGCTGTCTGTCAACACAAAGGGCAAAATAAGAAACATAGACGGGTTTTAGTCAGTAAAAGTCTGGCACTCCCCCCCGCTCCGCCCAGAGCGGAGGAGGTTAACTGATGATTTCCCACCCGCAAAAAAAAACGAAAGTTTGTGAAGATGTCCGCTTATTTTCGTTGGATCCCAGTTTTTGATCCCACTTTAATATTTTTGGCGTTGGATCCCACAAAACATTATTATATATTTCCGTTGAATCCCAAATTTGAAAAATACTAAAAAAATACGTTTTATTGCCACTGAATCCCAAAAACTATTTCCGTTGGATCCCAGATGTTTAAAAACATCTGAATGCGGGTACATCCAACAACAAAATCACAATAATATTTTAAGGCGAAATTTTGTATGTATGTTTGTTATTCCAACACGCACAAACTTCTAGACTGATTTGGATGAAATTTGGGTATGTGGATAGGTTATGTTAGAATAACGGGTGCCTGCCGTTTTTCCGAAAAGATTTGGACAAAATTTCATTACCCAAACAAATTATAGGAACCGGGAACTAGGTTTGGTTAGGTTAAAACTGTGACCTCCTACGCACGAGCCGAGCGAGCGGAGCGAGCGGTGCCGCGGCAGCGGCCGGCGAGTGCCACAAACGACTTGCATTTATAGAAAAAAGAGATTGTTTTAGTTGTTTACCCGGAACTGAACTATTTAGATTAGGATAATTACTTATTTACAAAAAAAAGGTTAGGTTAAAACTGTGACCTGTGTGCAAGAAACGGCCACATTATATAAAAAAAATATGGAAAAATTATGACGGCAGTATTTTTTTTTTGAGCTAAGAGGCGCTTGTTTTGAAGGCGTTCATATTTATTTATTTATAAACATCACAAATAAACCTGATCATTTTTAACTCATGCCAGTCTAGTACTATTTGGAGTACATCATTTGTCTCTGTAGCGTATAATAAATACCGACACGCTTAGTGGTAGGGCGAGCGGTGGTGGGAGCGCGCTCAGTCATATTAATGTACTTAGCGCTCACTCGCTTCTGGTCCGCCGTGCTAGTAAGACGTGCTCATTGGAGACAGACTGTTGTTTAATTTAACATACCTAACACCCTAATAGTGTAACCTGTACAAGTGGCGACCCTGCCAGGATCACATAAGTGTAAGGTATGTACCAAAATTCAAAACATATTGTGAATAAAGAGGTAAATCAGTGACTAATCAGTTTTATTCATTGAGATGTTCCATGTAGCCCATAACTGGGTTTTAAAATGAATTAATTACTTACTTTTATTAAATCTGGGTACGTAATTATTAAATTGTTACGTAATTATTAAATTGTTACGTAATTATTGAAATAAAATAACGAATTTAAATATAATTTTGGTTATGACACAATAATTAAAACGATTGGCTTATTTAGCTTACGTATGCTATTATTTTAGAAACCAGCATTCTAATTAATTTACGTAATTTGTGTGCTTTGAGATCACAAAAGGAATATTTCAAGATAAATCTGATTTGGTTACTTGGTTGGTACCTAAATAGTCGTTATTGACTAATCGAAGTACCTGTACATCAAAATATACCACAAATGGAAGTCGTTGACAGAACAAAACTATCAAAGGTGTTAATTAATAATTTGAATGTCAGTGTTTTCGAAGTAGCTATTGTTACAATACACGATTTCATAAATATTATGAATAATAATAAATTATTTATTGGCATAAACAAGTTAATACATATTTGTGAATCACTGGTGCCTGTGGTGGGTAGTGAAACACCTGTATTACAGGTCACCGGGTATTATATTATAAAATCTTATTCATTAGACAAACTTTATGAGAACTTATGGCTTACTTACCTGTATACAGTATAACCCTAAATATGTTTTTCTTTTATATAATTTTTACATACACAACAATATAATAATATAGTTACAATAACTTGATAAGTGTGAGTGTAATTGATATTAAATAACTCACTGTAGTTTATTATGTTATTTTACTTCTGTTCTGTCAACAAAAACGTGGTTATTAGAGGTAGTTTGGGTAACCAAACAGTACCTAAATGGTCTTGTAAAATAAGATCAAGGGAAGTTCGATGAAAATCGGAACGGTACCTATAAAGGAAGTAATTCCTTAGAGAGGTAGTTTGGATAACCAAACAGTACCTAAATGGTCTTGTAAAATAGGATCAAGGTAAGTTCGATGAAAATCGGAACGGTACCTATAAAGGAAGTAATTCCTTAGAGAGGTAGTTTGGGTAACCAAACAGTAACTAAATGGTCTTGTAAAATAAGATCAAGGGAAGTTCGATGAAAATCGGAACGGTACCTATAAAGGAAATAATTCCTTCAAGAGGTAGTTTGGGTAACCAAACAGTACCTAAATGATCTTGTGAAATAAGATCAAGGGAAGTTCGATGAAAATCGGAACGGTACCTATAATGGAAGTAATTCCGTCGAGAAAATAAAATCTCGTTAAAAAAAAAAAAAAAAAAACAAAGTCGACGGTCCCTGCGTGCATTAGGACATGTCGAAAATGGCATTTTTTTATTGTATCATCGGCTTTAGATTATAAATTATCTATGCCTACATGCTGAAAAAAACTTGTTTTTATTCAATAAAGCAAAATAACAACCTTGCACAATTCAACTTACTTACAAATAAGCAGTAGAGGTAGTAGACACTTTTTGTCGGTACTCATTATAGATGGTTGTTAACACAGAACTGATTCACTCTGTTCCCCGTACTAGTATAAACTGTATTACGGTGGAACAGTTTTCCTCGCTATGTTATTTTATTTATGGTAGCAGACTTGTGACAAAATAATTACTTATTAGTTGAAATAATTAATACATACGATTTTTATTTAACTTATTTACCTTGTTTTAGAAATTGTATAAGACGTATAACAAGTATTATAAATACAACAAATAAGTGTCGTATAAATGGTCATCTATAAGTTTTTCCAAAAAAAAAAAAAAAAAATACCTATGTACGTAGGAACCGTCGAAATACACCTACCGCCACTAGACTCGAGCGTGCGCCTGAGTTGTACTTGATCGCTACTAATGTAGCAAAGTCAAAAAAAAAAAAAAAACGCGCAGTGCTCTTACATATGGGTGGTTCAACCCTGCAGAAAGTTTTACTCAAAAAAAAAAAAAAAAAAAGCCGGATTGCGATGTTCGCATCTGTGTACATATTATGATATGAGAGCCAATCGAGCTATCATTAGGGAAAAATGTCTTACGGGTTTTAAAAGATAACAATGTTCTGCTAAACGAATCAAAACGCGCTTAATAAAAAACCCTTTAAAATAAAAGCTCTGGATTATTCAAACTGAATTATACACAAATTTAACGTTATTCATTTTAAAACTTTCATGCATTAGAAAAAAGGAAAATTAATGACTGAATTAACGTTTTAAATAACGCGCTAGGCATGTGAACGTCGTGGGAATTTAAAAATGTACTTTGTTTATTGTATTTTCCTTTGAAAACATGGCGTCGGTAATTGCTAAGCGAAGGCTATGTTTTTATCAAAGTAAAGTAAGATGGCTGATTGTCTAGTCAATAAACTGTTTTAGTTGACATAAAATCACGCGTGTAGTCTCTGGAGGGTTAGGCAGAGGTCAAACTCAAAGCATTTATTACGATTAGACCTTTACAGGCATATTGAATGTCATAAAAATAAAAAGGATTGTGCTACAGTCCCAATCACGAGACATAGTAGCTTGTGAAAAAATTAAATACTGTAGTTGCCATTCCAAAGCGCAGATCTCTGTGGAGAAGAATGGGCAGAGGGCTCCGTGAACGCTCTTTTAAATCATAATATTTTTACAAAATCATGGATATATCATTCATGTTGAGATTAGGCATACATGTGAGAACGATGTACAAAAAACGAGCACATTAAGAGCGTCCAGAGTAAAAGCAAAAACAAGAGTTTAATAGATGAATGAACGAATTAATTTAAACAAAACCGTGGCGGCTAATAGTCGACTGCAGCGCCCGTTCATGAACATGACGGCAGCCCCGTTCAACCATTTTGAAGGGAACTAAATGACCCGATACTGATAGAATCGTTGCGAGTGCCAACAGTAATTGGGAGGTACAAAGCTTCTTAGGGCTAGTAAATTATGTAGGAAAATGGATCCCTTATTCAGCTACATAGACCGAATCCTTGCGCGAACTTTTAAGACTAAAACTAGGCAAAGATACGGATATCATCTCTTATTGGCACGATACACAAACACAAGCTTTTGATGATGATAATTATTTATATTTGGTAGTTGATCAATATCATCCTGTAGCAATTACTTTGCGTGAATAAAGGCAAGCCTGTGAGGGAGATTCAGAGCTAAAGTTAGTCAGGAATGAAATATAGAACAATAGTTGGGCGAATTGTATATCCATTAAATTGGACGAATTGGCTATCCATTAAATTGGACGAATTGGCTATCCATTAAATTGGACGCGTTGGCTATCCATTAAATTGGACTTGTTGGCTATCTATTAAATTGGACGCATTGGCTATCCATTAAATTGGACGCATGGCTATCCATTGGCGCATTCTTGTGGCCAAAGCCACCCGGGCATTGTAGCCATGAAAATGAGACTACGTTCCAAAGTGGACAGTGATGGTGAACATTGTAGAGATTACTTTGGATAAGCCAAACCAAAAAGGTGAACTGACATCCAAATTCAAATTAGGTCACAATTGCAAAGGCGTTCCACAGGGCAATATTTTAGGCCCACCCTTTTTTATATATATCAATGACCTGACAAAAGTAACTGATGATCCGTGCGTAGTCTTTGCAGACGATATGTCCGTAACCATTCCTAAAAATGAAGTAAACTGTATATGAGGAAATCAATAGTAATGTGAGCAAAGTAATAACTAAGATGAAAAAAAGAAACTTTAACCTCTAGAGCCCCAGCGGTACAAAAACGTGCCAGTAAACAAGTATTACCGTTGTGCCCCGCTGGCACAAATTCGTGCCACCAAACCTCGATCGATTGAAAACTGTATTTATAGTAAAGACAAGTCTTAAAATCAGATTACACATACGATAAGAATCCGCCCGGCGGTGCTTGACGGATAGTTGACGTAAATAATGGGGGTCCTTGAGAGGTTAAACCCAACATAGAAAAACCTAATATGTCCAATTTTGTAACAACAATTATTGGAATAAAATAAATTTGAACATCAATTATAAAGATAAAAGTATACAACAATCAGATAGTATGACTTTTCTTGGGACAGATCTAGATCATAAATGTTCCTGGATTAGTCATATTGACAAGATATGTGAAAAGCTCAGTAAAAAAAGAGGGGGAAAGAAAAGGGAATGTTTAGCTTTGCTATTACAATAAATAAGGCGCAAGGGTAAACACTAGTATGTGTGTGGCAGCTGTATGTAGCATGGTCGCGAGTGTCCAGTGCCCGAAATCTATATTTATCAGCACCAAATGGAAAGACATTAAATATAGTTTACAGTAGCGTCCTAAAATAATGCTGTTACTCACATTTATTATTCAAGTACAAATATTGTTAGTAAAATAAAGTACATATGTTAGGCTAGTAGTAGATATAAACAAATGAAAACCTTTAACATAGATTCTGCACACTCCGAGCTTAAAGAGGTATTTTCTCGGTTAGGTGCACCCGTAAGCGTTACCGCTGATCATGGTCGGCAGTTTGTTAGTTCAATTTGAAAGTTTTTGTAAAGAATTTGGTATCCAGTTGTTCCAAACAAAAATTTCCAAATGTCGAAGTTAAGAGGCAGAACTGTTTGATTCTTTATAAGCAGTTTATTGTGAATGAGTGGACATTGTTGGCCTTGTAGATTCTTAGACGCTTGTTAACTTATTATTTTATTTTGCGTTTTTTAAAGCAAGCAATGACTTATTGCCTGGCCTACGCTGTCCTCTCATATCTAAGTAATAACGCTGTAACAACCACATTGTAAAACAAAATGATTTTAAAAGAGTGACTATGGAGTTTCTTGCCGGTTCTTCTCCATAGGAAACGACCAACCCGAACCGTGCACCTTTTCTCGAATGTTATTTATAAGTGCCCATGTAGGCCAATGTGACATAAAAATATTTTGATTTTGACTAAAAACATAGATTCTGCAAAGAAAAGAAAATGCAGATAGAAAGAGGAAAGCAACAGAATCTAGGAAAGATATTGGGAAAAAAGTATATGTTGAGAATACAATAAAGAAAACAAGTTATCCACCACATTCAAGGATACGACACACACATTGGTGAATAAATAGTGGACAGCGGTTGCGCAGAAATAAGTGGGAAGTTTGACCAAATAAGGATAATAAGCTTTCAGGAAATAGCGATACCGCCAGTAACAACGTGTGTGACGAAAATGAATAAGTGATTGTTTAACGGAATATTATTAAAATTATTTGATGATTATTCTTGAAATAAACTGATTTGTATGTTATTATATTTATACGAAATTATGCTATTTTTAAAATTTTGTAAAAGGTAGATGTAGCGTATAATAAATACCGACACGCTTAGTGGTAGGGCGAGCGGTGGTGGGAGCGCGCTCAGTCATATTAATGTACTTAGCGCTCACTCGCTTCTGGTCCGCCGTGCTAGTAAGACGTGCTCATTGGAGACAGACTGTTGTTTAATTTAACATACCTAACACCCTAATAGTGTAACCTGTACAGTCTCATTTATTCCCCAGTGGCAACAATGCTAAAAAATTCAAAATACACACACGGTGTTTTTGAAATATTTAATAAAAGTAAATTACTTTTCCTCTGAAATGTACACATGTTGTCATAAAATGGGATTCAATGGTAATATCAAATGGGACCCATCGTTAATACCTAAAAAATGGGATCAAAAACTGGGATCCAACGAAAATAAATCAAGATGTCTGGGGGTGTTTGCTACGCTTTCACGCTAAAACTATTGAACGGAATTGAATGAAATTTGGCGCACATAGAATAACTACCAGACAGTTTTTTTTTAAAACGTTGCCCCACGCTAGGATTTTCTCCTGTGTTGTGGGTGTTACAAACATTTAAACTCGCATACACAAACAGCCAGACCCGAAACAACTATCTGCAGGTCATACAAATATTTGTTCCGTGCGGGAATCGAATCGCGCAGTAGTCGATCGCTCAGCCACTGCGCCAACCGAAGATGATCGACCGAGATGTGTTGCTGGGAAGTTTGTTCCGCCAGTTTTTCTTCCCAGATAAAATACTAGGATGTGGCGAAGGCGTTTTGAGGGACTGTCTTGTGTAATGACGTTCAAAAAGTGCTAATTATCAGCCTAGTTTGAATAAATGACTTTTGATATGGATTTTAAAACAGTTTATAAACCGGTATAACCATCGCATTGTTCCGACCTTCACTTAGACAACGCCGCGGGTATAGGCTAGTTTTTACTATTCTATCCTTACTAATATTATAAAAGCGAAAGTGAGTTTGTCACGCCTTAACGGCTAAACCGAGTTTGGTACAGAGATAGTTGGGACCCTGGAGACAGACATAGGCTATTTTTTTAAAAAAAGGTTGAGTTATGAGGGAGAAAGAGGGAAGAAAAGGGAAAACTTAGCATTGCTATTACAATAAGTAAGGCGCAAGGGCAAAAACTACAGGTAGTAGGTACCTCTCGCTTCCGCTCGCAAATCAGGAAAGGGGAACTGTGTTAACTCGAATTTAACGCGAGCGAAGCCACGGGCAAAAGCTAGTATTCCATAAATAAACCATTATATTCATGATCATCAAAGCTAGTTGCATTTCAAGTCCTTAGGTTGGTACTCAACTTTACTCAATGCGACATGCATTGAGTAAAGTTGATTGCAGTTCAAGTATTGAGTTCAAGAGAAAACAAGCTAATTTTAGAATCCTATATTTACATGTTTATTGCCACATATTTCTATATATACGATACTGCCATGTTCACCCGTATTATTAGACGTATATTTACATAGTGTTTTTGCTAGTTGTGCGTTTAACTTAGCCTGGGTTAGCATTCCTCACAAGTAATTATGTAGCTATTGATAAAGCGTCTAATTATACGTCAATGCTGTCAAATTATTTGTAGAGACTTCCTTTTGTTTATAAATATTTTCTTATCTTGTATAGTATTTAAGTTATTAACCTAGATATTTTTCTTTTTAACCGTCCGTTTTCAAGTCGATACTTCCACGCGTTCCCGAGATAATTGGTCTTGACAGACAGACAGAATTATGGACAACAAAGTAAGCCAATTAGGTTTTTTTTCAGAATGGCATCTCGCAGTTCAACCTAGGAGGTTGTCGTCTGCTTAACCGGGTGATTCCTATGGATGCCTTAAAAATTAAGACCTCCAGCCAGGGCAAAAAACTTACAAACTAAGCGGCTCCACGCTAAGGGCACCCCCTGTGGGGTACGAGCCTCGACTTAGGGCGTCGCTGAGGGAGGACAGCAAAGGGACAGGCTGGATCTGAGTGATATGAATTGGGGACTGATTTGAACTTACTGGCTCAGCAGCGCGGGCTGGCTTTTTTACCAAGAGACGGGAAAAAGTGATCCAATAAGGGTTTCGTGTTTTCCTTTTGAGGAAAGAAACCCTAAAAACACTAATAATACGGAAAATAAAATTTATTTACGAAAGTAAATGGCAAAAAAAAACGACGAATGCAACAAAAGTTACAGAATTCTAGGTATATACTTTCATACATATATGTTTAATATTTTTTTGTTTGGTTGGGAAATCATCAAATAACTTCCCTGGGGGGGAGTGTCAGACATGTACTGACTAAAACCCACCCATGTTCCTTTTATTGCCCATTACGTTCCGGGGCCACGGTATCTCTTTCGAACAACCCACAACCCCGGCAGGCGGAGGCCCTGGCAGGCCCCTCTGCTTTGCTGACGTCTCTTTGAGGCGCGCGTGTAACACTAACGCGCCGTCGAACCGGCATGTCGTCAATAGACGGACGGACCGTGAGCTACCCATTGTTGCACACCTATTTGTGTACTTATATTTAGGTTAAGACATTCATATTTTAGTTGCTATTCTCTTCCTGTTCTCACACACTACTTTCTACGTTTCTTTCTTCATATTTCCTCTCGCAGGCCTGCTGGTAGAAATTTCTTTTCGCCGACCTCAAATAGAACAGGACAATGCAGGAAGATGTAGATATACATGAAGATGTAGATAGCAGTTAATCCTATAGAGGCATCATTTATTAAAAACGAACAACGTGGCAAAGGAAAAAGAAACAGCTACTGTAGTTTTGATCTAATCTTTTTTTTGATTAAGTCAAAGTGCGTATCTATGTGCCTACGGCTCAGAGATAATTGTCAGTTGTAAACCATATGAACCATACATGGTATTTTTATAAGTTCAGTAACGAAACTACTAACGTGACTGCTGAGCATGACGTCGTATGTTCGATTCCCAGGCCGAGAAAATTGTGATTAGGTTCTTCCATCAGAAATTTCTCAGTAGCAGCGGTGGTGTCTGGTTTTGGCCCCGGTTGATGGCAATAGGCTCGCACCCTAAGCTATTACATGGAACTTATACATAACTAGTGAAATGGGGGAGCATTGTTAGATATGGTATACGGATTGTTTCACACGGCATAATATCGAGGTATATATTTCCAGTGTCACACATGACCTAGCATTTTTTTTTCATCTGCCTAGCCTTTTCCCAACTATGTTGGGTCGGCTTCCAGTCTTACCGAATGCAGCTGAATATCAGTATTTTACATGGAGCGACTGCCTATCTGACCTCCACAACCCAGTTGGTACTGGGTAATGCGATACTCCTTGGTAAGAAAGACCTAGCATTTTTATTATTACCCTTATTGCCCTTTATGTTCCGGGGCCGCGGTATCTCTTTCGAACAACCCGCAACCCCGGCAGGCGGTGGCCCTGGTAGGCCCCTCTGCTTTGCTGACATCAGTTTGAGGCACGCGTGGAACACTAACTAGCATTATATGGGTTTCCCGTACAATGAGAGGCCTACATAAACTGGTTTTTAGGGTTCCGTAGTCAACTAGGAACCCTTATAGTTTCGCCATGTCTGTCTGTCCGTCCGTCCGTCCTCGCTTAATCTCTGTGACCGTTAGCACTAGAAAGCTGAAATTTGGTACCAATATGTATATCAATCACGCCGACAAAGTGGTAAAATAAAAATTGGAAAAAAATGTTTTATTAGGGTAGCCACCCTATATGTAAAGTGGGAAGTGATTTTTTTTTTAATTTCAACCCTAACGTGTGATATATTGTTGGAAAGGTATTTAAAAATGAATAGGGGTTTACTAAAATCATTTTTTGATGATGTCTATAATTTCGGAAATAATCGCTCCAAAAGTAAAAAACAATGTGTCCCCCCCCCTCTAACTTTTGAACCATAAGTTTAGAAAATATGAAAAAAATCTGAAAAGTAGAACTTTATAAGGACTTTCTAGGAAAATCATTTTGAACTTGATTGACACAACAGTTTTTGTACAAAAAAGACAAAAAGTTGTACAAAATAATTTCCTCCTCCACCTTTAAACTCATAAGTGGGAACACTTATTGTGACGGACGGGAAACTACGGAACCCTACACTGAGCGTGGCCCGACACGCTCTTGGCCGGTTTTTTATAGTTTGATTGGTTAGCGTGCATATTTATATACGCTTACTCTTTTGGGAAGGCAGGCGTGACGTTTACTTAACCTTGAAGATGGACACCAGCGACTGTTATTATAAAGTCATTCATGATTCATCCAGGAAATATTTTTAGCGGAAGTGAGTGTCAGACTTTCACCGACTAAAACCCATACATGTTTCTTCTTTTGGCCTTTGTATTTCGGATCCGCGGTATCTCTTTCGAACAACCCGCAACCCCAGCAGGCGGAGGCTCTGGCAAGCCCCTCTGCTTTGCTGACATCTCTTTGAGGCGCGCGTGAAACACGAACGCGCCGTCGACACGGCCTGTCGTCAAGCGACGGACGGACGGTGAGCTACCCATTGTTCACCGTCCACAGGCCCGCATCTACTCTACAAGCCCTCACGAAGCGTTTTTGTACCCTTAAGATTATAAAAATACTAGCTTCCGCCCGCGACTTCGACCGCGTGGCATAGTTACATGGGGCTTAACTTTGAACCGCGTGATGATCGAAAAAAAATATCTTTCTCTCCCCTTGTTTCCTTCTTTCTCCCCCTTTTATCAATTATTTTTTTTAATTGGCGTGAAGACGTAACAAAGAAACATTTCGCTTTTATAATATTAGTAAGGATTTTCATAAAAGATAAACATAAACCCGCATTAACGCCGTCATTATTCATAGACTTTGTGTTTCTCACGTAATTGATATTGTTATTCAAATTGTGAGCAATAAAACAGGTATTGTTGATAACACTAATGAGATAACTGAGTGGGTCGAACTTATACGATAAACAAAAGATTTTTATTGTTAGCTTATTAGTTACTTTTCGCAGCGACCTTACAGTGTTTTATTTCATTTAACGGCACGGTTGGCGCAGTGGTTAAGTGATTGGCTGTTACACCTCTTGTCGGGTTTTCGATCCCCGCACGGAACAAATATTGGTATGAACGATTGATAGTTGTTCCGGATCTGACTATTTGTGTATCCGCGATACGGGAGAAATATTTATTAAACATGGAAGACTTACAGCTAAAGAGAACATAACAAAACTTTGCAAAAAAGACTGACAGCCAATTACAAATCTTCGCTTATACACACCTGAACAAAACTAAATTCTATCGATATTACAGTAAAACAGAACACCGAAGAGAAAATAACTAATGCAGAAATTACTGCAGCTTAACATATATTGCTCACACTATATAACAGCCTTCTATTAAACTAAGAAATCGGCTTAAGCACTTCCAGGCCGAGGACACACTATTATAATTGATGATTTAATGACAAAAAAAACCGGCCAAGAGCGTGTCGGGCCACGCTCAGTGTAGGGTTCCGTAGTTTCCCGTCCGTCACAATAAGTGTTCCCACTTATGAGTTTAAAGGTGGAGGAGGAAATTATTTTGTACAACTTTTTGTCTTTTTTGTACAAAAACTGTTGTGTCAATCAAGTTCAAAATGATTTTCCTAGAAAGTCCTTATAAAGTTCTACTTTTCAGATTTTTTTCATATTTTCTAAACTTATGGTTCAAAAGTTAGAGGGGGGGACACACATTGTTTTTTTACTTTTGGAGCGATTATTTCCGAAATTATAGACATTATCAAAAAATGATTTTAGTAAACCCCTATTCATTTTTAAATACCTTTCCAACAATATATCACACGTTAGGGTTGAAATTAAAAAAAAAATCACTTCCCACTTTACATATAGGGTGGCTACCCTAATAAAACATTTTTTTCCAATTTTTATTTTACCACTTTGTCGGCGTGATTGATATACATATTGGTACCAAATTTCAGCTTTTTAGTGTTAACGGTCACAGAGATTAAGCGAGGACGGACGGACGGACGGACGGACGGACGGACGGACGGACAGACAGACATGGCGAAACTATAAGGGTTCCTAGTTGACTACGGAACCCTAAAAATGAGGGTTCGTTTACACCTTCTATTAAATACTAGCTGGCGCCCGCGGCTTCATCCGCGTGATGTTCGAAAAAAGTATCCTATGTGTTATTTCAGACCATAATCTACCCCTGTGTCAAATTTCATCAAGATCCGTTCAGCCGTTTTGACGTGCAAGTGTAACAAATATCCATACATCCATCCATCTTCACAAACATTCGCATTAATAAGATTAGTAAGATATTGAAGCACTAAGCACAATATAAATCACCGATTCTCCCACTCAAACATGAGTGATAAGATTGATAAAGCAGATTTGTTCAAATTATATTTGAAAATCTAAATCCCTTATCCGTCTTATACACATTAGTGAAGTCCTTATGTTTTGGCATCCATAGATTCTCCAATACAATATGAGCGATGAGATTATAAAACTACAGGATTACCAAGATTGGGCCAATATTAATGGACATGTGATGCGGAAGAATGGGCAGAGGGGCCTGCAAGGGCCACTACCTGCCGGGGTTGCGGGTTGTTCGAAAGAGATACCGCGGTCCTGGAAAAGCAAGGGTGAAGAAGGAATATGGATGGTTTTAGTCAATAAAAGACTGACACCCCCTCCCTTATTTGCTGTTTCCCATATTTAAAAAAAATCGGCCAAGTACGAGTCGGACTCGCGCTCCAAAGGTTCCGTACAAACATGCGACGCAAACGGCTATATCTTTTGACTGCGTAGACTTAGAGGGTTGATTTTTTCACAGCTCTAAGGGACTACATACTTGAGTAAATGTTAATATCTCGGGAACGAGGGGTCGTTCCCGAGATAAAGGGTCTTGACAGATCCATATAGACATAGAGAAAAAATATGTATTATAGACGATAACTCATAAACTACACTTTAAATAATTTCGATATGGGACCACCTGGGAGATAAACTACCAAAAAAAAATTGCAAATCGGTCCAAGCGTCTTTGAGTAAACGGTGAACATAAATAAAAAAAAAGATTCCGACGAATTGAGAACCTTCTCCTTTTTTGAAGTCGGTTAAAAAAGACATGATGTGGCGACCTCAAACAAATTGGCATTGAGACTTATGACCGAGATTGGCTCAAAAGTGTGATGTCTTAGTTATTGTCATCTACTGATTCGCCAATACAGCATGACAGATGTGATCATGAAACTGATAAAGAATTAACAAGATTTGCCCAGTAATATGATGTATTGGTTATCAATATCCACTGTCCATTTAATCACAATCAATCATGTAGAAAGAAAAAAACTCGCACAGTAAAACTTTGAAAACAAAAAGATTAACAAAAAAAAACAATATAAAAATACAAATACTTAAATTAGTCCTATACGAGGCCAAAAGACCTCTATCTCAGCATGATGCTGTCAAAAAAGGTCTCAAAAATGTCACCTGATTAATGAAGATGGCCTTAATGGTATTAGGGAGATTTACCCACTCATGTGAAGACCTTGGCATTGTTATACACTGATTTATAAAAATGAATGATGAGATTGATAAGGGATAAATGAGATTTTCCCAAGAATGTGTGTCTGTAGATGCTGTGCAGCTGAATCTGTAAGACTGGAAGCAGAGCGCAGAAAGACTGGGAAGATAGTGATGAAGATGTGTCGAAGCTATTTTTTTTTTGTAATCTTTGTGAGTGTGTATATTCATTGTAATTTTTTTTAAATAGAAAAGAATAAAAAAAACAGCCAGTCTTCTAGGGATATTACCAGTAGACAGCGTTGAGGTATATTTTTGACACAATTTTTAGTTTATTTATTAGTTGGTTTTCAAGGTTATTTTAATTTAATAAAGTATTTATTTAGAACAAACGAGTTATTATTCACGGATATAGTCACAGTACTATCATTGTTGTTTTCCTTCGCCAACTAATTACTTATTGTAAATATTGTAATTACTTGCTCGTAAATCTTTGTATAGAAAATTTTCAAGTACGTGAGGCGTTTTCAAGTTGTTGAAAGCAAAAGGAGGGTGCGTGTTGTTCGAAAGAGATACCGCGGCCCCGGAATGTTCCGGGGGGTCCTTTATGTAAAGGGAAGAAGAAGTAACATGCGTGGGTTTAGGTCAGTAAAAGTCTGATACTCCCCCCTCCGCTCCGCTCAGGGCAGAGGATGTTGTTTGATGATTTCCCGTTCGCAAATAAAGGGGTATTGGTAGGAGTAATCAGTACCCGGGTTGTGGAGGTTAGAGTCAGTCACTCCATGTTAACTACCAGTTTATTCGGTTGTGTCCCGTTAGACTGGAAGACGATCCCAAAATATTACGTATTTGGCAAAAGAGCAGTTTATGAATCAGTTTTATTATACTTTGAGAGCAAAAATGACTTTCTTTATAATAAAACCTGTGTCTGCAATATTATCAAATCATATTTAATTCGAGCGTAATTGCTTTAATTTCATATACCTAGTCTATTATTAAATTCTTGCCGGTTCCGACGTGTGTGGAAAAACCAACCTATTATAAAATGTATTTATTTCATGCGCAAAATACATAATATGAACTTTTATTACTTTTTAAGTTATATAGGCACGAGATCCTTCCATGTTTACGATAATTTGTTGTATTCTCGCCAGGCAAGTAAGTTTGCATATAAAGAATCCGTTGTACTAAGAAATTCCTGATGAAAAAACCCAGTCAGCCATACATAAATAACTTCATGTGATGTGGTACTCCTGTAGGCCTTTTGTAGCTCTGCCGGGGTTGCGGGTTGTTCGAAAGAGATACCGCGGCCCCGGAACGGAAAGGGCTATAGAAAGAACATGGGTGGGTTTTAGTCAGTGCAAGTCTGACACTCCCCCGCGCTCCGCCCAGAGCGGGGGAAGTTATTAGATGATATCCCACCCCAAAAAAAGGCCTTTTGTAGTAACTTAAGGTGAGGTTTTGTTTTTTTTAACCTCTTAAAAGCCATAAAAATAACAAAGGAAACTATGAAATTAGAAAACCAGCGTCCGACACAGGTTGCCCGGCAGATTGCTGAACTGACTTGTTTGGCGTAGCCGTGAGACACACAATTATCTCCCATTTGTGTTTAGATTTAAGTTTTATTTTTGTTTTATTTCTGTAATGTTGTGCGGCATGTGCCAAATAAAATGATTTTCTTTCTTTTCTTAAAATACCATATATTATTAAAGTTGAACATATGACCAAAGACTGAATGAAAATCAAAACTATGATATGAATTAGTTGGCTCGATTAGTCGAAAGCTGAGGGACTTACCAAGGCCACAGCCTGCCGGGGTTGCGGGTTGTTCGAAAGAGATACCGCGGCCTAGGAACACAAAGTGCAAAAGACGAAACATGGATGACTTTAAGCCAGTAAAAATCTGACACTCCCCGCCCGCTCCACACAGAACGGTGGAAGTTATTTGATGATTCATCATTCGTAAAAATTCACGTGAATATCGGAAAAGTGGGTCAAATTTATTTAGACAGTTAATTACATGTGCCAATAAAAACGTATTAAAAATTTATGGCAATGTCATTGAAGTGCGTAACACAATTACCCCACAAGTTTAACTTACTCGCTTGCCTTCAACTTGATTCCATTTCAGCATCGGATGCATTTAATTGCCAGATTAGTTTTACCGTTCAGAAATTAACAGGTTCCATTGCAAAACTCGACTTTTATCGATAACCGTATAATTTTATTTCATTAACATTATTGCCCCTTATCAAATGCATTCTGAATTAATGAAACTGCTGTCACTGATAACGTGGGTAGTTTTATAATCTAGTAATTAGTAATTTGTCAAGGTGCACTAGTTGCGGTCTGTCATGTGTTTTTGAATGAGCCGATTTGATTGGATGCGGTTAATTGGTGTTGTGCGAACGATGTAGGCAGGCTTATTAAAGGGATGAAGTTCCTGCCGGGGTTGCGGGTTATTTAAAATAGATACCGCGGCTCGTTTGTCTTAGTATGGACATGTAATGAGGAGGGACGAAGCACATGTGACTAAAAGCGTGATGAATCTGAATGTTGATGGACGGATAGCGAGAGGAAGGCCAAAAAAAAGATGGATGGATTGTGTAAGGAATTATATGAAGGAGAAAGGAGTAAATGATGCCGCGACGTCTGATAGCGATATAGCGTCCGATTGGCGACCCCAAATAAAATAGGACAAGGGCAGGAAAATGATGATCTTCGGATCATGCTTAGTAGTCGCATTTGGGTACACAAGACCAATGAGGTAGTCTGCATAATAAAGAATCGTGTGATAACGTAAAAACTATTTTTTTTTAAATAACGTTGGCCCACACTTGGATTTCTCCTGTATCGTGGGCGCGTTTACAAACATTTAAGCTCACATACACACAAACAGCCAGATCTGAAACAACTATCTGCAGGTCATAAAAATATTTGTTCCGTGCGGATATCGAACCCGCGACACGCACTCAATAAATTTACGCCTCCGTGAAAACTGACTATTTAAAAAGGAAGTGTGGAAGTGGTGCCAGTAGCTGAATAGTTGAGTGGTAATCGGTTGTCTTGGTAACGGCGGGTGATGAGAAGGGATGAGGATCATGAGGACAATGTAGTGAGGAAAGTTATTGAAGTATGTGGGTCTTCGTCTTCTTTTATAAGTTAAGAGGTAAATCGTTAGAAGAAGTGATTAGACGTAACGTGCCTATTATGGAACAAAAAACTGGGTATTTTTTTAGATGGATGAAAAAAGATTTCGTGCATGATTTAGTGATGATAAATGATGACTGGCATATTTTTTATTTTATTTATTTGCGACAAAAAACAGTTACAAGTCTAAAGTCTCATAGTAATTGATTGGCAATGGATTCTTACAAATCACAAAGGTATACATACATACGATGCGTACATTATATTGATTAATTATCCCTACTAATATTATAAAAGCGAAAGTGAGTTTGTTACGTGTTCACGCTTAAATGACTAAACCGATTTTGATAAATTTTGGTACAGAGATAGTTGGGACCCTGGAGACGGACATAGGGTATTTTTTTTGAAGTGAGAAATGAGAGAAAACTTAGCTTAGCTATGCAAAAACTACAGGTAGCAGGTACCTGCAAATCAGGAAAGGGGAACTGTGTTACCCCGAATTTAACACGAGCGCAGCTTAAAGAAAAAATAGATACCATAAACTATCTTGTCAAATATAAAGATACAGTTTAGTATATGTATAATAGTAAAAACACCCACGAAATAAAAACGATTTTACAAAGGAATTAAGTCTTGAATTGCGACCAAGCGCAAACCAATTTACAAAAAGGAAGATTTTTATTTAAATACTGAAATTCACACTAACCGAATCTGGACAGCGCTCCCCATTTAAACATAGAATTTAAATCACTACAGAACAACATCAAAAATCGGGCATCGTTAAGGATGACCAGCCAGTAATTTATTTATTTAATTAAGTTTCACCAACAGTTGTTACAGATATAATAAAGATGGAACATACAAATCATTATATCTTAAGTCTCACTGTACAACCAATTACAGGCAAACACCACATGCAAAGTGCTCTCCGTAGTTAAAAAAAAATACTTTTAAAATTCAGTGTTCCTAAATTCTAAAGAATAAATAATTAATTAATAAATACTTAAATACTAATGACGGCTGACAAACGATGATATTGAGTCTGCGTGGACGTCAACCAGGTCGCTGCGTTCGTTTATGAGTTTGCTTATGCGGGGAATAGGCGAATTAATGTTTAATGTTATTATAAAACACATGTAGAATCAATAGATTATATGTATTTATATATTTTGAATAAGTAACTATATTTTAATTATTTGTGTAGTATTAGCAGTACCTACGTACACCATTGACTACCCCCCGTTGTATTTTTATATTCGTAAAGTCCATCCAAAGGTTGTCTGGAAGATATCGCTATTAGCGATAAGACCGCCATTGTAACCATAGTTTCAGCACTTTTTTTTTTGTAAAACAGTTTTTGTTTTCAATTTTGGTGTGCAATAAAGTATATTCTTTTCTATTCTAATTAGTACCAGAAACTGTACGACGGTGAGGTGGAGCTAAGGGGTGTTATAGGTTTGCGAGGCGGTCTACGGGGAACTCTGAAATTGAACCTACAGATACTAATTGTGGGCAGTCAATGGTGTTATTTAGCAGTTTATAGGCGAATCTCAAATCCAGGTTCTGTCTTCGAGCTTCCAGGGTACGCATTTTGTAGCAGCCTAATTTATCAAGATAAGAGAGATATTTAAATTGCCTTCCCTTTGAATACCCTAGGTATCGGATAAACCTTTTTTGGACTCGTTCTATCCGCAACGAATGGGTTGCGTAGTGAGGCCTCCATATTACACTGCAGTATTCCAGTATGCTTCTTATAAGACTATTGTACAGAATTATTTTAGTATGTGGGCGTTGAAATAACTTTACATTACGAATGACAAATCCAAGCATACGTTGAGATCGACCGATTATGTGCTCAATATGTGGTACAAATAGGAGGAAATATAGGAGGAAAGGAGTTAGCTCCCCAGCATTTGTTCTACAATTCATATACCTTATGGTTAAAAAAATAAAATAAAAACAAGTACTCACAATTAGCGACAACGTAGTAACCAAGGTCATAAGTTTCCTGCCATACCGGTCCGTGAGCCACCCCATAGGCGCGCCGAATATGATGGCGGTGATGTAAGTGACGGACGCCATCCATGATATGTCAGAGCTGGTGTAGGGATCCGGTGAGGGACCGTCGTCGGACTGCAAGACTGATATCATGGGCGACAGCCAGCCTTGTACCATACCGAAACTCAGCAGCGGTATTGTTACTGTGAACAATAGGATAAATTTCGTTAATCTTTACTAATATTATAAAAGCGAAAGTGAGTTTGTATGTTTGTTACGTCTTCACGCCTTAATGGCTAAACCGATTTTGTTGAATTTTGGTACAGAGATAGTTGGGACCCTGGAGACGGACATAGGCTATTTTTTAAAGTGAGAAATGAGGGAGAAAGAGGCAAGAAAAGGGAAAACTTAGCTTTGCTATTGCAATAAATAAGGCGTAAGGGCAAGAACTACAGGTAGCAGGTACCTGCAAATCAGGAAAGGGGAACTGTGGTACCCCAAATTTAACGCAAGCGGAGCCGCGGGCAAAAGCTAGTGGAGGTATATAAATCAAATTCATTATCATCTGATTCGGTAGACTTTTCCCAATTACGCTGGGGGTGGCTTCCAGTCTTATCGGATTTGTAGTTTGAGTGTATTACTATATTTACTAGAGACCGACCCCCATGCGTATACCTACGTGTATCCTTTACACTGCACGGGTTTTATGTCTAAATCATACACAATATCAACAATAAAGCTCTGGAACGCGCCACCCTTTAACATTCAAAAAGCTGAAAGTAAATTTACTTTTAAAAGAAAAGTTCGTAACCACAATTTAAGTCCGTCTACCAATTAAAAGCCATAGTTATTACTGTTAATTTTCTCGTTTTTATTTATTTTTTAAATGTATTTATTAGTTTATTTCACATGTATATGTGCATTAGTATTTAAAAATATACGTTTCCGAAAACATACAGTTTTAGATATACATATATATTTTATATAATTTTTGTACCCTATCACAATGTTGTCGTATTTTACCCAAAAGTTGACTGGTAGAGAGTGCCTTATGGCTTATGGCATTAAGTCCGCCTATGTACAGACGCTTGCACATCAAGCTACAACAATCTGTCAGATTTCTTTGATAGATTTTCGACTTTATTTCTAAAGTATTAGGTTCAAGGTTCATTGGGAACAATTGACAGTTTCGGGTAGCTTGACCTGCTGGCGTCTGTACCACTATTGTACACGAAGTTTAAATAAATAAATACGTATCAGAACTTGTATTGAAGATATTATAACATGCATTGAAACGGTCACATTTGTGTTAACGTGTAAAGGGTACCTAGATAGTATAATGCAAAATCTTCAAACATAGTCGTGAATTCTTCTGGGGGTATAAAAAGAAACGAAGGAATTACGAAAAAAAACTTAAAATGGTCACGGATGTAGTTAACATCGCGCATTGTCACTCTGATATCGTGAATTCTTACAATAGGGTAGATGACACACTTACAATACTCGTTTTAGTGAAATAGACATATTGTTCGTGAACAGATGTAGATGTAAATTTAAAAATGATTTAATTAAAATCCTAAAGGATCGGCAGTAGATTCTATAGGTTTTGCATGCTTTTTTGAATGTATAGGCTAGATTTACATGATATATTACGTACAAATATTGTCTACTTTCTTTCTTTTTGTTTGTTATTTCTGTGAATATTGGTTATGCTTTTTTTTTTCTTTTAATTTGTTAACGTTAATTTAGCCCTGTTACAGTTAACGTTTGCTAACAGTTTGCATTATGTCATAGAGTAATCTGTGGAAAATGTTGTGGGTAGTATATTTGTTAATTTTAATGTTAAGTCAACACTTTTTTATGCTTAATGTACTACTGTTTGTTTTCCCAAAAAGTAATAAATAAATAAATAAATAAATGACACCACCAATCAATTGACATACTTTTTATGAGCTGTCAAAACGCGATTCCTCCATAGATTTTATATGGGACTCGCAAACGATGACGTCACTATTTTGTCAAGTCAATGACGCAACTATTTATTGATTTAAAAGCAACTAAAAATCGAATTTTAAAGTTATTTTGAAATGAATGGAGTTCTCAGGTCTAGAATAACGTGTTCTTTCAGAAAAATTGTGTCTTTAAATTATTGGTTAATGGTGTCATCTACCCTATTCACTGTTTATTAACCTGTGCATTAGAGCAAACATCTTAGAAAAACTATTATTAGTCAAAATTATGACTTCTACACTTTTGGGATAAACGAAATACGAGAAAGTCAATAAAATATGAACTTATCGAAGTTGCATTAAAACTAAGAAAATACTAACAAACTTGTTTATTTATGTTTTGAATGGAGCGAGAATTCAAATCAGTTTAATTACAGAAGGTCACGCAAGGTTGCATTCTGTCACCATAAAGAAAAATGTAGAAGTCCCAGTTCTATCTTAAAATATACAAGGTATAAACGGACCAGAGTTCTCTAGTTTAAATTACGTAGCTCCATGAAATAATCATTGCTGATTAAAACAGAGTTCAGTTAGTTTTGGAGTTAAAAATTATGTTAAACTGTACGAATCAATGTGACGTACTCTGGCAGTTCTGGCACTATAAGAAGGGTGTAATGAAGGGAATACATTATAGTCCGTTAAGCAGCTAACGACCTCATAGGTTGAATTGCGAGATGCCATTAAAAAAAAGGAATAAACTAGTATCGACGTTTTCGTGGAAGGATACCAACCTCGCAGCGAAACGCGGCGCCGTCAGCGTCACCTCGTGTGCAATAGTTTTAATTTTATATAATACTATCTTTTGCCTGCGGCTTCTCTCGCGTTAAATTCGGGGCAACAAAGTTCCCCTTTCCTGATTTGCAGGTACCTGCCACCTGCAGTTTTTGCCCTTGCGCCTTATTTATTGTAATAGCAAAGCTAAGTTTTCCCTTTTCTTCCCTCTTTCTTTCTCATTTCCCACTTAAAAAAATAGCCTATGTCCGTGTCCAGGGTCCCAACTATCTCTATACCAAAATTCATCAAAATCGGTTTAACCATTTAGGCGTGGAGACGTAACAAACAAACTCACTTTCGCTTTTAAAATATAAGTAAAGATGTATTGGTTTATTTATTTATAAAATATGATTATTTGTGCATAGTATGTATGAATGAGCCTTTGATGCCTGAAATAAATTGATTTATTTTTATTTACTATGCTTAATAGATGCATTTATATACAAGATTCACGGAGGTACAGTATACCATAGTCGTTTTAGTTTATGCCAAACTCGATATACATGTCTAGTATTCATATGTAAAGAATGTATATTATATAATTTCAGAACTGTATCATGAACAATCACAAAATTGTCACAAACCTGGTTGTCCGTACAAAAACACGGTCACCACGCGGCTCAATCGCGCCGCGCGCGTCTTTTGCCGCTGTGACCGGCCGTTACCTGTGTAGTGCCGTATGATTGCGTATACCTACCTAAATTTCCAACTCGTAACCTTTTTCAAATATTTTTTGTTTTTTTTTTTAAATTTTATTTTTTTGGATTTATGTGCGTATTGTATTGTATAATAGGGTAGTTTCCAGGGTCAAAGTAATTACATTCTATTTAGTCCGTTTTTTAGATTATTCAAAAATAAGAGACACGTTTTTTTTTTTGCAAATTAGACCAAAAATTACAAAGATATAGCCAATTAAAGTTACGTGTGACGTCACTTGTTGCGAAAAAATGCTTACTACTTATAATATTTACATTGCTACATTATAATACTGAGTAATATAGCCTATATAACATCACGCTACCTTGCATGGGAACGTGGCAGTAACCAAAACGCGGGTTAGTCACTAACCACACGATAACGAACGACGCGACGTTAGAAATGGAACTTCTGTATTTTTTCTTCTATGCCTAGCTTGTATGTTTGTGGTCGCATTATTAAACAAAACCTCTTATAATTACATAACACTGTACTTATCCAGTTTTATTATAACATCAACATATTAATGGTACGTTTCTACCCACGACGCCGGCGCAATTGGTTATTTATAAGTTTTTTACTTGTTTTCCAGGAGATGAGAGATCAAGGTAATTACTAGGCGTGTGTGTGAGTCGTAGTAGAATTAATTTATTTAATCACAGCCAGAATCAAAATAATTGTTTGTTTTATTCTTTGGATATCGACAAAAACAGTGATTTTCAGATTTAGCCGCCTTGTGTGTGTGGGTCAATGAATGGTATGTCCGGGATTGGATTGTAGGCCTACCATGACGTCTTAAAGCAAACTTATTCCACTGAGGGTAAGAGATGGTGTTAGACACCCTGTATAGCTCTGTCTCTTTCCCTCAGTGGAATAAGTTCTGCTTTAAGACGTCATGGTAGGGTAGCTGGATGTCTTTTGTAGATCTTTGACAGTTGTCACAGGTAATCAGTGCTGCTCGAAAGTCTGACAACCAGTCTAACTGGGTTGTGGCGCTCAGATAGCCAGTCGCTCCATTTAAAATACTGGCATTCAGTTGCACCTGTTTAAATTGGGAGTCGGCTGGTATCCTAAAAACTCTTTCGTGACGCCTTGGCAGGTTGAGGCAACAGAGAGGGTACAATACCCACTCTGTTACAGGCGTTTACAGGGGGCCGGAGAGCATAGAAGTTTTTTTTTTTTGGTAACTTTACCAACTACATATAAATAGTTAACGTCTATTTGTTTGACATTCATATTTGTTGTTATAATTTGAATGTTTAATGTTTTTGCCAGACATTTTGATACTTTGTATTTAGGCAAAGAGATCATTATACTTACCATTTTTTTTTTTATAAAATTCGAAGATTAGAATGACGTGACCTACCTAAACATGCATAAACTTAACAAGAATGAAAAAAAAAAAACAGCTAAATCGGAATCCGGGAAGGGCGTCAAATTTAACTTCTAAGATTTGCTTACATAGTTCCACGGGAAGCCAATAAAAACGTGTTAATATTATCTTAGTTTTGTAAGACTATCCATTAGTGAGTCTGCATTGTCTATCAGTTTCATGTTCACACTTCTACTTTTTTTTCTTTTAACTTTGGTCATTGTATTTCAATGTTTGTATGTAACTTAACTTGTGTGTGTCAATAGGTAAATTTATTTATTGTTATTTAATATTTACTTTATTTATTTGTATACATATTTTTCACATTTTTAAATATATTTTTTTGATCAAAAAAAACAAAAAAAAAACATTTAAAAATATAAAGACATTTACTTATTATTTGCGTTAGCCAAAACAAACAACTTTAACATCTGTGACTCTCTTGTAAAGTATCGAAAGTTTGTTAAAGATTTATCAGTTGGTTAATTTTATTTCTTAACTAGCTTTTGCCCGCGGCTTCGCTCGCGTTAAATTCGGGGTAACACAGTTCCCCTTGCGCCTTATTGATTTGTCATAGCAACGCTAAGTTTTCCCTTTTCTTCCCTCTTTCTCCCTCGCATCCCACTTTTTAGCTTATGTCCGTCTCCTGGTTCCCAACTATCTCTGTACCAAAATTTATCAAAATCGGTGTAGCCATTAAAGCGTGAAGAGGTAACAGACAAACAAACTCACTTTCGCTTTTATAATATTAGTAAGGATTTTAATTCCAAATACTACTACCTGCTTCAATATTTTATTATTATAAACGTTTTTTAATTTACAAAAAAACAAACATATAAATATGTTTGTAAAGGCACCCACAATACTGGAGAAATTCCTAGTGCAGGGAAAAGTTTTTTTTAAAGTAAAGTATTTACTAGTAATACTTCTGATGAAATTACGAATGAAATAAAGATGTAATTGAATGTGTTCAAATCATGATTTATTTCCCCGTTATATTTTTATGTTCGTACAGTCCATGCAAAGGTTGTCTGGAAGATATCGCTATCAGCTATAAGACCGCCATTGTTACCATAGCATTACAATTTCTGTAAAAAAAAAGTTGTGTTTTAATTTTAAACTATTATATTCAATTTTTAAAAGTGACCCTAATTTTCTTTTTATAAGCAAGTGGGGAAATGACTCAACGGGTAACCGAGATGAATATCTACAGACTTTTAGAAGATATAGGTTCTTTTTTACAGCACAAACAATACCATTTCATGGAATCCTTTGATGTCGATATTCAATGTCGCAGGAAAAACGGTAAGGAATGATATGAAGGAGAAAGGAGTAAATGATGCCGTGACGTCTGATAGGGGAAAATGGAAGAAGAAAACGTGTTGCGTCGACCCCAAATAAAATCGGACAAGGGCAGGAACACGATAAGGAAAAGTCTTGAATCATCAAATCATTTATTTTTGCACACATGGGTAATTGTAACATTCATCGACATTTTAGGAGAACAACTTTTCAAATGTCGAGATGTAGTTAATGTTGAGTTAATTTGATTACTACGAAATTTGCTCACAAAATAATCGTTTGTCTTTTAGGGGTTTTTACGTGAAAAAAAGTCCCTCAAAAATAAATAACCATTTTTAATGACTACCTACTTCAAAAATACAGGTTCATAATGTTTTATTACGTCGATTACAGCTTCATAAAAAGAAACAAAAAATATTAATTAGATTGCAACATGATTTTTAGGATTTATGAATAAAAAACTGGCCAAGAGCGAGTCGGACACAGGGTTCCGTAGCACTAAACAATATAATATTTTACTACTCATTCACAGATAATGTACATTTACACTCAGCAGCAAAACTAAAATATGTTTTTTATTTTTTATTTTGGCGATAATATTAAATATCTTAAATTAAATGTTACTTTACTAACTTACTAATTTCGACGCTATTGCGTCGAAATTAGTAAGTTTAGCTTCGTTCATTTTACGCCTTTTTTCTTAAGTCAGTGTTAGGTCAATGAGATATTTGCTTCAATATCTCATTGACTTACTACTGACTTAATAAAAAAAAAAAAAAAATTAATAAAAAAAATTATGGATCTCGAATATTTATTTATGAGAAGTGATAGACACCTCACACAGTTATACACATTGTTTTTATTAAAACCCAACATAAAAAAAATTCCTATATTTTATTACATGTATTGAAAGCCACCTCTTTTTGTGTAGCAGCTCATAGAAGACACACGTGGTGCCAAAAGTTTAGGATTAATACGGCTGTGATATACGGACGGACATCCCGACAGACGGACAGGCCGAACCTATAAGGGGTCAGTTTTAACCATTTTACTACGGAACCTTAAACATCAAACTATATTTTTTCTTTATTATATTTTTTAACTTATTATTTTATTTAAATAAAGAACTACAAGGCTATGAAGGTATATTTTGGCGCTCAAATGACACGTGCAAAAGACGTTGTCGTAAGACTTCCTCTCTAAACCTCTTGCAAAAAGTAGAAAAAAAGATTACTTCAATCATCTTTTTTTCTACTTTTTCAAGATGGCGGCGTAAGTTCTGATTTAGGCCTCGTGAGAAAAGATCCTTGTATAGTTTAATCATTTGAAACGTGGACTAAATTTCGTTTTACTAGCAAGTTGTATAGCCTCTACTTTAGGATACTGTGTGCCTCCATATTTATAAACTAAATATGCATATTATAAACTGATAAGTTTGACTACTAATCCGATCCGGAAATACCTTCATGTTGTGAAAAGAAAACTACGTTATGATTATACACGAACGTGAGCGAAGCAGCAACTAAAAGCTAGTCTAAAAAAACAATATCCGTTCCAATCTTAGACTTGCTAAACTAGAACCTCAAACCAGCCCAGCCGCCGCGGGAGACGCTCCGGGCATTGGGCGCCGCGAGACGACTCCCGGTCTGTCTAGTGATGACAGGCCGTGGCGACAGCGCGTTGCTGTTCCGCGCGCGCCTCTAAGAGATGTCAGCAAAGCAGAGGGGCCAGCCAGGACCGCTGCCTGCCGGGGTTGCGGGTTGTTCCAAAGAGATACCGCGGCCCCGGAACATAAAGGGCAAAAGAAGGAACATGGGTGGGTTTCAGTAAAAGTCTGACACTGCATCCCGCTCCGCCCTGAGTGGAGGAAGTTATTTGATGATTTCCCATTCGCATTTTTTTAAAAGATTGAGTTATGAGGGAGAAAGAGGGAATAAAAGGGATAACTTAGCTTTGCTATTACAATAAATAAGGCGCAAGGGTAAAAACTACAGGTAGCAGGTACCTGCAAATCAGGAAAGGGGAACAGTGTTACCCCGAATATAACGCGAGCGAAGCCGCGGGCAAAAGCTAGTAGATTATAAAATGAATGAACTACACGTTCCTCACTGGCTAATGCAAGCATCTGCTTAGCCTGTACCTGCCGTATCAACTATGTTCAAACTAAACTATTTTAGTCCCATCTCGTTTCAATCGGCCGATTATTTTCAAAGAAACTAAAAATAAACTGAGAAACCTAGGAATGCTGTACGCAACCTGGCACATCCAATACAGACTAGAAATGCAGCACAACCTGATATTAATGAATGGGAAGATAATTACGATAGCTCGTCGAAGAGACGATGTTTTAACGCGAAAACAATTCATTCAAACTGGTTTTTTTTTAATGTGGAGATGACTGTTGCGGCTAAGTTGTATTTTAATGATGGCGCCAAAGTTCGTTATTGTGCTTGACAAGATTGGCGACAGATATCTATTAATGAAGATTTATGGGACATCCTAAACCATGACCCACTAGTGTGAAGGTCCATGATCTTTGTTTCCAGGGAGTCTAAAATGGCTGCTGTAGCAGATTCATAATCCTACTAATATTATGAATGCGAATGTTTGTGAGGATGTATGGGTGTTTGTTACCCTATCACGTCAAAACGGCTGAACGGATCTTGATGAAATCTGGCACAGAGGTAGATTATGGTCTGGAATATCACATGGGATACTTTTTTTATATGACGCGAGCGAAGCCGCGGGCTCCAGCTAGTATAATAATGAATTACGTTAAAATTCTTATAATGGCCCAAGATGCAGTTAATATTATGCATTGTCACCTTGTGACCATTTTACGAATGGTAATATAATTCATATTAGGAGGAGCTCGTGGCTAAATAATAGCAGCCGCTCGGGTCGATCTTTAGGTTAAGCTGCGCTTGCCTAGGTTGGTCTGTGGATGGGTGACCACCCGTTACATACCGAGTTTCCTCCGTGTCTCGGAAAGCACGTTAAGCCGTTGGTCCCGGCTGTCATTTGTAGATCTTTGACAGTCGTTACAGCTAGTCAGTGTTCCGAAAGTCTGACAACCAGTCTTATTACCCAGTAATAACTGGGTTGTGGAGGTCAGATAGGCAGTCGCTCCATGTAAAATACTGATATTCAGCTGCATTCGATTGGACTGGAAGCCGACCCCAACATAGTTGGGAAAAGGCTAGGCAGATGATGAATATAATTCATATTATGAGAGGGGCAAAAAAGGCTCCAAATGGTTCACGATACACACGGTACTGCTCACCAGTTCTGTTGCTTGAACTTGGCCTGACACGCTACGTGTCTAGATTAATAACCTATTATGATTCTGCTTAAGAGGCTATTTATTAGACCCCCAGTTCAGTTTATTTTTAAGAGACCGGTGCCGGTGTTGCGTTTGGACAGGTGCAAAGGCAAGACCGGAAATGGGGCTAAGTTTTGATCGAAAAAATAATTAATTAAAAAATGTATAAATATGGGAATCTTCGGCAGGTAGAAGAAGACCAGGAATGGAGCAGGAGCAGCCCAGAGACAGGATTTGTGCCCGCTAACTCTTCGAAGATTACAGGTTTCGTACAAACTTGGGACATACACGGCCATATCTTTTGACTGCGAAGACTTGGGAGGGTTGATTTTTTCACAGTACCAAGGGACTACAGATTTGAGTATATGGTTTTAATTTCAATTCGATACCTTTACGTGTTCCCTAGATAAAAGGGTCTTGACAGGCAACAAAGTTATAAGATAAGGGTTCCGTTTTTTCCTACGGACCCCTAAAAACTATTTACAACATTTTTATGAATGATTTTCATAAAAGGTTGTACATTCTTTTATCGAACCACGTGACCATGACGTACTTACATTCAAAACTTGTATTTAGTAGGTATCTACTAAAATAAAAAAATAAAAAAAACAAATAAATGACCTGTTATAGGACAAAAAAGAAAAACGTTAAGTATTGCAACTTGTTTGATACCTGACCCATGTCATTTTATTAAATTCCAATCAAGGTGTTTAATTGGTGTTTTTTTTTAAATATTAGCAAGTTGTATGTAGCCAGTGTTAGCTCGATATAAATGGTTTACACATACTTATTAGAAACCAACCAATATCCGTGTAGGTATAATTTATAATTTACTAGCTTATGCTTTTTGTGTAGATAGGAAATCATCAAATATCTTCCCCCTCTCTGGGTGGAGCGAGGAGTGTCAGACACTTACTGACTAACACCCACCGCTGTTCCTTATCTTACCCTTTATGTTCGAAGTCGTGGTATCTCTTTCGAACAACCCGCAACCCCGGCAAGCGGTGGCTCTGGCAGGTCTCTCTGCAGTAGATTTTGCTAGCGCACTTAAAGCGTTTAAAATTAATGCAGTCGGGACGCGCATTTTATATTTATTTGAATACGATTATCCGGATATATATATCAAAAAGTAGCATATATCCGTCACCAGGTTCCAGGCTACCTACTGTAAAACATAATAACCGTTTTGATCAGACCTCCACAACCCACTTAGTACTGCGTTAACCATACCCTTTAGTAAGACTAGTTTACTGGTGTAAGATGCTTACCAAAGGACGAAGGATGCTTGGTATGGAAAAGCGCTGTTTAACCTTGAAGATCGAACTGTGCAGCTTTTATTACTTCGGCAAAATCTTCAGTACATTCATTAAAAAAAAACGTTTGCCCCACACTAGGAATTTCTCCGGTATCGTGGGTGCGTTTACGAACATTTACAATCACAAACAGTCAGAACCGAAACAACTTATTGTAGGTGATACAAATATTTGTTCCGTGCGGGGATCGCATCCGCGTCCCGCAGAGTAGCAGTCAATCGCTCAGCCACTGTACCACATCAATATCAATTTCCATAAACAAAACACGAATACGTGTGGTTGATAATGTTGCAGTTGACTATAGTCAACCGCGTAATTTAACCATTTTGAAAACAATTAGGGCCGTTCGTGTAATGTAGCATTAACTTCGCAGTGGGATCCTGTAGTAAATAATGAGTAAATGACGTTAATAATTAGGTAAATACCGCTACAACGAGTAGAAATTGATAGAGAGCACGAACATGAAGCTGATTTGGTGTTCTGAAACGCGATTTTACGATTAAGTATAATAGATGAATGGGATTAAATGATAAAGTATGGTATAACTATGGTGCATTATTGACTATTAGAGCTCGTGGATAAAAAAATGCAACAACACGGTTCTTTTTTTAAAGAAAACTATGCCCCTCATTAGGAAATTATTCTATATCATGGATGCGTTTACCAACATTTAAACTCACATGCACAAATAGACCTGTAGGTCATACTAATATTTGTTCGGTGCGGGTATCAAACCCGCGACAATCAGCGCAGCAATCGATCGCTCTGCCACAGACAAACCGTGCCGTCAAAATATCCAGTCTTACCAGATGAAACTGAATACTAGTGGACCGAAAATTCGCTATGGAATGACTTGACTGCACGATTCTATCTCCTTGCTTGGCATACAAAGCAAGGTTGGTCCATGTATGGGGTGATCATCCATTACAAACCGAGTTACAACCATTTCACGGAAAGCGCGTCAACCTCAGACGTCACAGTTGGCATTTTAGATCTTCCTTTTTTTTCTTTTTTGGTTATATGGACTTTTACGCACAGCGTGTGCCAGTCCCATAATTAGATCTGTCACATTCGTGCTCAGTAGCCCGAAAGTCTGACAAC
The DNA here is from genome assembly GCA_905475445.1 of Ochropleura plecta. Lineage (NCBI taxonomy): Eukaryota > Metazoa > Arthropoda > Insecta > Lepidoptera > Noctuidae > Ochropleura > Ochropleura plecta. Next base: position 7,602,648 of record FR997738.1, on the reverse strand, counting down.
AAGTTTTACCACGGAGTATCGTTTTGCCAAGTACTAACTGGGTTGTGGAGGTCAGATAGGCAGTCGCTCCATGTAAGATATAGATATTCAGCTGCGTTCGGTTAAATTGAATGCCGACCCCAACATAATAGGCTAGTTTCCAAAAAAATATATTAGTCGTCTTTTAGATTATTCAAAAATAAGAGACACTTTTTTTTTTACAAAGTAATTTATTTGTTTAAAGTTTTTTTCGTAAAGTTACGTAAAACGTCACGCGTTGCTGCATTTTTTAACAACAAGTGACGTCACACGTAACTTTAATGGGCTATATCTTTGTCATTTTTGGTCTAATTTACAAATAAAAAAATACGTGTCCCTTATTTTTGAATAATCTAAAAGACGGACTAAATAGAATGTTATTATTTTGACCCTGGAAACTACCCTATTGGAGCAGAAGACAGAGGGGTATTATTGGAAAATGAATTATCATTTTTGCACACCATTGGAACAACGTAGACTTGCCACAATTTGACCCTCGATGACCTACTACGACTTATGTAGCTTTGCAATAATGAACTTGATATCAATTTTCACATCTACTTATTCGTTATTTTTTATGGAAGTGTCAATATATACTTTAAAACAAATATTTGCTTTAAAGTGTCAGAGATCACCAAAAAAAGACAATTTCAAATCTTTGGACAACATGTGAATTTTTATTTTTATTTAACACGCGCAAAGAAGGTGTTTCTTATATAGTGCGAAATAGTACATTTTGATTCTAGTAAGGAAAAGTTGTCATTGCGATCGAAACGGAACTACATACGAGCCGTTAGTGGAGGGTGATAGAGATCCGAGTCCAGCAGTGACAAAGCTGCGCTCGTTTCATTCGTTGCGATAAAAGAGAAAAAGCAAGTACAGTGAAATACATTGCATGTTCAACCTAATTGAAATGCAATAAGAGACAGTTTTCGAGGAAGTGTATTGAAAATATAAATTAGTAGATGCGCCCCGCGTTTTCACTTGCGTAGTGATAGAATATACAATATATCTTTATGAATAGTAGCCTATGTTCTATGTTGTTAACTTTACAATAATATAGCTTATATTTACATCAGAATATCAGCTTATAACTCTGATGTATAAGCTATATTATAGTAAAGTTAAATTAAAATCAACTCAGTAGTTTTTGCGTGAACGAGTAACAAACATCCATATAAACTTTCGCGTCTAGCTGGCACCCGCGGCTTAGCCCGCGTGATAAAGAAAAAAAACTCAATAGAATTATGTGTTATTACATATCTATGTGTTATTCCAGACTATAATCTACCTCTGTGGCAAATTTCATCAAGATCCGTTCAGCCGTTTTGACGTGAAAGAGTAATAAACATCCATATATCCATACATCGTCACAAACATTCGCATTTATAATATTAGTAGGATGTAGGATAGTATTTAGTATAGTAGGATATTCCATAGTATACATAAATATAATAAATAAATAAATAAATATCTTGGCAACAACTCACACACGGCTATCTGATCCCAAGCTAAGCAGAGCTTGTGTTATGGTAACCAGACAACTGATATACATACTTATATAATTTATAAATACATACATATTATAGATAAATCACACCCAGACACAGAACAAACAATCATGCTCATCACACAAAGTTTGTCCTGGGTGGGAATCGAACCCACGACCTCCGGCTCAGCAGTCAGAGCCACTAACCACTAGACCAACAGGCCCGACATATGACATCAAGCCTGAAAACTGGTTTGATGGGGTAAAAGATTCCTGCGTATTAAGACCTGTTATGATATATTTTGGGATGGTGACGTTAGTCAGTGCTTGGGACTTTTTTGAATGTTTCGATTTTTAATCGTTTACAATTTCCATTTTTAAAATTACTTTGGCCGTGGTTTTTCGATTCTCAAACTTCAACGCCCCTATGTTGTCTATTTAGATTACATATTTGTTATCAAAGGCTAAGTTTATAATCAAAGATTTTCTCATCCGTCTCCTTTGCACTGGCCATTGATTGTTATAATTAAGTTTAATTTGTTAAGTTTGAATGTTCTTTATAAAAAAATAATAATTAGAGTATTTGTATTTGTTGACGGCAAGACATATTTTCAGATTCAATAAATTAGATTAAATTTAAAGCTACATATTAAAATAAACTTAAGAATATAAAAAAAAATTGCGTCAATTTTTTTTCCTCAACGGGTAATGTCCCAAAGAGACTGGCCGCGTTGCCACATTATGCCACGAGGAGCTCGTGGCTAAATAAAAGCAGCCGCTCGGGTCGACCTATAGGTTAAGCCGCGCTTGCCTAGGTTGGTCTGTGGATGGGTGACCACCCGTTACATACCGAGTTTCCTCCGTGCCTCGGAAAGCACGTTAAGCTGTTGGTCCCGGCTGTCGTTTGTAGATCTTTGACAGTCGTAACAGGTAGTCAGTGTTCTGAAAGTCTGACAACCAGTCTTACCAAGGGGTATCATATTACCCAGTACTAACTGGGTTGTGGAGGTCAGATAGGCAGTCACTCCATGTAAAATACTGATATTCAGCTGCATCCGGTTAGACTGGAAGCCGACCCCAACATAGTTGGGAGATGAACGCCTCTGGCATTTTGTTATTATTGATATCTGTACTTTTTGGTAACCCATGTCCTACAAATAAAAATATTTGAATTGAAAGGTTTTCATTAGAACGTAATTATCTCGATTAACATTACTGTTTTAGATCAAACCCTGGACTATTGCCATTTTGAGTACTTTTTTATAATTATTAGTTGGGGAGCTACGTAATAATGTACACACGACGGCAGGTGAACCTATTCTAAACTATTATAACCTGATCTCTCTACTACGGATCGCACACCGTAGTAGAGAGATCAGGTTAAAATGGTTTTGTATAGGTTAATGTGCCGTCGCGTCGTGTGTACAAAACTGGTCTCTCATTTCGTCAGGAGACCAGTTTAAAAATATATAGGTATTAGACAGCTTCCGAGGTGACAGTATAGCTGACGACTCAGGATGTACCAAACAGTAGAAGTTCATCGCCTTCATCATCCTCCTTTTCCTAACTATGTTAAGGAGTTGAGGTCAGTTTCCAATCTTACCGGGCTCAGCTGGATACCAGTATTTTATATGGAGCGACTGCCTATCAACCCAGTAATACGATACTCTTTGGTAAGACTGATTGTCAGGCTTTACCTGTAACGACTGTCAAAGATCTACAAATGATAGCCGGGACCGACGACTTACATGTTTTCCGAGACGCGATGTAATAGGTGGTCACCCATCCAAAGACAATCTATGCAAGAGCAGTTTAACCTCAAGATCGACCAAACTCCTCAGTGGAAGTTATTCCAACTAATGCATCTTAAACGGAGTTCTTTCGACACAGACGCAACGCGGGGAGAGAAAAGAGAAAACAAAACCGCAATATCGAGACTTTAGCAAAACGGCAAGGTCAATAACCCCGGACGTTTGTTTAAATATTATATTCTAATAAACATATTGATGACACCGTACTAGGAATTTGAAGAATTTGTTATAAAAAAAAACTATCTATCGTTATCAACGACTTTCTCTCAATAAGAGATTGTAAGCCATAAGCTCGTTTATAAGACCTTATGCGAAGAAATTTGGAGACGGCGGCGCCATGTCATTTAAAATGAAACCTGTTAATTGTTGACCTGGATTGTAAAAATTGGGGTTAAAGATTTTCGCTTTTTTTTGCTCAAACTCGTGTCGAGATTATGTCTGGCCTGACTTGTTCAAAGTATCACTTCTTTAACACAAGCTAGCAAAGCGTTTATTTTACACTATGCTTGCTTTGATCGCAACTCGCCTGATGGGAAGCGATGATGCGGCCTAAGATGGACTACACTTGCCAAGACGAAACCGATTCACTCGATCTTTGAACAGATCCAGATTGTATAATGATCGGGAAACTGAACTTCACAAACTGTCGTTTCGCACAATAAATGTGGAAGCATGGTACCTACTGTAAGAGGTTTTATACCTTGTTTACCGGTTTTACTATGAGATTCAAATACTCAACGTTTTAAATAAAGAATTAAGAAGAAGACGGCGTGGTTCTAGTGTGAGATGTATCGGTGAAATAATATAAAAAATATAATCTTAAAAGGAATTCATGCTTTTTTCATTGTAGTACATTTGCGCATACGTCTCAATACTCTTAAGATACTAGGTAAAACTAAATAAATAAATTAAGGAAAGTAATAGGTAGGTAATCGTGTTAAAAAAAACTTATAAATATCAAATAATGTACTACAGAAAACAAAACCACGTTACATATGACAGTTATTAGCAAAGAAAAGAATTTGCCAAACAAAACGATTTGTAAATAAGTACGTAGGTAGTTTTTAGCGAGTTTATTAGAAACTGGCTTTAAAATATATATGTATTTCTTTCAAATTCTAATGAAGCAATTAGGCATAGTATGATCTAGAAAGAGGTCTAATTTTGTTCTAAATAAATGGTGATTGATGTCGCACTAAATGCGTGTTGTTTGGAGGGCAGTGATCTTCACACATTTGTACAAAACTCTTATAAACATTTTGTTTTGGATGTATTATTGATTATGATTGACACTGAAGGGAGTGTCAAACTTTTACTGACTAAAACCCATTCCATCCAGTTTCCTTCTTTTGCAGTGTGTTCCGGGGCTGCGGCATCTTCTTCGAACAACACGCAACCCCAGACTGTGGCCCTGGCGGGCCCCTCTGCTTTGCTGACATCTGTTTGAGGCGCGCGTGGAACACGAACGCGCCGTCGACACGGCCTGTCGTTACAAGACGGTGAGCTACGTATTGCTCACTGCAAACAGACCCGCGTCTACGGCGGCCGGGAGTTCTCACACGGCACTCGAGGCCAGCAGCGTCTCCTGCGGCGGCTAGGATGGTTTGAGGTTCTCTCCCTCAAACGTCCAGACGCCTCCTTCGCAACTAACTGGTTTCTACTTATACTTATTTCAACGAACTATAAAACTGTACTATACAATACGAAATAAGAAGAATTACTTTTTCCAATCAGACTGTCGTAAATTTAGTAAGTTCCAAAGAAATTGAAATATTTAGAGTGATAGACGGGACCAGATAGAAGAAAATCGTAATCCAAGACTTGTTACTAATTGGTAACAAATCGTTCTGTCTAGTGTCACACGCCCGCTTGTCAGGTAGCATTCATTTGTCAAAATTGAAAATGTGTGCTCCATAAGTTTTTTTTTAAATCGTTTTGGTAAAAATCGGACTTTGACCTTACTTACTTTACTATGTTAGAATTCATATGAAAGTTAGTAAACCTTACACTCACGGTTTTAACGTTCAAATTCGTATAACCAAGTGTAAACAAGTGCTTTATAGGAATGTAAACTACTCACTAAATGTGCGATCTTTGAACATAGTCCGAAGTCTTGGTGCATTCAAAACATCTAATTTTCAAGGCAAAAGGCTTCATCAAAACAACCATAGGTCTTCCGTAATCAACAAGATTTGCATAGAAATCAATCTCGTTTATACCAAGATATAACCGCTGTATAAGGTCATACGCCTTACTTCCGGAAGCATCACAATCCAGTCCAAACTGCCATAAAATGGGTCCTAAGGCATTTTAATCAAGATTCTTTAAAGTATTGTATGGAACCTTGTGTGGAGTTGGGAGTACAACCGTAATTGCTCAACCATGAACTCTGTTGAACTTGAACTTAGTTTGTGTTTTGCAGGCAATTAAAACTACGATTACAACTTCGTTGGTCTAGTGTTGCCAAGCGATATTGCTGAGCAAGAAGTCCCGGGCGTTATTGAGTTTTTCCGTAAGGAATTTCTCTTTAGCCCCAACGTAGTCTAGATTCCTACCCGGTTGATGGCAATAAACTCGTCCCATACAACATGAGACTTAGACATAAATGACGAAATGTGGGGGTTCTAATAAATACACCACTCCCTACTGTAAGGCTTAACTCAAACTCAAAGCATTTATTTCAATTAGACCATTAGGTACAGGCACTTTTGAAAGTCATGAAAACAAAAAAAGATGCTGCTACAGTCCCAGTCATAACACATAATAACTTGTGAATGTACTTTAGTTGCCCATTCCAATGCGTAGATCTCTATGTAGAAGAAATGGGCAAGAAACTCCATGGACACTGTTTTAAATCATAATATTTTAATGAAGCCTGACTTTTAATTTCCGTTAAGAAACGCATTTTCCGACGCTTATTCTAATCATTAGGCCTATCTAACCTTCTAATCTAAGTAACGGAAAACAGGAACGTATAATTTTATTTAGTGCGAGATGGTTGCTTGCGAAAATTACCACGATAGTAATATCTTGCCAGGACCGCTGCTTGTCGGGGTTATGGGTTATTTGAAAGAGATACCGCGACCCTTTTCTTTGCGGATGGGAAATTATCAAATAACTTCCCCCGCTCTCTCTTCGGAGCGGGGGGGTGGGTCAGACTTGTGCTGACTAAAAACCCACCCATATTCCTTCTAATGCCCTTTATATTTCGGGGCCGCGGTATCTCTTTCGAATAACCCGCAACCCCGGCAGCCGGTGGCCTTGGCAGGCCCCTCTGCTTTGCTGACATCTCTTTGAGGCGCGCGTGGAATACTAACGCGCCGTCGACACGGCCTGACGTCAATAGACGGACGGACGGTATGCATTGCTCACTCACTCAACACTAAATGCAAAAGAAAGACTATGGATGAGTCAGTGAAAATCTGACACTCTCTTTCGCTCCGCGTAGAGAGAGAGAAGTCATTTGGTGATTCCCTATCCAAAAAAAACCAGATCGGAGTCACGCACCGCGGGTTTACAATCTTGCGGCATAAACAGTCATTTCTTTTGACTGCGTAAATTTAAAAGGTTGATTTTTTCACAGCTCTAAGGGACCACAGACTTGAGTACCTTTATGGTTTTAATATCTCGATGACTCCACGCGTTCCTGAGATAAAAGGTCTTGACAGATCGACAAATAAATGTCTTCAAAATAGGTTGAACTTTTAGGAAGGAGGCTATAAATAAGGAAGTTTGTAATCCACGTAAAATAGAATACAATATACTTTATTGTACACAAAAATACGAAAAATAAATAAAACAATGAATAATGATAATTATTATGGTAATTATAGATTTAACGACATTTTGTAACAAAAACTTTAATGTAATTTATATTACTCCGTCGAGTAGAGTATTCTTTGTTACATAAACACGAACGCTGAGAATACCACGTTTTTCTTTATGTTATTATTATTGTAATAACAAACTATAATTTTATTTTTAATTTAAAAACAAAATCAAAACGCAGTGGAGCAAAACACCGCGATTGCTCCACGGGTCAACTAAGTATATTGTGGAATCACCCAATTTCTATAGTCTATGCCTGAGAGATATTTCTCCATGGCTTGTAAAGTCGGAGGCCCATGGCCAGTTTAAAAAACTCTAACAGGTTTAGGCACTAACCACACAACAAATAAAGAAGAAGACTTCATTTATTTTAGAAGTATCACTGGCTAACCTTTTCCCATCTCAATCCTACTTAATATTATATAATAAATAAATAAATATCTTGGGACAACTCACACACGGCTATCTGATCCCAAGCTAAGCAGAGCTTGTGTTATGGTAACCAGACAACTGATATACATACTTATATAATTTATAAATACATACATATTATAGATAAATCACACCCAGACACAGAACAAACAATCATGCTCATCACACAAAGTTTGTCCTGGGTGGGAATCGAACCCACGACCTCCGGCTCAGCAGTCAGGGCCACTAACCACTAGACCAACAGGCCAGTCAATATCCTATCCTACTTCCTAATTATAATATTATAAATGCGAAAGTTTGACTTCTGTACTACTGAATGGATTTTAAAGACAATAATATCCTTACTATCCTTACTAATATTATAAAACCGAAAGTGAGTTTGTTTGTTTGTTACGCCTACATGGCTAAACCTATTTTGACGATATTTTGTACAGAGATAGTTGGGACCCTGTAGACGGACATAGGCTAACATTCATTTAAAAAAAAAACTGAGAAATGAGGGAGAAAGAGGGAAGAATAGGGAAAACTTAGCTTTGCTAATACAATAAATAGGCGCAAGGGCAAAAACTACAGGTAGCAGGTACCTGCAAATCAGGGAAGGGGAACTGTGTTACCCCGAATGAAACGCGAGCGACGCCGCCGCGCCGCGGGCAAAAGCTAGTAGTTTATACATCAGATGAAGACATAGGATAAAATTCATAAATATAATATTGTATATTCGATCACCACGAGTGATCTGCGGGGCGCAGCTAGTACTCAATAACTTTATTGCTTAATCAGAATGTGTACTTAGGTGGTAGTTTATAATTAAGACCATTTTGGACCCTGTAGGGCACAACAACAGGGTAGAGAGGAAGCTCTGTTTTAGTAGATCGTTAAGTTGTTCTTCCATGGAACAGTTTTATAATAAAATAATTCAGGTCAGGAGGTTCAGAATAAGAAACTTTAATTTGTTTTAATATAAGTCTAGTTTAATCCGATAGTTCATCAGAATCAGCACCAGGGTCATGAGTAAGACTGATCAGAATTTTGGATTTCCCACTAAACATAACCACTTTTTTTGTTTATTATATTAATTTGTTTTTATCTATTTACTTAATCTGACTGGTAGCCAAACCTATGCTGGGTTTGACTACCAATTAGAGTCAGATTTAGCTGAAAACCAGTAGTTTACTTGTAGCGACTGTCTATCTGACCTCCACAACTAAGATACATACCTAATAGTGTCGAAACTGACGTCACAAATCAAACAAAAACCACTCTAAAAACACTAAAATCTTGTATACTCCTCTGAAACGAGCTCTTCCTCTACTGAAATTGTTGAAGTGACACAACTTAATCACTACATAGTATAAAACAAAGTCGCTTTCTCTGTCCTATGTCCCTTTGTATGCTTAAATCTTTAAAACTACGCAACGGATTTTGATGCGGTTTTTAGTAATAGATAGAGTGATTCTTAAGGAAGGTTTTAGTATATAATTTGTTAAGTTTTTGTATTTATTTATGTGTACATTAACTATATTTGTTGAAGATGTCGGCAAAAAGTATGCTGTCTGGGAGCTTTCAACGAAAACGCTGCCTAAACCCTTTAAGATATAACAAAATAATGTATGGTGTAATTGTGTATCTTATATAAGTCCACAGAAAAGTCAGCGGTGACATATGTCTATATCTTAAGGATAACATACTATATCCATTTTAATACTTTAACAAATGGGCAATTATAAAGCGCTAACTTGGAAAGCTATTTACACAAATACAGTATTAATCCTTATCATTTTAAATAGGTTGGTTGGCATGAAAATTTCATGAAGATTATTTTTTCCTTTTACATCATGCAGATTAAATAAATACTTTAGGAGATATAGCAAAATCAAAATAACGCGCAACAAAATTAATTTCATGTCGCCGTGACTAGGCTGGCCCGCTCGGGCGCGGTGTAGGGAACAAGTCGCTCATCGCTGAGTGCGCGACCCGAACACGGGCAGACGCGTGAGCACAGAGTACGTTGAGTTGACACGTTCCTTACAAACTAAATTCAAATCCTTTATTTGTGAACATATAGGTACAATAAGATCTAATTACATAAAATGTAATAAAACATAGGTTTTATGAAGTTTCATAATACATACCTATTAGTTAGATTTGTACCATTACCTATGGACGGACGGACAGCGAAGACTTAGTAATAGAGTTTTTACCCATTGGGGACGTAACCTTAAAAATGAGATGTACCTAATTTTATTTATACTTCGGTTTTGTTATTTTTGCTATAGGCTGCTTTTTATCAACACACCACGCGGGCGAAGCCGCGGGCGGAAGCTAGTTAAGTATATTATAGTTTGACAGCATTACTGATTTTTTTAGTAAATTAGAGAAAATGACAATTTCGCTATTCTAAAATTGACGTTTTTCACCAAAAATAGTGATTGTCAAGCTAAATCGGACTATTTTTAGTCAGAAGGTAAGAAATTAACAAATCCAAATACGATTGACTACCTATATTAATTTTAGAAATTAACAAAAAAAATACAATGTTACATTTGACGGCGCGGTTGGCGCACTGGCTGAGCGATTGACTGCTGCACTGCGTGACGCGGGTTCGATTCTCGAACGGAACAAATATTTGTATGGCCTACAAATAGTTGTTTCGGGTCTGGCTGTTTGTGCATGTGAGTTTAAATGTTTCAGCCACGATACAGGAGAAATTCCTAATGTGGAGCAATGTTTTTTTAAGTCATTAACTTAATAATCTTAAGTCCATTGAGCTTTGTTACTGTCACATGGGTAAGACCTGTACGCCTTGGGAGCCACGTTATTTTCGATCACGAGATCTCACTCGTTCGCGAGTCTCCAGAGGTGATCGCTCATCGCTGGAGTCTTGAGTACGGATACATACCTTCAAGACAGATTGCACGTGATCCGTGAGCAAGCCGGTCGCGACCTCTGCTTGGATTTCGATAGTCTCGATTTTCTCGATTTTCGAATGGTAATCAAATTAGATCAAACATAATCACTGTATTTGACTGTATATGTCAAACATAAACATGTTCCAACGAGACATGGAGGAGTATCGGTAAGTAATCGATGGCCTCTCATTAACGAATGATATTTGGTATGAGGAAGTAGCTAATCAATATAAAATATCCTTCCTAGGCATATTCTAACCACACCTACTAACATAAAATCAATATTATGTAGACTTGACGTTGGTTATGATTATGACGTGTTTAAAGGTCTATTATTTCATTTGTATGTAGTAAAAAAAAAACTGTATTCTCTTGTTTTTCAAGATGTACATTGGATGTACTACGTTTCGTGGTTTTTTTTTGGTACGCTTCATTTGGTCCGCTTCGAAAAATACCCCAAATGCTAATCAAACAACAAGGTTAGATAAGACGTGCGAATGCACATGTAAATCGTAAAATACTTATGAATTTTTCATGAAACATCAGTGTTACAGTTCAGTACATCCTGGCCAGTTTTCGTGCCCACAACTGTGTTATGTGACGAATCCTTAGGTACTAATATTATAAAAGCGAAAGTGAGTTTGTTTGTTTGTTACCTCTTCACGCTTTAATGGCTAAACCGATTTAGATGAATTTTGGTACAGAGATAGTTGGGAACCAGGAGACGGACATAGCAAATTTTTTTTTTTAAAGTGGGATGTGAGGGAGAAAGAGGGAAGAAAAGGGAAAACGTAGCGTTGCTATTACAAATCAATAAGGCGCAAGGGGAACTGTACCTATTACCCCAAATTTAACGCGAGCGAAGCCGCGGGCAAAAGCTAGTGTTGTATAAGACTATTAAAAACAAAAAAAAGGCCGACCAACAGCGAGTCAGAATCAGTCAAGGATATGTACAAACGTGCGACATAAACGGCCATATCTTTTGACTGCGTAGACGTAGATATATGATTTTTCCACGACTCTAAGGGACTACAAGTTTGAGTATATGGTTTTAATTTCAACTCGTTACCTCCAGGCGTTCCAGAGATAAAGAGTATTGATAGACAGACAGACGGACAACGAAGTGATCCAATAAGGGTTCCAATTTTTCCTTTTGACTTGTAAAATACTGGTATACAGCTGCATCGGGTAAGACTGGAAGCCAACATATTTGGTAAAAGGCTATGTTGATGATGGTATTGTGTCTCACGGCTGCGCCAAATAGTCCCAGTTCAGCAAACTGCAGAGCAGATACTGCCCGACGCACGTTTTCAACTGGACATACGTCAATACAAACCGGCCCATGCAGTTTAAATGGCTCCGTTCAGGAAATAGCCGAATCGACATTGTTTTGTTTATTATAGTAAGCGTTTCTTTCAATAAATATTTTATAGTTTGGTCAGATGTTTTATGTTTTATGGTTTACAAACTTGAAAACGTACGATATTTTATCATTCATTGCAAGTTATTTGTTTATTATATGTTTTAGTTATTTTTTCAACAAATCTTGCATTGACGGACGGTGCGTTTCTGTTCGTTACAAGAAATGTAAACAATAGCCGATGCTTTATCGTTATGCCGTGATTTAATATGCACAAATAATGCTTCGCGGCCGTGGCAATAAACGACAACGACATGCCCAGTCTTGCAATTCTATAAGAATACAGAATCGAGCTTAGCGCTGCCGCAGCGTCAAGTTACATAGAGAGTCGTCTAGGGTCGTCGTTGCGCACAAGGTTGTAGTCTTAGAGAATAGCAATACAGAAGGAGATAACGGGATGAGCTGGGCTCATTTTTAAAGTATTGGCTTACAGACACAATATATCGCGAAAAGTGGAAAGAGGGAATGGAGGTCGTTGACCTGCAGTGGGACAACAGGTTAGAGTGTCACCTTAATGGGGCGGTTTGTTGACAACATCATCTGCCTAGTCTTTTCTCTCTTTAATATAATATGCTCATGTTCATAAAAAAGGTTGAACATTTTCATAGTAGTTTTAAAAATAATATCTTCATCACACTCTTCGAATCACACTCATATTATAAAAAGTCACACAAAAGTCGCCACTTTTTGTAAGTATGTGTTTGTGTATGTATGTTTGTTATTCCTTCCCTGTCAAACGTCTGGACCAATTTGGTTGAAATTTGATAATTATGAAGTATAAGGTTAAACGCATAGGCTACTTTTCATCCCAGTATACGCGCGTGAAACCGCAGGGCGCGGCTAGTCGCTAATAAAATCAAGTATACAGCTACCCGCATTTAGAATTCAAAGTTTAGTTTCTATTTCAAGATTCAAGACAAGGTACTTAATTCCTTACTTTATGTATTTTTACATGAATACATCGGATTAGTATTCTTTGAAGGTAGATAAATGCATTCAAAATGTAAATTCACTAAAATGTCAATTGAATTTAAATCTCGCATGATTTTGGTGTGATTATGACACCGCAAAAATAATAAAAAAGAGTGGCAACGTTATAAATAACGTAGGTATTTTTTTAATATCTAGGTACGCATAGTTACCTACTAAAGTTTGAAAAATGTTAAATTAGATTTTTATTTTCTTATTTAAAAAAAAAACTAAATCATCTTCACACGATTAATGACTAATATTGCATGTTTCGTACTTAAAATTAACACAAAATATATTTAAAAAAAACACACTTTTCAAAATAAAATAATAATTAAATCGTACTCACTAATAATTGCAAAAAGATATTGATTTATCCGCGTCCCATTAGTCCATGTTAGTCTCGTTATTAAGAAATTCATTTTTTTTAACACACTGTCCGCCACAAGTAAAACGCATACAGCCAAACTCGATGGTGGCTTCGAACGAACTGCCTCTTGCGTGCGATCGCATCCACAACAAATTAATCGTTTATTTACACTATGCGTTTCAAACCTGATTTTGATACAATTATTTGTAAACTTGAACGTAAGTTTGATTATTTCAAATGTAAATAATAAAAGATTTTTGGTCATATGTTTTTTTTTCTTCCAAAATGGCGTCTTTTTTTGTTTTGGCGGGTGATGATGTGTATTACATCTGAAACAGTATTTTTTGTAGATTTTTCGCTAGTTATAAAGTGATGAAAAGTTGATGTTTTTAAATAACAAATAGGTAAAAAAACACGTGATGAATGCGTAATTTTCTAAAGATTACTTTGCAAATTTGTCTCGTTTACTCTGTGATGCAAAACGTCAACCTTGCCCAACCATAAAGAATCCAGTTTTATTTATGTGTTTGAGTAATTCATTTTATTATAATTATACAAATTAATATGCTAATAGTTAGTATGGGAATATTTTTGTCGTCCTTGAATATTTTGTGTTAGAATTATTAATACCTAATTTGAAGTTTAGGACCGTTGCACGGTGGGCTGAAAATCGGCTTTCATAGACTTAGGGATTTCAATTTGCAAGTGCTTGTTTTTATGCCGGATATCGCTTCTATTAGTCATTATTATGTACAAAAATGACACCCGAGTTAATTCTGCTCAAAACCGAAGGAAATATAATTTTTTTACGAAAAATTTGTATGAAGCTAGTATGAAAAATCGAATTATCTCCTAAACGGCATGTTTAACCGTAATATCCTTAGAGATGGTCATAGTGCTAATTATTTATGATTTTTTGGTTGACGATTGGACAAAAATTTTAATGCCGTTTTTTTTTTAAAAATCGTCAAAATATTTTTATTTGTTTTTACGTATGAAACGATTCCTTTTGGTGTTTATGTTGAAGAACACGGACTTTTAACTACACATAACATAAAATAGCATCACTCCTATATTTCCGAAGGAGTTGGCAGAGGTTTATAGTACACCCACACGTAGCCAACTATGTTTGAGCTAGATATTTATCAACACAAAATGAGTTTTAAAACTTTTCATACAACCAAATTACCAATTGTCTTCTAATGAGTCCAAAAAGAAGTGATTAAGTAACTACACTGATTAGGTCTTCTAATGAGTCTTAATAGGTGATTTAATGATTTTCAATATCTCACGACAATGGATTATATTTATCTAACATTTCCTGATAAGTAAGCTAATTTGTTAATTAGCAGTGCTATGAGTTCTAAGAATAGTTAGTGACAATTATAGATTTTCATTAGCTAATGAGGAGATAACTAATGAGGGTAGTTACCTAATTATTGTCGTTTTGCAATAAAAGGGCTAAAGTTTTGTTTTATAATTTAATTTGTTCACAACTGTGTAACTGCTAACACTAAATCTGCGACTATAAAATCTTAAAATGGAAAGTTTAATGACCAATTTAGACTTGTTTGTTCTTCTACGAAGTGAGAGTACTTCATTTGATCATGAAGTATTGTTTAGTGCAGTTGTATCCCGCATAGGCGATTGCCTGTCTGACGAAGATTATGTTGTTCTCAAAGAATTTTGTCGGAGATTTACGCGAGCCGCTTTACAAAGGTGGGAGAAATCCAACCGATTCCTTGATAATTTCAGGAGAAAGTACGAGAATTGGTTGGGAGCAAATATTGATTGGCCGAGTTTTGTGCAAACTTTAGTTAATCAAGAACCAAGTGTTGATGAGATACCAAGAGCGCCCTCAGTCTCTCCAGAACCGTCGACATCAACGTCCATTGGAACAATGACGAAAAGATCCCGTAAACCATTCGAAGACCTGGGAAGTAAACAAAAAAAGAGAAGATCTGATGAACACACAGGCGAAGGTTCCAGTGAATTGGCATATGCAGCTGCAGCACGTTTAAAAGAAGAAGGGCATGGAGATATCGCCTCTGTCATCGAATACATGATGAAAAATCCTGAAGCAGCCGCTAAATTAAATGAAACGCTTAAGAAACCAGCGAAAACAATCATATTTACGCCAGAAAAGGCGCTTGGATTGCTTCTTTCGCTAAAACTCTCAAAGTGGCAATATATTACGTTGCGTGAGGCTGCCATTCGAGAAGGTGCTAAAGATATTTATCCATCTTACTATAAAGTGCAACAAACTAAGCTTGATTGCTACCCTCCGAAGCAATCAGTGACAGTTACTGATTCATCGGCTAGGATTACACTTCAAGCTTTACTTGATATCACGGTTAAAAGAATCCTTCAAAGCCTTTCTAACGAAGAGCATAACAAGCAGTTGAAGCTGATATGCAAGTGGGGATTTGACGGTGCTTCTAACCAAAGCCGATACAAGCAGAAAATTGAGGGTGAGGAAGATGATTCAAGCATTTTCATGACCTCCTTGGTGCCACTAAAACTGACAGATGGAGACAACATTTTATGGACGAACCCAAAACCATGCTCAGTTTTGTATTGTCGTCCAGTTCAGTTTACTTTTGTAAAGGAGAGTGAAGCAGTTGTCCTTGGGCTGAAAAAACAAATGGATGAAGAAATTGAGGCCCTTATCCCCACAGAGTGCAATAATAATAATAGGGTGACTCATCAACTAATGATGACGATGATCGACGCTAAAGTCTGTACTTACCTTTCTGAAGCTAGATCAAATGCATCGTGCTACCTGTGCTTAGCAAAGCCTACAGAAATGAACCGCTTAGATGCTGTAACATCAAAAATTGTGTGTTCGGACCTGTATGAGTTTGGCTTGTCATCCCTACACGCCCGTATAAATTGTATGGAATGTCTGTTACACATTGCATACAGACTGGACTTCAAACGGTGGGCAGCGAGAAGTGATGAGCACAAAGAAATGCTACAGACAAGAAAGAAAATAATTCAAAATAAATTCAAAGATGAGCTCAATCTGTTGATTGATATAGTAAAACAAGGCTCGGGAACCACCAATGACGGGAATACTGCAAGAAAATTCTTTGAGTTTCCTAATAAAACCGCAGCTATAACCGGTTTGAATGAAGACCTCATCAAAAGATTTGTTGTAATTTTACAAGCAATTACATCTGGAGAGCAGATCGATATAATAAAATTTAGAGATTATGCTCGCAAAACAGCAGAAAAGTACGTATTACTATACGACTGGTACTACATGTCGTCAACCGTTCATAAGTTACTAATCCATGGGGCTGACATAATCGAGAAAAATAATATTGTGCCGATTGGGACTCTCTCGGAAGAAGCCTCAGAGTCTCGAAACAAAGATTTTAGGAGGTTTCGAGAACATCATTCGCGGAAAAGAAGCAGGCAGGATTCCAATCAAGACATTTTAAATATGCTTGTTGTTTCTTCGGACCCTTTGCTAAGTGCACAAAGGCCTAAGTTAGATGCCAAGAAAAAGCAGAGCTTTTTTGCTGAAACTCTCGACTTAATTCAATTTCAGGAAACTGAGTTCGAATTTTTGGATATATCCAATCTGGATGCTGACTCAGAATTGGAGTCTGACAACGAGAGTGATAAGGAAAATTTGTAAAAAAGATATATATGTACATATTTGTAAATTTGTATTTGAGTGTGTTTGGGTTTTTTTGTAATATTTAATGATATGTTTTATTTTTTTTATTTATTTTACTTTATTTTACGAATGCTTAGTATTAATTCCTTAAATTAACTTATTTTGTATAAAATATAACTTCATATGTTACTTCAATATAAATCTTTTTTTATTTAAATTAATATAAATGTGTCAAAAACAGCAATTTTTTTTATTTTATTTTTCTTGTTTCGTGTGTTCTTAATATTTGGGTTAATAACATATCGAACTTTTTAACTTAGACACTAAAAGGGATCGTTTCACATGTAAAAATAAATAAAAATATTTTGACGATTTTTTAAAAAAAAACGGCATTAAATTTTTCGTCCAATCGCCAACCAAAAAATCATAAATAATTAGTAATATGACCATCTCCAAGGATATTACGGTTAAACATGCCGTTTAGGAGATAATTCGATTTTTCATACTAGCTTCATACAAATTTTTCGTAAAAAAATTATATTTCCTTCGTTTTTGGGTAGAATTAACTCGGGTGTCATTTTTGTACATAGTAATGACTAATAGAAGCGATATCCGGCATAAAAACAAGCACTTACAAATTGAAATCCCTAAGTCTATGAAAGCCGATTTTCAGCCCACCGTGCGTTGGTCCGGTTCAGCGATTTTGAAAGTGTCGATATTGCACATTTTACTCAAGAAACATAAATTATTAGGGTTTCTAAAAAGTTTCTCAAAATACAAAGAGGGGTCATTAAAAATTGCTTGAATACTTTACTTTTCAAACTATATTTAATCAAGTTTTAATATTTTTTAAAACAAATCCGGTTTTGTTGAAAATAACGGTTTTTTCGCCGCCGCGTGCCAATCGTGGTGAAAATCGAGTTATGTCGGTAAGCACTTGCATATCATTGATCACGCCAGAGTGGGATAAATAAACAAAATGGTGATATTCTGGACCATCTTCATCAGGTATGGATTTAAATTTCTGATGTGCCTGCCTCCCACAGATAAATACTTACTTACAGGTTTCAAGGAACCTTACATCGAAACTATTCATCAGTCAATTAAAAATTATGCTGTTCCATAGGTACATATACATTTTGATCTTGTAGGTAACTATTGCACTTTTGTGGTAAACAGCTATTTTATTTTAATGAATGACCAATGATTAATACCTATTTCTATATGGAGATCAGACAGAGTGATTTATTGAATACATATGAAGTAATCATTAGTCCGACAGTGTACCTTCCATCTAGTTTTCTATTCTCGTTTAGATTGTTTTGTGTCTGTTGTGCGAAATCTGTCTGCTCCGGTTAGACAAGACCTTACCTATCATGCAAAATGTCAACATCGTAATTATTAAAATATTATAATTTGTGCGCTGTTACCAAATATTTTATAGCGAATTCATTGTATTCTGTGGAATAACTAATACATAAATTGATCACCTGTTTCGCGAGTCACGTGCGCAATAAAAACTGGCGCGAGAAAGCTGACTTCGCATTCATAAATAAATAAATAATGAGGCCCGCCCAAAACATTAATAATGCAAAATTGGTCAAAGTAGTCATGCCCGATGTAGGTACGAAGGATTATTTTTTTCTGGCATCTGTCAAGTGAAATGTCAAGTTTTACCGGGCAATCCTGTGGGTGCGTTAAAAGTAAGGGTTCAACGCATCCACGTGCGCCTCAATGAGATGTCAAGCAGAGGAGCCTGTCAGGGCCACGGCCTGCCGGGATTGCGGGTTGTTCGAAAGAGATACCTAGATACTGTGGCCCCGGAATACGAAGGACAGAAAAGAACTTGAATGGGTTTATGACCCTGACCAGAGCGGGGGAAGTTATTTGATGATTTCTCATCCGAAAAAAGGCTATAAATTAAAATATGTAAACTTGAAATGCAAAATTAAAACTTTAGCGTAAACATTCCTCTATCGAGAAACGGTTTAATAATCGCGTGATTAGGCAATTGCGTAAATTAATGTTTTTCTCCTAAACCGATTGGCTTCAGATATAATTATAATTCAATTAAAATACTTTCTGCCTCGTTGCCACTCGTTGGGTACCATAGTGGTAGCAAGCGCTAAAGCTGTGTTTGAGGTCCATTGTTCGATGCCCCCAGTTCGGGCAAGTGTTATTGGGCTTTTACCATAATATCACGCCTGTAATCCCCG
Source organism: Ochropleura plecta (assembly GCA_905475445.1). Lineage (NCBI taxonomy): Eukaryota > Metazoa > Arthropoda > Insecta > Lepidoptera > Noctuidae > Ochropleura > Ochropleura plecta. The sequence goes on along the minus strand of FR997738.1, from coordinate 7,583,558 downwards.
AAGGAGTATGCAAAGATGTACTGCAGTAGAGAAAATAAGTTTACTAGAATTTAAGCACATAAAATGCTTTCAAGTTTATATTTTATTTTAAATCATATTTCACAGAAACATGTCACACCACACACATCCAACGTCATTCCCTTCCCTTCTTTTTATTTAATTCGAACGACCTAAGTATTCGTACGTCTGTGCGAAACCAGCCTGCTCTTGGGTTTGGTTAAGGCATAAAGCCTCTTACAGTACCTAATAGTATGTAGGTACTACCTACATTTCGCCAGTTAAGTTTTTAAGACGCATGTAAAAGGGGGTGAGCCCATTGCCATCAATCTAGACCTTGTAGCTGCTACTGAGAATTTTTTGAGGGAAAAACCCAATAATGCTGCTCGACCCGGAGTCGAACCAAAGACCTCATGCTTAGCAGTCGCACGCAGCACTAGACCAATAAGGCGAGGTTATTAGGTTTTTCTATCACAATTTTTCTTTAGTAAACCAGAGTCTGGGTTTGAGTTTGATTGATGGCCGATTCCTTCATCATCTGCCTAGCCTTTTCCCGACTATGTTGGGGTCGGCATTCAGTCTTACCGGATGCAGCTGAATACCAGTATTTTACTTGGAGCGACTGCCTATCTGACCTCCATAACCCAGTTGATACTGGGTAATAAGATACCCCTTGGTAAGACTGGTTGTCAGACTTTCGGGACACTGACTACTGTAACGGCTGTCAAAGATCTACAAATGACAGCCGGGACCAACAGCTTAACGTGCTTTCCGAGGCACGAAGGAAACTCTGTATGTAACGGTCTGGTGGTCACCCATTCACAGACCAACCTAGGCATGTGCGGCTTAACCTAAAGATCGAACTGAGCGGCTGCTATTATTTAGCCACGAGCTCCTCCTCCTCCACCTCCACGAGATCCTGATGGCCGATTCCATATGGGCGGGTAATTGCATATATGGATGCTCTGCTTTGCTGACATCTCTTTGTGGAACACTACGCCCTCCCCCATCCCATTTCTTTTTTTAACGGCGCGTAACGCCCGGCGCCCATTATCGGCATCGACAAGGAAAAGGATCCTTCGGCATCCTATATGCAAGCGCACACTGTCGGAATCTATGCTTTGGCATACTGCAACGTTCTTAGGGATGACGAGGCGTCCTTAAGCATGCCGCACCGTCCCGTCCTGTAGCTTGCCGAATATATTGCCTCGGCGCCGTCGGCGTACCAAAGAATGCCGAAGCATTCTCAAGACTGCTACAGCAGCCTCAAGCATACCGAAGCGGTATTTTTGTTATTACGCCCATATATAATGGAAATTTCTACTTTATTGCCATTACGTTAATGTATATTGCTATTTGCCATCTAAAATCCTCAGTCGTGCCGATGCCGATAATGGGCGCCGGGCCTTACGCGCCGTTAAAAAAAGAAATGGGATAAAATTAACTTTAGAGGGTTGTAAGTATTGATGAGTTCCTGCCAGGGTAGCGGGTTGTTCGAAAGAGATACCGCGGTCCCGGAACGCAAAGGGCAATAGAAGGAACATGGGTGGGTTTTAGTCAGTACAAGTCTAACACTCCCCGCACTCCGCCCAGAGCGGAGGATGATTAACCATCCGCAAAAAAAAAGTATTGATGATTTTGATTATTACTATTCTGTAAATCCAGATGTTACGGTCGCACACACCTATACATTTTATAGGTGTGCGCGACCGTAGATATTTTTATCAACATAAAATCTGACCATGATGTGCAAATTGAAAAAAAAAAACGTCGGAAAATTTTGAATTTCTGGGGCTACCCTGGAGCTTCTGGCAAAATTTGTCGCAGTTGGTACTACAAGATCCTATACTTTTGTCTATCCCTTCAGAGAATATAAGCGTGGTGGCAATACTTTCTTACCGAATAAAATTAGTATTCATTTAATAATTATTTCATTTTATCTTTTTTATGTTATTAGGTCTTATTTTGTTTTATTATAGTTTTTATTTATGGTTTCTCTTTTTTAATTCGATGTTTTTATTATTTTATTGTGCACCACTTTTACTATTTCTATCCTTTCATTGGAGAGCGGGGCCTCCTATCATAAGTATATATTTTAGTTAAAAGGAGGTTCCTATGTAATATTTACCGTAAAAGTTGTACAAATTTCTGAAATAAACCTTTTGTTATTATTTAGGTATCCAATACAATTAATGTTGTTACTTGGTTAATTTTATGTTAAGGACATTTTTTAACATTTTAATAGAATTAGTATTAATTTTATTTCACAATAATTACTTTATACTTTTTGCTGTGCCCTACAGGGTCCGTAATTGTACGTTTGAAGCAGTTTACAGTTTGAAGCCCATTATAAGATCTTCTCACATTATGGAATGCAAACAAAGATATAAAGATATCACCCGCATCTTTAATTGCTGACTCGCTCCTGAGGGTAGTAGCGTGATGTTGTATAGCCTATGTTATTTCCTGATAATGTAGCTTCCTATTAGTAAAAAATGGTAAAAATCGGTCTAGTTATTTTGGAGCCTTTGGATTCGATACAAACAAGCAAAAAAATCGTTCCTCTATAATATTGGTAAAGATATTCCTGAAAAAACTTTTCACAACGTGCTAGAAATTAGCAGAAATTACGTCATAAAAATTGTGGTTATTTCTGATTAACCTTACGATGAACGTGACCAAACTTTTTGGCGAATCGACACTGCTCAATTTATTAAGGTTTTGTGACCTCATTTATGCGCGAGCGTCACATACCGGTAATTATTATTATGCAGTAGATACTGGTTTTCTTCTTATCTCGTCGATGACGCATCCCAGAACTTTTGCTACAGGTTTGGCGCGCGTTCAATAGTGTAAATCAGTTCCTGTCATGTACAAACAACAGGACACGCTGGATACGATATTAACCATTTGAACGCCATTCTCACATATATGTTACAAGCAAGCGCGTGCCCTGGACGCCAACGATACAAATATGTGACAAAAGAGGCAAAATGTGATGCTTGGCGTGGAGGGCACGTGTGTGCTTTTTTGAACTGGCGATCACAAGGTTAAGTATCCCATCGTTTATGAAACAGCACCACATTTAGGTACACTCGTAGTAAATGGTTGGTACCTGCTATGCAAAAACACAGGTAGGTAGGTTATAAAATCTAGCAGTAAGTATGTTCTAAAATCTAACGGTAGGTAGGTTCTAAAATCTAGCGGTAGATAGGTTCTAAAATCTAGCGTTAGGTATGTTCTAAAATCTAGCGGAAGATAGGTTCTAAAATCTAGCGTTAGGTATGTTCTAAAATCTAGCGGTAGATAGGTTCTAAAATCTAGCGTTAGGTTTGCTCCACCAGTCTGTTGAAAAGCATGGCTAATCCGCTACCACTTAGCTTAGGTACTGTAATAATTTTGTGCTGTGGGGGCGTTTATCCTTACTAATATTATAAAAGTGAAAGTGAGTTTGTTTGTTACGTCTTCACGTCTAAATGGCTAAACAAATTTTGATGAATTTTGGTACAGAGATATCTCAATCTTTTTTTAATAAAAAAGATTGAGATGGGGGAGAAAGAGGGAAAAAAAGGACAAAAACTTTGCATTGCTATTACAATAAATAAGGCACAAGGGCAAAAACTACAGGTAGCAGGTACCTGTAAATCAGGAAAGGGGAACTGTGTTACCCCGAATTTAACGCGAGAGAAGCCGCGGGCAAAAGCTAGTTTGAAATAAAAGAAGCATAACACTTTTTACTGTATTTTATATTATCATTTTACAATTACATGTCACATGATTGCATAGCCATTCTCTTGTGTCTATTTCTATATTCTATATTTAAACAACTTGAGTATTCAACTGTTATTGAAAACCAGGCTGCAGTCTTTAAGGTTTGATTAATGTTATTAAACTTTCATAGTACCTACTTACTCTGCAAGCGAAATTGGTACTCCGATGCTTGAAGCCCAAATGTGAAATTAATAAAAGTCGAAAATGTGCTCATTCCATTTATTTGCAGCACCATCTTAAAACTATATTACATTTTATTTACATAACAGTAATCTATGAAAATACAAATAGTTTATTAAAAATAATATTATTATTTTATATTATGTGCTTCAGTTGTGTGGTCTTTTAATAATAGCTGTAGTTGTACATGGATCTTTAAAGCGTGTCGCAAAAATTAGAACAGCTGACAGCTGCGTCCATTTTGTTTTTTGACAAAACGATTTATAATCTTGTTTACTAGTATCTTTCCCTTGTTAGTGTCATTTGAGCACAAAAAATCCATGTGGTACTGTCAAAGATACAATTAATAAAAAGGATGAGGTTTTAAACAGGGCCCTCAATGGCAGCTGTTAACAAAACTTGTTTAAAAAGCCGTCATGTTAAAGCTGGCCAGTATGCAGTCCTTTTACAGTTATTCGACCTCTGTCAAAAGCAATCTTATTGTTCTAAGAATAAAGACCACTGTTAATTTGACAGACTTGTCAATGGCCCCAATGAAACAGGGACTTTACAATCAGAATGTACTGGCTCATTTCCACACCACGGTAAATCTCATTGATAATGCAAGGTTTTCTTATTACTATTGTATATATATTACTGGAAGCTTTGGTTTAAAATATTTTATGTGGTCCAGCCTTAAACTAACTTACTTATGCGAGGCGACTTTCACAAAGATTTGTGTACATTTTTTTTTATCTACAGCTAGTTGATTCGGGTCTGGCTGTTTATGTATGGGAGTTTAAATGTTTGTGAACTTGCTCACATCACAGAAGAAATTCATAGTTTGTGGCAATTATATCTAATTTTAATTTCTTTTCTACCTACATAATCTAAGCAAATCGTGGCAAAATAATAGCAGCCGCTTGCCTAGGTTGGACTGTCGATGGTTGCCCACCCGTTTCATATCGAGTTTTCTCCATGTCTCGGAAAGCATGTTAAGTTGTTGGTCACGGCTGTCATTTGTAGATCGTTGACAGTCGTTATAAATAATCCGTGTCCCGTAAGTCTGACAACCAGTCTTACCAAGGCTCTACCACGATTGCGCACTATGGCATAGAAGCCATCAACCCTGGCTTCGGCAAATATACCGAAGGCACTACAAAAGCGGGGCAGCCCTAACAACATCCTAAATTCATTATTGTATTGGACACGCAGAGCGACCTCTGCGTATACCTGAACCACAGGTTGCAAGTGTAGAAAGTCTGACAGTAAGCCTGTTCTACTTCACTAAGCAACACGTAAGGATTAACTTGCCCAGTAGTGGGATGTGATGACATAGCAGATTCACAATAAAATAGACACCTAAATGTCACGAATTTGACTTAACACACAGCAAAGCACCTAAAATTTAAACAGTGCAATAACATACTAGCACTTAAGCATTAATTTAGATACCGCTTAGTATTGGTGAAAACGGCCGTTACATACTAAATGAGGTATTTCTAGGCATTTCTAGGTATTTTGAAGTGTCGCGGTCCGCATCACCGTTTGCCGTCAGCATTCACCAGTTTGCATGAGTGTGTAAACGTATCGTAAGTACGTCGGTTTCCTGAAGAGTTGAGGTTTGTTCGAAAGAGATACCTTCGAATACAAAAGAAGGAAATATATGGGTTTTAGTCAATACGAATCTGACCTTCCCTCCCGTTCCGCATAGAGCGGGGGAAGTTATTTGATAATCCCTAAAAAATACTTCGGTTGTAACAAAAGTACCTATTATGAATTATATTAATTGTCTTTTTTACTATGTATACATTTATTTAGGGATAAATACAATTGTAATTGTTCGGATTCGGGTAAAAACAATTTAACTTCATTACTATGGGATAATTGTATTCTAATCGACTTCTACAAAAACGAGTAGGTTCTCAATTCGACTGTACTTTTTCACCTCTCAATCTCATCTCATCGATAAAAAAATCGAAGTACTTACTTTACTTGTACAGACGACAGCAGGTCAAGCTACCCGAAACTGACAATTTTTTCCAATGAACCTTGAACCTAATACTTTAGAAATAAAGTCGAAAATCTATCAAAGAAATCTGACAGATTGTAGTAGCTTGATGTGCAGGCGTCTGTACAACGCACACTTGCCTCAGATAGTAGTCAAACGACTTACGTAAACCTATTCAATATAACAACAATTGTTTAATTTATTTCACAGTATAAAACTTTCCTATAGGAAGCAAACCGGAAGCAGGAAATATCAGAAACGAAGGTTTTGTCTGCAAGCGATAGCTAAAAACAAAAGTTGGTGGACTTGTAAATAAAAAAGCTAAAATTAAAATGTTCGAAAGTGAATACGAGTAACTTCAATGTCAACGAAAAGCGATTCGTGTAATTTTTTGGTTAAATTTTTAGGGTTCCATAACTCAATAGGATACAGCAGAACCCTTTTAGGATCACTTTGTTGTCCGTCTGCCTGTCTGTCAAGACCCTTTATTACGGGTACGCGTGAAGGAATCGAGTTGAAATTAAAACTATACAGTGTGAGTCTTTATAATGTGCACATATTGAAATCTATGCTTAATTTTATCGACGGAAAAAATATTAAAAAAATCTAAATATGTTTTTACATTTTACATGGAATTTTTAAAAAAAATGTTTGCTACTGTGACCCCATCGTAAACAAAACGCCGTAACTTTTAAACTAAATGATCTATTACGACGAAACAAGTTAAAAACATGCAATTTTTACCATTATTTTATTTATTAAAACTTATTTATTAAAACTTTATGCACAAGTAAAAAAACTGTACAAAGGCGGACTTAATGCCTTAGGCATTTTCTACCAGTCTACCTTAGGGTGATGCAGAGACAAAAACAGTAGGTGCGATAACAGAAAAAAAAGGATATTAGGAAATGAATATTAAAATATATATATATATATATATATATATATAACAAATATACATACATAAATATTAATAACTATAAATACTTATATATATACATAAAACAAAATTATATAAAGTTTAGAGATCGTAACAAGACAACAACCACAGGTTATTTACGAGACGAATCTACCAACTTCTTGTAGATATGTTCACGAACTTTTCTTTTAAAAGTAAACGGACTGATTATTATCATTATGTAGCTAATACGATGAAGAATAATTTAAAGTAATAAAAAAGGTAGGTAATCGGGTCGTTTTATTGAGAAATTTTACAATTATTGTAAAAATTAATGAAAAAAATACAGATTTTTGCTAAAAAAACATGTTTATTTTCAATTGAAGGTAGGTTTTTTCCACAATTTTCATGAGGACGCCAAATTACTTCCAATCATTATGGAGTTTGTTTCGTTGTGATAGATAATTTAGTTTAATAGTTACGGCGTTTTGTTTACGATGAGGTCACAGTAGCGAACAATTTTTTTAAAAATTCCATGAAAAATATAAAAAAAATAGATTTTTTTATACATTTCAATATGTGCACATTATAAAGACTCACACTGTATAGTCAAGTCTATGGCCCCTTGGAGATGTGAAAATCATCAATCGACTTAGCATACGCAGTCAAAAGATATGGCCGTTTATGGCGCAATTTTGTACGGAATACTCGGTGCACAGGTCTGAGTCGCATTTGGTCACTTTTTTAAATAATAAAACTCTTAAATAAATCGTATGTCTGTTTATAAATAGGCTAGTGTGATGTCTCTTCGCAGTTTTTACTTTTAAAGGAATAAAGTAATATATTTATAGGAATAATTTAAAATAAAGCTTAAAAACTTTTTAAGCAGCCATCTTGAAAGTTATTTTAGAAAAAGGGACCGCCCTCCATTTTTTTAGCATATTGTTTTAACAGTGTATGCTAAAAAGCAAAGCATTTGCAGATGGTATTGTACCTATCTAATAGACAACGATATAGAAATAGTTCTAAAAAAAAACTGTACAATTCAATTTATTTTCTTAAAATTAATAATAAAATACTATTTATCGGAAACTAAATTATAAAATTTATAAAAATATTATAATAATTCTTAGGCCTCATATATTTTGTAGTCTGTGTTAAACCATAGCTCAGTACTTAAAAACTCTTTTGTTTATATGTTATAACATTTTGCTACATACCTTTAAATGTTGCCATTTAAAGGACTATAAAATAATCTCGTGCTTGAAACTCCTTGTTAGATGTTTGTGTGGCAACACTATTGAGTTGAGGAGAATTGTTTCGGCTGGCACCACTACTCCTGCACCTGTTAATAAAAATAATAATGGTTAACACAACCTCATCATGTTTGGGCTGGTTTTTTTCGGATTGGAAATCATCAAATTACTTCTCCCAATCTGGGCGGAGAGGGGGGGATTGTCAGACTTTTGCTGACTAAAACCCACCCATGTTCCGTCTATTGCCCTTTATGTTCCGGGGCCGCGGTATCTCTTTCGAACAACCCGCAACCCCGGGCCCATCCACGCTTAACTTTGAAGATCAACCCTTGCTGTCATTACTTAATGACTCGCTCTTCAAACGATTGTAATCTTGATTTGATGAGGTTTTTCGTCGGTTAAGTATTTTGCATTAATTTTGTTGGTCATCTGTTATACGAAGAGTTAACAAAACCGTATATTTTGTATAAACAGTTTTGTCCACGATTCAGAAATATAAACAAACATTCATAAACAATAAGAACACAGGAAATATGTCATCTCTTTGGACAACAATGCAACGACGAAACACAGTATGTCTATTTATGCTTAATATTAAAAAATCGGCCAAGAGCGTGTCAGGCCTCGCTCAGTGTAGGGTTCCGTAGTTTCCCGTCCGTCACAATAGGTGTTCTTTACCACGGTAGGTCATGAAAGCACGGAAAATCTTAACATCGACTTTTAAAAAATGACGTCATTACGCAACGCCATCTATCGAACCATTTATGAACTGGTTTTTACCTTAACATTTTGATGGTGTTAAAAAAATGAATTTTAGTTTTGTTCTAAATTGCCTTAGCATGTTCTCGATAGAAGTTTTATGTAGTTATAAGATACCGCCAATGCCAAGAAGAGACCAACCGAACAATCGGTAATACCCGATCCAATGTAATAAGTACCTACAGCGCCATCTCTCGGGGAATTGGGTTACTAATTAATTCAAAGACAAGAAGTGCAAGAAGTTTTCGGTGGTAATTTTGGATTGCGAGAACCGATTTCAATAATAATTCTTTTTTTGTTTGAAAAAAAAATGCTTGCATATACGATTATACTACAAACTTAGTGCAGAAATTATTTTGTACAACTTTTTGTCTTTTTTGTACAAAAACTGTTGTGTCAATCAAGTTCAAAATAATTTTCATAGAAAGTCCTTATAAAGTTCTACTTTACAGATTTTTTTCATATTTTCTAAACTTATGGTTCAAAACTTAGAGGGGGGGGGGGGACACATGTTTTTTTTACTTTTGGAGCGATATCACACGTTAGGGTTGAAATTAAAAAAAAATCACTTCCCACTTTACATATAGGGTGGCTACCCTAATAAAACATTTTTTTCCAATTTTTATTTTACCACTTTGTCGGCGTGATTGATATACATATTGGTACCAAATTTCAGCTTTCTAGTGCTAACGGTCACAGAGATTAAGCGAGGACGGACGGACGGATGGACAGACAGACATGGCGAAACTATAAGGGTTCCTAGTTGACTACGGAACCCTAAAAAAGGTAAAATTTGTGTCAGTTTGCATGCAAGTGGGGGCGTTATCTCCGGGGTTGCGGGTTTTTCGAAAGAGATACCGTGGCCCCGTAACATAAAGGGCAAAAGAAGGAACATGGGTGGGTTTTAGTCAGTACAAATCTGTCGCTCTCCTTCGTTCCGCCCAGAGCGGGGGAAGTTTAGCACATTTAAAACGTTAACGTTACATAAAGGGAGCCAAACCGCGAGAATGGACTTAATTTCATACACACCAAAGAAATAATGACCTTTTTATTGCAAACAGTCGTTACTATATGGCGATTCAGTACGAGTATTTAATAATTTAATCCTCAAGATGGTAAATAGAACTGGGGTTGCGGGTTATTCGAAAGAGATACCGCAGCCCCGGAATGGGTTGCGGGTTGTTCGAAAGAGATACCGCAGCCATATAATGGGCAATAGAAGGAACATTATGATGATTTATTAACATTTACATATTGAATCAATTTTAATTCTATTGTTATATTCATTTAATTTCTATATACTTGTTTTTAAATGAATTATGTTTTCTTTTCCCGCTTTGTTATAATTTTCAGTAATTTTAAAATACAATTTTGACTTCTATAAATATTTTTGTGTTAACACCTAGTTATATGTGCATGCTGTGGTCTCCTATAATTGAAGGAACACAGTTTAAACAACCTATTGTATTGTGTATTATAATGTATCTGTGTATCCTTTGTTGGAGTTCAAAATAAATATGGGTGGGTTTCAAGTCTGACACTCCCCCCGCTCCGCCCAGAGCGTGGGAAGTTAATTGATGATTTCCCATCAGCAAAACAAAGGCGATAAATAGAAGGGCTGCGGGTTAGTTCGAAAGAAATACCGCTGCCCTAGCAAATGGCAAAAGATGGAACAGGAATGGGTTTTAGTCCAACAACAACAAGTCTGACACTCCCTCCGCTTTGCCCACAGCAGGTCATTAAAAGATATCCCATGGGAAAAACAGTTGGTAAATATAGATGAACTTACCAGCGCTGTGCTGTGGGCTGTCATGGCACAGCATCATGCTGAGTGGTGACTTACCTGCCGCAGTCACGACGTGCAAGCTATTTTTATTTTGCCCCATGTATGTATTTTGTAAATGTTTGTGATGCTTTGCATGTTTAATGTTTTTTTTTTGTTTTTTTTGTGTGCTCGTCGTAATTTGTGACAAATAAATGTTTTTTTCTTTCTTTCTTACCCAATATAGTGATGGATGGATTGAGTCTCCCATCGGTGTTGAACAGTGGCGTGTTGTCCATCTTGGCAAACGGCTTGTTCGGGTCTGGGTCAGAAGGAGTACCTTCTACCCGGGACCATTCTCCTACAGAGGCTTCTTGACCCACTGAATAAAATAACAATAGTTTAGTTGACGATACTTCGCCTTGACCATATAGGTGTATAATAATAAATCGTTGCCCCATACTAGGAATTTCTTCACATACTTACACAAATAGCCAGACCCGAAACAATTACATAGAAAAGAAAATACAAATATTTGTTTCGTGCGGGGATTGAACCAGCGACACGTAGCGCAGTAATCGATCTATCAGCCACTAGGTTAACCGTGTCGTCAAAGTTTAGTCTATGGATGGGTGCCCACCAATAACATACAGAGTTTCCTCCGTGCCTCTGAATGCACGTTAATCTGTTGGTCTCGGCTGTCATTTGAAGATCATTGACAGTCGTTACAGGTAGTCAGCTTTTGTTTATAGTAAACTAGCTTTTGCCCACGGCTTCGCTCGCGTTAAATTCGGTATAACACAGTACCTGCTACCTGCAGTTTTTCCCCTTGCGCCTTATTGATTTGTAATAGCAACGCTAAGTTTTCCCTTTTCTTCCCTCGTTCTCCCTCATATCCCACTTTTTTATGCCTATGTCCGTCTCCTGGTTCCCAACTATCTCTGTACCAAAATTCATCAAAATCGGTTTAGCCATTAAAGCGTGAAGAGGTAACAAACAAACAAACAAACTCACTTTCGCTTTTATAATATTAGTAAAGTAAAGTAAAGTAATAGTAAGGAAGTGAACTTACCAACAGAATACATGACAAGAGCATGTTCGTTTACTGTAGCGTTATTGAGAACGATCGATTCTTTGATCCGAACGCCAGCCTTGATCGTCACTCCTGCGCCGATCGACACGTTCGGCCCAATCTGTGTGGAAGAAACGTAATTGTTTACAGATTTTTGTACTTATGTACACAGGGCAAAGGAGATAAGTAAACAGGTTCGTTCGAGCCTGGCTATGTATTTATTTTTCAGACTGTACTATTGTTTATTTGAAGGCTTTGTGACAATTGATCATCACTAACGTTCATTGATAAAGTCAAAAAATAGTTTCTTGAACGGCAATATGAAGATTAAATTTTGATTAAGTAACTATCAAAAATCTCCAGATGTGATTAGTATTGTACACCCAAGATCAACTTTTTACGGACGCAATCTGGTGCGATCTACTAATATGTATGCCATTATGTAGTATTTATTTTATAAAAAATCACACAGTCAGTCATACGGTCAGATTTTTGGTGATTACGTTGCGCATCTGTTAGACGTATTTATTTTGTTTACCTTGCCGCGATCGACTGTAGTAATAGCCGCAATCGACCGGTCGATCGTGATCGACTGGTTGGCCATCCCTGTTATATAATGAATATACATAGTCCGATCAATATAGACATTTGTAATAACAAAAATCCCGGAGAGCGAAAAAAAATCATTTTTTTTTTGTTTAATCACTAAAAGGATCGGATACTTTGTTTATTTAGCTTCAATTTCTCTATTTATTCACCTTGATACGTCCATTTCTCGCCGAGATATCGGTCTTCAAATGGAAAAGGATCTTTTTGTCTTTGACTGTCAAAATCTCAACAATCAATGATCGCACAGAAAGTTAAAGGTGAGTTTCAATAACTTGAATGAATTTAATTTAAAGTTCTAATCCAAAAACCAGACACTTGGAGCTACAATTTCCTTTTTTTTATTACCCGTACAACCATTTCTCTCGAAGTTACGGCCTGTTGAAAATTTACCAAAAATTTGGATTATTTTTTATCCCTTAATTTTTTCTAGTAGTGTATATTAATTAACAACGTCCATTCGATTTCTTTTTGCCCGTTACATGGTCCTGCATACAAATTTTTTGGCCTTTACATATAAAAATCTATCGTAATGCAAAAAACACTGTATTTAACTAAAACTAAAGGCTTAAAATAACAAAACACGTTAACCGAAGATGCAGTGTAAAATGTTTTTGCGTGTTTTCTAAAAAAATGTCTTTCGTAGTTACAGTGTATTGGATTCACAAGGTACACTGCCTTATTTGGGAATCAAACCCAGAAGCTTATGCTCAGAAGTCGCGCTTGCGCCCAACCAACATGGCAGTCTAACGAACAGAATTTCTTCAGCTAACTTAATTTGATCCTGTACTTTTCAAATCGACGGTTCCTACGTACATAAGGTTAAGTCAAAAACCGAGGTATACAGGAGAGCGTAATTTGTGATCAACACGCCCTAGAAATAATTCTATGAGCAATAATAAATATTTTCTTTCTACAATATTTTAACAGTTTTAAGAGCTTGCTACGCTATTTACACATAAGTATTTAATTTTTTCACGTTTTCTTGGAAAAACTGATAGATGACCGTTTCTACGACACTTATTCGTTGTATTTATAATACTTGTTCTCTTATACGATTTCTTAAACAAGGTAAAAAAAAAAAATAAAAATCGTATGTCAGCATGTGCGCATAGATAAATCTAAAGCCAATGATACAATAAAAAGATGCCATTGTCGACATGTCTTTATGTACGTAGGGACCGTCGAAATGCATTGAGGAAGTGTAGTTATAATTTCTTCAACGTGCCAGGATCTAAAACCAACCTCGGTCACTTCGCCGTTCTGCCAAGGCTCTCTAGAAACTACAATGAATTGTCGAAGCACCACAGTCTTGATATACGTGTAAGATGTACGTATATAAAAAGAATCTACGACTCATATTGTCAAAACTATAATGTCCCCAACTGTATTTGGTCAGATAGTAATAATGTTCTTTTATTTTTGTTGTCTTTTGTATTTAATAATTGTGTTTTTTTTGTTCTCTTCGACTTTTATTACAACAAAGCTTACGGTAAGCAATGAGGGCAAAACTTTTTAATACCCATTTCAATTTCATGTAACTAATTAGGTTTACCAAGCTTTTTTAATTAATCGATCTATTTGACAAGCCTTAGTTTTGCGAAGCCGCGGGCAAAAGCTAGTAATATTATAAAAGCGAAAGTGTGTTTGTTTGTTTATTACGTCTTCACGCCTAAATGGCCAAACCGATATCTTTTTCCTACTTTATTATCTTGTCAAACTTTTTACACGACTGCCCCAAAAAAGGAGTGTTATTGTAACTAGTTGTTAAGTGAATGCTGTGGTTTACTGTAATTGGAGAAGCACAGTAATCAGCTCCTATTTGTATTTTTTTGTAATCATGTTATTCTCTGTTGGAAAAAAAATAAATAAAAAAAATGCATGCCAAATTTCTCTAGTGGTATTTATCCCTTACCACGGCAGTACAGTCAACGTTAGCAGTAGGGTGCACGAAAACATCAGGCAGTATGATGCAGGGTGTGGGCCTTGCTTCACGGTCTCGATGCAGCTCCAAGTAATGGCGGTTAGCGTAGATCGCGGAGCCAGCAGTCTTCACTTGAGACCACCAGTTTGTTATCTGGGGATTGAGAAGAAATAAAGGACTCTTTTCAATATAATACAACACCACTTAAACTTATCGTAAGTAGTTAAATAGAGAAGGAACTAAACCACATGGTATTTGAAAGATTTAAAAGACATGCTTTCCAAGATCATCTCTATCATAAATATTAAAAACCGGTCAAGTGCATGGCGGCCTCGGACATGAAAGGTTCCGTACCATTATCTATAAAATCGACAAAAATGCAGGTTAGTTGTATAGGAGTCTCCTTAAATATTAATTTTGTTTTTGTTTTTTAATATTTGTAGTTATAGTGGCAAATTTTAGCTGTCTCACTATCTCGGTTCATGAGATACAGCTTGGTGACAAACGGACAGATGGAAGAGTATTAAATATATATATATATATATTTCAGACATATTTAGCCCATATTATTGTTAGAAGTATGACTTAAAAGCTTAATTTAAGTATTTGCCCCAGAAGAAGGCTATAAATGTATATGTAATAGGGTCCCACTTTACTCTTTGGATACGGAACCCTGCAGAAGAGATGGCTGTAAAATGTTGTTCTGAACAACATTTTTGATTGTAATATACTTACTTGCATAGCATATAATTTGTTGGTTCCTGCTAACTGCATCAGCACATCTTGCTCAAAAGACATGTATCCAGGGTGGGGACTGGTCTGGCCATTACCACTAAAACACAAACAGATCGTTTTAGAAAAATCATTCCAAAGGTCATGGGGCGTTTCTGACCCACCTAATAAAAGTTTGCGTACACGGACCAAATCAGTTTTAAATTGAAGAACTCAATCCCACCTTCTAAAATATGTAATTTTTTTTTAATATTCCGTGGGAAAAAAAGTTATTTAACATTTAAAAGTTAATAAAACAGAGGTTTTTAGCATTGTTGAAACGTGTACAAGCACAATAAATGTTTGTATAGCTCTACGAAATATCTCTCGCACACACACTTTGCCAGATAGATAAAAACAGGAAGGTGGGTAGTTAAGCTTGGCACCGACGAGGCTTCGATGCCTCCGCTCAATCGTCCTGATAGACGAGTCGCATTCAACGACTCTGAAAAGGCAGAATGCCTAGCCGACAGTTTGGAGTCTCAGTGCTCCCCCAGCTCGCAACAAGTAGCCAAGCGTCACCTCGATATGGTGAACTCCAAAGTCGAACGTAGAGCTGCCCTACCTCCCGTAAAAGACACTGATGTAGGTTGCTGTCAAAACGCTCCGTCCCAACATGACGTACGCCTGTGTCGTGTTTTCCCACTCCAAACCCGCTTAGCCCATAGAATGCAGAGCCTTCAAAACCAATTCCTATGTAAAATCACGGAGCCCTTTGATTTAATTTAAAAATCTCCACCGTCCTTCAATTCCTGAAGCGCCTTTTCAAGCGTTTCTTTGACTCTGTGATAAAACATCGCAACTCTCTTATCGCATCGGCCGCCCGAATTAGTACAATTCGCCGTCTTAGACATAGTCTCGTCAACCCTGTCGACGCTATAACCCTGCTAAGGAGAGCAGAAGGGAAACTAGCACCATTTGTAAATTCAGACGCAAGCACGGAGGCTTGCGTCATTCCGTTCTCGCGAGGCCAGTCGCCACCCGTCTCTTGCTAGCGCCAGCCCGCGATACTGAGCCAGATGATGATGATGATGCCCTCCCTAAGCCGAGCCTCGTACCCAACAGGGGTTGCCGGGCCTTACTCTCGAGGCATCCACAGGAATTCTCCGGTTAAGGAGCGGGGGGGAGTGTCAGACTTATACGGACTAAAATCCACCCATGTTCCATCTATTGCCATTTATGTTAGGCATTTTATGGTAGATAGATTTATGTGTTCTGGATAGGTACGTGGGGCGACATCGATAGCCACGCTTGTTGGTGATGCCGCGCGCTAACAAATGTGATGTAGGAGGCTCCAATGTCGCGTACAATCTCTACTCTCAAGCACATAGCGACATTGATCTGTTGTCACGGCGCGTGGAACACTTACGCGCCGTCGACACGGCCTATCTTCAATAGACGGACGGACAGAGAGCTACCCATTGCTCACCGTCCACAGGCTCGCGTCTACGGTGGCCGGGAGTCGTCTCTCGGGGTCTTTGAGAATCGATCAATAATCGGATATAATTAGAAAATGTGATAAGGCATAATTTAAACAGGCTGAGAGTAACGTTAGTGCGACTCGATGGAAAACACATGAAGAATTAATGTTATTTACGTTGGGATCGTACCACTTGAGAGTCGCGAGGTCATATTACTACGACCATATGCGTTTGAATGGAGCTTTTCACATCAAAACATACCGACACCAAGAAGTCATTGAAAACAAAATAATAATAAGAGATCGAAAGAAAATGTCGTGACATGTCCGTAGGAAACAATATTATGCGTTATACAATATATCATCATACACAATATTGTACACACGAATTGGAAGAAATGGCACAGAACAGTATTTGCTCATGTATACACTCCGCCATACTGTTGGAAGCTGTGCGCATGTTGTAAGCATAGTTTACTTTTTATTATGGGCCAGACATCAAGATGTAATAGATGCACCTGTGGCCTTTTTAGGTGGAATATCAATAGGTCTTGATCAAACAGGGTAAAAATATTATTTAATATTAAAATATTTTTTTCTCCATTCTTCCATGGCCCACAAGAATGCGACCCATACCACTGGGATGCAGATACATTTAACTATAAACCTTGCCCTATTTCGTTTGTGTACGCCGTGGGTCAAATGTTCAAACAAAATGCCCAATGACCTTTAAAAAACTAAATGTTTAGAAAACTAAATGTCTTGGACAAAATATTTACATTATATCATACATTCGTTCATAGGAACAACCTTGTGCGATCCGTTTTCCGACCTCCTCGCCGAGTCCCGTCGCGAAACCCCACTAATGTAACCGTCCCTTGCTCTACAAGCCAGCCCGCGATTCGGAGTCAGTAATGCTAAAAGCCAAAATACCAGTAATGCTAAATCCCTCAAAGACGCCCTAAGCCGAGGTCCGTACCCCGCAGGGGGTGCCCTTAGCGAGCGGTCATTTAGTATTTAACGTAGTTTTTTAGCCCTGGCTGGGGGCCTTAATTTATTGAGGTCACTTCTGGAAAGACCAGTTAAGCAGTATAACAACTGAATCGGGTTGAACTGCGAGTGACCCAACCTAAAAAAAAAGAAAACAAACAACCTTGTTCAGATATTTGAATATTCATTCCTAGATGGTGGATTTTCAAACGGAGTCCTTTCTGCCCCGTCTCAAAAATACACCACATTGGCATTATTGGAAGAATTGAGAATTAAGCGGTTTTGCATGTTTAATTAGTCTTGGTTTAGGTCCCATTTCGATATTACTAAACTAAATGGGTTGTGGAGGTCAGATAGGCAGTTGTTCCATGTACTAAAATACTAGTCAGCTGAATCCGGTAAGACTGGAAACCAGCCCTAATAAAGTTGGGAAAAGGTTGGGCTGATGATGGTTTTGGCCCCAGTGGATGGGAAAATCAATGTTGCTGATTAGCCTGTTTGTATTTGGCTCTATCGAAAACTGAAGTGGCCTCTACCCGAAGGGCTCATATAACAAAGTTTTCATCGTATTATTTTATCATTTATTTATGTTCACACAAAATACTTTTTTTTTTTCAGGTGGGAAATCATCCAATGACTTCCCCCGCTCTGGGCGGAGCGGGAGGGCATGTCAGACTTGTACTGACTAAAACCCACCTATGTTCCTTCTATTGCCCTTTACGTTCCGGGACCGCGGTATCTCTTTCGAACAACCCGCAACCCCGGCAGGCGGAGGCCCTGGCAAGCCCCTCTGCTTTGCTGACTCTCTTTGAGGCGCGCGTGAATCACGAACGCGCCGTCGACACGGCCTGTCGTCATTAGACGGACAGACGGTGAGCTACCCATTGCTCACCGTCCACAGGCCCGCATCTACGGTGGCCGGAAGTGGTCTCGCGGCGCCCGGCGCCCTGGGCGTCTCCCGCGGCGGCTGGGTTGGCCTGATGTTCTCTCCCTCAAACGCCCGGCCACCTCCTTTGCTAGCATTACTGCTTCGCAGAAGGAGGTGACCGCTTCCCATTCCCTCTCGCTCCGGACCATGGCCTGGACCAGGGCCGGACGCGAGAGATCGCCGCCGCCGATCGCCTCCACGAGGGCACGGCGGTGCTCCGCCCAAGCTGGGCAGACCGCCACTGTGTGCTCCACCGTGTCCTCCAGGCGATCGTCACAATGGTGACACCCGGGCGTTTCCTCCCGCCCGATTATGTGCAGGAACCTCTCGAAACTTCCGTGTCCGGTGAGGACCTGCGTCAGGCGGTAGGTGAGGATGCCATGACGCCTCTCCAGCCACTCCTCAAAGAGGGGACTTACCGCCGCTATTGTGGCGTGCCCTCACACAAAATACTTGACAATACATTACGTTAAAACAGAAAAGCACAAAGGTTTTTATTATAAACTAGCTTTTGCCCGCGGCTTCGCTCGCGTTAAATTCGGGGTAACACAGTTCCCCTTGCGCCTTATTGATTTGTAATAGCAACGCTAAGTTTTTCCTTTTCTTCCCTCTTTCTCCCTCACATCCCACTTTTTTTTTTTAAAAATTAGCCTTTGTTCGTCTAAATTCATCAAAATCGGTGTAGCCATTAAAGCGTGAAGAGGTAACAAACAAACAAACTCACTTTCGCTTTTATAATATTAGTAAGGATTTCTTCCAGCAGACCTGCTAGAGGAAAGCCCCTCTCATCCCGCCTTACCGACTCATGTATCAATCTTTCATGCTGAAAAACCTTCTAGACTCAACCCTTTTTCCCCCCTACCACGTGGATACATAGCTGTTGTGCTTCACTAAATAGTGGACTTATAGTATGATGAAAATTATTCAAAACCGTCCAAGAGCGAGTCAGACTCGTGGACCGAAGGTTCCGTACAAACTTGCGACATAAACAGCCATATATTTTGAGTGCGTAGACTTATAGAGTTGTTTTTTTTACAGCACAAAGAGACCACAATCGAGTATATGGTTTCAATTTCAAATCGATAACTCCACGCGTTCCCGAGTTGGGTCTTGACAGACAGACACAACAAAGTGATCCAATAAGGGTTCTGTTATTGGATAGTTAGTGTTCCACGCGCGCCTCAAAGAGATGCCAGCAAAGTAGAGGGGCCTGCCAGGGCCACCGCCTGCCGGGGTTGCGGGTTTTTCGAAAGAGATACCGCGGCCCCGGAATATAAAGGGCAATAGAAGGAACATGGGTGGCTTTTAGTCAATACAAGTCTGACATTCCCCTCCGCTCCACCCAGAGCGGGGGAAGTTATTTGATGATTTCCCACCCGCAAAAAAAGGGTTCCGTTATTTCCTTTGGAGATACATCACCCTAAAAATAAAGCATTACCTATAGAACCCATCCTGTTTCTTCTGGAACGACTCGGCCATAGTCTGGAACACTTGCAGCGAGCACATGTACACGCCACAGTTAATGAGCGTGGACACATAGCTGTTTGGCTTCTCGACGTAGTGGGTGACAGAGTTCGTTGCCGGCTCGCGGACCATGCAGCCGTAGTGGACGGACTGTTGGCGCGTCGCTTCAGTGCCCATTATTGTTACCTACGAGAAATCAAGAAATACGAACCATAAGGCCTAAAACTGCGTTAAGCGGGCGCCCGCGACGGGCAAACGTCGCGTGTCTGCGCGCGTGGGCTCCGTTGGTACGTGAAGGACCCTCATAAGTTACCTTAAGAGTTCATTCGCTTGACCCCATATGACAGAACGACACAGCAGATCCACAATTACTCTTTCTCTGTCGAAAGTCATTTTCATTAGCTTTTCATCAAGCGTTATTGACTGAACAAGCCCGCGCGTGTTACCGCTGGAGGGACCCGTGCGTGTCCCCGCGACGGTGCACTTTGTATGAAACCGCGCGGGAGCCCGCTTAACGCAGTTTCAGGCCTAAGACTTGCTGGACGTTAATGCCGTAATGCCGGACTTAAAACCCCGAATGGCTGCGATACGTACCCCAAATAAGTATACTTTACATCATTATCTTTAACGCCATCGGACGCGATTGAATGACGGCACGGTTGGCGGAGTGGCTGAGCGATCGACTGCTGCGCTGCGTGTCGCGGTTTCGATCCCCGCACGGAACAAATATTTGTATGGCCTACCGATAGTTGTTTCGGGTGTGGCTGTTTGTGTATGTGAGTTTAAAAGTTTGTAAACGCACCCACGATACAGAAGAAATTCATAGTGTGGGGCAACGTTTAAAAAACAAGGAAGGGAAACTTGAAAGTTTTCATAGTACCTACATATGTCAATATTCCAGGTTATTCATTGCAATAAATAAAATTAAGTATTTTATATTTTAACAGTCCATATTGACTGAACTGTCGGTGATCTTCACCAATTGTGTCAACTCAACACACTTTACGAAGGCTATGCCTTGTTTGTAAAGTTGGTTTCACAGAGGATTGAGTGTTATTTCCCCCAATGTATGGAGTTAGTGGATATACGTAATTGAAAGAAGCATAACATACCTACATTAAAACTTTATTTTAGTTTATCATTTCAGTAATACATGTCACATACTGATTCCAAAACTATGCTTTTCTAGTTTTTATTAATTCTCTATTTTAAACAACTTCAGTATTCGAACCTCATTGCAAACGAGCCCGCACTGTTGAAGGTTTGATCAATGTTATTACCTCAACGCGTTTCCGAGATAAAGGGTCTTGACACACAGATAGACAGACAACACAGTAATCCTATACGGATTCCGTTTTTTCATTTTGAGGGAAGAAACCCTGAAAGAAGGAACATGGGTGAGTTTTAGTCATTACAAGCAAAATGCTTGTAATGACTAAAACTCACCCATGTTCCTTCTTTAGCCCTTAATGTTCAGGGGCCGCAGTATCTCTTTCTCATGTTAGGTGGGTGCGTTTACAAACTTTTAAACACACACAAACAGCTAGACCCGAAAGAACCACCTGTAGGTCATACAAATATTTGTTCCGTGAGGGATCGAACCCGCAACACGCAGCGCAGCAGTCAATCGCTCAGCCATTACACCAACCGTGCCGTCAAATTGATTTCTATGGACGAAAACAGGCCAGGAAACTCCATTAAGTCTTAGAAATCAAGTAAGGTATTCCAGAATGTTTGATACAACTTTGAATCATTAGAGTATGATTGAAACTTAAGGATACCAGTAAAATCATTGATCTTACCAAAGCATTTGTCCTCTCTTCATGGAAGTGCCACAGTTCTTTGAGAGGGAAGTCAGCACACACATCTCCATTCAGCAAGAAGAATGCTGATGGGTTCCCAGCACGGACTTGATCCCTGAAGTGGTAGAGACCACCACCAGTGCCCAGGGGAGTGAACTCTTGTAAGTATCTGTAATTTGAATGACAGTGTGTTGGATTATGTTAACGGTGAGAGACGGATTAGAGGCATGGCTGAAACAAAGAGAAAGAGAAAAACGTCATGTGGGTTATGATGGAACTGCCACATAGCAGCCTTTATAAAAAAAAAAAAATGTTTTAAAAAAATAATTTAAAAAAATCTTAAAAAAGAATTCAAAAATGTTTTAAAAAAAGAATTAAAGAATATGTCTATGTGTTAACCTTGGACAGGATACAAGACATAGTACAAAAAAAATATTAGGTATTCCTTGCATTAGATGTAAATTCATAGTTTTTCTTTGGATGGGAAATCATCATATGACTCCTTCTGCTCTGGGCGAAGCGGAAAGGAGGCATTGTACCTACTGACTACATCCCATCCATGTTGCTTCTGGTGTCCTTTGTGTTCTGAGCTATGGGATCTCTTTCAAACCAATACACAGACAGAGGCCCTGATTTTGTCACAGCTGGCATTTGCTTTTTTTTTTTTATTTGTCTAAGTGGCTAAAAACTCATTGTGTTAAATTTTTTTACTTTTTTTTATTGCAAATTAAATTATTACTTTTTATGGTTTTGTCTTCACACTATTTCTAGTTTTTATCATACTTAAAGAACCTCTATTCACCTAATAATAACATGATATTCTTTTTGCATATCATTGACAAACTGTGCCATTGTGTTTGTGGTGTACGCTCCGATGATGAGGATCTCCTTGCAGGTCTCCAACTTGGCACAGGCCTCCACATGGTGTTGTATTAGAGGGAGCCCTGCTATTGGGAAAAGCGGCTTTGGTGTGTCTAGAGAGAGGGGGCGGAAGCGGGTGCCTGGAAACAGAAAGATTACGTATACATATTACAGAAAAGGGAACTTGGACACTTAATTTATAAAGTCTAAAATTGCGTAACTGCCTTGAGTAAGAATGGTGATCAGATGGGGCTATCATCCTGCTGTGGGACAGTAATAAGCTAGTGTTATAGCAATACTGTAAGACATGCAGTATGGTTAAGTTGTGGTACCTCTTCGCACAACTATGCTTTAGATGATTTTTTAACATCAGATATTTACTTGTAGGTATTGTATTCAAAATTATCTAATGTGCTCATGTTCCAAACCTACACTTGTTCTTACACAGACTTCTCTAGGATATAAAAATTAATCCCAAGAGTCATTATTCTCATGCCCTAATCCATCTTTATTTTCAGGACAGCGCAGCATGTCCAGTTACTTCCATACTTCTCTATTACTCATCCCAATGGACAACTCTTTTCTAGCCATATCATCCAATGCCAAGAACACTTATTGATAAATGGTATGATAAGGCAACAATTGGAGATGTTAGTTAATAAAATAACTAAGGCATATAGCAATAGTGCTCTAGTATTAGCTGTTAATTGATCATAGATCCTTAGGTATCAAACTAATTGAAATAAAGTCATATCTGTGTTTAATAAAGTAGTTATGATTATCAATCCACTTCATACAAAATAAATGGCAAAATATAGTTATTTTATTTACATAACCTTCACATTTTGAAAAATTCTAGCCATATCATCCAATGCCAAGAACACTTATTGATAAATGGTATGTTAAGGCAACAATTGGAGATGTTAGCTAATAAAATAACTAAGGCATATAGCAATAGTGCTCTAGTATTAGCTGTTAATTGATCATAGATCCTTAGGTATCAAACTAATTGAAATAAAGTCATATCTGTGTTTAATAAAGTAGTTATGATTATCAATCCACTTCATACAAAATAAATGGCAAAATATAGTTATTTTATTTACATAACCTTCACATTTTGAAAAATTCTTGT
This sequence comes from Ochropleura plecta, assembly GCA_905475445.1. NCBI lineage: Eukaryota > Metazoa > Arthropoda > Insecta > Lepidoptera > Noctuidae > Ochropleura > Ochropleura plecta. The sequence goes on along the minus strand of FR997738.1, from coordinate 7,559,975 downwards.
CTGGAGACAAATAGACACTTTCATATACTTCGTAGCTTTACAAAGGGTATTTTCTAGATATAATATAATTAGGAATAGTACGTATTTATATGTTTTATTAACATTTTATTGATAAGAAAAGCCGGTGACGTCGACGCGGATGTGAAAAGTCTTACCTTTTTGCGGCCCTCCGATAAGAATGACGGCTTTCAACATTGGATAAACTTTTTAAGCTTCTAAAAATGAAGACAGAATTCTTTACAGCTTACTGGTATTTATTTGTTTGTCGGTTTACAACAAACAAAACGTTTTAAGGCGTACACAAAAACACGTCAGTCCAAGTTTTATTAATGTCAAGTGAGTTGTCAAAGTCAATAAGACTCTGACAGTAATTTTAAGCTGGAGAAACGCGGTATTTGTGCCTTAAAAATAAGATATTGTTATATTTATGTTATTGTAATCCTTTTATTTTATTTAAACGAATTATAGGATCTATCAAAATCATAGTTAACCCGTGAACAAAACAATCAAATTCGTTGATCGTTCAGCTGTTAAGATGTCGGATCTTGTCCGTCTTCAGCCAGTGATTACAATTTCCAATATATTTTTTTTTTTACAATATTTTTTTTACATTTCTGTTGAATAATAATTATTTGATGTTTGCAAAATTAATCATCTCACAAAAGGAGTGAAAATTAAAATGAACTTTAATTAGAGAATCAAAACTAATTATATAGAGATCGGTTTGTAAGATCTAATAATTACATGGTGTAGACAGCTATCGTTACGTGTGGGAAAAACCTGGGCAGGAAGCAAAGTGTGAATTATAGTGTACCGTGTTTAAGCATAAATCATTCATTCATTGGCTATAAGTTATGTAACAGAGTGGGTATTCCACCCCCTCTGTTGCCTTAACCTCTTTCCTATTGGATCAACATTGATTTATTTTTGAATATTCATATTTTGTATTTCATTCTGTCATTACATCTTCAACAATTATTTTTTGGGTCATTACATTTTGATTTCGGCTAGCAGCCACAAGAGCTTGAAATCCTTACTAATATTATAAAAGCGAAAGTGAGTTTGTTTGTTTGTTACCTCTTCACGCTTTAATGGCTAAACCGATTTTGATGAATTTTGGTACAGAGATAGTTGGAAACCTGGACACGGACATAGGCTTTTTTTTTAAAAAAAAGAGTGGGATATGAGGGAGAAAGAGGGAAGAAACGGGAAAACTTAGCGTTGCTATTACAAATCAATAAGGCGCTACCGAATTTAACGCGAGCGAAGCCGCGGGCAAAAGGTAGTATATTATAAAAGCTGCTTCATCTTTTAAAATCAGTGTGTGCTTCCTTCAACTAAACAACTGCTAAAGTATTACTGTGCTGTAATATAATTATTAACCCCTGTTAAAGGTATGCTGTAAATTTATTTAGATTGTATTAGTTACCTACCTCTGCAGGTCTTCATGACCCATATTATAGTGTTGAGTGTTTTATTTTATGTTTTATTTATATTGTTAAAGGGTTCACCTTTGTGAAATATTAAATGAAATTACAAAACCTGTAGTGGCAATTCTTTGTTCACCTGTCCCATAACTTTCTGCTCTAACTGCGGTATCGGTCGGAAGGAAACCACCGAGTGTCACATGGCGCCCGAACAGGTGTGTTAAAGCCACTAGAGGTCACCGGTCACCACTCACCACCCACTCAGTCTCGACAGAAGAGGATCATCTGAGAAGACGTCTCTTCATTTGTTTTCAAAATTCTAAAAGGACAACTTCAACCCATCCCTATTTTCGATCTTTCTTGGCCATAGATTAATAAAATCCTTACTTCCTTACTAATATTATAAAAGCGAAAGTGAGTTTGTTTGTTACGTCTTCACGCCCAAATTGCTAAACAGATTTTGATGAGTTTGTTTGTTACGTCTTCACGCCCAAATTGCTAAACAGATTTTGATGAATTTTGGTACAGAGATAGTTGGGACCCTGGAGATGGAAACAGTCTTTTTTTTAAAAAAGGTTGAAATATGGGAGAGAAAGTGGGAAGTAAAGGGAAAACTTTTAATAAGGCGCAAGGGCAAAAAGTAGCAGGTACCTGTAAATCAGGAAAGGGGAACTGTGTTATCCCGAATTTACACTGAGCGAAGCCGCAGGCAAAAGCTAGTCATTTATAAAACTTGTACCTTTATTGTATCCTTAAAAAAAGAATACAAACTTTTATTTCTCTTGTTATTCTATATGTAGGTATTGGTTGGGAGAAGCACCTTAAATATTTCTAGCTGTTTTGTCATCCATTCAATAAACATCATTTTTCCATTTCATCTGCAAATATTTATCTAAATTATATCACAACACTAAGTACACTAAACAGTACCTACACAAACCAAATCATAACTCACATTTGAAAACACACTAACACAATCTGTTCATAACAGTAACACCCGTATCCTCCCGGTCCAAGGGTTTTAAACCATTAGGTTACCTTTGGCTGGGGGAAATCACTCATACCAGTCGCCAGGACAATATCCTAGCGGCTGTACGCACACTAAATTACCTACCTACTTAAGACCGGCAGACTTATGAAGTCGACCGGTCAGGTCTCAATCACATTAGGTATGCATTCCACAAAAAATATTTATTCACATTTCCGTCACATCCTTCATTTAACTTACATCAATTTAGTTAAATAATTGCTTTCCTCAGCTGTCATTTATTGTCATAGATTGTATTAGTTAGCTACCTCTGCAGAGGTCTACATGACCGTTAGGTATAGGTATACCTAGATTTGAGTGTTTTATTTATATTGTTAAAGGGTCCACCTTTGGGAAATATTAAATGAAATTACAAAACCTGTAGTGGCTATTCTTTGTTCACCTGACCCATAGCTTTCATCTGTGACTGCGGCATCGGTCGGAAATAAATGAAACCGCTGTATAATAATGATATTTTTCTACATGTAGGTACGCCACATACACTGTTCGTACAACAGTTTTTATCAAAACACATTAACGTTTGTCTTTCCTGAGTTTAAGTTCTGTGTGGCTCTGCTAGAGAGTGTGCTCTGCAGCAGAACCATTATCAATGCCTATTTTATCAATACCTAATGCACGTACAGCAATAACGGTAAGCGTACATTATGTTTGTTTGACGTACCTACATCATTTTAAGATGTAATTGATCGATTTCTAACATGGTGGCTCTGCGGCAGAGCATGACACTTTACAGGTAGGTAGGTAGGTACGATGTAGAAACCTACCAATCCTAGCACAGTATTCGATTATCTTCACAGATACACGTACTTCCACTGAACGTCAATGTAATATCGATTCACTTCATGTCGGCCTGTAGGTACCTAGTGTCCATCCGAAATGAATTGTATTGTTGTGCCAACACTGCATCACAACATAGATAGACGACTATCGTAATCGTACACATGGCGACACATCAAACTGTTCCAGTATAACATGGCCTAGCGTCGCAGAGATTTCCCGTACAATGAGAGATTCGTATAAACTGGTTTGGTATTGACTGGTCGTCGTGCGAACGTTATGTCCACTACAAAATCGATAACGTTTCGAGCATCATAATATCGGACAGTATCGAATGCGTGGGTACGAAGTAAGGTAGATCTAGTTTATTGCGTCCGGAAGTAGATGCAAACAATGACTTCTGTGTTCGGTCATTCCTCGCTTTGTTTGTTTTTCTTTTTTCCGAATCAAAAACAAACAGAAAAATATATAAGTAAGCACTCGATTCTTATAATAGTAACAAAAATATATGTTCAATACATTTCCTCGAAAATTGGCTCTTAATGCACTCCGATTAGGCTGAACAATGTATTTGCAATGTATTTCACACGTGTGTTTTTTTCTTATTTATCGCAGCAAAGGCTTTAATTTTTTTTTTTGTATATTCACGGATAACAATAAACAATTGCTCAAATCCCTACAGCCGGCAGTATTTTTCTTTTTTAGAGCAAAGAGGCAAATAAAGCCTTAATTTTTATTAAAAAAAAAACAGACAATTTTGGTTTATCAACATATTATCACAAAAAAACATGATCGTTTATAAAATAACACAACAACTTTAAATTTATTTGAGTTCTAAATTCAAAAAATATTTGATTTCTTATTTTTAATACACTGAAAAAAGTTTTGAGTAACAAATAACAAACAATTGAGTAACCTGTTACATAAAAATAGTGACTACATAACTGTAGTTCTTATTAGACAAATTCAGTTTTGTTATTAGAGTTCTGTTATTAGTAGCTCGACAAAAATGATAACTTCTTAACAAATTTATTATTCACGTTGTACCAAAGTGTTCTAGAATAAATAACTTAATATGTGTATTATATAACAAAAGTGTTATGTAAAAATAGCCACGTTTTATTGTTAGCGCGTACAAATCAGTTTGGTTAAAACTTGGTCATGGGTTTGGTATTGTTCAGTTATTAGTTACATCACTATAATATTATTGTAACCAAACTATTTTGTTATCTGTAAATAAACTTGTTGAATAATTTATGGCTGCCCTTCATATTACTTCCAACAGTACGGAATTGTTATCTGTAACTGAACTTTTCGGTTAAAAGTAACATAACATTTTAGTTACTTAAGGTGACTGCTCCGATCGGCCCGCGAAATTTAAATTTTCTTACGTTTTTTGCAATTTTCAGGCCAGTGCTAGGTTAAATGTTGATTAAAATATTGTTCGTAATTGTAACACGTATGTAGTTACAGAACTAATAATCATCAAAAGCATCAGTACAATCCTCTATATATTATATATATATATATATATATTATATTCTTAAAGGTCTAGCAAAAAAAAAAGATTTTTTCAAGGTCAAAGTCATTGCTAGACCTTTAAGAACTTGGAGGATTGTACTGATGCTTTTGATGATTATTAGTTCTGTAACTACATACGTGTTACAATTACGAACAATATTTTAATCAACATTTAACCTAGCACTGGCCTGAAAATTGCAAAAAACGTAAGAAAATTTGAATTTCGCGGGCTACCCTGTAGCATCAGCCTGAAGTGTTTTTTTTTTCTTATAGGTTTTCATTTGCCTACTTATAAGAAGTTTTAGCAAGATATATCCTTCCCCAAATCTTATCTACTATGGTATTAATTTCGGTTACAAACTTGAGATAGAATAAGAAAAACAACTTTATTTTTTTACAATTATATTTATTTTAAGTATCAAATCAATTAATTTTAGTAGGAACTTATCATTAATTCAGACTTTATATTAATTAAGAACTAGAATTAAAAAATCTTAGCAAAAACCTAAAAAGAATGTCAAAATAACTAACGCAATCATATTCCGGCTTGTCCTCTTCCATTTCATTAATTGTTTCAGATATTTCAGGGGGGTCCTCATCATCAGGTAATGTCTGTACAACTGGCAAGTCTTCCACTGTATACAGCATTATTTGGTTGTTTGAGTCCAGAGTAGTATTAGTACACTGAAATATAAAATAATAACCTGATCAAACTCTAACATGGTTTTATATGACGACCACTGTTAGAGACAGTGACATGGACTGATGGCTGAACATGCCTTCCAAAGCACAGGATATCTTACTGAACAGACAACAACCCTGGATTTGGTTCGGCCTGCATTATCCTATACAGACTGGGACAACTTTACAAAATGACTTTCATGCTCTAAGTATTTTCCATGGGATTCAATTCCACAACCTCTTGGATTCAATTTCATAACACTATTGTCCTAATTATGTAAGGAATAGAAGTCAAAAACACTCACCCAAAAATTTTGGTATGTAAGCTTCCAATCCCCAAGACCGCAGATAGTCTGAGATCGTTTTCTCTGCCGCCTCGTCTGCCGGCGTGCGTCGGCTCCATTTTTGAAATCTTCTTGACGTTGCTTGATAATAGATGATTCATGCATAAAATCAGAATTTGCAAAATACAATTGTACAACGCAAATCACGCGACCAGCCGGCTTTCCCACTTATAGATGATACACTACACTCGCCTCTCAAGCGCAACGCAACACGAGAAGAACAGGTTTCTACAGGTTGGTTCCTTCCGTCCGTTAGTGTTTGATTTAACACAACTGTCAGCGAACGGGAACAAAACGTTATATATTGCTGTGTTATTGATAACCAAAAATATTCTAAAACCAACATAATCAATATTAGTTGATCTCAGCCAAATTTTTTGTTTATTTTTAGTAACTTTGCAAAACAAAATCTCAACAATACTTTTTAGCTGGTAACAAACTAATAGCAGAGTTGAAAAAACAGCAACCTATTCGTTAAAAAAATAGTTTTAGTTGGGTCAACTGTAAAGTCACAAGTGTGTTAAAGTATAGCAAAACATATTATGTTGCAAAGTGCCGAAACCGAATTTTGTATTAGATAACATAAACTTTAGTAGCTTATAACCAACTCAAATAACAAAAATATTTTTGTAAAATGCAACAAAAGCTGTTGATCAATACGTAAATGAAATTCGTTTGTTTTTTATCAAGGTTTGGCTATTTGTGAATTAGCTCAACTAGTTTTGTAAAATACTTTTTTCAGTGTATCAGGCTGTTTAGCGATGCCATGCCTTTGTTTCTCCTTCAGTACATATTTAGGATACGACAAAGTGAAGGGAAAAGTCAAATTAAATCATAGTTTCATAATGATACTGACAAAAGTACTTTTTGTTTTGTTATTTAATTTCTCCGAAGTGTATTGAAAAACGTCGTTGAGAATTTGTCACTGCAAGGACCCCAAGTTATCGGTCAAAATTGATATAAATTCGGTCATGTATCACCTATTTCAAGGAGTGCACTCCATTATAAATGACCCTGTATAACCATATTAAGGCAGCACCTTATGTGAACCTGTTAGGGCACAGCAATTTTTGCTCAAATAATAATATTAATCCGAGATTTATAGCAAAATCTGGATAACAAATCTGTTCAGTAAGACCTAATAGATCATATTTGCCCTTTACATAGATTACAAATTATTATCCTGTAATATTTGGGTTGATTGTTGTGAATATAAATATGTATAAGCCATTGTACCGGCAATCCCTTGAGCCTTTGGTTGCTATGGACACCCAGAATCAAATAAGCCCCGAATATAAATGGTGTGGATTTCAAAACGAGATGATAAGTTGTGAACATTATTTTCCGCTCTGGCTGGAGCGTAAGGGAGTGTCTTTTACTAACTGACTAAAACCCATCCATAGTCCTTCTTTTGCCCTTTGTGTTCGGGTCCGCGGTATATTTTTGACCTGCTACCCTACCATGACGTTTTAAAGCAGAACTTATTCCACTGAGAGAAAGAGACAGAGCTATACAGGGTGTCTAGCACCATCTCTTTCCCTCAGTGGAATAAGTTCTGCTTTAAGACGTCATGGTAGGCCTACTGTCGTCCGTTTACGAATGACCTGTCGTTACGCCCTGTCAGTAGAAGGTGACACGGTTGGCGCAGTGGGTGAGCGATCGACTGCTACGCTGCGTGTCGCAGGTTCGATCCCCGAACGGAACAAATATTTGTATGGCCTACAGATAGTTGTTCCGGGTCTGGCTGTTAGTGTATGTGAGTTTAAATGTTTGCAAACGCACCCACGATACAGGAGAAATTCCTAGTGTGGGGCAATGTTTTTTTTTAAGAATAAAGGACGGTGAGCTACCTATTGCTCTCAGTCCACAGTTCAGTGGCCGGGATTCGTTTTGCGGCTCCCGACACCCAAAGCGTCTCCCGCGGCGGCTGGGTTGGTTTGAGGGTGAAAATCTGTCTTTGTTATCAAAAAAGAAACGGAAATTGTTAATATCGCCTTAGCATAATGTCCCTTTATGAATACACTAGCTTTTGCCCGCGGCTTCACTCGTGTTAAATTCGGGGTAACACAGTTCCCCTCTCCTGATTTGCAGGTTCCTGCTACCTGTAGTATTTGCCCTTGCGTCTTATTTATTGTAATAGCAAAGCTAACTTTTCTCTTCTTTCTCCCTCATATCTCACTTTAAAAAAAATCTGTCTCCAGGGTCCCAGCTATCTCTGTCCAAAAACTCATCAAAATCAATTTAGCCAAATGGCTAAATTGTTGTTGTTTGTTACGTCAACTCACTTTCGCTTTTATAATATTAGTAAGGGTTGCGGAATATCCCGGGTCCTCACTGGCAGTCAAACGTGCAGTAGAACGCAAACTTTTACTAAAAGTTAAATGTCGTTTCTAAAACATTGTGTCGAGAAGTACAGTTATTTAATTACGTAGAATGCCCTTGCTTCTAAATTCCATGTGGCAGCGGAGACACAAAATTGGCGCTCATTAATGCATAATTGAGTTTCAACCGTGTGTCTCGCACTAATTGCTTCAGGGGGTATCTGCCTAGTTTGTGGAGCCCGTGATTTTATTAATAGACCTAACTGCGCCATCTCCTTAGTGCCGTAGCGTGGTAATAACATCGTGAAAAAATGCGTATGCAAAATTTCAAGTCAATCCCGACCAAAAATCGCATTCTCCAATACAAAATTAGCCACCCTGTTTTGCCTTATGGGAGTTGAATTTTGCAAAATCCAATCTTAGTGAGCACCTATGTCCTAAAAGATATCCATATGCAAAATTTGAGATTCAAAACACTTGGTGTTTCTGAGATTTCGTGATGAGTAAGTCAGTGATGTTCTTTTTATTAAATATAGATTCCTATTTCAAATGCGTTTTCTGTTCTAGAAGATAAATCCATGGCCAAATTATCTAAGTACCAGTATTTGATTGAAAGTCGATTTTCGGCTGGATCCGTAGACGAAGGCCTTTTAGCCAATCTGACACAAATTTCCTAAAGATAAAAATAAAATGATTGTTTTAAAAATTCTGTTAAAGACCACCATCCCCTGTTCCAACCAAAATGGGGAACTTATTTGACGATTTCTAAGCCAATAAAACCCTGTAACATTCATGCTTACAAATTCTCTGTTGCCTGAGACCGATTATTGAAAATGTCCGTTGCCAGCACTAATACCTACAACAAACTATACAAGCAAACAAAATTCACGAGTCCCTCGCGATGTCGCCCTACGTCGTTTGCGACATTTATGGGTAGCACGACTTGCTGCAAGTCACGCGCGACCACCGCTTCCATTCACCCGACAAGCTAGCCAGTTTGGAATTGTCATACTATTTTTATATCAATCTGCTCAATTCATTTTGTCTTTGGAAGTTAAGTGAACTGATTTCCAAGATACATTCTTTAACTAGTTTGGAAGTCAGACGCTAATTTAGTTTAACAGCCTTTTTATATTATAACCTTGTAACAGTATACTTACTTTTTTTTAAGAATTGTTGTAGATTGTAGTGGCGTATGAAAGGAAGAAAGTAAAAACATATTTTATTATGTTATTTCATATTTTTTTTGAAACGAAGTTCCTTAACGCGCCTTGCGAAAAGGGGCTAGACGGAAAAAATTAAGACCAAAAGTTGTAACGACACTTTTTGCTATAGTTGTAAGCAGTGCGGCGTGCGCGTGTTTCTCTGTCTGCCTCTCTCTCTCTCTCATAGAAAGCAAGTTAGTTATTTTCGTTTCGTCTTTCTATTTCGCATTGAACAGTGTGGTGTCGCGACGATTATTTTTGTTGAGTGTATATAGGTTTTTTGTACATAATAAATAATAACTTCGTTCCATCCGGGTGTTCCTTGACACCTCTGAAGTTTTTTTAATAATAACTTTACTTCATAATACTTCCATGATTCCCACTACCCAATACCCAAGAAAAGTTGCTAGGCAAAAATAAAAAAAAAACCGGCCAAGAGCGAGTCAGTCTTGCGCAACGAGGGTTCTGCACAGAATTAAGGTAAAAAAAGCCATTTCTTTTGACTGCGTAGACTTAGAGGGTTTTTTTACAGCTCTAACTAAGGGATCACAGATTTGAGTATACGGTTTTTATTTCAACTCGATACCTTCACGTGTTCCTGAGAAAATAGTCTTGACAGACAGACATACGGACAAAGCGAGCCAATAAGGGTTCCATTTTTCCTCTTGAGTACGTAATCCTAAAACCAGTCAAATGCGAATCCGCCTTGCGCACTGAGGGTTCCGTACAAATGATATCCAGGGAACATATCGTTTGACTGCGCAGACTTAGAGTTGAATTTTTCAGACAAACAGATAGACGGTCAACAAAATGATCCTATAAGGGTGTATTTTTTTCTCTTTGAAGTAAAACGGAACCTAAAAAATGCTTAGAACAATTTTGTTATACTTAGAAAATGCTTGATTGACAGCTTTGTGAAAGATCCGTTTATGCCTTGTATGTCAGAGACTGGTTTTGAAGTCAGGTTCTGATGCAGGCGTGATACTGACAGGTTATTTTTGCAAACAATGTGTGCATCGCAGCAGCTACGCCGTAGCGCGTAGCACCGGCTACGAATGGAAATGACTGGCCGTATTGGAACCCAAGTTCTTTAAGCTTTGGCAGTCCTTTTTTTAAATAAAAAAAAAAACTAATCTTGGATGTTAAATTTGACCTTTATTCCGGTGTTCGCTTAACCTGCATTTTGCATACATGTTTAGTTTGGATGACACTAATCTTACAGTAATTAAGAAAAATTGTATAAGTACACTTTAAGTACACAAAACGTTCTGGCATAAAACACATTCAAATTTTTAACAATATTCAATTAAATTGACATTTAAAAATGTATACCCGTACTAAGCCGTGTTTTTGTTTAAATTACTTTTTTAGTTGCGGCTGCAGAGAACCTCATGCGGCGTAAATATAGTAACCTTATTGGTAACTATTATATTTTCGAGCCGTTTGGGTTTGAAACTCTGGGACCGTGGAGTGCTTGTGCTCACAGCCTTTTTAAGGAAATTTCAAAACGTTTGGTTGACACTTCCCGTGACCCAAGGGCTGGCTTTTACTTTGGCCAGAGGCTTAGCGTTGCCATACAACGTGGCAACGCGGCCAGTCTCTTGGGGACATTGCCAACTGACAGCGTTGAGGACGAATTTATTGACGCTATTTTATAATTTATTTATAAGTTAGGTAGTATGTGTTTGGGATGGATATCCGAACGGAATTCGGTCGCATCATCGCAAGCCAATCACATCACAGTTAAATGACGCGATAGCTTGTTGTGATTGGCCCGTTTGTTCCTATCCCTTTTCCCTCGATCGCTGTATTTTAAGAGAAATAAAATTACATTCGCTAACGACCATCTTTGCAACAACACCTTGTTTTTTTATCAAAATCACCCATTTGAAAGACCCATTAAGTAGTAGTTCAACAAGCAGTTTGAAAAATCTAGAACACATCTCAACATATTTGGACCTTCAGAGCCATATTTCGAGGATTAAATTAATCAACTAAATCATCGAGTTAAGCGACCTTTGGACTGCAAAGCTGCCACGACCACGCAGGCAGAAAAACTACACTTAGAAGCGCAGATTCAGCAGCATATTCACGCAAGGGCCTTCAATCTTACTGATGCGAAAGGACAATCGAAATTTGGAATAACAAGCGGACATACGGTGCGTTTATCAAGTTCCAGTTTTCAAGACCTGCTGAGTTCATAAGTGTAATACTGTTCTGTGATCTGATTCCAGTGGGGTGTTGGTGAGGGTTGCCCATTGCGCAGAGCGACATACCGGCTGATCGTGTCACTACTAGCATCAGCCGTTTTCACACGCAGTCACTTTTTACGTGAGTACTCCACTTTTCACAAGCCACCGGGATGCCGTTGGGAGCTGATGATGGGAAGGGTCCTAGCAAAACACGTGATAGGTCCCCCTATAGAACTATTAGTGATGAAAAAACTGAGCAAATCATGCGCGATTTGGTTAGGAAACGTGGTATCGTTAAGGGCAGGTTAACTAAACTTGCTAATTATTTAAATACTATCAGTGTGGCAACTATTTCTAGCGAGTTAAAAATAGATTTAAAATTACGTGTAAAGGGTGCTGAGATTTTATTTAGTGAATTTAATGAAATACAATCAAAACTTGAAGAACTAGTTTCCGATAGTGATATAGATGATCAGTTAGATCAGCGCCAACAGTTCGAAGACGGCTACTATAATACTATTGCCCGAGCTGAATCCATTCTTAGCGTCAGTGAAGGGGTCACTGATTGTTCCAAACCGTGTCAGCACATGAACAGGCCAGTGTCCGTTAAATTAATTCAATTCTCAATTCTCAATTCTCAATTCTTTATTGCGTACCATAATGTATACAGGATATTAGGGAAAACAGTTTCATAAGTCTCAATTATGGACCCTGTCGGGCACAGCACAGATAAAAGTAGTAGAGAGGAGGAAGAACGCTCGGCGTTTAATAATATACAAGTATTTATTTAGTAACATTGTAACCAATTACTTTAAAAATAAATATTAACTATAGTTTCATATATTTATTATTATTTTTATTTAATATGTGCGTTATTTATTTATTATTAATTTTATTAATTATGTAAGTCATATTATTAATTATACAAGTAACTTTAATTAATTATTATCCTACAGGGGTAAGTTATTTATTTTATATTTCTAATTTATCATTAAAGTATTCGCCTATACTATAGTAGCATTTGCTTTCAAGGAATATTTTTAATTTATTAATAAATATGTTATATTTATCTAAATTCTTAATTATTGCAGGTAACTTATTATAAATTTTTATGGACATGACAAAGGTACTATCGGAGTGCATTTTTAGTCGCGATATTGGCAAGTTTAGCCTATTTTTGTGCCTTAGAGTTATTTTTGTTTGTATGTCCTCTCTTTTTGTGAAGTAATCTGGGTACTTACGTACAAACTTACAAACTTCCAATATATACAGACATGGTAGGGGCAAGATCTTTAGTTCCTGAAAGTGGGGTTTACAGCTATCGGTGACTTCAATATTTACTAAAATCCTAATAAGTTTTTTTTGTAGGGTAAATAGCGTGGGCGCGTCAGTACTGTTGCCCCATAAGATGATACCATATTTTAGCCATGCGTGGGCGTAAGCGTAGTACGTTACTAATGCTGTTTTAAGGTCTGTGGTTTTTTTGATCTCGCGGAGGGCGTATGAAAATTTTGAAATTTTTGCTCGGACTTTCTTAACGTGAGACTTCCAATTTATGTTTGTATCAATTTCTAAGCCTAGTAGGGTGAATTTGTCAACTACATCTAATTTATTATTATTGAAGCTAAAGTTAATATCAATCGGGTTTTTTTGACGAGGGTGAAATGAAATTATTTTAGTTTTGTTGAAATTTATTTCTAGATTGTGTTCAGTCATCCAATTTATTGTAGAATCTAGTATAGAGTTTAATTTATCATTTAAATTGTTGTTATTTTCACATGAGGTAAGTATAGATATGTCATCCGCAAACAGGACACATGGCTCATTTATATTATTTGGAAGATCGTTTACATAAACTAGAAATAAGAAACACCCCATTACGCTTCCTTGCGGGATTGAGGCGGTGATTTGTTTGCTGTGGGATCTGATCAATTCTATTTCATTTGTATTGTTGTTGTAATGTTCGATTTCAACTACTTGTTCCCTGTTTTTCAAATAAGATACAAACCAGTCGTAACATTTGCCGCGGAGTCCTATTCTATATATTTTATTTAATAATATTTCAAATTGTACTTTATCATATGCCTTCGTCATATCAAGCAAAAGTCCTATCGCGTACTTTTTATCATTTATAATATTAAGGGCTTTTTGAATAAATTTGTAGACGGCCAAAGTAGTGGAGCGGTTTTTTCGGAAACCGTTTTGGCAGTCGTTAAATATATGATATTTTTCACAAAAAGCATAAACTCGATTACACATGGCTTTTTCGAATATTTTGGAAGCGGTCGGTAAGAGGGCAATTGGGCGGTAATTATTAGGGTCGGTTTTATTATTCTTCTTATGGATAGGTTTTATGAGGGCTTTTTTTAAAAGATTTGGAAAAGATCCTTCTTCAAATGATTGATTTAATAGTAAATAAAAAGGTAAAGTTAATTCATCTGCACATTGTTTTAATAAGTTAGGTGGGAGTTCGTCAACGCCGTGACTTTTTTTATTTTTTAAGTTTTTTATTAGTGAATTAACCTCGTAGGGATCAATTGGACTGAGGAAGATTGAGTTTTCTGTAGGGCATTCAACTGGAGATATTTTCGGTTTTCCGGTCGAGTTGTTCGTGGCCTCTCCGATGGAAGCGAAGAAGGTGTTAAATATGTTAGCTACCTCCTTGGGTTCAGAAGTCACGCTATTGTTTGTTTGAAGAGTTATGTTAGATTTCTCATTTGCTATTTTTTTATTCGTACGTTCATTTACTATGCTCCACATCGTCTTAACTTTATTATTAGATTTAGTCATTTTATTTTTGTAGTGTAGTTTTTTTGCTGTCGTTACTGTCTTCTTTAGAATTTTTTCATAGTTTTTGTAATGTCGGGTTAGTATTGGATTGTCTGTTTTTGTTGTTAGTATTTTTAATAATCTTTTATTTTTGCAAGATTTTTTTATGCCAACGGTAAGCCAGTATTTTTTATATTTTGGTTTTAACTTTAATTTTTTTAACGGCATACATTGATTTAGAATGTCAATGAGGGTGCCACTAAAAGCCTCATAATTACCGTTCATATCTTTTCCAGTAGTAATGATATTATTCCAATTTAGTTCTTGTAATTTTGACTTAAATTTTAAAATATTTGTGTGATTGAAAAATCTTTTCTTGACATACCAGGTGATTCTTTTTGTTTGGTTGGGCAGGTGTAAATGTAAAATGGCACTATTATGGTCTGAAAATCCTAGTTCTTCTACAGTTGTGTACATATTTCTGAAATTAAAATTTGTAAATATTAAATCCAAGCATGTAGTTGTATTTGGCGTTACGCGTGTTGGGTTTTTTATGAATTGGGTAAATTTATATTCCTGCATTAAATTTATGAATTGATTTGATTTAACGTTATCTATTAGTATGTTAATGTTAAAGTCACCTCCTATAATTACGTTTAGTTTAGAATATTTATCATTTATATATTTTAGAATTAGTTTAAGTTGTTGATAAAAAACTTCTTCCTCTCTTCTATTCCAATACATAGTTTCCAATACATAGTATTACCAACCATCATGTTGCCCACTTTCGACGGCGTGTATGAACACTGGCTCGAATATCGGGACACGTTTATATCTTTGGTACACAATTCGACTGAGATTAGTAACATTCAAAAATTCCATTATCTAAAATCTTCGCTCAAAGGAAGTGCCGAATCAGTTGTAAACGCGCTAGAGATTTCTGCAGCTAACTACTCTGTGGCATGGGAATTACTCCTAAATAGGTACGATAATGATAGATTATTAGTAAATAGTCACCTAAAAGCATTGTTCTCAATACAACCACTGAAAGAGTCACCTTCACTAATTAGAACACTTATAGATACAATTATAAATAATTTACGCGCTTTAAAAACCCTTGATGAGCCAACAGATACCTGGGATACGCTTATAATATTTATAGTTGTTTCTAAGCTAGATAAAACCACAGAACGAGAGTGGGAACAACACAGAGGTTTATTGCTGGCAAATACCCCTCCTAGAACTAAATTGAAGGTTGACAGTTTGATCAATTTTCTCAAAAGTAAGGCTGATTTGTTGGAAACATTAGCATTATCAGTATCACACACAAAAGGTCACCATAAGACAGAAACAAAAAATGTCAGAGGTAATGTTACACACTGCAATGTTTCCTCAAGTAACCCACCGTCAACAGCGGGCCGTAAAGCGCGTAGATTGTGCGTGGTATGCAAAGGTAAACACCCAATTTACACTTGCACACAATTCATTAATATGAACTTACAGAGCAAATTAAAGGTTGTCAAAGATAATAACTTGTGTGAGAATTGCTTGCGCTCTGGACACACTTTAGACGGTTGCTTGTGGGGACCTTGTAAACAATGTAACATGAAACATAATTCACTTATTCATCCTAATGATTCCAGCCAATCTAGCTGTACCGTGACAGGTACGACGACTGCGGCGGCAGTGGCCAGCGCACCATGCGCGCCCCCACCACGCGTCTCTGAGACAGTACATGATCCCAATAACGGAAAACAATTCATTCAAGTTAGCAATGTTCACACTGATACTCACACACACACGCAATGCATAGATGTGCAACCGGTTCTCTTATCTACTGCGTTAGTTGAGATTCCTGATAAACATAATAATTATCATGTCGCATGTGTATTACTCGACAGCGGTAGCCAGAGTTGCTTTGTTACGCATTCGTTTTGCGAATTGTTAGATATTCCGCTAATACAGTCCACTCATGAAATACGAGGAGTAGGTAATTTGGTATCACATTGTACACAAACGTGTGATCTAGAAATTAAATCACGTATTAATTCCTACTCAATTCACATTAAATGTTTCGTTCTATCTGAAATAACGGCCACATTGCCTGCTATGCAGGCACAAAGCACACAGTTTAGGATTCCTGAACACCTGCAGCTGGCAAATTCGCGATTTTTAGGGCCGCAAAAGATAGATGTTTTAATAGGTGCGGATCGATTTTGGGACTTGCTGATCGATGGCAAGATGCGTTTACCGAACGGTCCGTTCTTACAGAACACGAAGTTAGGTTGGATAATATCGGGTCCTATTAACAATACTTATCATAGTAATGGACATGTCCAATGTAACTTCACTCAATCCATGGACAATCAGTTACGTCAGTTCTGGGAGTTGGAGGAGTTACCCAAGCTTCGGAATACACACACAGACGAAGAGCAGGCCTGTGAACAATCTTTCATTACAACCACTACACGCAATAAAGATGGACGATTTTGTGTTCACATTCCTCTCAAAGAGTCACCCGATGCTTTGGGTGAATCATTTCTCCAGGCAAAGCGGCGTTTTTTGTCCTTAGAAAATAGGTTATTACGCGCACCTATTAGCTATAAGAAATTATACACTGATTTCATTCACGAATATATCAACTTGGGTCACATGACTCAAGTTAATTCTTATACGAGTCCTTACTATTTTATGCCGCATCACGGCGTTTTTCGAGAACACAGCACGACTACGAAGCTTCGTGTAGTATTCGACGCCAGTGCTGCGACTAGTAACGGCAAATCTCTCAACGATATCCAGCTTGTAGGACCTCCTATTCAGGGAGACTTGCTGGGTATTTTGCTACGGTTCAGACAATTTAAATTCACAGCAATTGCAGATTGCGAGAAGATGTACCGTCAAGTTCTCGTTGATCCCTCTCAACGTGACTTGCAACTTATTCTGTGGCGTGATGATCCGACAAGACAGCTCGAGTTCTATCAGCTGAGCACCGTAACATACGGCACAGCGTCGGCGCCCTTTCTCAGTGTTAGGTGTCTTAAACAACTAGGAGCTGAGTGTACGGACCCCGAGGTTAAAAGGGTCATAACTGACGATTTTTACGTAGATGACCTTTTGACCTCGTGTGACGACAAGGTCAAACTACTTGACATATGCAAACGTACATCAGACATTCTTAAGTCCGGCTGCTTTCCACTCCGCAAATGGACCTTTAACTTTGAACTTGACGGTGCATCAACTCCAATGACATCACAGCCTGATCACGGTATGTTTCGTGACTTAAATTTAGGTGATAATAGTCAATGTAGAACATTAGGTATAGGTTGGTGTAGCATCGCGGACGAGTTTAATTTTCACACTCAATTTCAAAACGGCAACAATCCTGTCACTAAACGCATAATTCTATCAACTGTTTCTCAGATATATGATCCAATGGGATTGTTAAGCCCTTCTGTTATTATTGGCAAGGTATTATTACAAAAACTATGGCTGTTAAAATTAGATTGGGATGATCCGCTTCCTTCTGATGTCGTGCGAACATGGAACCGGTTTGTTGACAGTCTTTCTTATCTTCGCACTATTAAGGTTCCACGACACGTCTTTCAATGTGATTCTACTCGGACTGAGTTACACATTTTTACAGATGCTTCACAAACTGCATATGGCGCGTGCGCATATGTACGTAGTGTAGGTATTGGTGAGGTGACAGTGAGATTGCTTATTTCTAAAGGTAAAGTAGCTCCATTGAAACCCGTTAGTATACCGCGTCTGGAACTGTGCGGTGCGTTGCTGGGTGCTAGGTTGTTTGACAGAATTAACAGTTCACTCACTCGTAACTTTAATGACGTCACATTTTGGACCGACTCGACTATTGTGTTAGGTTGGTTACGCATGCCACCTAATTTGCTTAAAACTTTTGTGCAAAACCGAGTCGCTGAAATACACGAACTTACGAGTAAGTTTTCTTGGCGCCATGTAAGTGGAAAGGATAACCCTGCTGACCTGGTTTCGCGTGGCGTGAGTCTTGAGGACTTGTCTTTATCCACATTATGGTGGGAAGGCCCTAACTATTTGCACGGCCTTGACTTTGATAGCAATTTAAATTCACAATTAACGCCGAATTTTATTGACATCTCGCCTAAAGAGTTACCTGAACTCAAAGCAAATACATTAAACTCATTTATAACAAAAAATACTACACTCGAAACATTTTTTCCCTTCAATAAGTTTTCGCATTTTAATCGCATGAGTCATGTTGCTGCATATGTACTACGCTTTATTCACAACAGCTGTGCGCGCAACAAAACAAATCAGCTGACAGGTACGATCACTGTTATTGAGTTAAGACATGCCATTAGTACACTTGCACGGTTATCACAAATGGAATCATTTCCAGTTGAGTATAGTTTACAAAAAAATGGAAAAGATGTCAAGTCAAGCGTTAGCCTTGCTAGTTTAAACTTGTTCCTAGATAGTGAAAATATAATTAGAGTGGGAGGTAGGATAAAGAATTCGCCTGACTTTAATTATAATAAAAAACACCCGATTCTTTTGTCTTCTGAACATCACTTTACACTTTTATTGTTTAGGCACGAACACAACCAACATATGCACTGCGGACTTCAAGCGTTACTATACCGTTTGCGTGAAAATTGGTGGCCATTGTCAGGTAGAAACCTAGCTAAGAAGGTTACGCAACAATGTGTGGTCTGTAAGCGCATTCGAGGTAAAACATTAACCCCACTCATGGGTAACTTGCCTAAAGAACGGGTAACCGTTAGTTTTCCTTTCAGTCGCACAGGTGTAGACTACGCAGGGCCGGTGTTCATACAAAACCGAAAGGGCAGAGGCGCGAAACTAATGAAATCATACATTTGTCTGTTCATCTGTTTCACGACGCGCGCAGTCCACTTGGAATTAGTTAGTGACCTCTCTTCTGATGCATACTTACTTGCGCTTAAGCGTTTCATTTCACGGCGCGGGAAGCCGTCAGAAATATTTTCAGACAATGGACGCAATTTTATAGGCTTAAGTAATGATTTTGCTCAGTTTTTATTAAAATGTAGGAAAGATATTATCGACTACGCGAGGGGTCAACAAATTCAATTTTCTTTTATTCCCCCATATTCCCCGCATTTTGGTGGCTTGTGGGAAGCTGGGGTCAAATCATGCAAGTACCATCTTCGCCGAGTAGTGGGCAACGCTCACTTAGCCTTCGAGGAAATCACTACAGTGTTATGTCAAATTGAAGCGATGTTGAATTCTCGACCAATGACTCCCTTGTCTTCGGATCCTCGAGACTATCTCCCCCTTAGCCCTGGACACTTTTTGATCGGACGACCACTCACCGCACCAGTCTGTGAAAATGACCTGCGAGACTCACCTGTTCATCGATTGACTCGCTACCAGAGAGTGGAACAGATCCGGCAGCACTTCTGGTCGCGCTGGGCCAAGGAGTACATCTCAGAGCTACAGACTAGAAGCAAATGGAGGAAAAATATGGCAGACTTAAAACCTGACACGCTTGTCATTATTAAGGAAATCAACCTCCCGCCGTTGAAATGGCAATTGGGTCGGATCGTGAAGACGATACCTGGCAACGATGGTATATCGAGAGTAGCAGACATTCAAACGTCATCAGGCATCGTGAGGCGGCCATACACGAAGATCTGCCCTCTGGTTGAAGATGAGGAAAATTCATTTGTAAGCTGAAGCTTTCAAGGCCGCGGGCATGTTTGGGATGGATATCCGAACGGAATTCGGTCGCATCATCGCAAGCCAATCACATCACAGTTAAATGACGCGATAGCTTGTTGTGATTGGCCCGTTTGTTCCTATCCCTTTTCCCTCGATCGCTGTATTTTAAGAGAAATAAAATTACATTCGCTAACGACCATCTTTGCAACAACACCTTGTTTTTTTATCAAAATCACCCATTTGAAAGACCCATTAAGTAGTAGTTCAACAAGCAGTTTGAAAAATCTAGAACACATCTCAACAGTATGTTTAATCATTTTTGTTTAATTTAGTTTATTTATCTGTTATTGTATACTCAAATAACATAAATGAACATTTTAAATATGGCAGAATTTGCCTGGATTCAGCTGTTTCATAAGGCTTTTTTAAACTACATATAATATTCTATAAACAATGTGTGCTGGTTATTTATTGCAAGCTAACTTCAGTAAGCTTTGGTAGTCTTTATTGTGATTACACTTTAAAAAAAATTACTCGTTATTCTTCAAGAATAAACCAGGATAATCAAGGAATATAATGGAAGAACGATAACACAACCCTTTTTGAAGAGCCCATACTTTTTAATGATCGTCTGGAGTTGTGATTCTAAGTAGCGTCTATAGTACCTATGTACCTAGCAATTTACAAATTGATGTCATTTTATTTTTGTATATTTTTAGTTTATTAATATTTTAGTTTAATAATCATTTTGTTGTGGCTGATTTCAATATAAATAATGTTATAATTTGGTTAATTAATATTAAGAATTATTTGGTTAATTGATTAATTTTATTTCACAATTATTTTATACTCTTTGCTGTGCCCTACAGGGTCCGTAATTGTACCTTAGCTTTAAGCCCATTTTAAGATCTGCAAACATTATGGAATGCAAATAAAGATATGCTTAAGATACTTGTATATTATAAAAGGAAGTATTATACGAATAGGGTTTGTTAAATTTAATATTTTTATTTGGCTATGATGTTATTTTGAAATAAGTAGAATTTAAGGCGCTGTACAAAGCAAACACTTCGTAAAACGTCTAGATTTTCGTCGCAAAGTTAGCCGTATATGTACATGCCACTAGCCAAAAAAAATTACCGTGTATAGTTCAGTACATAAACAAAATCAGTTTACAAAAGTTGTCTAGTACTACGAAAAAAAAAAATGTTTAAAAAGACCAAGAAAAAATTTTTTTCGTCTCGAAATTCTCAATTTTTTCAGCGACAACCATTCATATTTTTTATATCTATAACAAAGAAAATTGTATAGACTAAAGAGATATCTAAAATTTTTCAAACACGGAGCTGTATTTTTTTTTATATTCAATAAAAACTGCAAAATGACCTACATTTTGGCGGACATGATATTCAAATAAAATCAAACTCCGAAATATTTTCGACCTTATGTCTATTCTTTCGATGCAATACTGTCGTGTACTTGTGTCAGACCATGCCCAGTATGCAGCTAGCGTCACTTCCGCGAATACCTAAAGATTAGCTTGTGGCCGCGCCTTAAGGTTGTTGCAGAGGGACCTGCTTCGGCCACCGCCTGCCGGGGTTGCGGGTTGTACGAAAGAGGTACCGCGGCCCCGGAATATAAAGGGCAATAGAGGGTGAGAGCACACAGGGTGGGTTTTAGTCAGTACAAGTCTGACACTCCCCCCGCTCCGCCCAGAGCGGGCGAATGTATTTGATGATTTCCCTTCCGCAAAAAACTCTGTTATACTGACAGGGCCCAAACGAAGCCATGGTCAGATACGAACAAATACTGGTAATAAAATAAAGAATACCAGCTTCCCTTACTCAATGAAAGGTGCAAATGAACTCGTATTTTTCGCACTTGATTGAATTGAAGTGGAAGCGCAACAGACAACAAAATGAAATTATAAACTTGTTCGTTCATACTTTGTAGAGACCTTGGAACATTCTAGATTGTTTCGTTGTAAGGGATGGCAGGTTGAGAAAATATCGAAGATAAAATAATATATCATCGCGTCTGTTGATTCCTGAAGGGTTAAGCAGAGGAGTACCTATCAAGGACACCCATATTTTGCCAGTTTTGTTTTAGTCCTATGTAAGTAAGGAGTCACTTCTGCTTTAAGATCCACATAACTACCTAGTTTGAAAATATGTTCAATACGGTTGATGGTCGTCGAAGGAATGGTCACCCGAATCGTGTAAGGAAGACGCCTTGCCGCATGAAATCGCATCGCAGGAATTTGCGTAGCACTACAAACCTTTCGGTACGTTCGGGATTCAAAACCGCCCAAGAGCTAGTCAGACATAAATGGCCATATCTTTTGATTGCGTAGAACCCTATTTGAGATCGCCTATTTGCATCAACCAGGCAGAAATCCAGGCTTTGTAACTGCTACTGGCCATACCCGACCCAGGAATCTTAGCCAGTACTCCGTACTCAATAACCGCGTTTGCAACTACAAAAAACCGGCCAAGAGCGTGTCGGGCCACGCTCAGTGTAGGGTTCCGTAGTTTCCCGTCCGTCACAATAAGTGTTCCCACTTATGAGTTTAAAGGTGGAGGAGCGTGCAATGTTGCACGTTCCGCGGTAGGCGCTCCAACAGTTTTTGTACAAAAGAGACAAAAAGTTGTACAAAATACAACTTTTTTGTCTTTTTTGTACAAAAACTGTTGTGTCAATCAAGTTCAAAATGATTTTCCTAGAAAGCCCTTATAAAGTTCTACTTTTCAGATTTTTTTCATATTTTCTAAACTTATGGTTCAAAGGTTAGAGGGGGGGGGGGACACATTGTTTTTTACTTTTGGAGCGATTATTTCCGAAATTATTGACATTATCAAAAAATTATTTTAGTAAACCCCTATTCATTTTTAAATACCTTTCCAACAATATATCACACGTTAGGGTTGAAATTTAAAAAAAAAAAACACTTCCCACTTTACATATAGGGTGGCTACCCTAATAAAACTTTTTTTTCCAATTTTTATTTTACCACTTTGTCGGCGTGATTGATATACATATTGGTAAATTTCAGCTTTCTAGTGCTAACGGTCACAGAGATTAAGCGAGGACGGACGGACGGACGGACGGACGGACAGACAGACATGGCGAAACTATAAGGGTTCCTAGTTGACTACGGAACCCTAAAAAAAAGCCATAATGTAAACAGATGTTTTGGTTTGCACGCCTAGAAAGCTTCAATTCTACTACATTTCTGATTATTATAACCGACGAAATAATGTTAAAGTGGGTACTGAATCCTTCACATATCGCTTTAAAAATGAGTACAGCAATTTGTATTCAATATTCATAATTGGTTTGGTATTTAATTTTGAGCTGTATATGTCAGATAGGTAGACGTTCCACGTAAAATACTGGTAATCAGCTGCATTCTGCACACTGGGCTGCCAATTTAGTTGTGAAAAGACTGAGGAGAGAAATGGTTTGTTATTAAAACAGGCAAAAAAACAATGGATATTTTTAAGACGGCTTGATTAAAATTCATTTGTAAATTCCTCATTGATTTTGACAATGAATGTTAAATTGCTAGCATTTGAAGCAGCATAACTTCGCTACAATAATTATAATTTTGTTAGAATATTCAGAATATTCGTTTGCTCAGCTTAAGCTACTTTGTTACATACCGCCCTAATAATGCCTCGTCCAAGACCCAGGGAGATGCCATTTGCGTCATGCGTCACGGACGCGTCTTTCACTAACGCGTATTATATTGCAGTACGTGTCACTGCGAGAACTACGCAAGCGTGTGCATTAGTAGGGCACGCCACAATAGTGTCGGTAAGTCCCCTCTTTGAGGAGTGGCTGGAGAGGCTGCGGGAGGCGCCCCGGGCGTTGGGCGCCGCGAGACGACTCCGGCCACCGTAGATGCGGGCCTGTGGACGGTGAGCAATGGGTAGTACACCGTCCATCCGTCTATTGACGACAGGCCGTGTCGACGGCGCGTTAGTGTTTCAAGCGCGCCTCAAAGAGATGTCAGCAAAGCAGAGGGGCTTGCCAGGGCCTCCGCCTGCCGGGGTAGCGGGTTGTTCGAAAGAGATACCGCAGAACCCGGAACGCAAAAGGTAATAGAAGGAACATGGGTGGGTTTTAGTTAGTAAAAGTCTGACACTCCCCCCCGCTCCGCCCAGAGCGGGGCAAGTTATTTGATGATTTCCCAACCCAAAAAAAAGCGTATGCATTAGTGTAAAAATACCATCATTCGATACATCTCTCTCTTTCTATCAACCCAATTTGTATTTGAGTGGAAAAATACAATACAGACTGAATAAATTAGCGTTAGTGCAAGAATTAGGTACTCACAAAAATTCAGAAGGTATTTAAAAAAGATACACAAGATAGTAAACAACAGAACGCAGATCTAAAATCATCATGTTTGGCTCTCCATATTTATGATATTTTGATTTAAAGAGGATTTTGTTGCAGACCAGTGTAGATAAACGCTGACTGTTGATACGGTTGCGCGTCAACGCCACCGGCCTGCGCACTGTCGAAGAAACAACTCGTTTTAGTAGCTGGCTCTGCGACAAATGAGCGTGTATGTAGTGGCCAAGAGGTAATACAAAAATGTGAGATTGTAGGTACGATGCCGTAATATGGACTATAAATTTTATGACGTCATAAAATTTCAGAACATTCGACCGTCCGTTATTAGATCGTGAACGAGGAACAAAGAACCAGCAGGACCGTGAAAACTTTCCTAATACTGATTTTGGCAAGCAAATTAGTAGCGAAAATCTCGTGAAAAACGTTACTACAGTTGATTATTTATTTCATGGTGTCAGAGCTTTTCTGCCACGCGTGATGCTCTGACTTGCTTTAACATGCCGTGGAGAAACATCAGGTATGCTGGTTTCCTTACGATGTTTTTACCACAGCAAGTGATGATTATGCAATACGCACATGATGATCGAAACCAAGGCAAGCAAACATCTGTTTTTTCGGACTTTGTAGTCGGACGGTCACACTTTTTTTTTGCGGATAGGAAATAATCAAATAATAACCCACGTTTTGGGCGGAGCCGGGGGGAGTGTCAGACTTGTACTGACCGAAACCCACTCATAATCCTTCTTTCGCCCTATATGTTTCGGGGCCGCGGTACCTCTTCCGAACAACCCGCAAGTCCGCAACCACGGCAGGAAGAAGCCCTGGCAGGCCCCTCTGCTACGGTCACACCAGTCACTGTTTGACATATTATGTCTATTCCTATAGGTATTTTTTATGTTTGACATCCTATTTTTGTTTTTTTATTTTCTAATTTTATTTTTTTATTTTCTACACAATGTACCTATATTGTTTTGAAATAAAATACTTATACTGCTTGTCATTTTAAAACATAGCAGCCATCATGACTGCTGCTCGATGTTCTAAGTTATTGGGTTTTAGAAATTCAACAGCAGTACAAAGTCTGTACCCACTTAGTGCCATTACGTTCGCCCCATATTAAGCGAGACTTAAATATCATGATTATATAGTCACAACAATGTTTTTTTTTAATTCGTTTTGACAGTTTTTTTCACGATGTATCTGGCTGATAGAATATTGAACTATTCTCGTGACCAGAAAGCTGACCTTTTTTGCCCAAAGAATTAGCGCATTACCGGGTTGGATGGCAATCATCCAACCCGGTAATGCTGTCAGCCTTCAGGGCACTTTTCCTGTTGATAGCAATGTGGGCATTTTTTTTCACGCCCTGTAATTATTTTACCATTTTTATACTTGTACATATTTTTATTATTAGTGTATGTTTATTTGTAGTTTATAAATAAGAGTTGTTGTAGATAAAAACAAGTTTAGACTGAATGAATTTCGATGTCTAATATTTAAAGTGACCGTGACTTTGGTAAGGACATATTATACAGTTTTCGTAGTTCCGGTACTACGGTCTTGAGGGATATTTTCTACACAGGGCGAAGCCGGAACAAAGCTTGGGATTAATATCTCCAACTGCCAACCCTGTCTACAATAAAGTAGTGAATCTTGTTTGTTATTGAACCACGGGAAACTAAAAAGGGGTGGGGGGGGGGGCGGGGATAAAAAAATACTTTGAAAATGAATAGACACCTAAACTTGCAATAAATTCGACTAACTTCGCCAAGGACTTTGTTTTCTTTTCAAGTGGTTATTTCTGTCTCTGTATTTTCTCTACTTTTGTAAGTTCTATGGGGTAAGAGGATTATTTGACACTAAAGTTAGACATAAAAGGAAAATTATGTAAAATTTATAAGCTTACTTATGTTAGTTTTTAGTTTTAACTATTCCCAAATCGCATGTTAGTAGTAATTTTCAGTTAGAATTTAAATAATTTAAAACTATTAATCCATAAAAGAGGTATTCAGAAACGCATGTGACTAAAAAAGTGAAGAATATGAACATTGATGGATGGAGAGGGAGGGGAAGGCCAAAGAAACGATGGATAGAATGTGTAAGGTCTAATAGAAGAGAATGGAAGAAAAGAACGTGTAGCACCGACCCCAAATAGAATGAGACAAGGTCAGTAAGATGGCGATGAAGCAAACACCGCAGACTTTGTCAACGTAAAGAGTGATCTACCGTAGCAATAAATGTGACAATGCTTGCTTTATAACACTTTTTTTTTGGATGTTGTTATTAAGACCAGGCACTCTAAAATAATTTCTACGCAAGCTCCGCCCCATGCACCCCGCCACTCGCACAGCGCGGTCCGCGCTTCGTTTCCCGCGCCGAACGTCGCGCGTCGCCGGAATATTCGAACTTTATTCTATTTTGATTTTAGAAAAGCGAACATAGATGGAATAGAGACACCTTTATTTATTTTATGAAATAATTTAAAAAAAATCGGAATTACGAATTTTTATTTAACACTAACTACACGTATACAAAACATTGTCAAACTAATGGTTATGGTGTTACTTGAAGTATGAGTTGAGAAATCTGTTTTATTTTTTTCGTATTTAGATATCGAGATCCATCACGTCTGTTAAAATAACACAAAAAACTGATTACTTTTTTAAATTATATTTCAACTACACTGCGGTTGATGACCCAAAAAAACATCAAATTAATTAATTTTTTGGTTTATTATATTTAGATATCTACACCGATTTAATTTAATAATATTCATCTATTTAATAGTACTCTATGATTGAATGACAGAAACGAATGACAGTAACACAGTCACAAAATGTCACTTTTTTTTTTCGTTTCGTTTTACCGATTTAGCACGATATTTTACACCACAAGCAATAATATTGTGACAGCTTCAGTTGTTAACACCCATTTTCACGTTCCGTTTTCCCTTTTATCGGATTGAGGGTAAGAAACTTATTTTGTAAATTTCTCGAGAAATATGCATTACCTTGTGATAAGAGTGGTAGCGTTATAATCGGGGACTCAAGCCCTACCAGCTTTGACCCTTTGTAGAGCCCAAATCCTGCAGCATTAAACTAAAGTCAAGCCGACTTGATTGCCAAGAGCCTCGACTAATAACTGAGGAGGCTCTCGTTAGGCAGCTGGATCAAGGGCTTGATACAGAAAGCGGTACTCCAGGACACGGCTCGCATTGTTAGGAGGTTCCTTTCTCTAGAGCCCTGACCGCCGGTAGCATGGACCCTGTTCCCGATACCGGTGGGCTCCTATTTTTTGTATTTTTTAATATAAGTATGTATAGAAAATATGTAAAAATATAAAGAATGCGTGACAATATGAATAAACGGAATAATTTTGTAAAAAATGTGTGCGTGTACTAGCGTACACTCGTAAGAAGTGAAACTTAGGAACGTTCGTAGGGATAAGAAAAAGATGGCGCGTAACGGAAAGTTCTCATCATAACTAACAAAACGAGCCCAATCTCTACACATCTAGTTCAATCCGTCGAGGAGTTCCAGTAGCAGTCAGTGAAGTAGACCTTCAAGTCACTCCCGTCAAGTCCGGAGGTAAGGTCTCATCATAACTAACAAAATGAGCCCAAACTCGACATATTTAGTTTCATCCGACGAGGAGTTCCAATAGCAGTCACCGAAGTAGACCTTCAGGTCACTCCATCAAGTCCAGAGGTAAGGTCTCATCATAACTAACAAAACGAGCCCAAACTCGACACATCTAGTTCAATCCGTCGAGGAGCTCCAGTAGCAGTCACCAAAGTAGACCTTCAGGTCACTCCATCAAGTCCAGAGGTAAGATCTTATCATAACTTATAAAACGAACCCAAACTCGAGACATCTAGTTCGACCAGTCGAGGAGTTCCAGTAGCAGTCACCGAAGTAGACCTTCAGGTCACTCCATCAAGTCCGGAGGGAAGGTCTCATCATAACTAACAAAATGAGCCCAAACTCGACATATCTAGTTTCATCCGTCGAGGAGTTCCAATAGCAGTCACCGAAGTAGACCTTCAGGTCACTCCATCAAGTCCAGAGGTAAGGTCTCATCATAACTAACAAAACGAGCCCAAACTCGACACATCTAGTTCAATCCGTCGAGGAGTTCCAGTAGCAGTCACCAAAGTAGACCTTCAGGTCATTCCATCAAGTCCAGAGGTAAGGTCTCATCATAACTAACAAAATGAGCCCAAACTCGACACATCTAGTTCAATCCGTCGAGGAGTTCCAGTAGCAGTCACCAAAGTAGACCTTCAGGTCATTCCATCAAGTCCAGAGGTAAGGTTTCATCATAACTAACAAAATGAGCCCAAACTCGACACATCTAGTTCAATCCGTCGAGGAGTTCCAGTAGTAGTCACCGAAGTACACCTTCAAGTCACTCCCGTCAAGTCCGGAGTTATTAGTTATTAGTTAGAGAGAATTAGTTACTGAAAGCACTAAGCAATTGAATTCTCTACTCTAGAGGGATACGGCACTGTTTTTCTTTACTACAGGCCTATCTAAAAGGACAGTAACCCCAACCTTTTATTGTAGCATACCAGAGTTTATTTGTTAAGTGTAACTGTTAAATTGTATTTACTGCAACACCGTTTGTGCAATAAAGCTTTTTTAATATATTACATTTATTTTTTTATATATTACAGTGACGCGTGACGGCACGGTTGGCGCAGTGGCTGAGCGATCGACTGCTGCGCTGCGTGTCGCGGGTTCAATTCCCGCCCGGAACAAATATTTGTATGGCCTACAGATAGTTGCTCCGGGTCTGGCTGTTTGTGTATGTGAGTTTAAATGTTTGTAAACGCACCCACGATACAGGAGAAAATCCTAGTGTGGGGCGACGTTTTTTTTTTAAAAAAAAAATGTCAACAAAGGTAAATATTGCCTAAAATGGAAGCAACAAGACATACTTACATCCACCCTTAATCCATGGAACAATAGCGCAGATTATGTCCTTATCCCAAAATCCGTCCTTTCAAAACACATAAAAAAGGGCCGACATTCAACAGGGCTACTTCTAAAAACAGCTTGCAAAAATAAACAAACAACACACACCCTTGACATTTGCTGGACCCAACCATCCAATGAAGACCCGTAATAATTTATGCGGGTGCCCATTAAAGAGCAATTTAGTGGTCCGTGGGGGGAATGGGGGGTCGACTTTAAGTGGACGGTAAGTGGCATTGCCGTTTGCTAACTTGATTGTGGCGAGAGCGCTTTGGAATCATGTTTGCCTGGTACTGTTCGTTAATAACTGAACTAATATTATTGAGTAGTGGCTTGGGGAGTTGTTTATTAGACTGGAAGAAGTAAAATTTCATATAGTCCATCCGTTTCGGAGGAGTTTGGTAACAAACACCGCAATACGAGAATTTTATATATTAGATGATCCTTACTTATAATATAAAAGAGAAAATGAGTTTGTTTGTTTGTTACGTCTTCACGCCTAAATGGCTAAACCGATTTTGATGAATTTTTGTACAGAGATAGTTGGGACCCTGGAGACGGACTTTAATGAGGGAGAAAGAGGGAAGAAAAGGGAAAATTTAGCTTTGTTATTACAATAAATAAGGCGCAAGGGCAAAAACTACAGGTAACAGGTACCTGCAAATCAGAAAATGGGAACTGTTTTACCTGAATTTAACGCGAGCGAAGCTGCAGGCAAAAGCTAGTTTACTATGAATGTGGAGAAAGTTCAGCTTCTGTTCTTCTTCATCGTGTGGTTAGGTGACCTGGTGTCAGAGTTTTAATGCAAGGTCTCTGACTTGGTTAAATATGCCGTCGAGAAATATCTCTTAGCCATGCTGGTTTCCGCATGATGTTTTCCTTCACCAAAGCAAGTAATATTATACAATACGTGGGGTGCTCGTCTGGGGTTCGAACTTGAGACCTATGGCCTTGACACTGCTACAAAACCGGTCAAGTACGATTCGAACTCGCGCACCGAGGATTAATTTTATATCCTACGCTTACCACATGATAGGTATTAAGTGTACTTAATACCTATCATGTGGTGGCTCTAACCACAAACCAACATGACTTTCAAACTTACCTGCCTTCCATCTAGGGTTGCCAAATCTAATACAACTAGCTATAAAACAAGACCAGTTAGTACGGCCGGACATTTGGGTAAATTTTGTTTCTCAGTATAAATTAATAGGTACGACAAAAATTTTACGTAAAGTCAAGGTAGATCAAGATATTGCTCTCAGTGATAAGACCGCCATTGTAACCATAAAATTAGCAGTTTCTGTAAAACAGTTGTTTCAATTTTGGTGTGCAATAAAGTATATTCTATTCTATAAAAATCTTTTTTTATCCCATGAAATATACCTAAGTTAAATTGAATGGCAAATCAGTCTAAATATTTATTCCGTTTATTCATTTTAAAACATACAATTTTACATTTTTATATATTTCATACTTCTAAAACATTGAAAAATATAGTAGCCCACCGGTATCGGGAACAGGGTCTATGTTACGGTCAGGGCTCCAGAGATTGGAACCTCCTAACAATACGAGTCGTGTTCAAGAGTACCGCTTTCTGTATCAAACCCTTGTTCCAGCTGCCTAACGAGAAAATCCTCAGGTGTTGGTCGAGGCTCGTGGCAATTAAATCATTGTCAGATAAGTACTTTATTATTAATCACAAGCTGCGCTCCGCGGCTTCACCCGCGTGATTATAAAAAAGTATTCTATGTGTTATTCCAGACTATAATCTATATCTGTGCCAAATTTCTTCCGTTCGTAGTTTTTTCGTAAAAGAGGATCAGACGTACATCCATACTCACAAACTTCCGCATTTATAATATTAGTAGGATTTAAATTAAGTCTAACAAAGGCACAACGAAAGCCAGTCACCCTTTATTTGTCCAGACACGCAATCTAAAAGCCTACCTATGTCCGGCTTAATCCGGACGCCTGGCTACACTACTTCCATCTTGATACTCCATCTACACCAAAATACTCTCAAACTAATACTGAAACCAATGACTTTCAAGTTTCTACCCCTTTGCAAAGATTAATAACGTTTGAAACTAATATTTAATGGAACCGCTAAGTGACCAAACCGGCAAGTTAATACAGCAGTGACTTAACCCTTCTGGTTGGTATACTTAAATCCAGTTGCCAGTTCTAGCGAGTTTAATCCAGCGGTGAACTGGACTGGATGTCGTTTATGCTATGCTATTTGTTGAGATGTAAACTCCTTTTACGCTTCCGTACCTCAAAAGAAAACGGTACTTTTATAGAATCACTTTGGTGTTCGTCTGTCAGTCTGTCTGTGAAGAACCTTTATCTCGGGAACGCGTAGAGGGAAAGAGAGAGAGAGAGAGATAGAGAGAAAGAAGGAGAGAGAGAGAGACGGGGAAAGATAGAGGGAGAGAGAGAGAGAGAGATAGAGGGAGAGAGAGAGAGTCTACGCAATCATAAGATATGGCCGTTCATGTCGTGTTTCCCATTCATTCGTAAAGCCTAAAAATATAGGGTATTTCTTATCCCGTTGATCTATAATTATGAAAATTTTCGGTAAGCAATATCATAGAGCATTAGCCAAGGGAAAAAACGACAAGCCGTAAATTTGGAGATGCATCACAATTTTTTTTTTTATTAAATACTAGCTATTGGGAAAGGAACCGCGACCTAGTATGTCAATGTATGGGAACAAGTTAGTTTTGTCTTTGGAAAACTGAATTGAAATACAGTTTATTATCTTTTTTTGACGGCACGGTTGGCGCAGTGGCTGAGCTATCGACTTCTGCACTGCCTGTCACGATTTCGATTCCCACACGGAACAAATATTTGTATGACCTGCAGATAGTTGTTTCGGGTCTGGCTGTTTGTGTATGTGAGTTTAAATGACAAACATTTAAACTCACATACACAAACGGCCAGACCGCAACGAAACGCAACCACGATACAGGAGAAATTCTTAGTGTGGGGCAACGTTTTTTAAAAAGAAATTTTTCGCAATAGTTCGGTACTTTCATTAGTTAGCTACAAGTTTATACGGAACGAATGTTTTGTAGATGACTTAGGGAGAGATATTTGAATCATAATGTATTTCGTAACTGACACTGCAAAGTGCTTAAATTTGGAACCAATAATAATAAAACGTGCTAGACATCGCATTGGATTTGCTTTCTCTAGAAAATTCCAGTTCCTAACGATAGAAAAGGTGCACTGCATTGAATCCTTACTAATATTATAAAAGCGCAGGTGAGTTTGTTTGTTACGTCTTCACGCCTAAATGGCTCAACGATTTTGATGAGTTTTAGTACGGAGATAGTTGGGACCCTGGAGACGGAAAAACGCTATTTAAAAAAAAATGTGGGATAAGGGGGAGAAATAGGAAAGAACAGGGGAGAGAAAACACAATTTTTTCGGGATATTAGTCCCCCAATATAGTCTTGCCTTATTTCGTTCAAAAAGAGCTCATCATCAGCCTTGTTTGAATAGATGAGTTTTGATTTTGATTTTGAACTAGACCGCCAACTTGGTGCCTTTAGTAATAAAACAGAGTTTTACCATAACGCCATTTATGTTCCTATCCAGCACTGGACTGGATTACTGGACTGGAAGTGTTACTAGCAAAATGTAAACGATCATTAACTTAACTTCAACTTGGTAACGTAAATGGATGTCCCCTGTTCATGTAATGCGCTTCTATTGTAACTTAGCGTGAACTGACAAAGATATTAACGATGTGTCATTGTTGGGATGGTTGCGAAGTGGGCAACTGGTATGTGGAACTTTAAAGTTGCGAAGATGTAAATGTGAAAATATTTTATTTTTCTGATTGTTTAGATTCAGTAATATAGCTTGTTTTAGTATGTACCTACACCCAAAACTGCAAGAATGCATCGGCCTAGATACCGCGCCTTGAAACAGCTGTGTGCGCTACTACCAAAGCGCTGACACCGCTTGTTAATCATACGATGACCGCGTTTACCGGGCTTGTGTTTTTTTTAGCAATAAGTAATCATGTGAAGATTTGGCATTCATTCTGGATCTAATATCGATCGGAATAGGAATTCTATTTTATAGTAATTAATATAGAAGAATAGAATAGAATAGAAGAATAGAAAAATATTTATTCGAAACAGACACAACACAACAGCAAAAAGAAAAAAAAGGTACACAGAACGGAAAAACATGGACAAGGTTGCGCTGAGCGTTCCCGGAGGACACGGTGGACCCGGAGGACACGGTGGAGCACACAGTGGCGGTCTGCCCAGCTTGGGCGGAGCACCGCCGTGCCCTCGTAGAGGCGATTGGCGGCGGCGATCTCTCGCGTCCGGCCCTGGTTCAGGCCATGGTCCGGAGCGAGAGGGAATGGGAAGCGGTCACCACCTTCTGCGAAGCAGTAATGCTAGCAAAGGAGGTGGCCGGGCGTTTGAGGGAGAGAACATCTGCCCAACCCAGCCGCCGCGGGAGACGCCCATGGCGCCGGGCGCCGCGAGACGACTTCCGGCCACCGTAGATGCGGGCCTGTGGGCGGTGAGCAATGGGTAGTTCACCGTCCGTCCGTCGATTGACGACAGGCCGTGTCGACGGCGCGTTCGTGTTTCACGCGCGCCTCAAAGAGAGTCAGCAAAGCAGAGGGGCTTGCCAGAGCCTCCGCCTGCCGGGGTTGCGGGTTGTTCGAAAGAGATACCGCGGCCCCGGAACGGAAAGGGCAATAGAAGGAACATGGGTGGGTTTTAGTCAGTACAAGTCTGACATGCCCCCCCGCTCCACCCAGAGCGGGGGAAGTCATTGGATGATTTCCCACCCGAAAAAAAAAAAAAAGCGTGCCCATAACGAAAGGGTTACCAACTCAGCATATGCTAGGCGTCAGACACCTAACGCTGGTTTTCAGTTGGCACCCGCAGTGACACACGGACGATGGCAACAAGTACAAATAAATAAAATATATAATATTGTAATTTTACCTTTTAATTAAACTTAGTTAAAATTCATTTTGGTTTAATTTGGGTCCTCCGACAGCGACGTCCATATTTAGCTTTAGAATTTACTTATTTTGTGGATTCCTATGCATTTCCATAATAGTAAAAAAATAAATAAAAAAAATGCTTTCTTATAAAGATGCTAATACACATTCGAACTAAACTAATAAATACATGTTAGGAATATGTATATAACAGCAAATAAATTGTTAAAAGTATGATAGTTAATATGATAGTATATGGTTGTTAACTTATTTAGTTACAATTCTTTTTTTTTAAACCCAAAATCTCGGCTTTTTATTTTATTGTATTGAATAAATACATAAATAAAAAACGAATAAATAATAAAATAAAATAAAATGCCTTTCATTTCTTACAGAAAATGCTAGTTCACATATTAATTAGTTATGTTAGGTTAAAAAACGTATTTTGTTGTTTTCTAGTATATTATTTCAATAGTTGCATTCTGTAGGAACCCCTCTGCAGGTAAAGGCCTCCTCCAAATTGAGCCAGTTTTCTCTAATTTGCGCTGTCTGCATCCAGTTTGGACCCGCGGTGCGTTTAATTTCATCCTCCCATCTTTTGTAAGGTCTCCCTTTCTTTCTTTTGCCCACTGGCCCCCTCCATTCTGTTATTCTTTTTGTCCACCTTTGATTTTGCAGTCGGGCTATGTGTCCGGCCTACTTCCATTTTAATGCAAGAGCTTGTGCTAAACCGTCTGTTGCTTTTGTGATGTTGCGTATTTTTGTATGTCTTATTTAATTATTCTTCTTATGTTTAGCAAAAAACGAGATACTAAACAGTAATTACTATAACTTTTAATTGGTACCTAAATAGTGGTAAAAAAAAATCTTTTAAAAGTTAATCTGATAAATAATAAGGGCCATTCGGTTCGACCCTTAGGTTAAGCCGCGATTGCCTAGGTTGGTCTATGGATGGGTGACCACCATTTACATACCGAGTTAAACTGTTGATCTCGGCTGTCATTTGTAGATTGTTGACAGCCGTCAGAGATAGTCAGTGTTTTGAAAGTCTGACTACCAGTCTTAATAATAGGTATTGAATTACCCAGTACTAACTAGGCTGTGAAGCTAAGATAGGCAGTCGTTCCTTTGTAAATATTGGCATTCAGCTAGATCCGGTAAGACTGCAAACTGACCCCAACATAGTTGGAAAAAGGCTAAGCAGATGATGAACAGTGTAAGTAAATATAATAATACAAATCTTAATTGAAACTAAAGCCTACAACTAAATACAAGTTAAAGTTAAAATGATGGGTTAGACTTATAAACAAATTTAAAAAAAAAAACTTTTAAACCGACCTCTTAACTAGGTAGAACCTGTATCTTAGAGATCAGTAATTAGTATAAATTATTTATTTTCTCTTTTTTTTTTTTAAAAATAAACGTTGCCCTACACTATGAATTACTCCTGTATCGTGGGTGCGTTTACAAACTCTCACATACACAAACGGCCAGACCCGCAACAACTATCTGTAGGCCATACAAATATTTGTTCCGTGCGGGGATCGAACCCGCGACACGCAGCGTAGCAGTCGATCGCTCAGCCACTGCGTCTACCGTGCTGTCAAATTTGAATAGATAAGACCTGGCTGATATACTATGAATATATTAAATCTGACGTATATTATAATTATTATTATAAAAAATATAGGAATATCATTCTCTGAAATTCAAAGAAATATACATCTCAATGAAAAAGACAACACTGCAATCTGATCTATTTATCAAAGCGTCGCGTCTATCCTACGTCTAGACGAGCTAGACAACTATCAGTCTAGACAGAAATAGTACTTTTAGAAATAGTCAAAGCGAGGGGTACTGTTCCTCTAAGTGGGTAGGTACGCCGGGGCACGTTTTTATAGTACAGTTGAACAAGGTATTTGGTATGCAAGAGAAAATATGTGTTTAACTTCCAACTGAAATACAACTTTCAATTCTTTTTCTTGAATGTACGTAAGTCTGAAGCCAGTCTTTCCGAGGAATATCGCATTACCCAGTACTAACTGGGTTGTGGGGGTTAGATACGCAGTTGCTTCATGTAAAATACTGGTATTCAGCTACATCCAATTTTACTGGAAGCTGATCACAATATAGTAGTGAAAATGGTTTTTTTAGGGATTGGTGGTAATAGTCTAGGTAGATGATGTTGGGCCGAGTTCAAAAAATCCAACGGTGAACCAGCTTTCTCGTCGTTTTCTCTAAATACAATAAAGTATCCCAATCCCAATCTAGGCGACAAGTTTAATAGTTTATAATATAGTACCTATTTAATTTAATAAATATGAGACGAAAGGTTTTTTTTCCTAAAACACTAACTTAGTACAGTGAGCTCACTTTCAACTTCTCAAAACGTTGTAACGTGTAAAAATAGTGGCGAGTTGCCTCCCGGTATACCAAACAGCTTGTTCAACTGTACCTAATTTGCCTTCACTTCTAAGAACTTTTAAGGTATAAGTACCTAAGATACGAATTGGAAATTATTTTTGTTTGTAACAGCATTTTGTAAATGTACTGAAATTTACAAAATGCATTTTACTTATTCACGACAGACGTTGTCCGGTCCAAATCGGATCATTTTATTTGTTTTGGAATTTTCCTTAAAACACATTAAACAACTTATCCAAATCGGTTCAGGCGTTGTCAAGAGATTACTAACTTTATCCAGCAACTTTCTTTCTTTCTTTAAAAAAACGTTGCCCTACACTAGGAATTTCTCCTGTATCGTGGGTGCGTTTACAAACATTTAAACTCACATACACAAACAGCCAGACCCGAAACAACTACCTGTAGGTCGTACAGATATTTGTTCCGTGCAGGGATTGAACCCGCGACACGCAGCCAGCAGTCGATCGCTCAGCCACTGCATCAACCGTGCCGTCGAACTTGATGAAGTTCATTGTTCATCATCTGCCAAGCTTTTTCCAATGTTGGGGTCAGCATCCAGTCTAATCAGATGCAACTGAGTACCAGTATTTTACATGAATCGACTGCCTATCGGACCTCCACAACCCAGTTAGTACTGGGCAAAACGATAAACTTATCAAAGTTTATCGTTTTGCCCAGTACTAACCAGTAGTTTTAACCAGTCTTATCAAAGACTGATTGTCAGACTTTCGGGACACTGACTACATGTAATGGCTGTCAAAGATCTACAAATGACAGCTAGGACCAACGGCTTTACGTGCTTTTCGAGGCACGGAGAAAACTCGGTATTTAACGGGTGGTCACCCATTCACAAACCAACCTAGGCAAGCGCAGCTTAATCTTAAGATTGACCCGAGCGGCTGCTATTATTTAGCCATAAGCCTGAGGACTAAACACCATGCCAGGTTGCGGGTTGTGATCGGCGGCGGCGATCTCTCGCGTCCGGCCCTGGTTCAGGCCATGGTCCGGAGCGAGAGGGAATGGGAAGCGGTCACCACCTTCTGCGAAGCAGTAATGCTAGCAAAGGAGGTGGCCGGGCGTTTGAGGGAGAGAACATCTGCCCAACCCAGCCGCCGCGGGAGACGCCCATGGCGCCGGGCGCCGCGAGACGACTTCCGGCCACCGTAGATGCGGGCCTGTGGGCGGTGAGCAATGGGTAGTTCACCGTCCGTCCGTCGATTGACGACAGGCCGTGTCGACGGCGCGTTCGTGTTTCACGCGCGCCTCAAAGAGAGTCAGCAAAGCAGAGGGGCTTGCCAGAGCCTCCGCCTGCCGGGGTTGCGGGTTGTTCGAAAGAGATACCGCGGCCTCGGAACGTAAAGGGCAATAGAAGGAACATGGGTGGGTTTTAGTCAGTACAAGTCTGACATGCCCCCCCGCTCCGCCCAGAGCGGGGGAAGTCATTGGATGATTTCCCACCCGAAAAAAAAAAAAAAAAAAAAAAAAAGGTTGCGGGTTGTTCAAAAGATACCGCGGTCCCGGAACATAAAGGGCAATTGAAAGAACAGTGGTGGGTTTTAGTCAGTATAAGTCTGACACTCCCCCTCCGCTCCGCCCAGAGCGGGGGAAGTTGTTTGATGATTTATCACCCGCAAAAAAAAGAACTAAACATAACTTCTTTTAATAATATCTACTTATCGAGCAACTTGATGAAGTACGTAGTTAATAAAATAATTAAAAGGAAATCTTTCAGTGGTCATGTTTGTGAACAGCCTTCTTATGTTTAGCCAAGTCACGTTGACTTGGCTAAACACAAGAAATGAAAAGCCACATTATGGTTATAATTTAGGATTAATTATAGTTGTTCTATTTATATATTATTTATTCAATGTACACACGACGGCAGGTCAACCAATTCTAAACTATTATAACCTGATCTCTCTACTACGGATCGGAGATCAGCCGATCGGGTCGATCTTTAGGTTAAGCCGCGCTTGCCTAGGTTGGTCTGTGGATGGGTGACCACCCGTTACATACCGAATTTCCTCCGCGCCTCGGAAAGCACGTTAAGCCGTTGGTCCTGGCTGTCATTTGTAGATCTTTGACAGTCGTTACAGGTAGTCAGTGTCCCGAAAGTCTCACAACCAGTCTTACCAAGGGGTATCGTATCGGGTTTTTTTTTTTTTTTTTTTTTTTTTTTTTTTTTTTTTTTTTTTTTTTTTTTAGGTTGGGCCACTCGCAGTTCAACTCGCTTGAGTTGTTAGACTGCTTAACCGGACTATCCTGTGTGACCTCAATAAATTAAGGCCCCCAGCCAGGGCTACAAAAACTACTAGTATGCTAAGTGCTCGCTCGCTAAGGGCACCCCCTGTGGGGTACGGACCTCGGCTTAGGGCGTCACTGAGGGAGGGCAACAAGGGTGGCTGGGTCGATTAATTAGGGACTTTAAGATTTACTGCTCAGCATCGCGGGCTGGCTTGTAGACCAAGGGACGGTTTCGTTACTGGGGGTTTCGCGACGGGCCTCGGCGGCGAGGTCGGAAGACGGATCGCGGTCTGTTTCTGTATTTACGAATAGTACTAGTTTCCCTATTGCTTTCCTGCAGGATTGTGATGGGATCATCGGGTGTGATAAGGGTATGCCTTGGTCGGCGAATTTTCCCTATCCTGGTGGGAGTATAGTGGGTTGCCCCTACTATGAGACTGTTGGGGTGCCTTTCAGCAGCATCGAAGAAACGCTTCGTGAGGCGTTTCATCGTTTGGGCTATTGTCGGGATTTTAAGATCGACATGTAGTCGTTCATTCCTCAAGTACCAGGGAGCTCCCACGGCCTTTCGGAGAAAACGGTTTTGAAGGGTTTGCATCCTGTGGATTCGGGACGGGTTGACGTGCGCGAACACGGGGCACGCGTACGTCATGATTGGTCGAATGCACGCTATGTATATACGCAGCTTGCACTTCAGTGACAATTTGCTGCGTGCATTCAACAGGTAGTGGAGTCTGCCTAGAGCGAAAGCGGCGCGCGAACGTACCGTCTTTATGTGCTCTCCGAAGTTGAGGCGATTGTCCAGGATTACACCAAGGTATTTGGCTCGCTTCTCCCAAGGGATCGGCTTGCCGAACATGGTGATCGGATCGGGGTTGGGAGGGGCGGGTCTGCCCGGTGGGTAGAATAGTACCGCCTGGCTCTTGTCGGGATTAACTTCTATTCTCCACTTCCGGAACCAGTCACCGAGGGTGTCTGCGGAGGTTTGGAGGGCCTGGTAGATGGTATCAGGGCTGCGGCCGGAGTGGTATATGGCCGTGTCGTCAGCGAATAGGGCTAACTCAGCCATGTTCTGTCTCGGAATGTCGCTGGTGTACAGCGTGAACGCGAGGGGGGAGAGCACTGAGCCCTGAGGGACTCCTGCTCTGAGCGGACGGGGAGAAGAAAGCGCACCTTCGATACGGTATCGAAAGGTGCGGTTTGACAAAAAGTCCCGTAAGATGAGCACGAGACGATCTGGCACACCGAGACGATATAACTTGTATATCAGTCCGTTGTGCCAAACCTTGTCAAAAGCTTTCGCTATATCGAAGAACAGGGCACCAGTCCTCAGGCCGCGTTGGTAGCGGGCGCTGATGTGTTCGACTATACGGTGCACCTGTTGGACACAAGAGTGACGGGCTCTAAAACCGAATTGTTCTTTTGGGATTAGACTCTTTGCCTCGGCGTAGTCTTTGAGACGCTTATAAATAAGCCTCTCGTAGATTTTGCCGATGACGTTGAGGAGGCTGATGGGGCGGTAGCTGCTAGGAAGGTTCCTACGCTTACCTGGCTTGGGGATTCCTATGACTGTGGCTTCTTTCCACGTCTGAGGGAACATGTTGTGCGTCAGAGCGCTATTGAAGATAGCGGTCATCAGCATAATGAGGGGGGCGGGGAACATCTTAAACACCTTATTGGTGATTCCGTCCGAGCCGGGGGCCTTTCTGGGTTTTAGACCCTTGATGATATCGTGCACCTCATCGGCAGTGATGGGGGGCAGAGGGTCATCAGGGTCCTCGTGAGGGGGGAGGGAGGCCCTGCGTTCGACCTCGGCGTCCACCTCAGCGAGGTGAGCCGGGTCTACTGGCTGTAGGCTAGGTGAGCATTGAGCCTCTAGGCTGTCGGCTAGGCACTCAGCTTTGTCTTCGTCGTCGAATGCGACGGTATTATCAGGACGGGTGAGGGGGGGCGTGTTTGAGACTTCAGGGTTGCGTAGTTTCCTCTGAAGTTCCCAAAAGGCTTGATGCGTCGGTTCGAGGTCCTCGAGCATCTTTTCCCAACTACTGTCACGCAGCTCCTTGATACGTTTACTTACTTTACGCTGTAAGTATCGCCAGTGAGCCTTGTTACTGTTGCAGGGAAAGGATCTGTACGCCCTGAGGGCCGCGTTCTTCTCGGTCACGAGCTCACGCACATCGTCCGGGAGTCTCCAACGACGATCGCTCGTCGCTGGGGTCTCCCTTGAACACTCGTTCAGGACGACCTGCACGTGATCCGTGAGCAAGCTGATCGCGGCCTCTGCTTGGGCGACAGTCTCGATTTTCTCTGGGATTTGGTCTAAGTGATGGGATTCGGTGGATTTCAGCATTTCGCTTACTTTCCCCCAGTCCGTGGTCACTTTGGTAATGGGTTGGAAGGGGTCTACTCGGCCCGATCTAGGAGCTAGCTCAAAGATCACTGGGCGATGGTCGGAGTCGAGCTCGTCTACGCTCTCCATCGATTGCAAACGTAAGTTAACATTCTTCAGGAGTGCGATGTCGCGCACGTCCGGTCTATAACTTGGTGTCGAGGGGTAATGCGTGGGATGCATTGGGGCAATGATGTCGAAGTTAAGGGGACTACTTAGGTCAAATAGGATCTTGCCTCTGGGGTTTGTCGTGTGACAGTTCCAGGACGTGTGTTTGGCGTTGAGGTCCCCTGCCAAAAGGACAGAGTCGCTCAGGCCAAAGATTTCAGAGAGATCACTCCTGAGATGGGCGTTTAACTCCGAGGAGTTTGAAGCGTTTGGCGGTGGGAGGTAAGCTGAGACGATCGTAATCGGCTGATGGCCTGTCATACCCAGCCGACAGATTGAGACTTCGAGGTGGGTAAGGGAAGGTGGATCCACAGGGATGCAGTGGAATGAATTCCTATAGTAAATGAGAGTTCCTCCGCCGTGACAACGAGACCTGTCATTGCGCACTACTCTGTAGTTTGCAATTTTAGGGTCCCGTCTGTGCGGCTTGAGAAAGGTCTCTTGGACCAGAAGGATATCTATCTGATGGTCGCGTAGGAAGGTAGCGACCTCATCACGCTGGCCATTTAGGCTGTTAGCGTTGAATGTCCCTACCTTTAGGGCTTTCGGTTTTAACCTTCTAGCCGGATAGAGCATTACGGCTGGAAGTGGGGGAGGTTTTCTATTGAGTTAATGACGTCCTCGAATTCGACGAGGACGTTATTAATCAGGATGCAGTCGCCACCGGTGGCGATTATGGCTGCGGATAGCTCCTTTGCCCTTGGGGTGCTGAAAACACCCAGGGTGCTGGAGATGACCCGGGCAGGGTCGAACCTCCTCTCAGATTTGGATCCCAAGATCTGAGGGGGGGTGATGGGGGTCGCTGCTGGAGCAGGGACCGTCGGTGTCTTCACCGACTGGGGGGTGGGCATGGGCCCGGGGGTTTGGGTGGGGGGCAACTGGGAGGACCGCAGGGCCGGGAAGTGGGCTGCATGATTGAGTGCAGTCCAGGGGCTGGGTCGCTGAGGAGCGAGTACCTCCGGCAGCTGGTTAGAGAGGGAAGGGCATTCCCTCTGTTGACGGGCAGAAGCCCGTTTTGCCAGCTTTGGAGCTGACGATTTTGGGGCTTTTGGGCAGCCCCTGTAGTTGGCCGGATGGCCAGACTCTCCGCACAGCACGCAGCTGGGAGGCTCCGTGCAGAGTGCGCGGTCTTTTGGTCGGAGGCAGTCTGCCGTGCCGTGGTCTCCCAGGCACTTGACGCATCGAGGCCTGCCGAAGCAGTATCGTATCGGGTTGTGGAGGTCTGACCTTATAGCAAACCAGTGTAAGACACATATAAATAATTTGTTACTTACAGTAGCTTTATCAAGATTAATTTAAGATTAAATATACCTACACTTAATGAGACCATGATACAACAACTATAAGGGCTTATTTCTTATAAAGTGCGCCTAATTCGACACTTACAGACGACAGTAAGGGTCTTTTAAGAGTAAAAAAATATGGTCTTAGGATACTTATAAAACCGAATTTTGCTAGCTGGGAGGTAGTCAGTGTTCCGAAAGTCTGCCAACCAGTCTTACCAAGGGGTATCGCATTACCTAGTACTAACTGGGTTGTGGAGGTCAGATAGGCAGTCGCTCCATCTAAAATACTGATATTCAGCTGGATCCGGTTAGACTGGGAGCCGACCCCAACATAGTTGGGAAAAGGCTAGGCAGATGATGATGTGCCGTCGTGTGTACCTACCTAACAAACCTTTACCTAAAAAACAGATAACAAGAACCTATTTCAGCTTGTTACAAAATCATTGGCATGGAACAGCGATTAGTTTTATGACCTTTCCACTAAATGCTGTTTGAGAACGGAACTACCTCCCATTTTTATACCCTTTTAATGCTCTCGAGGACTAGGTATATCTTCCAATAGCCATGCATTGTCATCAAAACTGACCAAGTCAATCATGTCTCAGCTCAATTCGATACCGAGAAGCGTAATAGTCACAGATGAAATTAATAAAAGTGTGTAAATATAGTAAATAGATAAATCAGTCGAATTGTCCTCAAGTAAAACTTCATCGGCGGCGACTCGCGTCCGTCCCCGGTGGGGGCTAGAGGGAATGGGAAGCCGTCACCTCTTTCTGCAATGCAGTTATGCTAACGAAGGAGGTGGTCGAGCGTTTAACGGAGAGAACTTCAAACAAAACCAGCTACCGCGGCGGACGCTCTGGGCATCGGATGACTCCTGGCCAACGTCGACGCAGGTCTGTGGATGGTGAGCAATGGGTAGCTCACAGTCCGTCTGTCCTAATGACGAGAGGCCGTGTTGACGGTGCTTTCGTGTTATCGCGCGCCTCAAAGAGATGTTTGCAAAGCTGTGGGGCCTGCCGGGACCACTGCCTGCGTAAGAAATACCGCGGCCCCTGAACACAAAGGGCAAAAGAAGGAACTTGGATAGGTTTTAGTCAGTAAAAGTCTGACACTCTCCCCCGTTCCGCCCAGAGTGGAGGAAGTTATTTGATGATTTCCGACCCGAAACAAAATAATGCTCTATCATTAATATATATTAATTAATATTAAGAGTGAGTTCATTTTAAATAAAAAATAAAAAAATTATAAATATTTTTTTTAAATATGTCATAGAAATTTCGTTACGTTACTTGGACCGTCCTTGCTTTTATAAATCAAAAGGCGACGCGCTTCACCGTAATGTGCGTTCAGTTTAAAAAGTTATTTTTCAAACAAATATATATATATGTGTTACTTTTCTTGTCCAGCCTCATCATTTTCCTACCCTTATTCCATTTTATTTGGTGTCGGCGCAACACGTTTTCTTCTTTCATTCTCCCCTGTCAGAAGGCATTATTTACTCCTTTCTCTTTCTTATCATTCCTCACATAATCTATCCATCTTGACTTGGCCTCTTTTGGGTTTTCACACCCTCCATCCATGTGACTAAAAGAGTCTCCATCCGTGTGAGTAAAGAGTATCACTCTTTTAGTCACATGCGTTTTCTTGTACAGCATAAAATATTTTATTTAAATTACTTTCGGCTGATGTTTCAATTAAGAATGACATTGCCAAGTTTGGCTTTTGATTCTTATCAAAGAAATAAAAAGCTTTGACATTTTCACAAATTAAAAAGCTGTTAAGGCTTCAAGTGTTGGAGATTTGTGTACTTTAATACTTTTCACCATTTATAAAATATTACTTACTAGCAGATCCCCGCGGCTTTGCCCGCGTGGAGCTTAATAATTGTCCTACGAGACGTTGTTTAGGGATAAAAAGTACTCTTTGTGTTGATCCAGGCTATAAACTATCTGTGTGCCAAAAATATTTAAATCCGTTCAGTAGTTTTTGCGTGAAAAAGTTACAAACATCTATT
This sequence comes from Ochropleura plecta, assembly GCA_905475445.1. Taxonomy (NCBI): domain Eukaryota; kingdom Metazoa; phylum Arthropoda; class Insecta; order Lepidoptera; family Noctuidae; genus Ochropleura; species Ochropleura plecta. Next base: position 7,515,143 of record FR997738.1, on the reverse strand, counting down.
ACATCCTCACAAACTTTCGCAATTTATAATCCTTACTAATATTATAAAAGCGAAAGTGAGTTTGTTTGTTACCTCTCACGCCTAAATGGCCGAACCGATTTTAATGAATTTTAATACAGAGATAGTTGGGACCCTGGTGACGGATATAGGCTATGTTTTTACAAAAGTGTGAAAAGGGAAGAAAAGGGGAGAGAAAGATACATTTTTTCGATCAGCACGCGGGTTAAAGTTAGCGTTAGCTTGAAGTAACTAAGCCACGCGGACGAAGTCGCGGGCGGAAGCTAGTAATTTATAAATTTGATAGTATTTTTTATCTGTAATCGATCCAAAAGGTTGGCAAAACACAGAACTTAGTGCTCAGCACCAGCATTTGAGGTCACCAAATCAACGAGGTACGTTATTTTGTTTCTTTCGTTCAATTAAGTTCAAATTGCAGCAAAAATCTAACAAACTCAAGCTTTACGCAGCAAAGCTTAGCTTTGTTTTAAGGGCCATAATTCTTCAGTCAGAACTCAAAGCACCTGAAGAGGCGAACCTGTAAAGAGAATTGTTTAAACGCAAAATTGCCGGCAATTTTCTGTTAGGTAGGTAATTATTCAGTAAAGCCAAAAATGAAAGGAGGTTTTCATTTTTCTTCAACATTGGGTAAAACATAATGTCAGCAAAGCAGAAGAGCCTTCCAAGGCCACCGCCTGCCAGGGTTGCGGGTTGTTCGAAAGAGATACTGCTGGTACAAGCTGATACTCCCCCCCCCCGCTCCGCCCAGAGCGGGGGAAGTTATTTGATGTATTCCTATCCGCAAAAAAAAGCATATATTTTTCTTTTTACTGACTAAAACCCACCCATGTTCCTTCTATTGCCCTTTACGTTCCGGGGCCGCGGTATCTCTTTCGAACAACCCGCAACCCCGGCAGGCGGTGGCCCTGGCAGGCCCTTCTGCTTTGCTGACATCTCTTTGAGGCGCGCGTAGAACACTAACGCGCCGTCGACACGGCCTGTCGTCAATAGACGGACGGACGGTGAGCTCGGTCCATAGGTCCGCATCTACGGTGGCCGGTAGTCGTTTCGCGGCGCCCGACGCCCGGGACCTATGATTTGACAGTCCGACGGTCATACCACTGGGCTATCACTTGCTTGTCCCATAAAACAAAATGACGTGCAAATATAGATAATAAAACTTTATATCAATTATAATAGCTATCATACATCACAGAGCTCATAAAGTCTAATATTGTCATGTTCCATTATCTATTCAATTCTCGTTTTATTGACATGGTTGTAAAATGAACCGTTATATACCAGTAATTGGTAAAGTTCGATTCTGATACAAATACAATACTCCAAGGAACCACAGACCCGGGGTTGCGGGTTGTTCGAAAGAGATACCGCGGCCCCGGAACGTAAAGGGCAACAGAAGGAACATGGGTGGGTTTTAGTCAGTACAAGTCTGACATGCCCCCCCGCTCCGCCCAGAGCGGGGGAAGTCATTAGATGATTTCGCATACGAAAAAAAAAAAAAGGAACCACAGACATATACGGTTTTAATTTCCACGCGATACCTCCACGCGTTCACGAGATAAAGGGTCTTGACAGACAGTCAGGCAGACGGACAACAAAGTGTTCCTATAAGGGTTTCGTTTTTTTCCTTTTAAGGTACAGGACCCTAAAACCTGTTTTTAAACTCTGTTAAAAAGAGCATTTCCACTGTAAATCAATTTATACCTTCACCGAGACGGCATATCAGCACAAAACATTAAACTGAAATCGACGACGGGCTCAAATAATTGAACTAATTGAATTTACCGGGAACCTTCGCTGTTTAGCATTTTAATTGATATATTTTGTTAACTGAGAGTGAGCTGGGGGCTGCGAGGCAAAGTAATTATGTCTTTGATTATGTTTTTGCGTATTTGAAGAAAGACCCATATTTTTTTTTAATAAAACTTTGTCCTACACCAGGAATTTCTCCTGTATCGTGGGTGCCTTTACAAACACTTAAACTCACATACACAATTAGCCAGACCCGGAACAACTACCTGTCGGTCACACAAATATTTATTCCTTACGGGGATCGAACCCGCGACACGCGGCGTAGCAGTCAACCGCTTAACTACTGCGCCAACCGTGCTGTCTATACAGAGTGTTAGGTTAAACGAGGGACTTATTGAGGGAGGGTATTCAGTATTCGATTCTCGTCCCAAATATGTAAAAAACCTATAACCTTAATTTCTGACGTAATTGTCCAATAAAATATTCATGAACACTGAGCGCGAGAGAAGTAAACTTGTAAACAGTGAAGTAAATCACGCGGCAAAATACCTACGCGCCGATTCTACCGAAAAGGCGTCCTAAGCCAGGTTTAAAGTATGAAGGGAAAATGGATTATACCTAAAGGTCATTGACATGCACACATGTTCTGCGATAGTATTAAATCGCTAGCGCAAGGGTATATACACGTTGCGAGACTTATGCGAAATTTTTGGTATGGTTCTGTCTTTTATTTATTAGTGTTTTTTTTTTGTTCATATTTTTATTAGTATCATGTAAGTATGCACTATTGTGGGTTTGAATACGTCCCTCGTTTAAACTAACATACTGTATATCGATATTGAAATCTTATTTTCTTCTTTTTCTCAAGTGGCGTAAATATAATTATGTAGGAACATCTGTAGAAACTATATTTTGGAGCCGTTTGGGGTTGAAACTCTGGGGCTGCGGGGTCCAAGTGCTCACAGCTTAAGTTATTATTAGTTCACGCTTCCCATAAACCAAGGATAAGGTATTGCCATACAACGTGGCGACGCCGCTAGTCTTTTGAGCACGTTATCAGCTGACAGCGTTGACGGAGAGCATTTTTGATGCCTTTTTCATAGTTTATTTTAAAATACATCATGCCTATCATTCCCATAGGTTTATTCAGATGTGAAGCTGTAGCACATCAGAGCAGAGGGGCCTGTCATGGCCTCCGCCTGCCTGGGTTGCGGGTTGTTCGAATGAGATACCGCGGCCCCGGAACATAAAGGGCAATGGAAGGAACATGGGTGGGTTTTAGTTAGTACAAGTCTGACACTCCCCCCCGCTTCGCCCAGAGCGGGGGAAGTGATTTGATGATTTCCCACCTCAAAAAAAAAACTGTAGCACATCCAAATATCGTGACTTATTTTTTACATTCATGTGCCTTATAGAATCGAGCTTTTTGCCATCGAAAGGACAGAAATTCAGACTCTAGACTGATAGAAAAAATAAAATGGAATGGAATAGAATATAATAGGTATACTTTATGGCTCACCAAAGATTCAATATAGCTGTTTGATAAAAATATCCTTATTCTATGGTAACAATGGCGGTCTTATCGCTGATAGCGATATCTTCCAGACAAGCTTTGGATGGATTGTAGGAACATGAAAACATAGGGTAGTCAAATAAATAAATAACGGAATTATCTAATTAGTAATATTAATAACACTGGTCTGCAACGAAAAACTCCTTTAAACAAAAATATTATAAGTATGAAGTTTTCAATATCCTGAATCTATATCTGCTTTTACTTTTTTGCTATCACATATATATTCCTTTAATTTTTTTTTAATAGCAAATAATTCTATATTTTTTACTGTTGTTCATGCGTTAGTGCAACTGCAAGCTGGGTCTTATGAAGAATTTAGTTAAAGCCATGAATAAGGATGGTGAAGGCTTTCAGTACCTAAAGACAAAATTCCCCTGAATCAGCGATGCAAAATTAAATGAAAGAATCTTTGTGAGTCCCAAAATACGCGAGCTCATGAAGGACACAAATTTTACAATAAACTGAAAAAAACCCGAAAAAAGGGCATGGACTGCTTTCGTCGAAGTGTGCCATAATTTTCTAGTAAACATAAAAAGTAAAAACTACCAGGATACTGTCACAGAACTTATTTCTTCGTATAAAGACCTGGTGGTAGTGTAACGTCTTTAAAAAACTTTTTTTGGTCTCTCACTTGGTTTTCTTCCCACCTAACCTTGGAGCAGTATCAGATGGTCATGGTGAAAGGTTTCATCAAGATATTATGCACATAGAGAGGCGCTACAACAGAAAATGGTTAGAAGGAATGCTTGCTGATATTTGCTGGTTTATTCGGCGCGAAACCACACTTTAAAATATGAAAAGAAAGAAAACCACTTAATAAAATAATATTGATAAGTAATAAACATTTTGTAATACTTGTACGTTTTAATGATTTGTCATGGCTTGTATTCAAAATTATGATAATAAATAAATATATGATTAAAATATAATGCTAAAAACGCTATTTTATTTTAAAATACCATTGTCACAAAAATATACGTGATAGAAAACTTTTGATACCATATTTCTATTTAGTATACATATTCGAAAAATCAACAATTCACACGACTATTACGGCTTCGAGTTTACATCCGTCAAAAAGGTTATATAAAACTAAAATATGTATGCTTAAATCTCGTTGACAAAAAGCCTGAACAGCCGTCATGTATGATTCAGGGGCTAGAATATATGCCTGACCTTTTTGACTATCGGCTTAAATCTGAAAAAGGATTTCAGCAAATCCGGACCCCTAGCAAAAACTCACGACGTAAATATAAAATGTAACGGATTTGTGAATGATGTAACTCGACTACTCAAAATCACGCTATTAAAAGTATGAAAATACTAGCTGGCACCCGCGGCTTTGTCCGCGTAATATCGAAGAAAAAGTATCCTTTGAGTTATTCCAGACTATAAGCTAACTCTGTGTCAAATTTCATTAAGATCCGTTCAGCCGTTTTGACGTGAAAGAGCAACAAACATTCATACATCCTCACAGATATTCAGATTTATAATATTAGTCCTATGTGTTATTCCAAACTATAATCTAACTCTGTGCCAAATTTCATTAAGATCCGTTTAGCCGTTTTGACGTGAAAGAGCAACAAACATCCATACATCCACACATCCATCCATTCTCACAAACATTCGCAATTATAATATTAGTAAGAGAATTTTAATGTATTCTAGTCATATGTATTGTTTTTTTAGGTAAGTTGGCTTTTGACCACGGCTACTTTCTGAAAATCACTCACGTTTTAGGGTTCCGTAATTTAAATTGAAAACAGAACCCTTATAGGATCATGTCTATATGCCCCTTTATATCGGGAACGCGTGGAGGTATCGAGTTGCAAGTAAAATCAAATACTCAAATCTGTGGTTCGATAGAACTATGAAAACATCAACCCTCTAATTTACCCAAAAAAATATAGGTATATTTATTTAATTTTTATAAAAAAAATAACGTTGCCCCAGTCTAGGATTTCTTCTGTTTCGTGGGTGCGTTGACAAACATTTAAACTCACATACACCATCAGCCAGACCCGGAACAACTATTTGTAGGCCATACAAATATTAGTTCCGTGCGGGGATCGAACCCGCGACACGTAGCGCAGCAGTCGATCGCTCAGCCACTGCGCCAACCGTGTCGTCAAATATGGCCAATTAAATTGCAAGTTTGTACAGAACCGTCGATGCGCTTATTTTAAGCAGTGACCTCATTAAAGCCTTATTACAAATTCGCTAATTACATATTCTGAGTTTAAAATAAAATATGAGAGTCATGTAAAATTAACATAGCAGTATGTTACGGGGCGCTAATCCATTGTTTTATAAAACAAAGCGACTAAAAGTGTTGGTAATGTATTTATCTCGTGGTCGATCTTTCGGTCCGTGAGAGGAAGCGTTGGTACTTACAGACAAAGTAAACGGTGAACTTGCTATCACACTTAGGTATATTTATGAAGGCGAAGGTTTGTATGTGTGCGTGTGTGTTTGTTATTCCTTTACGCTCAAACGGCTTAACCGATTTGGATGAAACTTGGTCTGTAGATAGCTTATAATCTGCATTAACACATACTTTTGCGCGGTCCGACTGAAACCGCTGAGCGCAGCAGCTAACTGTTAAAATTTAGGAATCCGATCATTTATTGTGATGCATTCTTATTTTGTTTTCAATAGCGAGATGATAAGCTCATTGTTATTGAAATTAAGAGAACCTCAAACCGTCCTAGACCCCGCGGGAGCCGAAAGATGACTCCCAGCCACCGTAGACGGTCGCTCGACGTCTGTGGACGGTAAGCAATGGGTAGCTCACCGTGTGTCCGTATCAAAGAGATGTCACCAAGGCAGAAAAGCTCTTCAGGACCAGTGCCTGCCGGAGCTGGGGGTTGCTCGAAAGAGATAAAAAAACACAAACGACAAAAGAAAGAGCATGGATAGGTTCAAGTCTGACACTCTCTTTCACTCCGCCCAGAGTGGAAGAACTCATTTGACGATTTCCCATGGGATAAAAAAACTAGTACCTACTACCATTATTAACGGCCAGTAACAGAACAAGATAATGGATGAATTTAGTTTTGTTATACAATTCACTTTTGTGAACCTGAAAAAAGGAAATGTTGCTCTTGTCGAAATTATAATATTTATTATAGAGCATTACCTGTCCTCTCAATCGTAATATATAGTATGTATTTATATTTAAGCAATATGTATTTATACAAGTATTTATTAATATTTACTTAAATATGTAAGTTATTTTAGGTTAAGGCACACACATATTTTTCTCGTACTCTCTCACACACTATCGTCTACATTTCGTTGTCATATCTTCTTTCGTAGGTCTGCTGGCAGAAATTCCTTATGAAATAAGCAGTACCTTTGTACTCAAATTTTATATGTTTTTATCCTGTCTGGTTTACTGTGTGTACATAAATAGTTAAATAAAAAAATGATTATCACAGTTTCCTATAAAAAAATATTGGAGCAGGACTTCTATTTCGTCCGTATGTCCCTACCACAACAATAACTCTGAATTTACCTTTTTAAATTTCTTCGGCTTTAGAACAACCTATTTGCACTTAATCCTCATTATTATTCCAGAGCAAACGTTTTTCAATTAAGACCTTTACGGTAACATTTTTTTTTTCAAAAGAAAGGAACAGCGTTTGAAGGCAAAAATGTGCTGCTTTTAGCATTAATAATTTACGACGCATGATATGTTTGACAGACGTGATCTTGTAAGGTTACTCACACTAAGTACAAAAAATCATGCGTACCTCGTCATATTTTGGCCTTATTGAGGATACTCTTCAGACAGGTTAGGTGCGCATTGTATTATCTTGTTAAGGTATGGTTATGGTACCTCAAAAAAGAAACACGGAACTCTTATAGGATAATTTTGTTGTCCATCTGTCTGTCAAGACCCTTTATCTAGGAAACGCATGGAGGTTTCGAGTTGACATTAAATCCATAATATGCTCAAGTATGTGGTCCCTTGAAACTGTCAAAATGTACCCTCTTAAGTCTGCGCAGTCAAAAGATATGGTTGTTTATGTCGCAAGTTTGTACCAATGCTTCGGTGTTTCTCGCACGTTTCTGTTTCTTGTTTTTACTTTCGCCTTCAAGTTGTGGAAATCACATGTCTTCGAAATTTTAGTTTCAGGGTATGACGGTCATGCTAGCGAAGGAGATGGCCGGGCGTTTGAGGGAGATAACCTCAAACCAACCCAGCCGCCGCGGGAGACGCTACGGACGTCGGGCGCCGCGAGACGGCCCCCGGCAACCGTAGATGCGGGCCTGTGAACGATGAGCAATCGGTAGCTCACCGTCCGTCCTTCTATTGACGACAGGTCGTGTCGACGGCGCGTTAGTGTTCCACGCGCGCCTCACCGAGATGTCAGCAAAACAGAGGGGCTCGCCAGGGCCACCGCCTGCTGGGGTTGCGGGTTGTCCGAAAGAGATACCGCGGCCCCGGAACATAAAGGGCAGTAGAAGGAACATGAAGGAACATTGTTTTAGTCAAAACAAGTCTGACACTCCCTTCCGCTCCGCCTAAAGCGGGGGAAGTCATTTGATGATTTCAATACGAAAAAAAGGCAATCTGCCAGCAACAATAACATATTTTTTTTTAAGAAAAATTGGAAATTTTAAAGATCAGTAGGTATTTTACATAAAAACTCAATCATCTATTTTGCAAAATGTCTTTAAATTTTAGGTTATTAGGTACGTGTATCCGAACGAAACAATTAAAATGAGCGGCAATCTTGATTAAAAAAAAATTACTTTGCCTCACGCAGTGAGTGCCGCATTTTGCTCACTATTTTCCCACAGCAAAACCTACATGTTTGATCTGATGAGATGGAAACTCAATTTTTTTTTTGAGTAAACACGCCTTTACAGTGTCTAATAATGTGAGTCACAAGCGTCAAAATGTCGAGGGTGTATTGTTAAAAAAATAAAAGCTTATCCGTGGAAGTTTTCTCAATTTTCTTGGAGTTACGTCACGCGATAATATAATGACGAACGTGTGTATTGTTACAAATATTATTTAAATCGATAAAACTCATGTACGAAATGACGACCAATCAAGATCTCTCTATAATGATTTCATAATTTTCCTGCCCTTGTCCCATTTTATTTGGGGTCTGCGCAACACGTTTTCTTCTTCCATTCTCCCCTGTCAGATGTCGTGACATCATTTACTCCTTTCTCCTTCATATCATTCCTTACACAATCCATCCATGTTTTTTTGCCCTTTCTCTCCCTCTCATTCCAATTCATCACTCTTTTAGTCACATGCGCTTCGTCCCTCCTCATTACATGTCCATACTAAAACAAACGACTCCCTTTAATCTTTTCTGTAACAGGTGCAACTTTCAAACTTCCTTTAATATACTCAATCCTTATTACCCATTGTTGTCAGTCCACACATCCATCTAAAATCTATATGAATCGAGGCCATGTTATACTGGAGATCTAGGGTTTGATGTGTAGCCTTGTGTCGATACAGGAGGGAATGGTACACGTACAAATGGTTACCACGTGTTCAGTATATCATTATGAATCCCCTAAAAAAACCTACATCATGGCCGTGTTGTTGGAAAACAATAGTTTTTTGCTTCAAATACAAATTCATTCATACTTAAAATATTGTCTATTAATTTGTCAGTAATTTTTGCGTGAAAAGGCAACAAACATACTTTTGCTGTGCTTCCTTAGTGAATATTATAAAAGCGAAAGTGAGTTTGTTTGTCTTCACGCCTAAATGGCTAAACCGATTTTGATGAATTTTGGTATAGAGATAGTTGGGTCCTAGAGACGGACATAGGCTATTTAAAAAAAAGATTGAGTTATGAGGGAGAAAGAGGGAAGAAAAGGGAAAACTTAGCATTGCTATTACAATAAATAAGGCATAAGAGCAAAAAATAAAGGTAGCAGGTACCTGTAAATCAGGAAAGAGGAACTGTGTTACCCTGAATTTAACGCGAGCGAAGCCGCGGGCAAAAGCTAGTAGACTATATAACATTACGCCGATGATACGCCACGCCACGTTTCGCCGAAAATATTAAAACGTCAGCGGGGTCAATGTGGAAGAGAAAAACCCATGACCGCGAAACGTGGAAGATTATGGGGGAGGCCTATGCGAAAGCAAAAAAATCATTAGAAACCGATGTCGAATAAATATACATTTTTTTTTCTTTTTCAGTATTTTTTTTGTGTAACTAGATGTAAGATTGTTAATAAAGGCGATTTTTATTTTATTTATTTAATACTAGCTTTTGCCCGCGGCTTAGCTCGCGTTAAATTCGGGGTAACGCAGTTCCCCTTTCCTGGTCTGCAGGTACCTGCTATTGTAATAGCAAAGCTAAGTTTTCCCTTTTCTTCTCTCTTTCTTCCTCAATTATCACTTTAAAAAAATTGCCTATTTCCGTCTCCAGAGTCTCAACTATCTCTGTACCAAAGTCAGTTCAGTCATTTAGGCGTGAAGACGTAACAAACAAACATGCAAACAAACAAACAAACTCACGTTCGTTTTTATAATATTAGTAAGGATAACATTACGCTACGCACTAAGGACCTGAGCAACGGATGAAACTGTTGAGCCCAACTAGTCATATCTATAAATAGTAGATGGCCAGAACTCATTTTTTTATTTTCTGTACAAAAGAAAATACATTGTATTCTAATTTTTCTGTATAAATGTCAGCCAAAAAGCTTAATACTTTCGGATCCTGCAGGAAAGCAATAGGGAAACTAGTACTATCCGCAAATACAAAAACAGACCGCGATCCGTTTTCCGACCTCGCCGCCGAGGCCCGTCGCGAAACCCCCAGTAACGAAACCGTCCCTTGGTCTACAAGCCAGCCCGCGATGCTGAGCAGTAAATCTTAAAGTCCCTAATTAATCGACCCAGCCACCCTTGTTGCCCTCCCTCAGTGACGCCCTAAGCCGAGGTCCGTACCCCACAGGGGGTGCCCTTAGCGAGCGAGCACTTAGCATACTAGTAGTTTTTGTAGCCCTGGCTGGGGGCCTTAATTTATTGAGGTCACACAGGATAGTCCGGTTAAGCAGTCTAACAACTCAAGCGAGTTGAACTGCGAGTGGCCCAACCTAAAAAAAAAAAAAAAAAAAAAAAAAAAATTAATACTTTCGGTTTTCGGTCCTCGTTTCAAATAACAATGTTTTTGGCGTCGACATATTATTCTTAGAACTTCATAATCTGAAAAAACAGGAACGTGCCAGTGAAGTAATGAAACGAAAATAAATTACAATTTCTATTTTCTGTAACTAAGGCTTACAAATTTCGCAAGAAAATTCTGATTTTTAAGCCTTTGTAATGTTTATACTCCAAAAAAAAATCTACTAAATTGCGAAATTTTAATTTAGATATAGATATGAAGAACAGGGTGTAAAGTTGAGATACCGTGGCCCCGGAACGTAAAGGGCAATAGAAGGAACATGGGTAGGTTTTAGTCAGTACAAGTCTGACACATCGAAGTTATTTGATGATTACCCAACCAAAAAAAGGGTGTAAAGTTACTCAATACTCCACGGAAAAGGGATGTTCCTCCGAACGGAGGGTTTTGTGTCTAGTAGGCTACTGCCCGACAATAGGGAATATGCATAAAATTTAAATTTGGCTCCAATATTTTTTTCTAGATTCTTTATAGTCTTTACATCATCCTTCAAAAGTATTTTTTTTATTTAGTTATCATTTAAACCCAGAAAATATTACATAAAAAGTGAAAAATAACGGAGGGAAATTCAAACTTTCAAAACGCGTCACTATTGGTCGTATTGGTTGATTTATCGGCGTCAATATTCATACTGTATTACTAGTGTTTGTGAGAAAAATTGTTTAAAACTGTATTTCTGTGTGGTTACTTTACGAAAATATGTATATTTGTAGTCAACAATGTCATATAAATAATATATTGCATAATTTGGACTGGGCAGCGAAAGTGTTAATAGCTAATTCACACTAAGCTAATAGAATACTTACGTTAAAATGATCTTCACAACAAAATATAACCGATAATACAGATATAATATCCCTTTTTTTCTTTTTGGGGTGGGAAATCATCAAATAACTTCCCCCGCTCTAGGCGGAGCGGGGGGAGTGTCAGACTTTTACTGGCTTAAACCCACCCATGTTCCTTCTATTGCCCTTTACGTTCCGGGGCCGCGGTATCTCTTTCGAACAACCCGCAACCCCCGCAGGCGGAGGCCCTGGCAAGCCCCTCTGCTTTGCTGACGTCTTATTACAGTTGGCAGGCCTGTTGGTCTAGTGGTTAGTGGCCCTGACAGCTGAGCCGGAGGTCGTGGGTTCGATTCCCACCTAGGACAAACTTTGTGTGATGAGCATGATTGTTTGTTCTGTGTCTGGGTGTGATTTATCTATAATATGTATGTATTTATAAATTATATAAGTATGTATAATAATATCAGTTGTCTGGTTACCATAACACAAGCTCTGCTTAGCTTGGGATCAGATAGCCGTGTGTGAGTTGTCCTAAGATATTTATTATTATTTATTTAATTTTAAGGCGCGCGTGAAACACTAACGCGCCGTCGACACGGCCTGTCGTCAATAGACGGTCCACAGGCCCGCATCTACGGTGGCCGGGAGTCGTCTAGCGGCACGTCGCCCGGGGCGTCTCTCGCGGCGGCAGGGTTGGTTTGAGGTTCTCTCCCTCAAACGCTTGGTACCTCCTTCGCTAGCATTACTGCTTCGCAGAAGGAGGTGACCGCTTCCCATTCCCTCTCGCTCCGGACCATGGACTGAACCAGGGCCGGACGCGAGAAATCGCCGCCGCCGATCACCGCTACGAGGGCACGGCGGTGATATTCTATCCCTTTTCAAATTCTTAAGCCATTGATTTCGTAATTTTGCATCGCGTGGAATACGAAAAAAACACTTAATCTGATGTACTAATGGTAGTGTTTCTACATTTCGGTACCATACAATACTTGTAACAAGGTTTTTTAACTTTTTCCATGGCATGTTTAGCAATTAAAACTGAAAATAAGTATTAAGTAACTGAAACGCTACTATAGTGAACAAACAGGACATCACCAATGACGTCATCATAAGCGCGCGCAAAATGGTGGCGTTTTGACAGCTCAAATTTATTCAATGTTTTAAATTTCACTTTGAAAAGTAACTTGACTATTTTCAAGTCTATTTTATATTTTTTTCTATGTTATAAAGATGTATATGTTTAATTTAAGACATAAAAAAAAATCATGCATATTCCCTATTGCTGTCGGGTTTTTTCTGTTTAGGTGTATCGGCGTATATCAATTACTTCCTAGAATTTAGGTAATCCTTATTAGCGAATAATAACACAGAGTGTTTTTTTTTTCAAATCAACGTATTCGATTCCTGGCCATATATGTATATAGCCAGGACGACACGGTTAGCGTAGTGGCTGTGCTATCGACTGCTGCACTGCGTGTCACGGGTTCGATCCCCGCACGGAACAAGTATTTGTAAGACCTACAGATAGTTGTTTCGGGTCTGGCTGTTTGTGTATGTGAGCATAAATGTTTGTAAACGCACTCACGATACAGGAGAAATTCCCAGTGTGGGGTAAAGTTTAAAAATAAATTGACTTTTCAAAATCTGTCTCGAGATTCCTTTGAGGATTTTTTAGTATTCCTCAAAGTTTGATTGTTTGGATTGGCCGTCTCGGCCCTCTTGAAATATTAAACACATGCTAAATATTATTATGCTCGCTCATATTAAGCTCGTGGCTAAATAATAGCAGCCGCTCGGGTCGATCTTTAGGTTAAGCCGCGCTTGCCTAGGTTGGTCTGTGGATGGGTGACCACCAGTTACATACCGAGTTTCCTCCGTGGCTCGGAAAGCACGTTAAGCCGTTGGTCCCGGCTGTCATTTATAGATCTTTGACAGTCGTTACAGGTAGTCAGTGTCCCGAAAGTCTGACAACCAGTCTTACGAAGGGGTATCGCATTACCCAGTACTAACTGGGTTGTGGAGGTCAGATAGGCAGTAGCTTCATGTAAAATACTGATATTCAGCTGCATCCGGTTAGACTGGAAGCCGACCCCAACATAGTTGGGAAAAGGCTAGGCAGATGATGATAGAAGATAATTTTACCTAAAATTCGATAGAAGATAATTTCGTTTTTTAATTTTGATATTAGCTTGCGTGCCCGATACCGGAGGGCTACTCTTTTTAAATGTTTTATTTTTATATACGAATATTAAAATCTATACAAAGTAAGTTATAAAAAAAAAAACGAAAAATGCATACCAATCATATTAATTATTAGATATACGTTTAATTACTATAATATTTTAAATAAAAGAAACTCACTGCAATATACTCAGTCATCGCGCAAGCGCCACAGTGTACGGTCGTGTGTGCGTTTGTCTCGTGTGCGGTCATCGACCTAGCAATGTCAACGATGAATTCTAAAGTTTTAAAATGTTCCAATTGTAATATTGTGATCAATGAGGTGCTTGCATTTGTGCAGAATAAGATAGAAGTAATGAATGAAGAAAGTTTGGTGCAAATCTGTGTAACGGCTTTTTCTGAGGAGGAAGTTGAAAATGCTAAAGTCCTGTTATTTGGATCCGTTCAGACTTCTGTACGTAACATAACGCGCAAAAGTAAAGGCAAAAAGAATAGGAATTTGGAAGATATCATTAGTCTACTCAAGCAGACAGATCCGGAAATGATACCAATTTTCGTTGCTCGTGATCTGCAGAAGCTGCCACCAGTTTCTTTTGATCATATAGATGTCACTAGATTACTCAAAGATCTTCTAATTCTGCGAAGTGAGATTTCTAGTATCAAGGAGAATTATGTCACGGGTGAGCAATTCAGCGAGCTAAAGTGTGATCTAGAAAACCTCAAGAGAGCTTCATTAGTCGATGTTCGTCAAATGAACGTTAATACGAAAAGAGGTGCTTTTTTATGTGATACGTATGATAGTGGGCCAATGGGCATAATAACACACAGCGATCGGCCGTTATCAACCGACGGCGAACAGGTGCGCGCTTCGGATCAGCTGTCTCTTTCACCCGAGTGCGCTAACGATCGTCGCGTCCCGCTTGCAAAACCAGAATCACCTGCGAGCATTGTAGTGTCGGCGAGTGCGGAGCGGGTACCTTCACAGCTGAGTCATGCGACGACACGTATGATATCTGCGCCCGCACTTACGGAGGTAGTCAGAGAAAAAGTAAATCACAATGACGATGTTAAACAAAAACAAAGGACTTTGGCGGATGTGGTACGGCAACCGGGTATTTGGAAAGATCAGAAGCAAGACGGTGAATGGATGGAAGTTCAAAAGAAGCGATCCAAAAATCGTTTTATTGGACAAAAAGGCACAGCAACAAGCGGGCTTGATAGTAAATTCAAAGCGGCGGATATTAAAGTCCCGTTGTTTATTAATAATGTAGACAAAGGTGCCTCGGTGAGCGACATAGCGAATTATATTCTATGTAAAACTCAAGTGTCTGTACAGTTAGAAAAAATTGTAATGAAACAGGACAGGGACTACAACGCTTACAAGGTTTTTGTCCCCAGCCATAAGTTGCCAGTTTTCTTAGACGACAGTCTGTGGCCGGAGGGAGTAAATTTCAGGAAATTTGTGAACTTCAGAAGGAAATCTACTGAAATATTACGTGTACAGTCACCAAATAACCATAATGGAACGAAACCTAGTTAAATTCGTGAGCTTCAACTGTAAGTCCATTCGTAGATCGATTGACGGCGTCAGATCACTTTGCCACTCAGCTGATATTATGGCACTTCAGGAGACATGGCTCCTCCCACACGACATTGCCTTCCTGGGAACTATCCACAGTGAGTTCGCGTTCACGGGCAAGTCAGCTGTGGATACATCAACAGAAATACTACGAGGGCGGCCGTTTGGAGGGGTTGCGCTGATATGGAGAAGAAGTTTGTTTACATCGGTGTCCGTTATCGAATGTAATAGTGTGCGTCTTGTGGCTATTAAGGTAGCAGTGGCGGAGCGCGCGTTTCTAGTGTTTTCCGTATATATGCCTACGGACTCGGTGGACAACCTTAGTGAGTTTACGGAATGCCTGAGCGAAATAAGTGCAATTATCGAGAACGAGAACGTTGAAAGTGTCTTTGTGTTGGGAGACTTTAACGCACACCCAGGTGAGCGCTTTGGTGTTGAATTACTTAGTTTCTGTGATGAGCAACAATGGTTTTGCGCAGATATAAAAAGACTCGGACTGAATTCTGATACGTACACTTATGTTAGTGACGCTCATGATGATTGTCGTAGCTGGCTTGATCACTGTGTGGTCACTGAGTCTGCATTTAAAACGGTTGTAGATGTAAAAATTTTATATGATATTTTCTGGTCAGATCACGTCCCGTTAGAAGTGACATGCAACATAAAGGTATTACAACCAAAAATTGTTAGCAATAATGTAATGTTTAGCAAGGTTAAGTGGGGGATAAGAGAAACCTGTCAGATAAAAGAGTATAATCAAATATGCCATAATAAGTTGAGAGAGGTTAACTTTCCTTTTGTCTTCCACGAATGCTGTGATAATGTATGCCATAAGCTAGAGCACAGACTACATATAGATAGGTTGTATAGTGCTGTCACTAGCATTTTAAGTGAGGCAGCCGCATTGACGTGTATTTGTCGGTCTGAACGGAAGCGGAGGTATGTCACGGGATGGAACAAGCACGTGAAAGACGCTCATGCGGAGGCTCGGCTTAGGTTTCGGCTTTGGGTTCAATTTGGTAAACCTAGTACGGGGCCCATTTACGGCCAGATGCGCGACGCTAGGAAAACTTTCAAGGCGAAGCTGAAGTGGTGTCAAAATAACCAGCAGCGAATTCAAATGGACATTATTGCTTCGCACCACTCAGCGAAGAGTTTTGGAAGTTTCTGGAGGGAAATAAAAAAGTTGAACCCTAAGTCGAGTCTGCCCTCGAGTGTGGAGGGAAAAACGGAGCTGGTTGATATCGCTAATTTATTTCAGCAGCGATTTAAAATAGAACCGCCCCTAGGTCTTGTAAACAGAATGTGTAACGTAAGTCCTAATGACCTAAGTGTACGTTTCACTGCCCGTGACGTGTCCTCTGTTATTAAAAATATGTCCAGGGGCAAGTCACCCGGTCACGATGGGCTTAGTATAGAGCATTTGCAGAACGCAGGTGTCCATCTCCCTAGGGTTCTAGCATTACTATTTAATCTATGTCTAAGTCATTCATACTTGCCGGCGGATCTGGTGAAAACTGTGGTCGTGCCCATTCCTAAGAATAAGACCGGTGATATGTCGCATGTAAGTAACTATAGACCGATATCCTTGGCGACAGTTACAGCTAAAGTTTTGGATAGTTTGCTGGACAGTCAACTTGGCAAACACCTGAGCGTTAATGACAGACAGTTTGGTTTTAGGAATGGGTTATCGACCGAGACTGCGGTTATGACACTAAAGAGCACAGTGCAGTATTACACTGGGAGAGGGACGCCTGTGTATGCGTGCTTCCTGGACTTATCTCGGGCTTTCGATCTTGTTTCGTATGACATCTTATGGAACAAACTGTCGAGTGAAACTAATCTGCCGCCTGAGATAATTAAGCTATTTAAGTTCTGGTATGATAACCAATGTAACATGGTGAGGTGGGCAGATGCCTACTCAGATGTGTATAGGTTGGAATGTGGGGTGAGGCAGGGGGGTTTGACCTCGCCCAAGTTGTTCAATATCTACATGAATAAACTGATCGAGGAACTCAGCAGCGCTGGAGTCGGATGTATGATAGACGGAGTCTCGTTTAACAATATTAGTTATGCTGATGACATGGTGCTGCTGAGTCCGTCGATCAGTGCTCTCAGGAAGCTGCTAAATATATGTGAGTGCTATGCTGGAGCCCATGGACTAAGTTATAATGCCAAGAAAAGCGAGCTGTTAGTTTTTAAGGCACATAACAAAACTTACGAAATTGTACCACCTGTATCCTTATGTGGTACAACCTTGAATAGGGTAAAACAGTTCAAATACCTTGGTCACTGGGTTTCAGAGGATGGTACTGATAACTGTGATATGGAGAGAGAGCGCAGAGCGTTGGCCGTGAGATGCAACATGCTGGTTCGCAGATTTGCAAAGTGTGACAGAAATGTCAAAATATCTTTGTTTAAGGCGTACTGCCAAGCATTTTACACATGTAGTTTGTGGACCAGATATACGCAAAAAACGTACAACGCTCTGCGCGTACAGTACAACAATGCTTTTAGGATGCTGTTGTCGCGTTCACGTTACTGCAGCGCGTCAGAAATGTTCGCAGCAGCGCGTACTGACGACTTTTTTGCAATTATGCGTAAACGATCTGCATCATTGCTACGTCGGGTGCGGGACAGCGACAACAGTCTCCTGAGCATTGTTGCTAGCAAGACTGAGGGCCACTTGATGGGGCACTTGTGCGCTGTACATGTATCGTTAACAGGTGCGCCCAGACTGTGGTAGTTGTGTGTGGTTTGTATTGTTTTGTATGGTGTCTGTGTGTGTTATTTATGTCTAAGTCTATATGAGTTATACTAACATAGTTTAAGTATTTACTAACAAACCCTATGGGATATTTGTCCTGAAATAAATGTTTATTATTATTATTTAATATTATTTAATTAGTTTTAAGACATTTTGCTGCGCTCTAACAGGGTCATTTAGTCACCAGTTTTAAGCCTAGCGGGTAACTAGTTGTACATTATGCATTAAATAAATAAATAACAAAGTACTAGGATCACATAAGCACTTAAGGTATTCACATGACTAGCAACTATTTGCATACTCCCCTTTCACCTATACGACCATGTGTTGACTCGGTCGGGACAGTTTCCAGTAAATTGCGAACGTAATTATTAGTTGCACATAGTTCTGTTGTATGTGAGTTGTCGGTGCTCCTAGGACAGGGTACGGCTATAGACTAAAGTCAATCGTTTAGAAGTGTTAACGATTGAATCTTCCTAGCCAGGGTTATCTAGGGAATTCATTGTGCTTATTTTGATATTTTTACACACTGTGTCTACTTGCTTAATCTGTCCTATCGCAGGTCGGCTAGAAGAGATTTCTTTATGAATTAAGCCGTACCTTTGTGCTCTTTTGTCTGTATGTACTTTTTTCATTATAATATGTGTTTTGTGTGTACATAAATCCTTACTAATATTATAAAAGCGAAAGTGGGTTTGTTCGTTGCGTCTTCACGCGTAAATGGTTAAACCGGTTTTAATGAATTTCGGTACAGAGATACTTGGAACCCTGGAGACGGACACAGGCTAATTTAAAAAAAAAAGTGATAAATTAGGGAGAAAGAGGGAAGAAAAGGGGAAAACTTAGCTTTGCTATTTCAATTAAATAAGGCGCAAGGGCAAATACTACAGGTACTGCAAATCAGGAAAGGGGAACTGTGTTATCCCGAATTTAACGCGAGCGAAGCCGCAGGTTAAAGCCAGTAAATAAATAAAACAAGCTCTATATAAAAAGCCGATGTTAATTCGTGGATTGATGACCTTCCCATACATATTGTTCCGTACTAAAAGCGGATCCAGCATTGGCACCAGAAGGGGTCACATATTCGTGGTCAAATTCCACAAGAAGCCGGCGTTGCGAGTTGTGCGAAAGAGATACCGCGGCCCCGGAACATAAAAGGCAAAACCAGGAACATAGGTAGGTTTAACTCAATAAAAGTCTGACACTCGCCCCGGCTCCGTCCAGAGCAGAGGAAGTTATAATGATTTCCCATACGAATCCCAAAAAAAATAACAGTGAATTACTTCTTTATCGTGGGTGCGCTTACAAACATCAAACTCACATACACAAACAGCAGGATGGGCGTCAAGAAATTTGGAGAAGTTGTAACAGAGTGGGTATTTTACCCTATCTGTTGCCTTAACTTCTTTCCCTTTGGATCAACTTTGATTTTTAAACATTCATATTTTGAATTTCATTCTGTCATTTCATCTTCAACAATCATTTTATGGCTCATTACATTTTTGGAGCACGGCTAGAAGCCACACGTTTGTTTTTTTTAAAGCTGTATTTAGTCTATATCCTATTTCAATTTAAATGTCCTAAAATCAGTGTATTAGTTTATTGTGCAGTTCAGTTCTATTGTGTTATTTCACCCCTGTTAAATGATTCCACCCTTGGGAAATAGAGAAACCAAAACCTGTAGTGGCTATCATTTGTTCACCTGCCTTAATTTACATCTAAAAACTGCGGCCTCGCTCGGGGAACAACGAGTGAGCGTCACTAAGTTCTCCAAATTGAGTAGGTATAACCCACCGTCTATACAGGTATAACCCACCGTCTATACAGGTATAACCCACCGTCTATACAGGTATAACCCACCGTCTATACAGGTATAACCCACCGTCTATACAGGTATACCCCACCGTCTATACAGGTAAAACCCACCGTCTATACAACATTATTTTTAGTATAAGCGAAACCTGAATATAGTTTGTTCAGAATAAGTAACTAAATCGATTCCAATCATTTTTACACCATGTTAAAAAAGTTTATATTATGGACACCATGCGACACTAAGTACCTATTCGCAGGCGCTACCCTACACTTGACCATTACGACAGTCCAAAGCCTGCCAGACAGTGTGATGGAAAATGTATAGTATCAACAGTTAATTACCTACAATACAAACGGAGACATTATTAATATCAATGAAAGCAAGGCGCGCGGCGCGGGGACGCCGCCGCCGCCGTACGCCGTTGGTGACAGTGTATTTGTACGGATATCCAGGTAACTTATCAAGCTTATAACTTTGTGGTTTTTCATGATACAGTTTTGAAATTTTGTGCATAGATTCTTTATATAAAATATTGGACAGGTGTTTCGGCTTTCGCAGAAACTAAAAATAATGTTGTATGTGGGATGGGATATGATAAAAACGGGGATTTGGCCAAATCCCTAAGGGATTTAATCAAATCACAGAGGATGTTAAAATTACAACACGTTTTTATCATTTCCCTTAGCAAATCTGCTGGTTTGACAAATCCCACTAAAGAAATCTAGTGATTTGAACAAATCCCAAAAATGGTTCAGTGAAATGAAAAAAATAATTTTTATGTGGTATGTATTAATACTATATAATTATAATTAATTATGTAGTTAATCTTACAAAATAAACCTTTAAAATACCACAGAAAAGTTATTTGGATTTGGCCAAATCCCTGTTTTTATCATATCCCTGCGACATATACATTTGTTCGCTTCTGCACATTCATAATCTATGGTCCAAGTAGGCAAGTTAGCAGGAGCATAGGTATATTATTAGTTAAGTTTGAAACTAAGTTCATTGTTTGTGTAAAGGTTATTGGTTGCTTGTTTGGTTTGTCTATGGTTGTTGGGGCTTCTGATGAGGTAGCAAGGAGTATTTATTGCATAATAATATAATATAATATAATAATATGTATTTATTACCGGGGTTGCGGGTTGTTCGAAAGAGATACCACGGCCCCGGAACGTAAAGGGCAAAAGAAAGAACATGGGTGGGTTTTAGTCAGTAAAAGTCTGACACATCCCCCGCTACGAAATTATTTGATGATTTCCCATCCACAAAAAAATGAATGGCTATTTATAAAGTGATTTCAATAAAATATAGATATGAATCATTTTGATTCCCGCGTCGTGTAGAGTATGATTGGGTTTTATTTTTATCAGAAACTAGCTTTTGCCCGCGGTTTCGCTTGCGTTAAATTCGGGGTAACACAGTTCCCCTTTCCTAATATTTTGCAGGTACCTGCTACCTATAGTTTTTGCCCTTGCGACCTATAGATTGTAATAGCAAAGCTAAGTTTTCCCTTTACTTCGCTCTTGTTCCTACATTTGCCAATTTAAAAAAAACCGGCCAAGAGCGTGTCGGGCCACGCTCAGTGTAGGGTTCCGTAGTTTCCCGTCCGTCACAATAAGTGTTCCCACTTATGAGTTTAAAGGTGGAGGAGGAAATTATTTTGTACAACTTTTTGTCTTTTTTGTACAAAAACTGTTGTGTCAATCAAGTTCAAAATGATTTTCCTAGAAAGTCCTTATAAAGTTCTACTTTTCAGATTTTTTTCATATTTTTTAAACTTATGGTTCAAAAGTTAGAGGGGGGGGGGGGGGGCCATTGTTTTTTACTTTTGGAGCGATTATTTCCGAAATTATAGATATTATCAAAAAATGATTTTAGTAAACCCCTATTCATTTTTAAATACCTTTCCAACAACATATCACACGTTAGGGTTGAAATTAAAAAAAAAAACACTTCCCACTTTACATATAGGGTGGCTACCCTACTAAAACATTTTTTTCCAATTTTTATTTTACCACTTTGTCGGCGTGATTGATATACATATTGGTACCAAATTTCAGCTTTCTAGTGCTAACGGTCACAGAGATTAAGCGAGGACGGACGGACGGACGGACAGACAGACATGGCGAAACTATAAGGGTTCCTAGTTGACTACGGAACCCTAAAAAAAATGCCTATCAGACACAGGCAATTTTTTTTTCTCCAGGGTCCCAACAACCTCGGTACCAAAAATCATCAAAATCGGTTTACCCATTTGGGCGTGAAGACGTAACAAACAAACTCACTTTCACTTTTATAATATAAGTAAGGATTCCTCAGTAGCAACCACTTCGATTTCTGCTCTGTTGATGGCAAATGGGTCGCCCCCTATTACATGGGACTGACCACTTATCTGGTGTTACGTAGGTGTACTATTAGCTACATCTCTGCTAACTCTTTAGACTTTACAGGCCTAATGTTATGTGACGATGATGAATTTTGACATACCACCTAAGATGTTCTTAAAGCTAAACCTCTTTTTATATTAATTTATTCTAAAGATACTAAAACACCTATCTGTCAGTTTAGTGGAAACGTGAACGATTCAACCGGTTCGTTTTTTTTTCTGTAACTCTCTTCTCATCGTTGTCTTATATCTCATGGACTCGCATACCAAGGGTTCCGTACAGACTTGCAATCCAAACAGCGTATCTTTGGCTACGTAAAATTAGAGCTATGATTTATCCACAACTCTAAGGGACCACAGACTTGAGTAAACGGTTTAAATTGCAACTCAATAACTTCACGCGTTCCTGATGTAAAGGGTTTTGACAAACAGACAGACAGACGGACGGACAACAAAGGGTTCCGTTTAATCTTTTTGAGGTACGGAA
Organism: Ochropleura plecta; assembly: GCA_905475445.1. NCBI lineage: Eukaryota > Metazoa > Arthropoda > Insecta > Lepidoptera > Noctuidae > Ochropleura > Ochropleura plecta. Next base: position 7,492,618 of record FR997738.1, on the reverse strand, counting down.
TCCCAAGAACGGTTTCTACTTTATTTCGTAATAGTGCACGTAATAAAACGTCAAGCAATACAGTAAAGTACGGCCAACGAGAAGCGATACCAAATGTAAACAAAACCCATGCTAAAACCCCATCTAAAATGGCCGCCCGAATGTTGGCGAACCCGTCTTAACGTTGTCATGTTTTTGCCGGGAGAACGAGACATTACGACAAAGGCACAAGATGGAAAGAGATAAATATTAGATTGTCAACGCCACAGTTGTTCTTTAGGTTAATGACCTTTCGTATCGCTGCTAGTTGGCCTTATTTTAGAAGAAAATCGCTTTTGAATTTTGGTAAGTGTGGTACATGTTTTTGCTCACAAAATGTGTACCTACACAAAAGTTCTACATTTACTACCAATAAATTCTTCATAGATCTTCATGAACCAAGTAAATCTACTCGAGTTATAAATGTCTAACGATATCCAAGATGGCGGCGGTAATGTGACGTTAAATAGAAAATATAAGAAGTTATAGCCAAGAAAATAATACTTTGAGTAATGAGAAAATTCCATTAGCTCCCACGGAGTGCAGTGGTTAAGGAATTGTGAAGGTCAACGACAACTTGGCCTTTGTTTCATGCTCCTTGTAAGTGGTTTTAATATGGTTATTTAGTATGAAATGGGTTGTTTTTTAGGGTTCAGTACCTCAAAAGAAAAAAACGTAAGCGTTATTTGGTTCACTTTTTTGTCCGTCTGTCTGTCAAGACCCTTTATATCGGGGACCCGTAGAGGTGATATTAAAACCATATACTGGAATCGGTGGTCCCTTTGTGCTGTGAAAAAATCAACTTGCAATTTGTTTATGTCGCAAGTTTGTACGGAACCCTTAGTGCGCAGGTCTCAGTCACTCTTAGCGGTTGTTTTTTTATCAAAATATACCTTCTGTTTGTACCTAACGGTACGTGTTTCGAATCAATTGATGATTTACCCTCTAAATCTACGCAGTCAAGTACAGAACCCTCAGTGCACGAGTCTGAGTCGCTCCTGACCGTTTTTATTAAATCAAAATATATCTTCTGTTTGTACCCAGTACGTGTTTTGGGACGAAACAGTCAGCCATGTTGCATTTCGAAGAACGGAGTATAGATTTTGTACGTAGGCTTCGCTAAGAAAGTTTACGCGTATGGATTGATGCCAGACTTATTTCAACAAAAAGAAAATCCGATCCGAATCCGATTTTGATAAATTCCTCATTTTGCATTTTTTTTTGTTTTAAAACATTATCCATTTATTCAGGTTATAATGATTGTTGGTACTGATGGTAAAATGCTACAAGATTTAAATAAAACCGACCAAGTGCGACTCGGACTTGCACGCTGAAGGTTCCGTACCAATTTGAAACATAAACGGCTATTTTTTTTGGATGCGTAGATTTAGAGTTTTAATTTTTCCTCGAGTCTAAGGAACCATGTATTTGGTTTTAATTTCACATTCACACAATAGCTTTACGTGTTCTCGAGGATCAAATAGGTCTTGACAGAAAGACAGACAGACGCACAACAAAGTGATAAGGATTCAGTCTTTTTCCTATTGAGGTACAGACGCCAGCAGGTCAAGCTACCCGAAACTGTAAATTTTTCCCAATGAACCTTGAACCTAATACTTTAGAAATAAAGTCGAAAATCTATCAAAGAAATCTGACAGATTGTAGTAGCTTGATGTGCAGGCGTCTGTACAGATCCCTGAAATACTACTACTACTGTGCTATGGCTTTTGTTAAAGAAGAAGAAAGAAAGAAAAAAAATTGTGGCAAATTACGACGAACACACAAAATAACAAAAAAAAACAAAGTAATAATGAAACATGCAAAGCATCACAAACATTTACAAATACATATAACAACAGTCCGTTAAACTCGACTGAGATGCAGGCATACAAAAACACAAGACAGTGGAACATAGAACGCTGAAAATGTTGCTAGACTAGCTGAGAAGTGACCCAAGGTCACAAGAATGCATGCACGCGCGCCTCAAAGAGAGTCAGCAAAGCAGAGGGGCTTGCCAGAGCCTCCGCCTGCCGGGGTTGCGGGTTGTTCGAAAGAGATACCGCGGCCCCGGAACGGAAAGGGCAATAGAAGGAACATGGGTGGGTTTTAGTCAGTACAAGTCTGACATGTCCCACCTGCCGGGGCTGCGGGTTGTTCGAAAGAGATACCGCGGTCCCGGAACATAAAGGCAATGGAAGGAACATAGGTGGGTTTTAGTCAGTACAAGTCTGACACAACTTTCCACGCTCCGCCCAGAGCGGGGAAAGTTTTTTGATGATTTCCCACCCCAAAAAAAAGGCCACAAGAACAATTAATTCTAAAATAAAACATGACACCACTTCTCACCGTTTCTTGTGTACCTTCAACCACACTACTAATACAATCCCATTGTACACATTAAAATTAATTGTCCGTAGGCGTTAGTCCTACACAGGGCGATTAGCGACATCAACAAAAAAATGTGGAAAATAACTTTACTTCCGAAAATTGGTGACTTTCGTTTGTTTCGTTGATTTTTTTGCCACCGGTAGTAAAGTTATTTTTCACTTTTTTTAATGTCGTTTTTTTTGCACAAAAGTTTAACTTATCACATATTTTTTTATCGATATTTTTTACAAAAAAGTTTTTTTACATGGGACTTAAAACATAACTGACAAATAAATGCAAAAGTTTCTATGTGTGTGTATGTTTGTTACTCCTTCACGCTGAAACGGCTTAATGGATTTGGATGGTATTCGGCCAAGTACGAGTCTACCTCGTGCACCGCTGATTCTGTACAAACTTGAGACATAAACGACCAGCTACCCTACCATGACGTCTTAAAGCTGAACTTATTCCACTGAGGGAAAGAGACAGAGCTATACAGGGTGTCTAGCACCATCTCTTTCTCTCAGTGGAATAAGTTCTGCTTTAAGATGTCATGGTAGGCCTACTGATCTGTTGACTGCGTAGACTTTGACGGTTGATTTTTTCACAGCTCCAAGGGACCACAAATTTGAGTACATGGTTTCTTTTTTTTATCTCGATACCTCCACGCGTTCCCGAGATTAAGGACTTGACAGATAGACCGACGGACAACAAAGTAATTCTATAAGGGTTCCGCTTTATCCTTTAGAGGTACGGAACCTGTAGGCCTACCATGACGTCTTAAAGCAGAACTTATTCCACTGAGGGAAAGAGATGATGCTAGACACCCTGTATAGCTCTGTCTCTTTCCCTCAGTGGAATAAGTTCTGCTTTAAGATGTCATGGTAGGGTAGCTGACCTTAAATGTCGTCGTCGACGGCTGTTTATTTTCTCATCGTCTTTAGGACAGATGCCCTAGAAATGGAAACGATGCTCAGTACCCTTTGTGTTAATCATTAATTATGAAGCATGGGTTGACAGAGGTAGTTTTCTTTCAGTGACTGTTGAATTTAAACATTGGTCTTATAATCCGCAGTGTTGCAAAATATTGTGTCGATTTTTTACTAATATTTATTTTAACTGGCTACATCCAGTTGCAGTTTTGTTTTTATTTTGGAGCTGTGAAGTCGACAACATCCGACCAATCGAATAATGGGTGCTGAGATAAAAGGTCGCGGTAAAAGTCGGCCCTAAGGCGCGAGGGGCATCAGAAGATCGAAGTAATGAACTGCTCAAACACTAGAAGTAGAAATTATGTTTTTAACTACATTACTCCTCCTCTGATCAATTTGTTTCCATGAGACTTCGTCGAGCGTCATGATCTCGGCACTTAGTGGTCGTCACTACGACTACGATGGTCGACGCGACTTTGTCCGCGTGGCATAGTTACTTTGGGCTAACGCTAAGTTTAACCTGCGTGATGATCGAAAAATTGTATCTTTCTCTCTTCTTTTCTTCCCTCTTTATCCCCATTTTCTCACTTAAAAAAAAAATAATAGCCTATGTCCGTCTCCAGGGTCCCTGCACCAAAAACCTATCTCTGTACCAAAATTCATCAAAATCGGTTTAGCCATTTAGGCCTGAAACGTAACAAACAAACCAACTCACTTTCGTTTTTATAATATTAGTAAGGAATTATTTACTCTTCTAAAAACCCTAAAATTACACAATTACAATTGACAGTGGTTGCGGTTTTATAGTTACAGTACGGATCGCAACACACAGGTCACAGGTTACTTTGTAATCTAGCTAAGATGCCTTAGCTAGATTACAAAGTAACCTGTGTTAAAGATACCAGTCCCATTTCCCTTTACTAATTTAAAACAATTTTACAAGAGATGCAATCAAAAGTTTATGAACAATGTGACAAAACAAAAAAGAAAGTAATAAAGAACTAAGAGCTAATAATATTGTCCATACATGATATGTATATATGGCTATAGCTGACCCTGACCAAAGACTATCTGTCAGAATTCCAAGTTCAAAGCTCAATCTTTTTCACCTTCCATTCGTGTCAATTTCCTTTACATTTTGTGACAGAGTTATTAGCCGACACGACACTGCCAAAATTAGCCCGAAGCCGGTATTTTGATTAATTATAGACTTTCTGACATTATTAATTATTCGGTTCTTACGCTTTTGTGAATTTATGCAATGTTTTTTTTTTGTACAATATAGGTTTGTTTAAAACTGAAGGTATTTCGGTTATTCTGTCTTTAAAAACTGCGCGAATGTGCCTACTTAGTATTAACAATTGTGGTAAACCGTAATAACCCATAATTAAAGAAAAGTCAAGAGTCAAGTAAGTCAAGGTCAAATGCGCGTTTCCTCCCGCTCGGTTATGTGCAGCAACCTCCCGAAAGGTCAGACAATGTGAGGACGCCATGGCGCCTCATCAGCCACTCCTCAAAGAAATTTTGGCCCCTTAGGGTACGTTCACAGCAGTCTGTTTTACATCGTTTAAATGAATCCATCGCTACTCGATGAAAAGTCAAGTAAGTCAAAGTCAAATGCCTTCTGGGAACTTTTCCTATTAACAGCGATTTATATGATTTTTTTGACGCTCTATAATTATTTTCCTTTTTTAGGATTGTCGATATTTTAGTTATTAACACTAAATTAGTAAAGATTGTATTATTTGTTTAATAATTAACCCTGAATTAAAAAAGGTGAAATTATTTTATTTTATCATGTTAGTCACCCATCAGGTCTGCAATACTTAATCGCTCTCGCTCCGGACCATGGACTGAACCAGGGCCGGACGGAGAGATCGCCGCCGCCGATCGCCTCTACGAGGGCACGGCGGTGCTCCGCCCAAACTGGGCAGACCGCCACAGTATGCTCCACCAAGACCGGGGAATCGTCACAATGGTGACACCCAGGCGTTTCCTCTCGCCCGATTATGTTCAAGAACCTCCCGAAACTTCCATGTTCGGTGAGGATCTGCGTCAGGCGAGGACACGTCATGGCACCTCTCCAGCCGGAGTGTCTCAAAGAAATTTCGTCCCCTTAAGGTATGTTCACACGGGAGTCTGTTTTACATCGATCGTTTAAACAAATCCACCGCTATTGGATGAAATGCTTAGCGGCCCGTTTGAAAACATGATATTATTTTGCTCCATTGAAATTATATTTAAACCCGTCTTCGATAAACTGAAAACCCTTTTTTCAAGAACGCAACAACAGCAACACATTTATTTATGAAACTAAAACTGCAAAATCCATCATTTAAAGTTCACAATACACAAAGAGGTTTACGTGGAATTTTCAGAAGTTTAAAATGATCAAGTAAAATGCATGAATTAGTTAGAAAATTGTGGTTGTTTGTAGATAATTTAATCTGACAGTTCTTGATGAATTTCAGTGGGTTTAATGTTGGAATCATGTATCGATAAAACCTTTCGTGAATGTGCTAATATTTTATTTTATTTAAGTAACTACACTAGCTGCATGCTTAATGACGTTTTTTCTTTTTGTTTTTGTGAGTGCCCTGGTAAGCAGAGGCCCTGACAGGCGCTGACTTTTTCTTGAGGCGCGCGTGGAACATGAACGTGCCTTCGACACGGCTTGTCGTCTGGCGATGATCTACTCATTGTTCACCATCCACAGATCCGCGTTTTCAGTGGCTGCAAGTCATAACATGGCTCCCGACGCTTGGAGAATCTCCCGCGGTAGCTGGGACGTATCGAGGAAAGCTCCCTCAAACTCATCGCTAGCATGACTGCTTCACAATGACTGCTGTGCAAAAGTCTTCAGTCATTCAGCCCACAGAAGGACCGCGCCGCTGTCGCCGTGTCCCAGAAAAAGATGCTGTGACGACCTAGCCGCATACCGCCAGGGTTAGCTCGAGGTGGTCTCAACTCACCCGATGTGAAGCGATTGTGCGGACCACGGTGGTTTCCAGTAGAACTTTAAAGAGATCCCATATTAGCTCTATAAAACAAAATAATAACGACACTCTGAAATAAACGTGTACAAAATGAGGTCACCTTGAAATGTCATTGACACATTGCAGCCATAAATGCAACTAATGCATTACTCTATTACCATAGACTACGGTTTCGTTCGCGCTTTCCAATTTATTGTAAGTAGATGCATTAAAATGTCTATATCTCTGGCTATCCTATTGCGGAATACATGCGTGATATTATGTGCTATGTATATTCGTTGTCACAACATCTGCAATCAATCCAATCCCTAATAATCCATACTTAATATTATAAATGTGAAAGTAACTCTGTCTGTCTGTCTGTCTGTTACTCTTTCACGCCTAAACGGCTGAACGGATTTTGATGAAATTTGGTATGGTGATAGACGATAACCTAGAAATGGTCATAGGCTATAAATAATCACGCCATCATTCTTAGAGGGTAGGAAGTAGGCAGAAAACTGAATTGAGTTAGTGATTTTTTTATGGTTTTTGCTGGGAGTTTTGCTCTATCATGCCTAAACGGCTGAACGGATTTTGATGAAATTTAGTTAGGTGATAGATAGTAACCTAGAAAAGGATATGGGCTATTAATATTCATGCTATCGTACTTAAGGCGTAGGCAGTAGGCAGAAAACTTATTAAGTTAGTGATTTTTAATCGTTTGTTTTAAAAGTTTACCTCATTCACGCCTTAACGTCTGAACGGATTTTTATAAGACTTGGTTAATTTAAAGATAGGATCCTAGGCACGGACACAGGCTACTTTTTACGGCGGGAAAATACCTCATTCCCGCGGAAATCTCGTATCAAGAAGCGCATGACGCCATAGCTACTTCAGTCCATCCAAAGGTTGTCTGGATAAGACCGCCATTGTAACCATAGATTTAACATCTTTTTGTATAACAGTTATGTTTTTAGATTTTGGTGTGCAATAAAGTATATTCGATTCTATTCTATTCTACTGAAATGATTTTGATGTTTTTTTTTTAAACCGAGTGTTACTAAGACACGTTAGTATTTGATCACTTTTCTAACTTAGAGGGTAGGTAGGCGCCTGTCTTTATTTAACAGTTTTACTTGGATCGAAACGTAGCGACATTCCATCACACTACTTAACTTATAGGGTAGGAAGGTACCAAAATTCAGACTACTTTTTACTTCGGGAAAATATCTCATTCCCACAGGAACCTATACATAGCTACCTATCTACAACATTAAAACTCTGTCTAGAATCACATTACGCCAAAACTATTGATCTGATTTGTATACGATTTTTTATTCAACTGACTGTTACATTACATACAGATAAAATCTAATTACCTACACCACAGAATTAATATAGTACCACATAACTAGCTACGCTTTAAACTTGAGGAGGTAATTAGATAGAAATTTATACGAACTTTAAGCCCAGTAATCAATCATAGTGATAAGTTAATACTCATTTTAGACAAAGAAACGGATAGGTAATCAGTTCATCACCGAAATTAGAACACCTACACTTAGTTTGTTTACTATTCAACGAGGGAAAATAATTCAGTATAACGCAAACCTTCAAATCAACGTCGTCGTAGTGAACATTCGGAGCTATCCATTATGTGCAGTTGCTTTTGAACAAATTTTGATGTGAAGTTGAGGACCGGAACACGATAGTGGGACATTGTTGCAGGGGGACTTACAGCCGGGAGAAAACAAAAAAACTTATGCGGACGAAGTCGCGGGTAAAAGCTATAATTGATAAAATTGATGGAAACACAAAAAAAAACAGTATAAAAGCGAAAGTGAGTTTGTTTGTTTGTTACGTCTTCACGCCTAAATGGCAAGACCGATTTTAATGAATTTGGTACAGAGTTAGTTGGGACCCTGGAGACGGACAGAGGCTATATTTTTCTTTAAGTGAGAAACGAGGGAGAAAGAAGGAAGAAAAGGGAACCTTAGCATTGCTATTACAATAAATAAGTTGCAAGAGCAAAAACTACAGGAAGCAGGTACTTGCAAATCAGGAAAGGGGAACTGTGTTACCCCGAATTTAACGCGAGCGAAGCCGCGGGCAAAAGCTAGTATTATATAAGCGAGAGTGAGTTTGTTTGTTTGTTACGTCTTCACGCCTAAATGGCTAATCCGATTTTGAAGAATTTTGGTACAGATAAAGTTGAGACCCTGGAGATGGACATAGACTAAATTTAAAAAAAAATGAGAAAAGAGGGAGAAAGAGGGAAGAAAAGGAAAAACTTAGCTTTACTATTACAATCAATGAGGCGCAAGGGCTAAAACTACAGGTAGCAGGTACCTGCAAATCAGGAAAGGGGAACAGTGTTACCCCGAATTTAATGCGAGCGAAGCCGCTAGTAAAAGCTAGTATTATACAAAACAGAGCAGTTCCTTCAATATGTGTCCAATCAAAACTACGCAGTTTCCACGTATTTCACGCTATGTCCAGATGAATGTCAAGGACGCCGTCAACCTTGACACTTTTGTATGCTCTAGGAAGCTTATGCACCGGTAGCTGTCCGCCATAGTTTTATCGGTGATGTTCGGGAATTAAATAGTCGGCTTTTTGCAGATTTCGGTGTGTGATTATGGCGATGTGATTATGGCAGTGGGCGGGTTCTTCGATTGCATTTCGGAGAAATTGAATTGAAAATGAAGTTAATTATTTGGAGTTTCTTTTGTTTCTGTATTTTTTGTTCTACCTACAATTTGGAATTTTGATTGATGGAGTTTGTGTAGTATTTAAACCATTTATAGATTTGAATCGATTATCTGAGAAACCAGTTGAGTCAGTTTTTTTATGTAGGTAATATGCATTCTTTGGCAGTAAATACACATTACAGAGAGAAATCCCACAAGTCAAAATGCAATAGTATGGAATTTATTACTTGCTGATTATTTGGTTTATTTGACTTTGGACTTTATTCATTCAATCTTACGAATGCAAATAAAGAGAGACTTGTTTTGCCAACCAACAAAGCGTATCCAGAAGCTCAAATACCAATTAACAAAAAGTTAATGGAAGATTTATATAAACTTAAAACTTACTTGTCTCAAAATAAAGAAGTACAGGACTTTTACGAAAAAATACAACATTAGTATTAGTTTATGCGAAAGCCGAAACACCTGTCCAATATTTTTATATAAAGAATCTATGTACAAAATTTCAGAACTGTATCATGAAAAACCACAAAGTTATAAGCTTGTTATGTTACCTGGATATCCGTACAAATTCACTGTCACCAACGGCGCACGGCCGGCGCGCGGCGTCCCTGCGCCGCGCGCCTTGCGTTCATTGATAATAATAATTTCTCAGTTTGTATTGTAATTAACTGGTGATAACATTTTCCATCACACTGTCTTGCAGGCTTTGGACTGTCGTAATGGTCAAGTGTAGGTTGATATTATTATGTACCTACTTTATTTGTAAATGCAGCGGTAAATAATAACATTTAGTCAATGCGATTTGTTGCACCTTTTGCCAACCACATAAAGTTCAAAATCGCATTGACATGTTAACACAGCTGACTGTAGGTAGGTACAAATAATAACTTTCTACAATTAAACATTTTGGCGTGTTTACAAATGTTAATCATCATTATTTACAATAATTCACTTATTTACAATAATACACAAAAGCTACCGTAGTCCCTGCATCTCTGTGTGGCTGCAAGCATCGTGTTCCACGACACTCTGCTCCCGGTACCGCTGCACTGGCAGTGAAACATTATCACCACAAACTGCTAATGTTCGCACCATTTCCGTGTACTGGACGTTTGTGTAGGCAAATGACATGATTATTCGTTATTTGATATCACGCGGGGGATCGCGTATTTTAGGGAACGGGGTGTGACATGCATCAACTCGTATTAGCCGGCCGACTGAGGTCCCCCCGCTCGCTGTGTACTGTGACTTGCGCGCATTTTTGTTGCCGAGGTCCGGCCGCGTGTGTATTGTGCGCTTGCGAATAGGTACTTAGTGTCGCATTGTGTCCATATTATAAACTTTATAAAATAATTTTGGGAAAAATATAACATGGTGTAAAAATGATTGGAATCGATTCAGTTACTTATTCTGAACTAACTAAATTCAGGTTTCGCATATACTAAAAATAATGTTGTATAGGTACGCACGGCCAGTCACGGATCGCGGTACAGATGAGACTTTGGCCTAAGTAATTAATAATTTAATTATTCAGGAGGATAAAATAATAATATCAAGCTTAAAATCTTCAAAGGCAAAGATGAACTTATAGTTCATGTCCACATATTGCCAGTTTTGATTAAGGCCCATAGAATACGGAGCAAGCCGATAGCTATCAAGCAGGCTTAAATCCAGACTCCGTGGGTTGGTTTTGTTGCTATTGAGGAATTTCAGACGGAAGAACCAAATAATAATTGTCCGAAACGGAAATCGAACCTTACAACCTCATACTCAGCAGTCGCACTTGCGACCACTTAACACATCGACGAAACAGTCAGTTGATACTTTATCTTTGTTATTTCATAGTATAAAATGAAGTCGTTTCCACTGTCAAAACTAGCTGGCGCCCGCGGCTTCACCCGCGTGATATCGAAAAAGAAGGATGTTATGTGTTATTCCAAACCATTATCTACCTCTGTACCAAATTTCACCAAGATCCGTTCAGCCGTTTTGACGTGAAAGAGTAACAAATATCCATACATCCTCACAAACATTCGCATTTATAATACATACTAGCTTTTGCCCGCGGCTTCTCGCGTTAAATTCGGGGTAACACAGTTCCCCTTTCCTGATTTGCAAGTAACTGCTACCTGTGGGTTTTGCCCTTGCGCCTCATTTATTGTAATAGCAATGCTAAGTTTTCCCTTTTATTCCCTCTTTCTCCCTCATTACTAACTTAAAAAAATGTCCTATGTGCGTTTTCAGGATCTCAACTATCTCTGTACCAAATTCATCAAAATCGGTTCAGACATTTAGGCGTGAAGACGTAACAAACAAACAAGCTCACTTTCGCTTTTATAATATTAGCAAGAATTATTAAGATTGCAGCTCCGTAAGAAACCAGACAGCGGGTCTTTAACTTATAAATTTGTAGTAAATGAAACTTGTCAAAAACTAACTGTCTATACGTAAAAGGCAACCTACTCTAGTCAAGAATGTTATTAACCAATGAAAGGGAAACGATATGAAGACGTCAATAACTATCAAAATGTCGATAAAGTATAGGAAACCAGCGTTTCATTTTCTCGTACAATAGTGACAGCCCACACCAATATTCATAACAAAGCGTGAGTGATTTCATTATTCTCAGTACAAATATTGTTATCGGTGTATCCATAGAATATTTGATTTATATATAAAAATAAAATAAAAAGCCTTTATTGTTGAAATAATTTTAAATTACAAGTTATTTGTGTGCCTCGTACTATTTCAACTTTCTATTATACTACTAGCTTTTGACCGCGGCTTTGCTCGCGTTAAATTCGGAGTAACACAGTTCCCCTTTCCAGATTTGATGGTACCTCTACCTGTAGTTTTTGCCCTTGCGCCTTATTTATTGTAATAGCAAAACTAAGTTTTCCCTTTTAGCTTTCCTCTGTCTCCCTCATTTTTCACTTTTTTTAAAACAAATTAGCCTATGTCCGTCTCCAGGGTCTTAACTATTTCTGTTCCAAAATTCATCAACATTGGTTTAGCCAATTAAGCGTGAAGACGTAACAAACTCACTTTCGCTTTTATAATATTACTAAGGATATAATACCACATCTACATTAGTAGATCTGTAATTCTAGAAAATATTTCTAAAAAGTCGTATTATTTTTGTAATTTCCACAAATAGAAATAATTCGTTGACTTGAATTCTTCCGAAGACGTAAGAAACACATTATGAGTGAACCCACAAGTTCGTGCTAAACTCTCTTGTACACGTGTTGTCTATAATAGAAATGGCGAACAGTAACGCCTACTCTCACATCAATATAATATTGAGGATCAAGAACTTAAAGGGCACGTTTCATTTGTGGTAAATAATCACGAAAGTTTTTTCATTGTTGCCTTCTGTTATGTTTACTTATGTTTTGTGCCAAATAAACATATTATTTTCGATATTTTCTTCGATTATTTATAACACGGTTTTATATACCTACTTGTCGTGTAGTTATCTATGTCAAAATTTACTGATATTTTCCATACATCTATTCTAGAACTATGGGAGGAATGATTTATTCGTTCATTTATTGCTTTCTCCACATATCATTAAATTTTTAAATATTTTTTTAAACATAAAAAAAAACAAATATAAAAATAGTAGCCCACCGGTATCGGGAACAGGGTCCAAGCTACCGGCGGTCAGGGCTCCAGAGAAAGGAACCTCCTAACAATACGAGCCGTGTCCAGGAGTACCGCTTTCTGTATCAAGCCCTTGATCCAGCTGCCTAACGAGAGGCTCCTCAGGTATTGGTCGAGGCTCTTGGCAATTAAGCCATTGGCAGACACGACTATCGGCACAATGATCGCTGAGTCCACATCCCACATGTCGACAACCTCGCGAGCCAAGTCAATATACTTGATTTGTTTATCTTTCTCGGCTTTCACGAGGTTCTCATCATGCGGGACTGTTATGTCAACAATCATTGCGCGCCGCTCTGATCGATACACCACCACTATATCAGGCTTGTTGGCAACAACAGTCCTGTCAGTGTTAAAATTAAATATACTGGAAGAAATACTTTATTGTTCACTCAAATTGTTGGACAGTTTTTACAACAAACTGCAGTCTAAGGGTACAACGGCAGCTCACCGCCCGTCCGTCTATTGACGACAGGCCGTGTCGACTTCGCGTTAGTATTCCACGAACGCCTCAAAGAGATGACAGCAAAGCAGAGGGGCCTGCCATGGCCATCGCTTGCCAGGTTGCGGGTTGTTCGAAAGAGATACCTAAACGAACATAAAGGGCAATTAAAAGAACATAGTTGGGTTTTAGTCAGTACAAGTCTGACACCGCCCAGAGCGAGGGAAGTTATTTGATGATTTCCCATTCGCAAAAAAAGGGTACAACGACATGGAAGATTATTATTAAAGATTATTATTTGATTGATTATTATTAAAGATTAAAAAGAACACGCACTGGTACGACTTCAGAGCCAAGGAAACCTGTAAAAATAACCGTAAAATGATACTCATTTTATAATGCTAAAAAAGATAGGATTCTACAAAGTCGGTAAGGTATTACATCCAAGCTCCCGGAGTACAATGTCATTATTATGAGACCCGCCTGTCCCAAAATGTAGGTTTGCCGATTTACGTAATTATTTATTCAGTGAGTGTCGGAATTTGGTAAAGGAAATTGTTTTGATGCTGTTATATTTCAAGACTAGCTTCGTCGGAGTGGCATAGTTACTTTGGGCTAACGCTAACTTTAACCGGCGTGATGATCCAAAAAAAAATCTTTCTCTCCCCTTTTCTTCCCTCTTTCTCCTCTTTTTCTCACTTTTTTTAGCCTATGTCCGTCTCCAGGGTCCTAACTATTTCTTTACCAAAATTCATCAAAATCGGCTTGGCCCTTTAAGCGTGAAGATGTAACAAACAAACAAACTCTTTTTCGCTTTTATAATATTAATATTTTTTATAAATAAAAAAAAAACTTAAAATAAAAACACTGTACAAAGGCGGATTTTGGGCATTTTCTACCAGTGTACCTTAGGGTGCATAATAGAAAGTATACGAATTTAATTTATATGTATATGTGTATTTACAATTAAAATATAACGATAAATACTTATATACATACATACAAAAAAATAGAGAGTTAAAACTACAAAAATCTTGATGAAAAACTAACAACCATTTCATTTAGACACGAATCTGCCAGCTTCTTAAACTTTCTTGCCGTGCTTTTACTTATTATGTGTTCTCAAGTGGCTAGCATAGCCAACTTTGGCCGAAAAAATCCTCATACATAAAGCATATAGGTAATACTGAATTCATCCAGAAATTAATTCTTGTGAATAATACAAATAATAAATTCACAAAGCAAAACTTTATAGCTTGTGACAAAAGTGAATTTTAATTAATTACTTACTCGTTAACACGTGTTTATTTAAATGGTTTTGATGTGTTAAAAATAACTATTGTTTGTTCCATAATTCGTCAGTCAATAAGTGGAGCGTCGGAGCATCCAAATGAATTTTGACATTGTTTCATTAAATGTTAAATCTAATTAAGGTTTTCTTAGAACAATTACTTGGTTCTTACAAATAAGACGGAAACGGTTCTAGGAGCGACGAACAAAGATATATAAATACTAGCTTCCACCCGCGACTTCGTCCGCGTGGCATAGTTACTTTGGGCTAACGCTAACTTTAACCGCGTAATGATCGAAAAGAAAATATCTTTCTCCCCCTTTTTCTTCCCCTTTTCTGACTTTTTTTAGCCTATGTCCGTCTCCAAGGTCCCAACTATCTGTGTACCAAAAATCATCAAAATCGGTTTGGCCCTTTAGGCGTGAAGAAGTAACAAACAAACTTAGACGGCTCGGTTGACGCAGTGGCTGAGCAATCGACTGCTGCGCTGTGTATCGCGGGTTTGATTTCCGCACGGAACAAATATTTGTATGACCTGCAGATAGTTGTTTCGGGTCTGGCTGTTTGTGAGTTTAAATAATGTTTGTAAACGCACCCACGTTACAGGAGAAAATCCTAGTGTGGGGCAACGTTTTTTTTTTTTTAAAGAAAAAAAACTCACATTTGCTTTTCTAATGTCAGTAAGGATTTAAATAAGAACGAACTAATAATGCTGATAAAACATATGCAACTTTGTTACTTTAAGACCAACAAGTAGTATTTTAAAAATATATATATATTGTCCTTCTGACCGTTTTCGGCCATAGCAGCCAATCTTAGTGGAGATTAGCCATTGGCGCGGAAGATATTATAGTGCACAAGTGTGTGCGCAGGCGCTGGTGCACTCTCTGTTCCCTCACTCTCATAGTCCGATGGGAAGGCAATCCGACACTACCGGAGAGAGATCAACGGCTTAACGTGCTTTCCGAGGCACGAGGGTATCTTACCACCAACTTCCAAACTCCGGGCTGCTACTGTGAAATTCCTAATGTAAAAACCCAATAACACTTTTTGCCTGACCCGGAAATCGAACTTAGTGCTTTGCAGTCGCGCTTGCGACCTCGAGAACAACCGAGCAGTTATGAATAAAATATCTAGTATACATACTATCCATACAATTTATTATTTATGTTTGTATGTATGATACCTTTGACAAATAAACGGCTGACCGGATTTTAATGAAATATTGCGAGGAGATAGATTTCAACTTGGAAAAGGACAAATTCGATTCCCGCACGGAATATATATTTGTATGGCCTACAGATAATTGTTCCGGGTCTGGCTGTTTGTGTATGTGAATTTAAATGTTTGTAAACGCACCCACGATACAGGAGAAATTCCTAGAGTGGGGCAACGATTTTATTAAAAAAAAAAAAGCTAAAGATTATCACGCTAATAACTTAAGGATTGAGCAATATTGCATTATGCATAGTATATTCCTCAGTTGTTGAAAACTGTCACATGACATACTTTAGAACAAAAGGGCTATAAGGCAAGGCAAATTGCAAACCTAACGCGTACGAAGTCACGGGTAATAGCTAGTCATACATATAATGTTGTCATTCATCTGTTACAAACTTGCGTTTAAAGACCACAACTTTTCCCGGGCGTCGGGTGGCGTGAGACGATTCCTGGCCACCGTAGACGCAGGACTGTAAACGATGAGAAATGGGTATCTCACCGTCCATCCCTCTAGTGACGACAGTCCGTGTCAACGGAGCGTTCGTGTTCCACGCGCGTCTCAAAGAGATGTCAGCAAAGCAGAGGGGCCTGCCAACAACTGCCTGCCTGATCCCGGGTTGCGGGTTGTTCGAAAGCGATTTTACGGCCCTGGAACACAAAGGGCAAATGAAAGAACATGCATGGGTTCTAGTCAGTATCCCCCCACTCCGCCCAGAGCAGGGAAAATTATTTGTTGATTTTCCATCCTTAAAAAAAACCCCAACATTATTAAAACAAAAAAGTCTACACGTTTTAGATAATTACATTAATTTGTTCAGTGCGTATAAGATTTCTCTCTCCAACATAATTATGTATTCATTTCAAAACCATTGACATTCAAATTAAAATGCGAGGAATTAGACACTCGACTCATTAATTTTAATCAAAGGTTTCTTTGTTAATTGGAACCCTTCTTTCAATGTCGTTGTACGGACAATCTTTATTCAAAACGGCTGAAGTTCTTCCTGGCAGTTGATTTTCGAGTATTGAAGAGTCCCTTGACAAGGCAGGTTTGAAGATGGGTGTCCATCCATTAAATACCGAGCTTCCTCATTGCCACGGAATGCTCGTCAAACCGTTGATCTCGGCTGTCAATTGTAGATCTTTGACAGCTTTATCTGTTTTTTTTTTGTAGTTTTAAGATTTAAGTTTTCTTTTTTTATTATTATTATTTTTTTTATTGCCAAATGGGGAAAGTGCCAAATTAACATATTTTCTTTCTTTAATCAGAGGTCCGAAAGTCTGACAGACAGTCTTACCAAGATGTATCGTATATCCTAGTAGGTACCAACTGGGTTGTAGAGGTCAGTTAGCCAGTCACTCCATGTAAAATACTGGCATTCAGCTGCATATTATTTTAAGACAAAGCTACTGGCATTCAGCTGCATATTATTTTAAGTCTTTTTTCTAGAAAATTTCATTTATTTAACATAATTAAAACAAGGCTAGGCAGATCGTGATGCTGAAAAGATCAAGAATCAAGTCAAATTACAGTCTGGCATTTTAATGAAAGTTTTTAGTTTTAATAACAGCAAATCAAAATGTTTAGTAGGCACGTAATTAGATCTTAAATAAGATTAATATTCAATCAGAACTCGACTCAAGTTTAATTAGAAAAACACCGAATATTAAGAATTATGTCTAGGGTTGTCACTTAGATTCAGCAAACTAAAAATATTTGAAATACAAAAAATTTATTTGTGTTATTGGTTTCGTTGAAGCATAAAACCCGTGACAAAAAGAAACGCTCATACGAATGGTTTTCTAAACCTGAAAAATCGGGAGAAGTTTCATTCGTAGTGGCTAAGTTAATCATCAAAGCCGTCTCCACGAGAGCGAGAGACGCATTTCTATACACCTATCTCGTCTGAGCTATACAGTCTCTCATCGAAATAACATCGCCGTGTGTAGATACGTTCTATGACAGTGTTTAAATATGTAGCACAACGACAATATCGCCATGATTCTCTCGCTCGTGGAGACCGCCTTTTCTTACGGATGTCAAATCATCAAATGACTTCTCCCACTCCAGGCAAACAGAAAGGGAGTGTCAGACTTGTGCTGACTATAACCTATCTATGTTCACTTTTTTGCCCTTTGTGTTCTGGGACCGCGGTATCTGTTTTAAACAACCCGTAGCCCCGGCAGGCGGTGGCACTGGCAGGCCCCTCCGCTCTGACATCTCTTTTAGGCGCGCGTTTAACACTAACGAGCTGTTGACACAGCTTGTCTTCACTGTACGGACAGACGGTAAGCTACCCATTGCTCACAGTTCACAGACCCGCATCTACGGTGACCGGGAGTCGTCCCGCGGCGGCTGGGTTGGTTCTGGAGCCGCGGTATCTCTTTTGAAAAACCTGCAGCCCGGGTAGACCTGGCCCTGAAGGGCCACTTTGCTTTACTGACATCTAAAATACTGACGAAAGAAAGAATATAACACTTTGCCCGATCCGTGAACCCAGAACCCCGTCATTCTCAGCAGTACGCTTACGACCACTACGCCAACAAGTTAGTCGGGGCGCTCGCGGCTTCGTCGGCGTGAATCGAAAATAAAAGTATTATTATGTGCTATATCAGACCATAATCTACTTCTGTGCTAAATTTCATTAAGATCTGTTGAGCCGTTTTGTCGTGAAACAGTAACATAATATTGGTAAGATAGCTGGCGCTCGCGGCTTCATCCGCGTGATAATAACCAGACCATAATCTTCCTCTGTGTCAAATTTCATCAAGATTCGTTCAGTCGTTTTGACGTGCAAGAGTAACAAACATCCATACATCCATCCATCCTCACAAAAATTCGCATTTATAATATTAGTAAGGTAAGATGTTACCTCGTTAAAAAAATAATATTTTGTATGACAACCCTGAATACCAAGGTCATCGAACTTCCAACGTCACGTTAACTTCATGATTAAGTATATTTTTCTTTAGATAAGTGAAAGGTCGAAAATCTTTACGGTATACGAAAAGTTCTTGTTAATAAGCAATCGAATTGCTTCCAATGTATTCGTAAATATTTTAATTTAAATAAGTTTATATTTGAATGAGCCAATTTATTATTTAATTGCTTGTTCTTAGAATAAACTGAAGTTTAAAATTATAATTGTAGGTTGATTTATTTAAGACTCAAAGCGGTTAGTTGCCAACGATGAAATTAATTTTTTTTGTCTTTATTTTTGGTTGGCAATAGAGAATTTTGTTTTTAAACCTACTGCCTCATAGGTTAGTAGTAGCAAGAGGCTCAGAATGTAGGTTTGGATAGGGTCAGGGAAAGTGTATTGTTGAGTTTTTATATCACGGATTTCTCAGTAGCATACCGGTGTCTGGAATTCTAGATAAAAATGAGCAGTATTGATGAAAATAGCCTCGCCCTGTGGGTGTACTAGGGACACCTCCGCCTTAAAGTTTCTGGTCAAATATAAAAAGCAAAAGAATATCCAATGCAGTTCCTAAGGTTATGCAATATAATGACGTCACCGCATGCACTGGTGAAGATATCAGCAATCTCTTTGCGACGTATTTCTACTCCACTTTCCAAGAACCTGATCCAGTCCCCGGTGCATCATCTTTGCAGGATTGTAATAGTGATGTCACCGCTGGCAATGTTGATAGTGTAGCTTTTATAAGTTCGTTGGAAATTACTCATTCCAGAGTATTGAAGTTGCTGAAGTCCTTGGACCTTTCTAAATCTGGTGGTCCGGACCTCATGCCTCCGGAATTTATAGTGCGATGTGCTGATAGTTTGGTTATCCCAGTGTGCATACTATTTAATCGCTCTATATCTGAAGGTATAGTTCCTAAAATATGGAAATCGGCATTTATCACCCCAGTTCACAAGAAGGGTAACAAATCTGACATCACGAACTATCGTCCAATATCTAAGTTATGTCTACTTTCAAAGGTTCTTGAGCGTATTGTTTATGATGATGTATATGCTGCAATGAAGAGTAACTTCGGGGATGAACAACATGGCTTTATTAAAAAACGATCCACTACGACTAACTTGGTGTTATCGCACGAGTACATATCTGGGGGTATGGAACAGCGTGCACAAGTTGACGTTATCTACACCGACTACAGCAAGTGCTTCGACCGTATTGACCATCGACTGCTTCTAGAAAAATTGCTCAAAGCAGGAATACGAGGTGATCTGTATAGATGGTTTTCATCTTATATCGAGAATCGTAGTCAGGCTGTGGTTCTCCAGGGGTACACTTCTGGTTGGACCTCGGTCCCCTCAGGTGTGCCGCAGGGTTCAGTATTGGGGACCTTACTTTTCACATTGTTTATTGCTGACGTTATAAACTGCTTCAAGCATTCTTACGTATTACTGTACGCTGACGACATGAAGGTTCACAAAATTATACGCGACATCTCCGATACTCACCAGTTGCAAGCTGATCTTAATAGATTTGAAGATTATTGCGCACGTAATCTGCTCCAACTGAATGTTTCTCAATGCTTCCATATGACCTTCACGCGTCAGAAGTCTACAGTGAATTCAGCCTATACTCTCAACCAACACATCTTATGTAAAGTTAACAATATAAGGGATTTAGGCATTTTACAGGATAGCAAATTACTATTTGATCAACACATCGAGGGTACTGTAAAAAAGGCTGCTAAAGCCTTAGGCTTTATAATCAGAGCCTCAGCCAGTTTCCGTTCTCTGAAGCCGATCAAGGTTTTATATTGTTCGTTCGTACGCAGTCACTTGGAGTATGCATCTCAAGTCTGGAACCCTCAATATGAAATCTATAAGTTGCGTATTGAGGGTATCCAAAAAAAGTTTCTTAGATATCTCGATTATAAAGCGCACCAGGTATCTATAGATTACGATCATCGTTGTAAGAAGTACCATTTTCTTCCACTTGATCGAAGGCGCCTAATCAATGATGTATGTTTCTTAATTAACATAGCAAATGGCTCGATTGACTGCTCGGAGCTCGTTTCGGAATTGTCATTGCGAACTAACCTTATTGGGTTACGTCGGAGGCCTCTTCTGAGTGTGCCTTCGGGGTCCACTAATTATAGGCGTAATGCTTATCTTATGAGAGGCGCTCGTTTCTTTAATGAAATATCTCAAGAGCATGACATTGACTTATTTTGCACTAAAACAAGCACAGTAAGAAAACTTATAACCAAATCGTTCTTTGTGAATGAAGCACCGGCTGGTGGTCCTTAGACTTGCATGTAGGTATTAAGTATTAACGTATAATTACAAATAATAACCATAAGTAACTTTAACTTTCAGCTATAGTCGTTAATGTTATATATCTGTGGGGGCTTGTTATTAGCAATTTTATAATTTAGTGTTTTTATTTTTATTGTATAATTAGTCTGTAAGCCTTCCTAAAAGTAATAAAATAAAATAAAATAAAATTAACTTTCAGGGATAAAATACGTGGTTTTAAGTTATTTTTTTAAATTTATTTTATAGGTAGTAAAAATGGTACAACACTTATTTTATTTATTTATTCGTATAAAAATTGCTTTGTGCTTGAATTACATTATTTAACCGTTAATAATAGTTCTATATTAAATAATGTGAAACAGCTAAAAAAAAACAAAAATAAGAATCAATAATAATTTCCCATTTTTTTTAAAATGTGATTTGTCGCGCACAGTTATTGTATTAATTATTGTAAATAGTATACTGTCAAATAACAATAACTAACGTAGAAACGTAGAAGAAAAAGAAAGTGGATAACATTAAATAGGTTGAAACTATGTTTTATTCAAACCACGGAATGTTGTTGCATGGAACAGTGTACAAAAAAAGTACGCAAGAGTATCCTTGCGTACTTTTTTTTCACGGAACACCAAACATTATATGCATTATATTCATTCCATTTGTCCGCAAACACATCACATTCAGGGTAGACGGTCAGAAAGACGTTGAACATCTTGAAAATACGACACACCAGAGTGACGTTACAGCTTTTGTTGCCCTCCCATGTTCCTTCTTTTGCCTCTTATGTCCAGGGACAAGGTATCTCTTTTGAACAACCCGCAACCCCGGCAGGGCGATTCAGCTCAATTATTTTTCAATTTTTTCTTATGTGACCAGTGAAATACTTTGAAAGAAAAAAATTACATTTTAAAATGATGTTAAGTATAATCTTGGTAAGGAAACCCGACGCCAACAGGTTGGCTTCTAGAAATGGAAAAATTCTAACAATTTCTTTCGGTTACAAGTCTTGATGAGTCTTTTACATACAGAGTACAAACATTCAGTAACACAATTTTTTCAAAGCACTAAGCGTAATACGGCGATATTATAAAGACTTCTTCATCTACTTCATCAGAAGAAGTGATGATCTTCTGCTATGTACTCTCTACTGGCGTGCGTATTCACGCACGTAAAATTATGATTCTGCCAAACCAGTCATTTTAGGCCCCCAGTATCGTAGAAAAAATCTTTATTTTGTTGTGTGTAATGTGTGCGTTTATTAGAAAGAAAAGAAAACATGTTTTTTTATCAAATGCGAGATGTGCAAACAAATGTAAAATATATATATATATATTATAATATTGTATTTCTAACGACTAGTGCCGATCCGAACACTAATTTTCATATATAAAAGGTTACTCAAGAACAACCAAGTTTTTTTTTTAAGTAGTGTAGTCGTTGAATTAAGTAAAGAAAAAACATGCATATTGTAAAATAAAATGAATTACATCAAAATAAAATAAAAATGTTTCAGGCCTTGGTCCATATAATATTAGTAAAGACATAATTAATCATTGAAATGAAATGTCACAATATAAAATAAAAAAAATAAAAAGTAATACAATTAAATAAAAATATTTAACTGTTTCTTACGTCTGTATTTGCACTGCATATTTTTACTCTATGTGCGTTCCAAGTAAAATGGCGTGGAGGTCGTCGTGCAAAAAAATTTATGAATCTTTTTTATTTGATGCGCTTCGTGAAGTAGGCTGTACAGTGTCGTTTGACAACTGTGTCAACGGTTATGAAGATCTTGTATTTAAATGCATGTTCTTTTTGTGAACAGAACAGAAATCCTACTTCCTACTTATTAATATTATAAATGCCAATGTTTGTCAGGATGGATGGATGTATAGATGTTTGTTACTCTTTCTCATCAAAACGGCTGAACGGATCTTGATGAAGTTTGGCACAGAGGTAGATTCTAGTCTGGAATAACACATAGGAGGCCTTTTCTTCGATATCACACGGGCGAAGTGGCGGGCGCCATCTAGTTCTTTCTATTTTTCATCGGTGTCGAACTCATGGTCTTTGAAAAAAACTGGCCAAGTACGAGACAGACTGACACTCCGGGGTTTTGCACAAACTTGCGAAATAAACGGCCATATCACAAACTTGAGTATATATGGTTTTAATTTCAACTGGATACCTTCACGCGTTTCCGAGATAAAGAGTCTTGTGAGACAGATAGTTGGACAATAAAGTGATCCTATCAGGGTTCCTTTCGTAGTACGGAACCCTAAAATCGATGGCATATGTCTCTAACTACGAAACAGGTGGGCACCATAATCTTAAAAACCAACTTTAACTCGTAACCACAAGGTACATTTTATTATACCTACGAGTAATAATGAATCTGTAGTCACCTTCAAAATAAATGCAGAACCCACAATGTTAACACGGCGTAATAAAACATCAACAAGAGAACCTTAAAAAAGAAATTTCGAGAAGCAATTAATTCTTAAACACTTGGTAATTATAGCAATTACTTAATTTACGTTTTTCGTAAACAGTTTTAATTTCAGAGCTGTATAGCAGCCATGTTGTGATAAAGTTTAATAGAGTTCTTGTGGTTACTTAGGTTGTCTTGAAAAGATCGCTTTTAGCGATAAGACCGCCCATTGTGTCACCCAATTATTTTTAAAAAAAAACGTTGCCCCACACTAGGAATTTCTCCTGTATCGTGGGTGCGTTTACAAACATTTAATTTCACACACACAAACAGCCAGACCCGAAACAACTAACTGTGGGCCATAAAAATATTTGTTCCGTGCGGGAATCGAACCTGCGACACGCAGTGCAGCAGTCAATCGCCCAGTCATTGCGCCAACCGTGCCGCAGTATTTATTTATTTATTAAAACTTTATGCACAAAAAAAACTGTACAAAGGCGGACTTAATGCCTTAGGCATTTTCTACCAGTCTACCTTAGGGTGATGCAGAGACAAAAACAGTAGGTGCGATAACAGAAAAAAAAAGGATATTAGGAAATGAATATTAAAATATATATATATATATATAACAAATATACATACATAAATATTAATAACTATAAATACTTATATAAATACATAAAACAAAATTATATAAAGTTTAGAGATCGTAACAAGACAACAACCACAGGTTATTTACGAGACGAATCTACCAACTTCTTGTAGATATGTTCACGAACTTTTCTTTTAAAAGTAAACGGACTGATTTCCAACCTGATACTCTGAGGGAGCTCATTCCAAAGGAAGACTGCCTGGACGAAGAAGGCAGATTTAATAAAACCAGAGCGGTGAGAAGGACATCGTAGAAGACGATTATTGGCGGAACGAAGATTCTTGCTGTGCGCAGAGCATAAATATTGACAATGAGAAGACAAATAAGAAGGTGAAGTGGGTTTGTTAAGAAGAGAAAATAGGGTGGTCAAAGCTCTCAATGCTCTGCGCTCCCGAATGGGTAACCATTTTAAGAGCGAACGATGTGCAGATACATGACTGTATTTATAAGTTGTTTAATGTTATTATTGTTATTTGTATGGTGTACATAATAAAGAATATTCTATCTATCTATCTTACTTCAGAATTGGAGACTTCGAGAATCAACCGCCTTGTAAGTCGAGTGGTCGGAATTTCTACTGCTGACCATGAGGTCCTAATTTCTATTTCCGCGTCGGGCAAACTGTTAAAAGGTTTTTTTATTAGACATTTTGCAGTAGTAGCGATGAAGAGTATTTTTGTCCGGTTGTTGGCAATAGGCTCGTCCTCAATTACAAGGGACTTAAACACAACTGGCGAAATGTGGGTGTACTTTTAAGTACACCTCTGCTTAAGTCTTCGAGGATTACAGGCGTTATGTTATGTAATGTTGCTGGTCGTCACCCGCCGAACCTCCGCTGGGTAACCGGGGGTCTCACCTGGCGGTGACAGACGGCCGTGGTTGCGTGAAGCAAGCTGTATGATTACATAGTACCGTGGCGCTCCTACCAAAACATTAATAACAATCACACACAGGCAACTTGTGTGCGCGCACTTGCCACTAGGCCCCAGTCTATATAGCCCCTAATAATGGCACCGCGGGACAAAGGACCGTGTCCACACCCCGCCAGCCGTGCCCCTGGAGCCTTCGACACACTGAGCTTACAGACACGGAGCGCTCTGGGCATTTCTTTGTACGGTCTTCAGATTTTGCAACACAGTTAATTGTGGCATTATAACTATTTTATACAGTCCACTACGTTTTATTTCGAATTCCTAACCGAACCAATTCAAACGAGTCTGTGACCATTTAAAGACTTTTAACGTAATTCATATTATTATCCTACTAGCTAGCGCCCGCGGCTTCGCCCCCATGATATCGAAAAAAAGTATCCTATGTGTTATTCCAGGCCATAATCTACCTCTGTGCCAAATTTTATGAAGATCCGTTCAGCCGTTTTGACGTGAAAGAGTAACAAACATCAATACATCCATTCATACATCCTCAAAACCTTTGCATTTATAATATTAGTAGGATTCTAAAATCTGCGTATTTACAACGCGCTCTCGTGCTAAAATAACATAGTTATACTAACCGATAGAAAAATAACAAAAAAAAACTGTGGCAGCTAATACGATTACTAATTGGCGGCGGATTTTACGAAAACTATCCAAACACTTCAGTTTTAACGTTGATTTGTTTGGATAGATTTTTTTAAACGTTTTCAAGGAATTTATTCTGTATCATGGGTGCGTTTACATACATTTAAAGTCACATACACAAATGACCAGACCCGGAACAACTATCCGTCGGTCACATCATTTGTTCCGTGCGAAGATCGAGCGACATGAGGCGCAGCAGTCACTCACTTATATTATCAACTTTAGGTTAGGTAGATTTTCAAACATTCAGTCGAAGATTTTTAACACATTCTAAGAGGATTACAATATTCCGCAAATACAAGATAGGTTTGCTATCAAAATGCAGCACAGTCTGGTAAAAAAATACATTATTTTTTTTCAACTATTGCCCTAAGTACTTCGTAATGCAGGAGCAGTATCTCATTTGTAGTCGCTTGTCTTTGAAGAACGACTCTTAAACTTAAATCCTCAACTGACTGAGACTGAGCGATCAACTGGGGTTCGATCCCCGCACGGAACAAATATTTGTTCTGAATTCCAAGTGTAGTGCAGGGGCAACGTTTAAAAAAAAACAATAGAACTGTTCGCGACCAACGAGTCAGTTGAGGATTTAAGTTCAAGAGTCCTTCTTCAAAAACAAGTGACTACAAATGAGATACTGCTCCTGCATTACAAAGTACTTAGGGCAATTATATAGTTGAGCGACTTGTTTCAAGCCACAATCCCTTTATCTGTTCTCAACGTTAAGGTACTGCGGTTTTGAGTGGTCACCTGATATCTTTGACTATTGAACTTCGATGAACGCTTGGTGAATTTTGAATAAAGATAGGGTTGTCGCCATTTTTAACCGTCTTCACAAAATAAGGAGGTGCTATGTTCGACTATTTTTTTAATGTTTGTACACCGATTATTCCGCCAACTGTGGATCGATTTTCATGATTGTTTTTTTGTTCGAAAGGGTATCCTTCCGAGGTAGTGTTTGGTTCCAATTTTATACATATTGCTTTTTTGGTTTATGAATTATCGTCAATAATACATATTTTTTCTTCTATGTCTAAATGGATAATCTGCTATCTATTAGTAACAATGAAAAATGAATGCTAGATAAAAAAATGCATGAGATATCGTCACACTTTAAATAAAACAGTGTTTTACCAAAAAAAACCGACTTCCATAAGTCGGTGGCAAAAAAGACAACGAAACGTTAAGTTTTAAGTTATTTTCCTTTTTTATTTTATTTTTTACGATATTAAAATCAATATAAATATACCAGTTCGTTTTCTCCACGAGGCAGAGATTAGTTGATCATGCTATAAAATATTAGGAATATTAGACATTTTTGGAGAATACATACATGGTGTTAGGTTACTATTTTTTGCTATTAAAGTACCAAATATTAACAAGGTGAAGGTTCAAGTCAAGAATTTGGATGTCTCACGTGATGGTTGTACTGCTACGTGACGGGCTACGCCGTAGCACTCTGTGCTACGAACGACACGCTACGGCCTAGGGGCACAGATTGTGCTACGGGTTTGCGTGATCCCTAGCGAGACAACTTAGTGTGACCTGTATTTTGTTGTAGTAATGGCGGTATTTTTTGTTCAGGTTATTACTGTTATCAAAACAAAATAAAGCTTGACTCGGGAATTTAATCTGGAATTTCATGTTATGCCGTTGCACTAGACTAACGATGGTCAGAAAAAAATACAGTATTGAAATATGTCACAAATAGTGAACAGTTCCATTAAAAGCCTCCAACAGTTCGGTCCAAAAGACCAAAAAGTTTATCATACAATTGAAAACAAAGAGTTTATAGATGTAAATAAAAACTTTTTGCTACGTATCGTGTTACTGATGGCTGACGTGAAACAAGTATACAATTATACCGACCGAGCACAGACCTTAATTAAATAATAATTACGGTACAATATCCTCTGGCAGTTTCGTTAAAATAATTATTTCTATCGTAATGTAAGACTAGTTTGTGGGTTATATTGCTGAATAAGGGTGGATGAAGTGTTTCGTTTCTCTCTATTTAATTACTTTTTGGCAAAATTCTTGTAACTAACAACTTTTTTTTTTTTTTTTTGTTGGGGTGGGAAATCAACAAAAAACTTCTCCCGCTCTGGGTGGAGCGGAGGGGGCGTGTCAGACTTTTACGGGCTAAAACCCACCCATGTTCCTTCTATTTCCCTTTATGTTCCGGGGCCGCGGTATCTCTTTCGAACAACCCGCAATAACTAACAACCTTGCCTATGCCTATGGACCTTTTCGATTTTTTTTTGTATTATTTTTTTACTACTTTGATGAAGAAGACATACTGCTGCACCAAGCTATGTAATGATGATGAAAAAATAATTGAGCTTACGACTCCGCCAGCGTAAAGTGGGTGACCTTTATGAATGTATGTGATGTGCCTCATTGTCTATGGGTCAATCTGACTTTTATAATTTTTAATCTATGTATTTTTTTCAAGCTTAATGTTTTTTTTTGTTGTTTTCTGCATTGCGTCCTTTGGTGCATTAAATAAATCCTTACTAATATTATAAAAGCGAAAGTAAGTTTGTTTGTTACCTCTTCACGCTTTAATGGCTAAACCGATTTTTTTAAAAGTGGGATATGAGAGAGAACGAGGGAAGAAAAGGTCAAACTTAGCGTTGCTATTAATAATCAAATCAATAAGGCGCAAGGTCAAAAACTGCAGGTAGCAAGTACTGTGTTATACCGAATTTTACGCGAGCGAAGCCGCGGGCAAAAGCTAGTTATCTATACATTCTTTCAGTGATAGCGACAAATTGCTGGGCTTCTTAAATAAAAATAACTAATATAGTTTATACTGTGGATAACTAACAACACAAAACTCTGGGTAAAAATAGAATCACGTCATATAATCACGAAAATAAAAAGAGCTGAATTGAAAACCTACTCCTTCTTAGAAGTCGGTTAAAACGATTATCCTACACTGTCTTCTCTATAAAGGCAAATAAATAATTTAAAAGGTGAAATGTTTTATTTGCTGTTAAAATTTACTTTACCTGGCTCCCTTGGTTTACCCGACCCTGACTGCCCAATTAATAAATAATTACGACGTGGCCCTTTATAGCTGGTTCAAATTACGTTTGGTTGTGTAAGAAAGATAATTCACCTGGGTCAGAAAATTGTGCCTTTCTGTCGAAACTTAAACTTTTACTTTTTTATATTAGGTATTATTTGCAACCTTTTTGTCGACTACGTTGGCTTTTCCCCAATTCTTAATTAAATCAGCTGAACACCAGTATTTTACTTGGAACGTCTGGTTAATGGTTTTGACGACACGGTTGGCGCAGTGGTTCAGCGATCGACCTACAGGTAGTTGTTGCGGGTCTGGCTGTTTCAATGTTTTTAACGCACCCACGTTACAGGAGAAATTCCTAGTGTGGGGCAAGGTATATTATATAAAAAAAATAGACCTCCAGAACCCAGTTAGTAAATACACTCCCTCTAAAACCAGCTCTTGTTCCACTACGTTTAGGTTCAATATGCAATACTTTCACATGCGTGCTTTATTCTCATTTGTTACAACAAGTGCTTTCATTTTTTCCAATTTCATCATCATCACTGATAACAATAAGCAATTCCCTATAGTCAGCGATGATAAATTTTTAAGAGCAAGGAAGCGCATGTATTTGAATATGTTACTTATAGGGTAACCCTTGGTAAGACTGGTTGTCAGATATACTGGCTACTGACTATCTGTAGCTACTGTCAAAGTTCTGCAAATGACAAAAACGACTCACGACTTAGCGAGCTTTCGGAGGCACGGAGAAAACACGGTATGTTAAGGATGGTCACTCAATCACGGACTAAATCGACACGTGCAGCTTTATTTATTACTAGCTGGCGCCCGCGGCTACGCCTGCGTGATATCGAAAAAAAAAGTATCCTATGTCTGGAATAACTCTAGACCATAATCTATCTCAAATTTCATCAAGCCCCGTTCAACCGTTTTGTCGTGAAAGAGTTACAAACATCCATACATATGGATTTCCAAAGTCATGATAGACGGTACACGACGAAGAAAATTGTAATCAAATACTTGTTACTACTTGGTAACAAATCGTGTTTGTCAGGTAGCAATCGTGTGTCAAAATCGAAAATGTTCGGGATCAATATTTGTATGAAAATATTTCCAATGTCCGCTCTTTAAGTTTTTTAAATAACTTTGACTATTCATTTAAGAAAGTCAGCAATATCAGATAAACTGTCAGTTCCGCGTTATAGCTAAAAGATTTTTAAATTACTATGTTTTCACTTCCAACGTCTGACTACGTCGCAAAATGTTTTTTTGACAGCTAAATTACACTTTGTTTGTGCCTGTGAACCCTGTATTTATTACGGTATATAGATAGCCCTTTTTTAGGCATGGGAAATTACCAAATAACTTCTCCCGCTCTTATTTATTTACCATTAATTTATAGCACCTTCACAGACATATCCAATACGATGCTATAAGTCACAAAATAAAACAACATACAAAAAAAAACACGTTAATTAAATTAAAAATAAATTAATACTTATTTAGCTCTTGGGGGAGCGGAAAGGAGTGCTAGACTTTTACTGACTAAAACCCATCGATGTTCCTTCTTTTGCCCTTTGTGTTCCAGGGCCGCGGTATCTCTATCGAACAACCCACAACTTAGGCTTTAGAAGGTAGGGCTACCCTGTCATTTGTGCAAACGCCTCTACTTGGGTAATTTATTTTGTGTACCTTAATGTTGTAACAGAAAAGATTTTTTGTTTGTTGGTTTGTACCGAATGGGCTCCGACACTACTAGGCCGATTATTATTTTTTTCTCGTTATCATAGTATAGTATTATCATAAAGTAACATAGGGTTTACATATATCATCACGCTACGATACAATGGAGCTTGGAAACAAGTAAATATCCTGACTCCTGAAAAGAAAGAAAGATCAAGAGCGACTATCAGCACTGATATTGAACGCGGTCAGTACATTATTAAGCTGCGTTTAAGAGACTCAATATTTCATAGCAATTTCACTGACAACTCATAATGGGGGCTGTCGTTTTTAGCTCACCAGATGGCGCTACTGGAGAGTAAGGTCCTGCCCTGAATTATATTTAACCACGAACCTTATAAAAAGTTTATTTTATAACGTACTAGCTTCCACCCGCGACATTGTCCGCGTGGCACAGTTACTTTGGGCTAACTTAAAGTTAAAGATCGAAAAAACATTATCTTTCTTTCCCCTTTTCATCCCTTTTTCTCCGCCTTATGTCACATTTTTTTTTTAAATTGCCTATGTCCGTCTCCCGGGTCCCAAGTATCTTTGTACCAAAATTCATCAAAATCGGTTGGGCAATTTAGGCGGGAAGACGTAACAAAGAAACAAACAAACTCACTTTCGCTTTTACAATATTAGTAAGGATGTCAACATGGTGTTGTGGCGATATAAATATGAACGTGGCAAAAAGTACTACAGCCCCATCTATGTAACCACTGAAGAACTAACTGCGAATTCCTACATCTTGCAAGCAGAGTTATTCGCGAGTTAAGAGTATATAATATATGAGTACTCGACAAACAACTGTCGGGCAGGAAACCACCAGACACGACACCCGTCTGGTCGGAGGGTCTCAACTTTTCTATAGAAGATGAAGAGCTATACATATACACCCTGTTCTTCATTCCTCTAATAAAGTGTAAACTATAGATACATATTCACTATATTTTCTCGAGTATTAGCTAGCACGAGACCTTTTAAAATCATTCTTCCTCGAAGTACTATAATAATAAGATTGTACTGGGATCGATCCATCATCACTGACAGGACTATTGTTGCCAACAAGCCTGATATAGTGGTGGTGGATCGATCAGAGCGGCGCGCAATGATTATTGATATAACAGTCCCGCATGATAAGAACCTCGTGAAAGCCGAGAAAGATAAGCAAATCAAGTATATTGACTTGGCTCGCGAAGTTGTCGACATGTGGGATGTGGACTCAGCGATCATTGTGCCGATAGTCGTATCTGCCAATGGCTTAATTGCCAAGAGCCTCGACCAACACCTGAGGAGGCTCTCGTTATGCAGCTGGATCAAGGGCTTGATACAGAAAGCGGTACTCTTGGACACGGCTCGTATTGTTAGGAGGTTCCTTTCTCTGGAGCCCTGACCGCCGGTAGCTTGGACCCTGTTCCCGATACCGGTGGGCTACTATTTTTACATTTTTAAATGTTTTTTTATTTTTTGTTTTTAAGAAATATTTAAAAATTTAATTATATGTATAGAAAACAATAAATGGACGAGATTACTATTACTATTTAGATCCTTAAATTGTTATTTAAAATCTTCTAGTAATAATTAATTAGGAATGGTACAAACTTGAATTAAACTTGACCACAATCGTGAATATTAATTAAAATACGTATTAAAAAACCCAACACACACATACATCTGACATTTTTGATGTTAGCCACCATTGCAGTTACACTGCTATATTGATGAAATTCCCCTGAACAGTGAAACGGCTTTTTGTCAATACCCCCTTTTCATTCGGGAGCTGGTAACCCTGTGTCCAGGTTAATTTATGGCTTATTGTCGTAGTCACGTAAGGGGAAGCGTAAAAAGAAATATACCGCACATTACGTGTCGCTTTTTATTGTTTTTTAGCCTCTTTATCGGAGGCCATTTTATTTATGAGACTGTTAGTATCTGAATTGATGTTAACTTGTTGATAATTTATAAAAATGGTCGGTATATATTTTTTTTGGCAATTGTAAATCGTCAAATAACTTCCCCACTCTTGGCGGAATGGGGGCGAGTGTCAGACTTTTACAGACTAAAACCCACCCATGTTCCTTCTTTTGCCCTTTATTTTGTAGGGCCGCAGTATCTCTTTCAAACTATCCGCAACTCCGACAAACAGTCGCCTGGGCAGGCCTCTCTGCTTTACTAATATCGACGAAGGCGCCGTCGACACGACCTGTCACTAGACGGATGGGCGGTGAGCTAACCATTGCTCACCGTCCACAGACCCGTATTCACGGTGGCCGAGAGTAGTCTCGCGATGATGTTATGCCTGATATTAACGTATGTTTTTTGTGTGCTGAGTTTTTATGCTGTCCTTGGCTTGGTTTTACATATTATCGAGAAAGATCTATTTTTTTCTTATATCTTTTTTAAATTATGTTTTCCTTATGATGCAACCCTTCACCACTATACAATACACACATACAAACCTAAAAATCAGTGAATTGTTTTTATTTAAATCTTTATTTTATTTAGGTTTTGTATTTTTAGAAGGAGCTCGTGGCTAAATAATAGCAGCCGCTCGGGTCGATCTTTAGGTTAAGCCGCGCTTGCCTAGGTTGGTCTGTGGATGGGTGACCACCCGTTACATACCGAGTTTCTCCGTGCCTCGGAAAGCACGTTAAGCCGTTGGTCCCGGCTGTCATTTGTAACTCTTTGATAGTCGTTACAGGTAGTCAGTGTTCTGAAAATCTGACAACCAGTCTTACCAAGGGGTATCGCATTACCCAGTACTAACTGGGTTGTGGAGGTCAGATAGGCAGTCGCTCCATGTAAAATACTGATATTCAGCTGCATCCGGTTAGACTGGAAGCAGACCCCAACATAGTTGGGAAAAGGCTAGGCAGATGATGAGGTTTTGTATTTTTAGCGTCATTCTATAAAAAGTTTTCAATTATACTCCAAATTGAAAGTAAATATTTCAGAGCCAAAATGAGATTTCCAGTCTGCAGGGTGTCTAGAACTGAGAAAATATGTGTCAAGCCAAAGTACGTTTTTATTAATAATCTATTTGATACCTTTATACGAATACAGATTCATATTTAGTCTTCAAAAATCCAACATTATCTTGTATTTTTTTAAACTAACAATAACTTAAAACAGTTTTTTTTTTGTATTCTAAAATAATTTTTGTTTTATTTAGTTTTGAATAAAGAAATATGTTAAAATAACAAAATAAACTGTATCAAATTGAATAAACGGAACAAAAAACTAATAAAATATAAAGCACTAACTTCTCTTGCAACAAGTGGTAACAGGCAGTACATTTTTCTTGCTAATTGGATCACGACCATTATGCGTGACGTGTTTGGAAAAAACAAACAAACAATGTCAAACATGTTTGGAATCAAGGGTTTTCAGAATATTGTGAAATACAATTGTTCAATGAGTTATGATTGGATACTAGAGTATTGTCTCTACCAATTATCATGCGCTTGGATCTATGTGAATTTCCATATGAAATATCATTATATAAGACTATCTATATATATACGCAGGCGCCACTGCGGCTTTGCCCGCGTGATATCGAAAAAGAAAGTATACTATGTGTTATTTCAGACCATAATCTACCTCTGTGCCAAATTTCATCAAGATCCGTTCAGCCGTTTTGTCGTGAAAGAAATCAAAATCAAAAGTCATTTATTCAAATTAGGCTGATGATAGTCAGCACTTTTTGAACGTCACATTACAAGAGACAGTCCCACAAAAACGCCCTGCCCTTCGCCACTTCCTAGTGTTTTAGCTGGGAAGAAGAAGTGGCGGAACAAACTCCCCAGCAACACATCTGTCTGTCAGGTTAGAAGAACCAGATTTTATACAATTCCGTTTATCTCAAGAAAATAAGAAATTAAAAAAAAAAAGAAATTCTTTATTCATTGTCACTTGTCAGCTAGCAAACACCAATTATGTATATAAAAATAAAAAAATACGCAGGTCTAAATAATAAATTCACCAGTCTAACGGATGTGCCCGCTTACACGTGCAGTGAAGAAGTCACAGGTGATAAACTAGGACCATAGTGCAAAATAAATAAGCTAAGCATAAAAAGATTTACCAATAGCAGTAACAAAGGAAAAAAAACCTGGTCAACAAGACGACCAGTCACCACAAGCAGCACCCGTTCACGAGCAAAACGCGAAGATCAGCCATTAACTCCCTCGCCATATTTGATGGAAGAAAGTAACCCGACCCAAGACGCTACCGCGAGCAATGACATCTGAGGACCAACTTGCTGCCGGTTTTGAGGGCAATAAATATAAATAATTATATTCAGTCAATGCTCGAGGTCACTAATTAACCACATGTCAATAAATAAAAAACACATATAATGAAACAATTATATAAACAAAGAAAAAAGTAGAATACCAAATTACATGACGAAGACATGTAACGTATCAATAAGTTAATTTGGCGAAAAAACATGAAAAAAAAATCGTCCTTGAGTTCAACACAGTGACCAACTATGCTTATCGTCTAAATAGTCTTAAAGAGTAATAAACATCCATACATCCATCCATCCTCACAAACATTCGCATTTATAATATTAGTAGGACTTTAAACGCCCACTACTGACTCTGCCATGTCAATAACATCGTCCGGACGTGAACGGAACGTGGGTAGTGTACTCGACATTGATGTTTATGCCAAAAAATATCTTCCACCGCAACGAAATTATTAGTAGCCTCACAATTCTGAGATGGGTCTCTGTTGAATTTTAGATTGTTATAGTGCCTCTTGGCAAACGCCTGCTCTAGCTGCTTCCACTGTTCTCTATCGCGAGCCACTCTTCTCCAGTTGGGGCCCGCCGTCAGTTTTAGCTCGTCCTCCCATCTCATTGTTTGTTTTCCTCTACTCCTTTTTGTCACTATTTTGCTCCACTTTTCCTGGTTATCTCTCATCATGTGACCTGTCCATCTCCATTTTTCCGCAACGAAATACCAGTAACATAATTTCAAGCCATGGAATGGCTTTGAATATAGTCCTCCTGACCGGATTCGGCCCCGGCGGCTAATCGGCGGAAGATATTATAGTGCAGGCGTATGTGCGCAGGCAGAGGTGAACTCTCTGTTCCCTCACTCTTTTGGATTGCAGTCCAGTAGGATGGCAATCCGACACGAACGAGACAGATTGAGTTTAACCTTAGGTCAAAGCAACCATTGCTAATTATCGTGGTATTGCCAACAGTTTCTTGGGCACATTACTCAATTTGACGACACGGTTAGCGCAGTGGCTGAGCTATCGACTGCTGCGCTGCGTGTTGCGGGTTCGATCCGCACGGTTCAAAAAATTTTATGGCCTAGAGATACTTGTTTCGGGTCTGGCTGTTTGTGTATGCGAGTTTAAATGTTTGTAAACGCACCCACGGTACAGGAGAAATTCTTCATGTGGGGCAATGATTAAAAATACCGGTTGACAGTTTTGTTTTAATCGTCTGGTCAACGACACGTTAGTGGAAGAACATCTTCTTTCAGTTCTTCATTGTGTAGACCGTAGCAAAATACCGTACAAACGCCTTAAAAATTAGTCTACATTCCGATTTGGTCAACCAACGAACTAGTATCAAAAAAAACGACTCCCGAACTCAGTGCTTTTAAAAGCAAAACTCCCATACGCGTAATTTTGTTTTTTTTTTCAGAATTAATGTATTTCTACTTTTTTGCAATCATCACAGATCCAAAATCACATAAATTCCAGTTTATGAGTAATAATTATTGTAATTGAAAACAATCATTTTTAATTTAATTTTTTATTAAGTGTGGCCTCCACCACTGATTAAAATCTTCATAAACACTTGTCCTTGAATACTTTTTTTGATTATTAACAAATTCGCACAATTTGCAAAATCTGTCCGTTTCGTTGGACTCATTCAAGTCATGATACGAGTAGTGATTGTGCCACTTGAAGAACTTGTAATACTTATCTTTGTCGTTTATAATATCCACCATTTCCTTCGCCAGCTCTCTGATTCGAGACTTTTCCACAGTGAGGTATATTCCGTCCGGCATAAACCTGGAAAATCGAATTGATGAATAGGTTTTTATTGCATTTGAAATTTGCTATGAGCGGTAGAAGAAAGAGGGAGGAGAGTAGAGAAAAGGGGATGAGATTTTAAGCTGTACAGTTGAATGGAAAAATACGACACAGTGCGTGGATCTCAAGTAAATTAGGATAAAAGCAGGAGGATGTTGTGTTACAGCCTTTTTTATAGATGGGAAATCATCAAATAACTTTCCCCGCTGTAGGCGGAGCAGGCGGGGGGGTGTGTACGACTTATACTGACTAAACCCCACCTCCCTCAGGCGCGCGTGGAACACGAACGCGCCCTCGAGACGGCCTGTCGTCACTAGACGGACGGACGGTGAGCTACCTATTGCTCACCGTCCATAGACCCGCATCTACCGTGACCGGGAGTCATTTCGCGGTGTGGTACAGCCTCTAAGCTCGTCTTCGGAAACCTCGGATATCGGTGGCAAAAATCAATGAATCAAACGAAGCTCGTCGACTTTCGGAAGTAAACTTATTTTCCGCCTTTTTGGATTTTTA
Organism: Ochropleura plecta; assembly: GCA_905475445.1. Classification (NCBI taxonomy): domain Eukaryota; kingdom Metazoa; phylum Arthropoda; class Insecta; order Lepidoptera; family Noctuidae; genus Ochropleura; species Ochropleura plecta. Next base: position 7,455,758 of record FR997738.1, on the reverse strand, counting down.
ACAGAATTGTAACTTACTGAAATACACACATACACTGACATACTTGTATTGATAATTCAGTACTATTTCCTTGCATTATTTTACAAGGATTTTTTTTCAAATTTACGATTACGATTGTATTCGACCGTCACCCTGTAGAATATCTCAATTACTAAACTGGGATATAAAAAATCCTTTGACCAAAAACCCTGTATAATTATGTTTTAAAAGTAGTTTGTGGCACAATTCAATTAACCTTGTATAGTTAGCGCCCCCATATACTACCGGCACGGTATAATGATTGAGAGCACTCAACAACTTCTCTGTCACATAGTCGTCAGCCAAAGAATTCTCAAACGATAAGTAAAAGTAGTAATCAGTCTCCAGTTTCTTCAAACACTTGTTCATACTGCCTCTAGGACACGTCTTAGTCCCGCATTTTCCGTATATATGGATTTGCATGTTATATTTCGCAAGTTCAGTTTGCAGGTTTTTGGCAATTGCTTTTCTACCACTAATTGCTTTGCAATTAGAAACAAACCAAGCCGCTGCAATTTTCTTCGTACTCAGCTTAGCTTTCAGTGTGTCGTTTATAGGCGTCATTGATTCCAATGTCTCCCAATGCATCTCTTCTTTAGGCCCTATAACTTTTCCTTCTTTGTCTCTAATAATAATATATCCAAAATATTCGTCCGAATCTAATTTGTAAGTCAAAGTCCAATTGAAAAAACTATTTATATATTTTTTATCGTTGACTGGAAATCTTGCTGATGACTCCATGTTTGCATAAATATACTTTTGTTTAGGTGAACGAGACTGGGGTAATAGTGAAGTTTTCTTTGGAAGTTCACGTCCGTGAAACAATATCACATCGAAATCTGCAACGTTTGCCAACAATTGTCTGTTTGTCGTTACGTAGCAATTAGTTATGGGACATCTCCTTTTTATAAATGTCTTTTGACCTTCACACATTTCTGACTTTATTGGATCAAACATGTTTGACCATAATAATATGTATTTCAAATCCGTCATCAATCCATCATCCGTCGAATTATATGATTGGAGTACACCCCGAAAACTTATATTTGAATTAACAAAATTCAAATTATATGAAAATGAAATCAGAGTGACTATGCTCAGAATCGCACAAAAGATGAAATATTTCGCAAACGAATTAGCTGCCATCTTTTTTATGTAATAAATTACTATGTTAAAGTCAACTTGAATTCACTCACTCACACTATATTATGAGAATGGTCGCTTATACTGGTTTGATTAGTGTCACCATATGGTGACATTATACCAAACTCAATTAATTAAAAAAAAATTGAATTAACGGCTAATTATAGTTGAAACTAATATTAGTTTTAATTATAATTAGCCATTAATTCATTCACAAACAATAAAGACGTAATTAAACACATTTATATTCGAAGTAAGGACTGTCGACTTAAATCAATAAGATTAAACTAGATACTGCACATGGAAAATGATCATGATAACGAGCGATTAAGACTCCAAGTGTACTTGAAATAGCGACCAAGTGATACTAACTGGAGTGGAGTGATTGCCGACAATCTAATAAAAGCAAGTGACTGTAAGATTAAGAATAATAGTTGTTTTATAAATTAACTAGTGACCCGCCCAGCGGTTTCACCCGCTGCTCACCTCCTAAGAGTCACAGCGTAAAGCATCATACATATAAACCTTCCTGTTGAATCACTCTATCTATTAAAAAAAACCGCATAAAAATCCGTTGCGTAGTTTCAAAGATTTAAGCATACAAAGGGACATAGGGACAGAGAAAGCGACTTTGTTTTATACTATGTAGTGATTACTATTTTTTAAATTAATTACTATTTTTTAAATTAATTACTATTTTTTAAATTAATTACTATTTTTTAAATTAATTACTATTTTTTAAATTAATTACTATTTTTTAAATTAATTACTATTTTTTAAATTAATTACTATATACAAACTAAAAATAGACACAAACTAATAATTACAGGGCGTAAACGATTCGTCCGTATCGCAGTCAACAGGTAAAGTGCCCAGAAGGCTGGCAGCATTACCGCGTTGGATGGCAATGCTTATTTTTTGTGCAAAAAACAGGCCAGCCCTCTGGTCACGAGAAGAGTCTATAAGAATAATTGTTATTCACCTTTTTATCAAAAATTTACATTTTTAAATATTTCTTAAAATAAAACACAAAAAAATATATAAAAATAGCAATAAACGATAGTTTGGACAACGGTGTACCAATAATAATAATAAAAAAACTGAAATGTTTTAAAATGTAAGAAAAGTGAATAAAGAAGAATTATTATTTATTTGCTTAAATACAGATGTTAGAAGTCGATTTAATCATTTTACCTTTTATGAAAAAGTAAAAGATCAAGATACAAATTACAGGTGAATGCAGCTGTAATTTGTATCTTGATTTCGAAAATACTATTTATTTAAATCAAATCAAAATCATTTATTTCAATTAGACCATTACAGGCACTTTTGAATGTCAAAAAAAAACAAATTGTTAAGCTACAGTCCCAATCACAAGACATAATAACTTGTGAAAGTGCCCATTCCAAAGCGTTGATCTCTATGGAGAAGAATGGGCAAGAAACTCCATGGACACTCTTTTAAATTAGAATATTATTACAAAATCGTATTTACATCATTCGTGTTGAGATTATACAAATATGTGAGAACGATGTAGAAAGACGTGCATAGTAAGAGCGTCCAGAGTTAAAACAAAATTCAATATAAAAATCTAAATAAATTAAAAATGAACCGTGGCAGTTAAAAAATGACCAGTCCCAACTGACAGCGCCCGTTCACGAACATGACGTATGGATCAGCCCCATTCAGCTCGACCATTTTGAAGGGAGCTAAATGACCCGACACACTCGCCACCATCAGCGAGACATTTAAGTGAGCATGACACTATCAACCACCAGGGCTTCGTCAAGTCAATGATAATACATAGCACTCACATATGGGCTTAATAATTATACAATACTAGAGAATTGATTCTATACATTGCAAAGAGTCTTAAAATCTTCTGCAGCTTCCACATTAAGTTTAGATATTAATTAGTGAGTCCCTATGGTTGTGGAGCAGGACTAGCATTGAGCCAAGCATTTTATTTTCAATAATATAATCCCCCAACTTATAATGCTTGCCTACATAGTGTGCGTTTTATACAAGTTTTAAATTTCGTCTCATTCGTTTGTAGTATATGGGGAGGTATTTTATTGTAACATTTTAAACAGTACCCCATGAAAGATGAGTCTACTTTAGCTAACCTGAAACCTGGTTGAACTAATTGGTCCCTATTTCTAGTATTATACTTGTGTCTGTCACCTCTTTTACTAAAAAGATGCAAATTTTTCCTGACATACATGAATTAACTCTTTAAATTCTGACTAGAAGGATTTTATAAAAATAAAATGTGGCAATAATTTGGCGGGAGGATACGTCCGGGCACGGTGGACCGCACTGTGGCGGTCTGCCCGTGTCTTCCTTCAGGTGTGGCAGTGACCTCTAGCTTCCGTCTCTTATACAGTTCATGGTCCGGAGCGAGATGGAATGGAGAGCATTCACATTCTTCTGCTAGCAAAGGAAGTGCTGGATGTTTGAGGGAGAGAACCTGAAAACAACCCTTCCGCAACGAGGGGTGCGCCCGCGTCAGCTAGAACATCTCCCGCGTCGGGCGCGAGAGCTGCGAGACGACTCTCGGCCACCGTAGACGCGGTTTCTGAGAGGTGTTATACCCATTGCTCACCAACCCCAGAACCCACGTCTAGGCTAAAGTAAGGTTTAGGTTTCTATTAGTTACATGATAACTGACAAATGTTTAAGACACTAATCTGCATAATCCACGTGAAAGTTGACCAAGATTTTTTTCGAGACTTCTGAGTTTGTTTTAAGTGTTTCTGTACAGAGGAGTCCCAACTCCTCTGTACGATTTGACAGACGGACAATAAAGTGATTCTAAAAGGGTTCCGTTTTACCTTTTGAGAACCCTAGAAAACGGAACCCTTGGGTACGCGTGGAGGTATCGAGTGAAATTTATACCATATACTCAAGTCGCTGGTTCCTTAAAGCGTGAAAGAGTAACATAATATTAGTAAGATAGCTGGCGCTCGCACCTTCGCCCACGTTATATCTGAAAAAAAAGTTTTCTGTCTGTTATTCTAGACCATAATCTACCTTTGTGCCAAATTTCATCAAGATCCGATCAGCCGTTTCAACGTGAAATCCTTACTAATATTATAAAAGCGAAAGTGAGTTTGTTTGTTTGTTTGTTACCTCTTCACGCTTTAATGGCTACACCGATTTTGATGAATTTTGGTACAGAGATAGTTGGGAACCAGGAGACGGACATAGGCTATATTATATATATATATATATTTTTAAAAGTGGGATATGAGGGAGAAAGAGGGAAGAAAATGGAAAACTTAGCGTTGCTATTACAAATCAAATCTATGGTCCCTTAGAGCTGTGAAAAGATCAACCCTCTAAGTCTACGTATTCAAAAGATATGGCTGTTTATGTCGTACGTTTGTACGGAATCCTCGGTACGCGAATTAGACTCGCACTTGGCTATTCTTATATCTTTATAGTTATTCTTTTTGAGGTTCGAAACTAAAAAAAACCGGCCAAGAGCGTGTCGGGCCACGCTCAGTGTAGGGTTCCGTAGTTTCCCGTCCGTCACAATATACCGGACAAATCAAAATCAAATCTCGACGACTAATTACATTATGCACTCATAAATAAAATTACGAATATATTTAAGTGCAACTTACTTTACCACGGTAGGTCATGAAAGCACGGAAAATCTTAACATCGACTTTTAAAAAAATTACGTCATTACGCAACGCCATCTATCGAACCATTTATGAACTGGTTTTTACCTTAACATTTTGATGGTGTTAAAAAAAAGAATTTTAGTTTTGTTCTAAATTGCCTTAGCATGTTCTTGATAGAAGTTTTATGTAGTTATAAGATACCGCCAATGCCAAGGAGAGACCAACCGAACAATTCGGTAATACCCGATCCAATGTAATAAGTACCTACAGCGCCATCTCTCGGGGAATTGGGTTACTAATTAATGCAAAGACGTGCAAGAAGTTTTCGGTGGTAATTTTGGATTGCGAGAACCGATTTCAATAATTCTTTTTTTGTTTGAAAAAAGATACGTTCAGGATAATAAAATATGTAAACGAAGTTAAAAAAATGCTTGCATATACGATTATACTACAAACTTAGTCCAGAAATTATTTTGTACAACTTTTTGTCTTTTTTGTACAAAAACTGTTGTGTCAATCAAGTTCAAAATAATTTTCCTAGAAAGTCCTTATAAAGTTCTACTTTTCAGATTTTTTTCATATTTTCTAAACCTATGGTTCAAAAGTTAGAGGGGGGGGGACACATTGTTTTTTACTTTTGGAGCGATTATTTCCGAAATTATTGACATTATCAAAAAATTATTTTAGTAAACCCCTATTCATTTTTAAATACCTTTCCAACAATATATCACACGTTAGGGTTGAAATTAAAAAAAAAATCACTTCCCACTTTACATATAGGGTGGCTACCCTAATAAAACATTTTTTTCCAATTTTTATTTTACCACTTTGTCGGCGTGATTGATATACATATTGGTACCAAATTTCAGCTTTCTAGTGCTAACGGTCACAGAGATTAAGCGAGGACGGACGGACGGACGGACAGACAGACATGGCGAAACTATAAGGGTTCCTAGTTGACTACGGAACCCTAAAAAAGAGTGCGCGTTTGTAACAAAACAGATTTGAGGTCAAATAGTGTAGCTTTGTGCCGTAGACAGGTGCCAAGTTACTGCAGACTACAGTTTGTTGTTGGTAAAATTGTTTCCCAGCTTTTGTTAACTATATCAATATTGTAGGGCCCTACCAACGCTTCTGTAGCGATAAGGTCAAGTTTCGTAGAACCTGTCTAACTTGTCAGGAAAAGGAAATTGAGTATTTAAGTTGATTTTAATGTTTTAGCGCTAATTTTGACCTAACTAGAAATAAGAAAAACAATTCAAATACTTTTCAAATAAAATCGTATTGTGTTTGTTACTCTTTCAAGCAAAAACTACTGAATGGATTTGGGTTAAATTTAGCAAACAGATAGTTTTATACTTTCTTTTTTTTTGCTGTGGATAGGAAATTATCAAATAACTTCCCCCGCGCAGGGTGGAGCGGAGGGAGTGTCAGACTTTTGCTGTTTAAACCCACTCACGTTCCTTCCTTTGCCTTTTATGTTCCGAGGCCGCGGTATCTCTTTCGAACAAACCGTGCGGCTATTTGAGGCGCGCGTGGGACACAAACGCGCCGTATTCATGGCCTAGTTTTTATCCTTAGATAAACATGTGTTAGGCCTGAAACTGCGTTAAGCGGGTACCAGCGCGGTTTCATGCAAAAGTGCATCGTCGCGGAGACACGCACGGGTTCTGCCAGCGGTAACACGCGCGGGCTCGTTGAGTCAATAACGCTTGACTTTGGACAGAGAAAGAGTAATTGTAGAACTGCAGTGTCGTTCTGTCATATAGAGTCAAGCGAATGAACTCTTAAGGTACCTGTGACAGGATCCTTCACGTACCCACAGAGCACACGCGCGACGGGCAACCGTCGCGTCGCGGTAGCCCGCTTAACGCAGTTTTAGGCCTTAAGCTACTTTTTATCCCCACCTAGACGGAGAGACCGCGAGTCGCAGCTAGTCATACATATATGCACATATATTTGTCATCATCATTGAGTATAGCAATTTACTGCCGGAGATAGGTACTCCAATAACATACTATTAAGCTCAATACCCACTTTTATCTATCCACTATCTCGACATAATTATATTGATTTCTAAAATATGAGACCAAAGCGGTCACATAAAATATCAATCTCAATATAATATTACACACCCACCGATAACATAGTAATATAGTATTGCAGTATTTCAGCTACGAACAAATGTTCGAAATGGGATCAACAAAACACACTTTTTGGGTACCGTACCTCAACAGGTAAAACGGAACCCTTACAGGATCACTTTGCTACATTTCTCTCTGTTTGTCTAAATAACTACCCGTCTATCTGTATGTTTGTATGTCTGTCCGTCAAACCTTTTTATATCGAAAGCGCGCGGAAGTATCTAGTTGAAATTAAAACCGTAAATTGTAGTCTGTGATCCCTTGGAGCTGTGAATAATCAACCCGTCATTGTTTCCTTGTGACAAAAACATAGCAAAAAGTTTGGATTGTATAAAATAACGTCTAAAATCGTACGTTGTTTGAATACGAATTAAAATAAAATAAAGTTTAAAAAAACGTCTCTTATTTTTTTATTGTTAAAAATATTCGAATTGGTTTACTGGATATCTTTATACTGTGTCGATAATAGTGAAGAAGGCTGTTGACATTTATCGAAATAATAAAAAAGATAAAGCCTGTAATAATGCCAAAATATTGGATGTGTCACTCGGTTATCGAAGTGCGTAAAAGCTGATACAAATTTTATCTAGGGCGGTTGTATTTCGCAAGTTTTCTGAATGAGTTCAACTACTTTTCTGTATAGACTAACGACCATTTTTATTTTAGAATTGTTTGTAAGTTTATAAACAATATTTTGTTTGCGAGAACAAAATATTGTTTATAAACTTGGGTTATAAAATTGGGTATTTGAAAAAAAAAACATTGTTTTTTTATGTATTTTAAAACTTTATTATTAATAATATTGATATATACTGCAAAAAACTTCAAAAAAAATATTTTCAAACTTTATAAACAATTAAAAATTGATGAAATTTAAATAAAAATCACGTGACTATAAACGCGACATGATTGGTCACCATAGTTGTGACGTCATAATGTTATAGCTATTTAATAACAGTACAGCGTTTACGGCTATTACACGTGACTAGACAATAATATTGAAAATTTATTGCTAAAATACGAGTTTTTAGTTGGTTCCGATTAGCTATGTGTGATAAAGGATTTATTAAGGCAAAGTCTGATAATATTCCTGATGTTGATATATTTATGATCACCGATTGTTTAAAAAATGACGTTCGGTTTAATTCTGCTGAAGTTCGAGGTGCCAAGGCATCAAGGTAAATCTGTTAAAAAGTAATATAATAAATGAAAATATTAAAGTATTTATTCTCCATTGCATTAAATATAATTATTTATTTCATTAATTGTAGAGCATCGCGTGAGAGTTACAGCGACAAAGCTATAGGTTATGTTCAACTAAGTCGTAAAAATAATATTTGTATTGTAAAAGGACGGGTATGTCCAGAACACCGAGTTCGGAGTAAAGCTTATTCAGTTACTTTAACTATTAATGAAAAGTAAAAAAAAAAACGATTTTATTTGGGGATTGCACTGCTTGAAACCATTTATTTATTTCGACGTTTGACATCTTGGGGAATATTTAAAAACATTTTGTCAGGAGTTGCCTTTGTAGTATTCGTACATAATGGTACAAAACAAGAACGATAACTTTTGAGGTTCGACATTTTTAATATAAATTTAAATATGACAACAAAATTAAATAGATCAAAACACTGTATTTATTATTTTTCTATCAACTGCAATGAGTTAAAACTAACATTATGACGTCACACGCGCTCGGGTTTGTTCGGGAGTTGTCGGCGTGTCTTCGGTACTGGATTCAAAAATTAAATTTTATTTTGAAATAACTTTCGAATTATTGCGAAAAAAAATAGTTTTGTTATAAAACTTATATATGATCTTTTCGTTTATCACAAAATTTTTTTTTTTTCAAAAACCCAATTTCGCAAAAAATGTAGTTATTATAAATTAATATAAATATTATATATTTAACTATAATTATATATAAATCTAATATTACTAGCTGTCCCCAACGGTTTCACCCACTGCTTAGGTACTCCTTATCACTTAGGGGTATGAAAAATAGATAGTAGCCGATTCTCAGACTTACTGAATCCTTACTAATATTATAAAAGCCAAAGTGAGTTTGTTTATTTGTTTGTTGTCTTCACGCCTAAATGGCTAAACCGACTTTGATGAATTTTGGTACAGAGATAGTTGGGACCATGGAGACGGACATAGGCTATTTTTTTTAAAAATATTGTGATATGAGGGAGAAAGAGGGAAGAAAAGGGAAAACTTAGCATTACAATAAATAAGGCGCAAGGCGCAAGGGAAATGTGTTACCCCGAATTTAACGCGAGCGAAGCCGCGGGCAAAAGCTAGTATGCATATAAAATTTCATAAAAATTGATCAAGCTGTTTCAAAGGAGTTTGTTTGTTTGTTCCGTCTTCACGCCTAAATGGCAAAACCGATTTTGATGAATTTTGGTACAGAGATAGTTGGGGCCCTGGAGACGGATATAAGCTAGCTAATTTAAAAAAAAGTGAGATAAGGGGGAAAAGATGGAAGAAAAGGGGAGAGGAAGATATTTTTTTTCGATCACCAAACGTATAACCGAATCGACCGACCTAACAAATGTATGAACTACAAAGAAAAAACCAATAAGAAAAATTTCATACAGAGAAAAGATCACAAAGGTACCGCTTATTTCATTTAGAAATCTCTTCCAGCAGACCTGCGATAGGGACAGATTGATAAGACACGTAGACACAGTGTGTAAAAATAATAAACTAAGCTGTAATTTAAACAAAGATAATTATATCAATACTAACAAACATAATTATATCAATACTAACAAACATAATTATATCAATACTAACAAACATAATTATATCAATACTAACTAGCACCCGCGGCTTTGCGTTCGTGATATCGAAACAAAAGTATCCTATGTGTTATTTCAGACTATAATCTACCTCTGTGCCAAATTTCATCAAGATTCGTTCAGCCGTTTTGACGTGAAAGAGTAACAAACATCTATACGGATCTTCACAAACATTCGCATATGATTATCATCGACCTGGCCTCGAACTAGTTTAGTGACGGATATAAATGACTGCAATAGCTCTTACATTGGAGGGCCGTATAACACGTTCGTGTATTACGAGATCTATCAGAACTCTTGTAGGACTTTTGTATTGTGCGTTGAATAAAATCGTGTTGTTTCACTCCTTGCCTAACGTTTAAAGTTTATGTATGAGAAAACTGTATCTTTTGGAGACCCATTAGGTCTCAAACGCACCAAAGAGTAGGTTAGTTTCGAGATCTTTTAGGCCTTCAAAGCACCAGCTGAAAGTTCTTCAATGAAATTATGGCGCAGGAAACTATAACTATAAATGTGGGTGAACTTGTATGAACTCGTCGCCAGTGATATGTCGACTATCAAATGAAACCACCGTTGCGCTTGGATACTAGTTTAATACTGAACTTGACATAGACACACAACAGAATCGTGCACGCACGATTCGTCGACTCGCACGCACACATACACAACAATATTGGATCCAAGTCAAACTGTGTGTTGCGGGTTGTTCGAAAGAGATACCGCGGCCCCGGAACGTAAAGGGCAATAGAAGGAACATGGGTGCGTTTTAGTCAGTAAAAGTCTGACACTCCCCCTCGCTCCGCCCACAGCGGGGGAAGTTATTTGATGATTTCCCACCCCAAAAAAAAAGTCAAACTGTGTACAAAATCATAACGCTAACACAAAGGGCCTGCGTTAGCAGCCTGAGGAATTGTTACTGACAGCTTTATTTCATCGCAATTCAGTGTAACTCGTTATTCTTGAACACAATCATCATCAGCCTAGCCTTTTCCCAACTATGTTGGGGTTGGCTTCCAGTCTAACCGGATGCAGCTGAATATCAGTATTTTACATGGAGCGACTGCCTATCTGACCTCCACAACCCAGTTAGTACTAGGTAATGCGATACCCCTTGGTAAGACTGGTTGTCAGACTTTCGGAACACTGACTACCTGTAACGACTATCAAAGATCTACAAATGACAGCCGGGACCAACGGCTTAACGTGCTTTCCGAGGCACGGAGGAAACTCGGTATATAACGGGTGGTCACCCATCCACAGACCAACCTAGGCAAGCGCGGCTTAACCTAAAGATCAACCCGAGCGGCTGCTATTATTTAGCCATGAGCTCCTCAATTCAAGAAGAAATTGAGTTTTTGTATGAAACTTAGTTGAAGAAATACTATTGTTAGAAAATATGGCTCTAAATCAACGGTATTGATTGAATATAGTATATTTATTTCTTTACGGATGCCCATATATCGCAGCTTCAGCGCTAATGGGTATATGCTTTAATGTCTTTTAATATAAGGCTCTCTATAGATTGTGGGTAGAATCGACTAATTTTTGTTGTGTATCATGTGTCACCAACAAAAGTCGATGACTCTTGTTTTTTGGTGATTTTTTTGCCACCGTCTGTCGGAAGTAAAGTTATTTTATATATTTTAGTTTGATTTTGGATGTCGGTAATTTTTTTCAGGTAAGGACGCCATGGCGCCTCTCCAGCCACTTCTCAAAAAGGGGACTTATTGCTATTCTTCTCTTGCACGTGGTTGCGACAGTTGTTCTCTCCATACCACCATGATATGCTTGACTCACGTTAACGTTTCATTTCATAAGTTTGTTTTTCGTAGAAAAACGTCGTTCGTTTCGTAGAAAGTATGTTTGTTTATTTGTTTGTTACGTCTTCACGCCTAAATGATTAATTTTGGTACAGAGTTAGTTGGGACCCTGACATAGACTATTTTTTTAAGTGAGAAAAGGGGGAGAAAGAGTGAAGAAAAGGGGAGAGAAAGTTATTTTTTTTGATCATCAATTCATCACGCGGATTAAGTCTAGCGTTAGCCTAAAGAAACTATGTCACACGGGCGAAGTCGCGGTTGGAAGCTAGTGTGTATATCAATAGGAAAAACGCAATCTTTATAGAAACTTTGCCCCACACTAAGAATTTCTCCTGTATCGTGGGTAGAAACATTTAAACTCACATACACAGAAAGTCAGACCCGGAACAATACTATCTGTAGGCCATACGAACATTTTCGATCGAACCTGTGACACGCAGCGCAGCAGTCGATCGGTCAGCTATTGCGCCAGCCGTGTCATCGTACAATGAGTCCTACAACTATAATTGGAGTTTCACTTATCGCCAACTTCCATTACTCAGCTGATAAAGAACAAATATGAGCAACAATCGAGGTTACATACTCAATTGACAATATCAATTTACTTGCTCTTACATTCTTGAAGTAAAACCAAGGACTAAGCCGCACGCGATAAAAGTCAGATATTTTATTTAATGTGCAAAAATCATTAGTTAAATTACAATATTTTTGGGCTTTGTCGTACCCGATTTCAAAGAGCTTAAAAAATGTTTGATACAGGGCCCTATCAGTATCCGGGGTTGTGGGTTGTTCGAAAGAGATACCGCGGCCCTGGAACGTAAAGGGCAATAGAAGGAACATGGGTGGGTTTTAGTCAGTAAAAGTCTGACATGCCCCCCCGCTCCGCCCAGAGCGGGGGAAGTTATTTGATAATTTCCCACCCGAAAAAAAAAAGAAAAAGGCGTGTGTGTGAACTACTGAGCCATTTGATTTCCAGTTTGGTAATGGACGAACTGCACTGGCTATGTCTATTAATGTTTTTGAAATTGGCTGGAATATTCTGGAATGGTTTTAAAATATTGAATTATTCATTACTAGCTGGCGCCCGCGGCTACGCCCGCGTGATATAAAAAAAAGTAGTATCCCATGTGTTATTCTAGACCGTAATCTACCTCTGTGCTAAATTTCATCAAGATCCGTTTAACCGTTCTGACGTGAAAGAGAACAAACATCCATACATCCGTCCTCACAAACATTCGCATTTTTAATATTAGTAGGATATTAGTAAGATAACTGGCGCCTGCGGCTTCGCCCGCGCGATATCGAATCCTATGTGTTATTCCACACCATAATCTATCTCTGTGCCAAATATCATCCATCCATCCTCACAAACATTCGCATTTATAATATTATAAGTATAAGTAATAAATAATATAAGTAAAGTATAAAATAATTAAAATTGTTTTTTCCTTTTAAGGCACGGAACCCTAAAAGGATCCCGAAATTAAACGTTTTTAGCGACAATAACAAAACGTCCTAAAATAACGAGATTCGTACCCGCAGCGATTTATGTTTTGTACAAAAAACTAGGCGAGATGGAAAATAAAATGAATGACCATTGTGATGGAAAGTCGTAATGTTATCGCTGGTAGACATTCTAATTTTGTAGCACAAGGGCTTGAATCTGATAGCATTTCTGTAGGCTCTTTGTACTGACACAATTTATTTAGCTACAATTTTTTCTAAAAATTTTATCGTGTGTTTTCAGTATGTACGTATTTAAATGTAAATACGTAAAGCTTGTGTGTAGTGACCCTAATATATTCCTGTTACTTCATCCAAGTTCATAAATCCTTACTAATATTATAAAAGCGAAAGTGAGTTTGTTTGTTTGTTACGTCTTCACGCCTAAATGGCTTAACCGATTTTAATGAATTTTGGTACAGAGATAGTTGAGACCCTGGAGACGGACATAGGCTATTTTTTTTTAAAGTGAGAAATGAGGGAGAAAGAGGTAAGAAAAGGGAAAACATAGCTTTGCTATTACAATGAATAAGTCGCAAGGGCAAAAACTACAGGTAGCAGGTACCTGCAAATCAAGAAAGAGGAACTGTGTTACCCCGAATTTAACGCGAGCGAAGCCGCGGGCAAAAGCTAGTCTGTTTATAATTAAGTACACATTGGTGACAGAAAATGCACAAAACGGTAATACAAGGAGATCCACAGCGACTACAAAGAAAATAAAAACAAAAGATAGTTAAATGAAATTAAAAAAAACCGACCATGAGCGAGTCAGACCCGCCCACCGAAGGGTTCCGTACAAACTTGCGACATAAACGGCCATATCTTTTGACTGCGAAGACTTCGACGGTTGATTTTTTACAGCACAAAGGAATTGCAGACTTGAGTATATGGTTATATTTCAATTCGATACCTCCACACGTTCCCGAGATTAAGGGGCTTGACAGACAGTCGGACAAAAGAAAGTGATCCTATCAGGGTTCCGTTCTGCCGTGTCGACCGACGGCGACGGCGCGTTTGTGTAATACGCGCGCCGGCCGTCAGCTGGCCTGTCGGGGTTTCGGGTTTTTCGAAAACTATACTGGGTTTTAGTAAAAGTCTGACACTCCACCATGAACGGGAGAAGTTATTTGATGATTTCCGAAAAAAATAGCTCTCCAGTTTTTCCTTTTGCGGTACGAAACCCTAAAAAGATCGCGAAGACTTTTCCGCCTAGCGAAAATGCAGCGTAACGTACGAGCATAATGAACAAAATCGATTAACGTACACTCCAAAATCTGTCTCCTGCACACAGCATGCATAATGAATAGCGCAGTACCAACAGACGCCACGGGATAGAAGCTGTGTTTGTGCCACATTGATTAACGTTCAGCCCATGTTGTCCCTCTTTCGGCCAAGTAAATGTCTCTGTGCTTTATCTGTCTGATGTTAAAGGGGATTTTCACAGTACAACAAAACAAGGACAGAGAAGTGATTTATTTATTTTAAATCATTTGAATGACAAAATACATGATTACACAAAAAGAACTGATTAGTGTGCTTCACAGCAATCAATTAATTACTACTTACAAAAAGTTTGACAAGACAATAAAGTTTGAAAAAGATAAGAGATGAAACCAAATAATAAAAGAACATTATAACAATCTAAATACATTTTTGTCATTTGAGTCGTAGGTTCTTTTTTATATAACGACATCCTGCTCGTAAATTGTAGGCTGTGGCGCTTCGACAATTCATTGTTGTTAGATTATAGTCACGATTGTCATTTAATTTATTAATTTTAATGAATATTTCCGTAGTATACCTGCCGCGCCAGCGGGTTGGTCCGAAAAAGATACCGCGGCCCTGAAACACAAAAAACAGAAGAAAGAAGATGAATGGGTTTTAGCCAGTACAAGTCTGACACTCTTCTGCTCTGCCAAGAAGGAGGAGAAGTCGTTTGATTAATTTCTATTGGAAAGAAAATGTGGTATGCAATAACAACCAACTGGTTTGTAGTTCTTGGCTGTTTTAAGGATGGGTAATCATCAAATAACTTCCCCCGCTCTGGGCGGAGTGCGGGGGAGAGTCACACTTTTACTGATTAAAACCCTTCCATGTTCCTTTTTTGCCCTTTAAGTTCCTCTGTGCCTCTTTCGAACAACTCTCAACCCTGGCAGGCCTAATTCCTTTGCACATCTCTTTGAGGAGAGAGTGAAACACTTACGCGCCGTCGACACAGCCTGTCGTTACTGGACGGACGGACGGTAAGCTTTCATATTTTTCGGTGTTTGGTCAAATGCGTAAATAAAAAAAATCAAGAAATTTAATGTTTCGTTTGCCGGCAGTGATACTTTCCAAACATGTCAACTTTGATAATAACAATACTAAGTAAACACTTGATGACGTCTCTAAGAAAACTTGAGAATACTTAGTAACCTAAAAGATTATTAATATATAAAGTATAACTTCTGTGGCCTGCAAACGAGTCCTTTCATAAAGTACGCTGGTACTGGTATGTATATAATTTGAATTTGTATGGTTTCATAATACTTTAGAAGACTTGCATCTACTCGACCCCGTTTACCTGATATTCTTTGACCCATTTTCCGCAATCTGAACTAAGAATAGACAACCCGATGCAATAGAAAATATCAGAAAGAAAAATAAAGTTACAACAATTTGTAAAAACAATTAAGATTTAATGGAAACATGTCATATTCAGGGATACGTTAGCAATCAATTTGTGTTCTTTCTTATATTGTTCCCTAGCTTTTGTCCGTGGATTCACCTGGGTTGTGGACAGAGAACCGAACGAATAGTACAACGGAAATGTGCTGCCGAAAACTAACTTAAAACCCAACCCAGTTCATAATTTATAGTTCATCTAGCTTGGGATGTCTATAAAATTAGAGCTACCAATCAAGTACCTCCACGAGACAGCAGCCCACGTGTTTCTGCACTGCCTAGAGGTTGCCCCATACAGGGCAAAATACTTTGGTAACCCAGGTATTCTTCGCGAGATCGTCAGCAACACCAAGGCGCTGCTGGCGTTTCTCGTTTCACCCGTACGCAAAATACGCGCCAAGGAGTTGCGGACAGTTTTACAATACAATACAATAAGTACGACCAATGCAGGACATATTATAGTAGTACTAGCTTTTGCCAGCGGCTTTGTTCGCGTTAAATATGGGGTAACACAGTTTCCCTTTCCTGATTTGCAGGTACCTGCTACCTGTAGTTTTTGCTATTGCGCCTTATTTGTTGTAATATCTAGGTTAAGTTTTCCCTTTTCTTCCCTCTTTTTCCCTCATTTCTCACTTTAGTCTATGTCCGTGTCCAGGGTCCCAACTATCTCTGCACCAAAATTCATCAAAATCGGTTTAGCCATTTAGGCGTAAAGACGTAACAAACAAACAAACTCACTTTCGCTTTTATAATATTAGTAAGGATACAAGTGCAAGTGAACTGTGCAATCAGGTAAATTTTCTCCTCCCATATTCTTCTCGAATCGATGAGTTAGATTTTCACTGCCAGTATATAAGGGTCTAAACACTGAACAGCTTTATCGTATATCTTATTGAAGACTCTCCTCCCACAGTTTGTTGGGACGGCTATCTGATACAACCGGGTAAAAATCAGGAACAATTCCAAAAGCTTAGTGTGGTTACTGTGGCACAAGGGTTTCGCACCACTTATTTAAAAAAAAAAAAACGTTGCCCCACACTAGGAATTTCTCCTGTATCGTGGGTTCGTTTACAAACATTTAAACTCGCATACACAAACAGCCAGACCCGAAACAACTATAGAATCTGTAGGTCATACACATATTTGTTCCGTGCGGGGATCGAACCCGCGACACGCAGCGCAGCAGTCGATCGCTCAGCCATTGCGCCAACCGTGTCGTCAAAAACTCTCTCTCGAAGTACTCAATAACTTTTTGCCCTGTCTGAGAATCTGAGATCTAACTTAGAATAACACGTTTAGCAGTCCCACTTTTTTAAGACCTTCTCTCGCTCAAGGCGGAGCGGAAAAATAGTGTAACAAAAATTATACGTTATTTTTTTAAATCATAGTATGTTTTCGGATTGGAAATTATCAAATAACTTCTCTCGCTCTGGGTGGTGCCGAAAAGTGTGTCTGACTTTTACTGACTAAAACCCTTATTGTTATAGTGTACACTATCGCATTAGGTAACCCTGTAAAGATAGTCGTAAGATAGATAAATAAATAAATAAATATAAAAGAGATTTTTGTGTCACAGTACTTAAAAACGATGGGCCCTCTGTTTCGTTTAACAGGATTTAGTTCCAGTAATTGGGTTGCTATTACAAGTAAAATGCTTTTTTTCACACTTAACATTATGAATTTATTCATATCTACTGATTAAATAAACTATATGGCTTGTTGAATTATTATATTTTCAATTTATAAATTGAAACGGTTCGTATACACACGCTCTCGTATTTAAGATTATTTAACTGAAAAATCGATCAACAATGAGTTAGATAGACCCAGTCAATAACAAACAATAATTTCTCAAGGGAAAACTAGATAAATCACTTAGATCGGTCTTGAAAAATCTCTCGTTCCTTAAAAAGAAATGAAAGTTAAGTTTAAACTTGAAGAAAATATTTGTTTTGCTACGGATTGGGTATCTCCCCCAGGGAAATAAGAAGGATATCGATTTTAACTATATCTTTTAGTTAGATAGACTGTTTATATTGGGCCACCAAGATACAGGCTAAAGGCCTTAATCTGGTAGCGGGTTGTTCAAAAGATACTGCGGCCCCGGAACATAAAGGGCAAAAGAAGGAACATGGGTGGGTTTTAGTCAGCACAACTCTGACACTCCCCTCCGCTCCGCCCAGAGCGGGAGAAGTTGACAGTAGAGTAGGGCAGTCTCAACAAAAAAATCTGGAACGCGGTACCCTTTGATATTAAGAAAGCAACTTAATTAAAAAATATATAAGTATATAAGGTTAAAATAAAGTTCGTAACCACTATGTAGGTCCGACTAAATAACTTTCAATTATAAATCATAGTAATTACTGTTTAAGTAAGTAAGTTTTCTCGTTTTTTTTTTTATAGTTGAATGTATTTATTAGTTTATTTTATTTATGTTCCTGAAAACAAATAAGTAGTTATATTTTTAGTTATAATTTTTGTATCGTATCACAATATTGTTGTATGTATCCCAAAGGTTGTGAATGCGTTATGGCATTAAGTCTGCCTATGTACCACTAATGTACATGAAGTTTAAATAAATAAATAAGTTATTTGACGATTTCATATCCGACAAAAACAATTACATTGATTTAAACAATTAAATTTTAAATACATATTATAACTGTTTCTCTTTGCAATATTTTCATACTATTAAGAATTTATTCAAACCTATGAGTGATACTTATTGTGCTTGTTACAAACAATTTAACTAAAACTCTATAGGCTTCTTGTATTTTCAACTCAAAAGTGACGTATAAACATTACGTTTAGGTAATACAAGCGTGGTAGGACCTCAGACTACGCCTATTTGCAATACATTGAATTCATTGACGACACGGTTGGCGCAGTAACTGAGCGATCGACTGCTGCGCTGCGTGTCGCGGGTTCGATCCCCGCACGGAATAAATATTTGTATGGCGTACAGATAGTGATTCATGTATGTGAGTTTAAATGTTAACCCACGTAACAGAAGAAATTCCTAGTTTGGGGAATCGATGTAAAATAAAAATGGTTGCGGTGAGAACTTGCTTTATAGTTTATTCCATGGAATTTCCGTAGCGATGTTATCAATTCATTAAACGCTTTTAAAGGCATGCCCATTAAACATTGACAACTTAATGAAACCCGACATAAGTTATATTGATAGATTGTTACATCAGCTTTAGTGGTTTATTGTGAAAAAAAGTGGTCAAGTGCGAGTCGGACTCGCGAGGGTTGTACCGTACAAACAGAACCTTCAACAACAAAAAAAGCTAATGTTTGTGAAGATGGATGGATGGATGTATGGATGTATATCAAGAGTAATACACATTCATCTGACTTATTATTTAATATTATAAATGCGAATGTTTGTAAGGATGGTTGTATGCATGTTTGTTACTCTTTCATGTCAAAACGGCTGAACGGATCTTGATGAGATTTGGCACAGAGGTAGATTATAGTCTGAAATAACACATAAGATACTTTTTTTTCGATATCACGTGGGCGAAGCCGGGGGCGCCAGCTAGTTCTATATATTTGGTACACCAATAATACATACTAAAACTTAATAAGAACAATGCAATTACATAAAAGTGCTGGTATATACCTATTGCAGATAAACGCAGCATTCATCATAGTGACAACAAAGATATTACTATCTAAAAATAAGGCCAACTAGCAGCGATACGAAAGGTCATTAACCTAAAGAACAACTGTGGCGTTGACAATCTAATATTTATCTCTTTCCATCTTGTGCCTTTGTCGTAATGTCTCGTTATCCCGGCAAAAACATGACAACGTTAAGACGGGTTCGCCAACATTCGGGCGGCCATTTTAGATGGGGTTTTAGCATGGGTTTTGTTTACATTTGGTATCGCTTCTCGTTGGCCGTACTTTAGCTGGCGCACGCGGCTTCGTCCGAGTGATATCGAAAAAAAGTGAAAATCCTATGTGTTTTTCCAGACCATAATCTATCTCTGGGCCAAAATTCATCAAGATCTGTTCAGCCGTTTTGATGTGAAAGAGTTACAAACATCCTCATAAACATTCGGATTTCAAATATAGTAGGAAATAGGAAGTAGCAAGTATAATAGGAAATAGGAAGTAGGATAGGAAATAGGAATTAGTAGGATACTTGCGATATATAGTAAACGGCCATATGAAAACATATAAAATAAATAAATATGATTGCGTGGACCTAGAGGATGATTATTTTACAGTTTTAAGAGACTACAAACAAACTTGAGTATAAGATTTATAATTTCGGGCATTTTAAAAAACAATAGAAGGAACATGGGTGGGTCTGACACTCTCCTCCGTTCCACCCAGAGAGGAAAAAAAGTTATATGATGATTTCCCATCGGCAAAAAAAAATACCTCAACGCGTTCCCGAGATATACCGCCTTGACAGATAGATAAACAGGCAAAAACAAAGTGATCCCATTAAGGTCCCATTTTTTTCTTTTGAGATTCAGAACCCTAAAATACATTCCACTAACTAAAGTTTTCCCCAAAAGTGATTGATGATAATGTCAACAAAACTATGGAGTGACTCATGAAAATACTGTAGGGTTTACTAACAAATATTTCAAGACCCGTTTCGGCTTTCAAGCAAAAGGTTATCACGGTTCATCTTATACTAGCTATTCGTATATTATGTGTGCTTGGAGTCTTTACTGACAATTTTCAAATGACCCGTCTTGGGATTCAGGCTTCATGTATTTTAAGTTTCAACTTAAATTGGATGCTCGCACTTAGAGTACGGATCCGCAATATATTTCATGACCTGTCTCAGCGTTAAAGATGTTAGAATTCAGGGGTCAACTAATACTGGTTTTTTGGCATCTTCGACCTTGATATTTTCCTGGAGCTGGTACTTACGTAGTATAAATAGAGCGATTCCGGGGTCACGGTGCTACGGTCAATGACTTCGTTTAGCTGATACCGGGAGGGGTACCATCTATGTATTTTAAAACGATATAAATTTACTTTTGTCGATGTTTTGAAAAGTTATTATAGAAATTCACGAGAGTTAGGTAAAAAGAAAATGCTATAGTTTCGTGAAAAAAGTTACTTTTTACAAGTGATCACTTGTAAAATTAACTTTGATCAAATCATCCTCAATTAATCACCAAAGTTTGTGTGATATACACATTATTAAATATGGGAACGAAGTTCCTTACCGCGCGTTGCGAAAGGGGGCTAGACGGAAAAAATAAGACCAAAAGTTGTAACGACACTTTTTGCTATAGTTGTAAGCCGTGCGGCGTGCACGTGTTTCTCTGTCTGTCTCTCTCTCTTATAGAAAGCAAGTTAGTTATTTTCGTTTCTTCTTTCTATTTCTCATTGAACAGTGTGGTTTCGCGACGATTATTTTTGTTGAGTGTTTACAGGTTTTTTGTACATAATAAATAATAACTTCGTTCCATCCGGGTGTCCCTTGGCACCTCTCAAGATTTTTTTAGTTAATAAAACAAACTAAAAAAAAGAATGACTGGAATGGTGTGCTTGAAAATAAACCAGTGAATGAGGGACTAGTAAGAAATGTAAGTATGGATGAAGTGAGGATTGCAGTGAATGGAATGAAGAATGGTAAGGCATTAGGACCAGACGGAATACCGGTTGAAGTATGGAAGTTATTGCGGATGAACGGATGGACGTGGTTAGCTTTATTCTTCAATAAACTGTTGCTGGAAGAGGCCATACCTGACGAATGGTGTAACAGTTCGCTGGTGCCCATCTTTAAAAACAAAGGTGATGTGCTGGAGTGCAACAATTATAGAGGAATAAAGCTAATGTCACACAGTATGAAAGTTTGGGAGAAAGTTATGGAAAGGCGACTGAGAGAAGAGAGCGAAATTACACAGAGCCAATTCGGTTTTAAGCCTGGTCGGGGAACGACGGATGCCATTTTCGCTATTCGCCAGTTGTGCGAAAAATACAGAAGTGCACATAAGAACTTGCACATGGTGTTCATCGACCTCGAAAAGGCATACGACCGGGTACCGCGTGCAGTTTTGTGGTGGGCTCTTAAGGAGAAAGGTGTACCTGAGAAGTATGTGCAGTTGATCCGTGCGATGTACAGTCGATGCAGTACCCAAGTCCGGTCCACAGCGGGTACTACCGGCACCTTCAATGTGGCTGTCGGCCTGCACCAAGGGTCGGCTCTTAGCCCTTACCTCTTCCTGGTGATAACGGACGCTCTTACGTCGGACATCCAGGAAGAGGCTCCCTGGTGCATGCTGTTTGCCGATGACATTGTGTTGGTGGCCGAGAGCGGCCAAGAGGTCCAGAGCAGATTGGAAGTGTGGTGGCAAAAACTGGAGAACGTTGGCCTGAAATTAAGCAGAACTAAAACCGAATACTTGTTCTGCGATTTCGGCGGTCTCTCTAGTCTTGTGCCTATAACCCTTGCCGGAACGCCTATACCGATTTGCTCCAACTTCCGGTACCTCGGGTCGCTTGTCCAAGGGAATGGTGAAGTAGACCGGGACGTAACGCACCGGATCAACGCAGGATGGATGAAATGGCGACAGGTCACTGGAACAACTTGTGACCCACGGATCCCCCTCAAGTTAAAAGGGAAAATATATAAGTCCGTGATTAGACCTGTTGTGCCTATGTACTGTATGGGTCAGAATGCTGGGCTGTAAAAAAGGTGGATGAAAAACGATTGCATGTAGCGGAGATGAGAATGTTGAGATGGATGTGTGAAGTGACAAGAATGGATAAAGTAAGGAATGAATATATTCGAGGAAGTTTGAAAGTTGCGCCAGTTACAGAAAAATTGAAAGGGAGTCGTCTGCTTGGTATGGACATGTAATGAGGAGGGATGAAGGACATGTGACTAAAAGAGTGATGGATCTGAATGTTGATGGATGAAGAGCGAGAGGAAGGCCAAAGAAAAGGTGGATGGATTGTGTAAGGAATGATATGAAGGAGAAAGGAGTAAATGATGCCGTGACGTCTGATAGGGGAGAATGGAAGAAGAAAACGTGTTGCGCCGACCCCAAATAGAATGGGACAAGGGCAGGAAAATGATGATGATTTGAAACCCATATCAGAGAAACACAAAACTACCCACTACCTACTTAATATTACTTACTAGCTGGCGCCCGCGGCTTCTCCCGCATGGTGATCGAAAAAATAGTATCCTATGTGTTATTCCAGACTATAATCTACCTCTGTGTCAAATTTCATCAAGATCCGTTCAGACGTTTTGACGTGAAAGAGTAACAAACATCCATACATCCTCACAAACATTCGCATTTAAAATATTAGTAGGATAAGTAGGATTATTATTATAACTGAGGCATGTAATACAACGTATTTTTTTTTTATTTTTCTCTTTGTTAATATTATGAAAACGTATGTTAGTTTTGTTTAAATAATAAGGTAATAATCACATTTTTTGATGTTTGTAAAGGCTATATTTTTAGCCTGTGTAACAAAATAAATCCTGACTTGTGTACAAATAGAATAAGATCATTTGTAAACAGTTTGTATCTACTTATGAATAAATAAAGACCTTAAAAAATCAAATCACTTAGCTTACATTGCATTGCTATCCAAACTGAACATAAATCAAAAATTCCTTCTCAATCAGATATAGGGAAGTGAATCAAATTAAAAAAAAAACTCTTATATAAGTCTAAGAGTTTTTTAACTGTTATATAAGTATAAGAGTTTTTTTTTACATAGTTATTTAGTTACAGATGAAGCCAGTGAAAAACTATAGAGAACACTTTGCATGTGGTGTTTGCCTGTAATTAGTTGTACAGTGAGACTTAAGACACAATTATTTGTATGTATAATATCTGTAACAACTGTTGGTGAGCCTTAACTAAATAAATAACTATCCAATGCTATTGAAACTGTTTTAATGTATGTCTGTGTATGTCTAACAATATTATACTAGTTTTCTATATGCCTATGCCACCCGAAAAAAAGTTTATTCATTCATTCAAATAAAAAAACTAGCCAACTACGAGTCAGACTCGCTCATCGAGGGTTTCCGAGATAAACGGCCTTGATAGACAGTCAGACAGACGGACAACAAAGGTATCCTATAAGGCAGGGGTGGCCGACTTAAGTACACCCAAGATCCACTTTTTACGAACGATATCCGTTGCGATCTACCAATATGTTTGTTATTATGTAGTATTTATCTTATTAAAAATCACACAGATATATAATCATAATACGCACACATTTTTTTGGTGATTATGTTACGCGTCTGTTAGGCGTATTTTTTTTTTGCCTTGCCGCGATTGAATGGAGTAATAGCCGCGATCGACCAGTCGCTCGCGATTGACTGGTTGGCCATCCCTGCTATAAAGGTTCTGTTTTTTCGTTTTGAGGTACGGCTAAAAACTCAATATCAAATACAAAAAGCTCTTACATAGAGCTAACACTAAGCTAGCTAAGAGCCAGGGCCACCGCCTGCGGGGGTTGCGGGTTGTTCGAAAAAGATACCGCGGCCCCGGAACGTAAAGGGCAATAGAAGGAACATGGGTGGATTTTAGTCAGTACAGCTAACACATGATCCCAAAACAATAGTTTAATATAACGTACAGATAAAAGCGCATCGTACATTTCAAAAATCGCACCCGTTGTCACGTCTGGGCGCGTCACATTCGAAACAAAAGAAGTTTTCAATGAAAAGTCTCATCTTCAATGCCCCCTTTGTCTTCCTGAATCCGGCTCTGTAATTATGACCCACAATACAACAAAACTGTCTCGTTAAAACCATCTAGGCATGTTTTTAAGCAAAACAAATGAGGGGGCGTCCTCATGTCTTTTGTTAAAGACAGAAGGTCCAATTTTGCGTGAATTCTGTGGAGTAAAGACATGGTTTGATATAGATTATTGGACTAAAAAGATAAATGAATAATGGAAAAACAAACTCTAACCCAAAGTATTTATTTCAATTAGTTCATTACAGGCACATCTGAATGTCATTAAAACAAAAAAAAAAGATGCTGCTACAGTCTCAGTCACAAGACATAATAACTTGTGAAATTACTGATTTTCACAAGTTATTATATTTTTTGGAATGGGCTATACAGTTAGTTGACCATTCCAAAGCGTAGATCTCTATGGAGGCAAGAAACTCCATGGATAACATCATCATATTTTTACAAAATCATGGTTACATCATTCACGTTGTGATTATTGTACACTAGCTAGCGCCCGCGGCTTCACGCAGCATCTAAGAAAATACTATCCTATGTGTCATTTCAGACTATACCCACCTCTGTGCCGAATTTCATCAAGATCCGTTCAGCCGTTTTGACGTGAAAGAGTAACAAACATCCATACATCCAAGGTTCTTCGATGGGTGACAATGTTTTAAATACTGAGTGTCCTCGTGAGTTGTAAATCATGTTAAATCATTTGTCCCGGTTGTCAGACAACCAAGACTGTTTGTGCAACCAACCACAAAGCGAGTGTCTCGAACAGCGGTGCTATTCTGTAAATAGTGATTCACTTTAGAACTCGCCTCGCAAGCCATCTCGAAAGCCACACTCCCTTCACATCTCGCCTCACCTGTAAAAGTTTTCGTATTAACAAATATAGATCACGGTCAAGCGAAGTGAAGTGACTTCCGAAAACTTAAGTGAGATTTCTCTATGGTAATAGGGAGTGACGCTGAATTGTGTCTTACTAAAATTTATATCGACACACTAAATTAGCAGAATATGCGCTCTACATTAATAGTTTATAGTTTATTCTGGCCTTAAATGCAATGTAAATGCATTATTTTGTACATTTTAATATTTACAAGTCTTATTTGAGATCAAGAATTAAATAACTAGGCTGAATGCGGTGTTGCCGTTGCTTCGTGGTCCGATGAGAAGCCTGTGTATTAAAAAAAAAACTCATCACGTGATGTCATTAATGTCAATCGCGATCGTTGTTTACAAGCAAAGTATTATTTTTATTTCCTCAAGTTTTCTCAGTGAAGAGTTTAAAAAAATGAAGTAAGTACGATTTCTTAGGTAATTAGTAACAGCCGGTATCGGTATAATTCATATTTAATTATTAATTCTCTACTTCAGTGCCGACTGTGGCGAGCGTACTTCCCATCTATCTGCGGCCCAAGTGGAGTCGAAAACCTAGCTTGGCAAACGGATTTTCTAAAAGTCAAAGCGCCAAGCAGGCTGCTAATAAGGATTGGGATCAAATAACTGTAAAACTATACAGTATGGGTGGAGGTACGGTGAAGACTGCAAAAAAATGAATTAAGGTTAGTTGGTAATTTCAGTTATCTTATTTACAAAGCATACTTCATTTATTTCATTGTGTGTTGTGCTATTTGCGTCTTTGCTAATCATGCAGTGTGAAATAATTATTATTTCTGTATTTCTCATTACAGTATTGGTCTGGCAAAAAAAGTGCAGTGAAAAAGAAACTACACGCGCAGCTTTTGGATATACCACAGGTTTAGGAATAGTGGATGGTGGCATACCAAAGCTATCAAATATAGAAGAACGCATAGTAATGTTAATGGGAGGTGAAGGTTTTGCTACAGGCGACACACATTTACAAATACAACCATTTAATGTATGTTATTTATAAAGGTAGTTAATAAGCCCATTCTGTTACTAACTCATTATCATTTTTTGGAATCTACTGACCCAGTCTTTCTTTTAAGTTAATTATTTATAAAAAAAAAACTTATCAGGTACGTTCAGGTATTTGGCACTTGCACAAATACACTAGTGAGTCATTTGTATATTTATACCTAAGTATTATAAAAATATCAAGTCTTCAAGATTACTTCATCATGCTGCTTCTGGCTAGGCAGAGGCCAGTGTTTTCAAGCGGGCTGCAGCCCATTGACTTTGCTTAATTATTGTCATCTTCTAACAACAGCTGAGATCAATGACTTACATAATTTGTTTACATTGTATACATACACTCCCATGCACAGGGAGCTTCAGGACGGGCTTAAACTGACAAATACAACAAGCTCAATGAT
This sequence comes from Ochropleura plecta, assembly GCA_905475445.1. Taxonomy (NCBI): domain Eukaryota; kingdom Metazoa; phylum Arthropoda; class Insecta; order Lepidoptera; family Noctuidae; genus Ochropleura; species Ochropleura plecta. The sequence goes on along the minus strand of FR997738.1, from coordinate 7,429,019 downwards.
TTATATTGGTTTAATACTATGTAAGTTTTGACATTAAAAATTAATTGTTTCAGGATATTGATGAATATTTAATTGATGTGCCAGGCTGCTTATCGTGACATGATCCACCTTATGAAGCATCCACATGTATTATATTTAAATCTGCATCTGTTTTCTGCAATTAGAGTAAATAAATACTTATTACTTACACTTTGTTTAAAGTAAAATAATAAATTGGTTTATTTTGTTGCTGGTATCTTAATATAACATAAATGATGTTTTTAAATGTTCTAAATGTAATTTGATATTATACAGTTTGATATCCAAATAAACAGATAAAAAATTAAGCATGTGTTTCTTTCACTGAACTTACCAATAGAACATTTCTTGCATGATATCCTTTGCCAGTAATATCTTCCTTCATTCTCCTTAGGTCTTATCATAGCAACCAATGTGCTATCTATACATTCTATAACACCGGGTATGTTAGTTTTCATATGAAACCTATAAAATTACATTTTAAATAAGTACTAGTACATCTAAATAATGGCTTTCAATTATTATTTTTTTTATTTTACTGGCAAAGGAGAAGGAGACCAGTGACTAAAAATACATGTAAACCAAATGATACTGGGTCAGCACAATAAGCCATACATACTGATCAAAGGTGCTCTAAAGTGGTGATTTGTACCTAGGCCGCCTATAATCTCAAATCATATTATTTTAAAGAAGAATCTAATAGAACATTAAACATACTTACTGTTCCTTTAATGTTTGTTTTTAAGCTGCATTTTGTGGAAACCTATGAATTTTTTGCCATTATAGGGTGGTTTAATATATTAAATCACCATTGATATAGGCTGCATGATATTGAAGCTTGCGAGAGAAAAGTATTTTCAGTTTTACTCAATATTTTTTGATAGTTTCCATTGGCCAGAAACGATAGAGTAGAGAGTAACTGAAAAAAAACCTTTTTGTAAACACATTAAGTACTTTTATGTCCTTAAAGAAATTCAAATGGTGCAGTGATAGGTAGGTCTGTAGCATAATGGGAAAATGAGTCACACAGGTTCTAAGAATTTTTTAAACTTTAAAGTAAATAATAAATCATTTATATACCTTAATTCTATTGGTCAGACCTCTTCCCTTTTTTGCAGTCACAGGTAATAGAGGTCTAAGCTCTTGTTCTAAATTTCTTTAAGCTCCTATGTAATGTTAGTCTGTACACATGCATAGGTTTGACCACGGCTCAAAAAAAAAATTCTATTATTCTAGGCTTGGCGGCGGCTTGCGGCAACGTCTAAACTATCAGTTTCTTTCAGCAAACTCAGTATCAAAAAAGAAGGAGACATCTACAAAAGTTAGAAATAGATGAAAATACTGAGGTTATGAAGTTTTTTATGGTCGGTATATTAGTTCATAGTTCATACTAACCGTTTAAATTTCTCTGCAAGACAATCAATAATATATTATGTTAATTGTTCCTTTCTTTTGGAGCCTATTTGATTAATTAATTTAATCAATATAGATAATTTCACTCAAGAAATAGTAACTTTTCATTTGACAGATGAATTCGTGTATGACATGCGAGATGACTTTCGAGATAGCGAGTAAAACGTGTGTGAGAATACGAAATCCTATTGACAAACGTCAAAATACTCACCTGTTGTAATTCCTCTCACTGACGTTATCACTCGGTGGCGCTAGTGTCGAATTCACTCAATTTCAGAATTCGAAACGTTGATTTCTCATGAGCTCACTGCGGATTCAGAAGTGAGATCGCAAAGTAACGTTTCAGAATAGCATAGCAGGTCTTACAAGCCTTCTGCTAAAAGACATCCGTCTAGCTCTTTATCTTCCAAGCCTTCTAACGTCTCTCGGTAACCATTTAGGTTACATATTAACCTGGAGCGCTGTGTTGTTCTAAGCTAGACCACATGAAACCTAAAACCTCAACTTGTTCCCCAACTTCTCCCCAGCCCACATGACAAATCCACCTCATTAGATTTAATTAGTGTTCCGAGAAAATACGCAGAGCAAAAACACATTACATAATTAGTTCGTGACAATACCTACCTGTGTTAAAACAAAGGAATGAAGACGTTGTTCATTTGTTTTCTATTTTGGGAAGTTCCAAGTGGATATTGAAAAAGATAATGTACAAAAAACGTGGATGGTATAAAAATAAAACGAAATTGTAATGTTACATTTTATGTTGAGTCATAAATATATTTTTCTACTTATTCAATCACATCACACTAATATTATTAAAGCGAAAGTTTGTATTGTCTGTTTGTTACGCTCAAACAACTAAACGGGTTTGGATGAAATTTGTTATGTAGACAGCTTATACCCTTTTTTTAGTTGGATGGGAAATCAATTAAAAGATTCCCCGAGAGGCGAGTGCGAGGCGAGTGTCAGAATTTCACTGACTAAAACCAACCCATGTTTTTTCATTTACCCTTTTTGTTCCGGCGCCCCAGTATCCTTTTCAAACAATCCGTAACCCTAAAGCTTATAACCTGGATTATTTTTTATGCCGCTCTCCGCGTGTAGCAGATAGGTATTAAGATGTGAAGGAAGAGAAGGGAAGAGTGTGGAAAAAAAAGTCGGGCCCTGGAGGAAGACTGCCTAAAATCCTTTTTTTTAAACGACTCCGGGCCACTGGAGACGCGAGTCTGTGGACGGTGAGCAATGGGAAGCTCACCGCCCCTACGTCTAGCGACGACAGGCCGTGTCCACGGCGCGTTCGTGTTCCACGCACGCCTTACAGAGATATCAACAAAACAGAGGGACCCGCGAGCGCCATTGCCTGCCAAGGTTGCGGGTTGTTCGATAGAAATATCGCAGCCCGGAACGCAAAGGGCGAAAGAATGAACATGGATGGGTTTAAGTCAGTACATATCTAACACTCCCTTCCGCTCCGCCCAGAAGTCATCTCCCGTCCGAAAATAAAAGGTATGATTTGTCCTGATATTTGATTCCAATAATAAGTTTGACAAAAACCCTTGAACATAAATAATTAATCAACATAAGGTCAGAATAGTAAATAGCTTCGAATGTAACCTGAATATGAAATTCATTCTGCCACAGCCTAGATACGTCACCCCCATAAAATATGATGAGCAGATAGTTCATATTTGCTTTCTAATATCGAACATTGTCAAAATTTTTATAGTTTAAAAAAACACACACACTTCAGTACATCACATATAAATCTTGCTGGGGTTGTGGGTTATCCGAAAGAGATACCGCGGTCTCGGAACATAAAGGGCAAAAGAAGGAACATGGGTAAAACCCACCCATTTTCCTTCTTCTCAGTCAGTAAAAGTAGTAGTAGACAGTAAATATGTTTTGTTTTGTGCCAGACATTTCATACATTTTCAAGACATTCAATACTCTTTTTCTTCTCATCTTGCAATCGGCTTATTTGAACCTTTAGCAGATTTGTTGAAAGTCGACCTCTCATCAATAGTTTTATTATGTTGTTTTTCTTTTATGAAGCAAAGTCCCATATGTGACGACGTTTAAGCCTTTCTGTCATTGTGGTTGTGCCAAGAGCTGTGGCCAGGCTGTTGGTGTACGATTGTATTCGTTGTTTGTACAAACAACAAATTTCTTGTATGTATTGTTGTATCTTATTCCTACTTTTCGTCGGTAATCACAAGTATAATTGTAAAAATCAGCATGAGGTGACTTCGCTTATCATTTACTAGCTTTTGCCCGCGGCTTCGCTCGCGTTAAATTCGGGGTAACACAGTTCCCCTTTCCTGATTTGCAGGTACCTGCTACCTGCAGTTTTTGACCCTTGCGCCTTATTGATTTGTAATAGCAACGCTAAGTTTTCCCTTTTCTTCCCTCTTTCTCCCTCACATCCCACTTTTTTTAAAAATAGCCTATGTCCGTCTCCTGGTTCCCAACTATCTCTGTACCAAAATTCATCAAAATCGGTTTAGCCATTAAAGTGTGAAGAGGTAACAAACAAACAAACTCACTTTCGCTTTTATAATATTAGTAAGGATTGTCATCCAAACCAAACAAACATGTACATTTGCAAAATTTTTGCTCAATCGGAAATCGAGAATATTGTCAAATTTAACTTACTACTATTAACAACAACAGCATGAACCATTTTAAACGTAGGTTTTTTGAAATGTTGAATGACAAGGCATATTTTTCTATCAATGAATATTTCAATGACAAATTGATAATTAATATTGACATCTAATTTTATAATAATATTAAGGTAATGACATTAAAATCGAATCTGGCATGCCTCAGTAAACTGACTCTGACACGAATTATTAACATTTAATTTAGACATAACATTTTTCATGCGTATTTGTAGTATTTTTATTTTTTTAAACTGTTGTAACCTGAATGAACAATTAAATTAATAAGCTATTTTGTATGCCTTTCGGCGGGACATTGTATGGATCAAAACTTTTTATACAACATCAAAATATTGTATTACCATGTTCACAAAATGAATAAATGAATTTAACATTTTTTTTACGTATCTATTTATTTAGTTACAAGTTGAAGTTAATAAAAGCGTGTTTAAACAGACAAGGCAACTACAGCTGTGCCCAGGGGTTTCACCCGCTGCTCACTTAGGGGTATGAAAAATAGATGTTAGCCGATTCTCAGACCTACTGAATATGCATATAAAATTTCATAAGAATCGGTCGAGCCGTTTCGGAGGAGTATGGGAACGAAAACTGTGACACGAGAATTTTATATATTAGACTAGTTGTGCCCAGCGGTTTCACCCGCTGCTCACTTAGGGGTATGAAAAATAGATGTTGGCCGATTCTCAGACCTACCCGATATGTACACAAAATTTCGTTTAAATCGGTCCAGCCGTTTTGGAGGAGTATGGGAACGAAAACTGTGACACGAGAATTTTATATATTAGATAACAATTCATATAGTTAGATATAGTTGCCTGTGAAGTCTCCCGAGTAAAAGCTAAGTATACAAACCGTTATCATTATCGTATCGCGTTGAATTTGATTACTACAGCCTCCTTCGGATATTTACTCCATATACATCGAGATTAAGATCAGTTCGAACAAGATCGTTATTGCGTATCGAATAGAAAGCGCTTTGGGTAGTGATCGGAATTCTGATTCCATTGCGAAGGGTATAAACCTTGATATAGTAATTCTATTTTCGTGAATGTGTTTCGGGTATCAAGTGTTATTGGTGTGTAGTAAATATGGAAGAACAGCTTTTGCTTCGAAAATTATACCACTGTGTTATTCTAGTGCGATAGAAAGTGTTCTATGTCGTAATCCAAAACAATTCGTCTAAAAAACTGTTATTTTCTACAAAAGTAGTAAAACCCACCTTTTTTTCGAATGGAAATTATGAAATAACTTCTCCCGCTCTGGGCGGAACGGAAAAGAGTGTCAGACTTGCACTGACTAAAATCCATACTTGCTGTTCGTTTGATCTTTGTGTTAAGGAACCGCGGTATCTCTTTCGAAGAAACCCCTCTTTCCTGACATCTCTTTGAGGCACGCGTGGAACACGAACTCGTCGTCGACACAACCTGTCGTCACTAGACGGACGGACGGTGAGCTAACCATTGCTCACCGTCCACAGACACGCGTCTACTTAAGCCGAGAATCATCTCGCGGCTTCCGACGCCCAGAGCATCTCCCGCGGTGGCTGGTTTGGTTTGGAGTTCTTTCTCTTTCAAACGCCACCTTCTTCGCTAGCATAACTGCTTCGCAGAAGGAGGTGACCGCTTCCCTTTCTCTCTCGCTCCAGACCATGCACTGAACCAGGGCCAGACTTGAGAGTTTTCTGCCGCCGATAGGCCGATAGGATGCCCAAAATGGGCGCTGGACCGCGCGAGAAAAGTGCGTTTAAAATGTAGGGAACAGGATTTTACTGGTAACTGGCTTAGATGACCAGATACTGTAGTTGATGCCACCCCCCATAAGCCAACTTCAAAGAAATCAGCCAACATGGTTCAGAACTATTGCTGAACATAAATGCGTCTTTTGAAAGTCTGTTCAAATGCTTCTTGAGCCGTAAGGATAGCTCTTTGCGTCTCTCTAATACAAGTAAAAGGGGCGCACTCTTAGAGCAATCAATTGGAAAAGTAGTTCGCTCAGTGAAAGCTTCAATATGGTACGGTATCTGCTTTATTCATATGTATCTCTTATATACCTACGTTGCTTTGAAAAGGTTCAAGGATTGTACTTCCATTGAACATTTTTAGGTACATTAGTTAATAGCCGATTTCTTTACTGTCTATTGATAAGAAGTTGCTACTTATTATACCAAAGAGGTGTGGTTGTATATACCGTTAAACTTCACAAGTAACCATACAGGCTAACGCCGCGGCTACGGTTAAACCGGCCAGCGGTAATGTCAATTTCTCCGCAGGCAAGCGATCGCAGGCCGTGGCTGGCACCAGCCAACCAGGACCTAGCCAACCGCCTGCTGGCGCTGCGGAGGTACAGGGCCAGCACAGGAGCCAGCGGCCCGTTCGGATGGATCAAACCGCGGCCAAGCGAGCTCTCAACGAGACCTCATCCCCTCGTGGCGAGCACAAGCGGCCGTGTCTTGATAGATCCAAACGGGTCGCCCACCAGAGCTACGCCCAAGCTGCCAGCACCAACCTCGACGTCGCAGTCACATGCGGCCGCACGGGGCTCATCAGCAGGGAGGTGTCAGAGCAGGTGCTAGCAGCCATACAGAAGCAGATCATTGCTGAGTCCTGCTCCCCCAAACCGGATGTTCCCGCACCGAACTTCAGGGCCAAACCGATTTTCGCCGGTGGGGTCCTTAGGCTGTGGTGTGGCACCGAACACACGCTGGCCTGGCTGGGGAAACTCGTCTCCGAGATGCCTCTTCCCGCCAGCACTCCGCTGGTGATCAAGAGGCAGTCGGAGATCCAGCGCCGCGTACGATGTGGCATACTCATCCCCAATGAGCAGGGGATGTTCACAGAGCCGACCAGTATTGGGCGAGCCCTGTGCTACCAAAACCCCTGGGTGGACATCAGGAGGTGGGTACTGCTGCACGGTGACAAACAGGCCGCGGCATGGTACATTGTGGTTGGCATCCCTGAGGACCAAATTCCGGCCCTGATGAAAGCCGAACGCCGTCTCTCATTTTGCGCAGGGACGGTGTACGTAAAATTCCAGGGCCCGAACGGCAAATTTGCCGATGTCCCTCAGGGTTGGGATCCGGCCACTGAAACCATGGTCGCGAAACCGGAGGAAGAGAAACCTCCGACATCAAACTCCGCGGAGCCACCCGCGGACACTCCTGCAGCAGCAGAGCCGGCCGTCGACTCCGCCGCCAGCGTGGACGCCGTTCTCTCATCGGGAGAAGAGATCGACGACATCATCCTGTCGTCGGTTTCGGACCCCGGGGAGGAGGGCTTCGACGCGGGCGACCTGTTCGCCGGGCTGCGACTAGCAGGTGACGAGGAGGGCGCGACCAGCGATGGCGTCCCTTTCGTCGACCTGTAGAGTCCTGCAGGCTAACCTCCACCACAGTCAGACCGCGACGGCTCAGCTACGGAAGTGGTTGGAGGTTCAACAAACAGCCATCGCTTTGATCCAGGAGCCGTGGATCAGGGCGGGCCGCATACAAGGCCTCTCCAATCTTAGGGGTAAGCTCTTAGTTACTACAGACCACGACCAACCCAGATCGTGTATATATACTACAGAAAACATAAAAACACAGCCACTAACAGATTTCTGTTGCAGGGATATCTCTGCAGCTAGGCTGACTATACAGCGTGACAACACAGAGGTGGAAATCGCCCTCGCCTCGGTATATATGCCCGAGGCTGAGGAACCGCCCCCGCATGACCTCGCCCGCCTCGTAAGACATTGCGAGTGCACCGGGCTGGAGGTTATCATAGGGGCTGATGCCAACGCCCACCACCCTCTGTGGGGCATGGACACGCAGAATGAAAGGGGTAAGACTCTAGTAGACTATCTGTTCTCAACCAACTTAACCCTACTAAACACAGGTTCTGAACCGACCTTTGTAACCAGGCGTAGCCGCACAATTATAGACCTTACTCTGGCCTCGGAGGGCGCAGCGGCAATCACCACCGGATGGCAGGTCTCCAAGGAGGCCTCCTGCTCGGACCACAGGTGGATCCGTTTCGACATCCAGGTTACTGTAACACCCACACTGCCACGGCGCAACCCGCGCAATACAGACCGTGCTGCATATACACGCACCCTTGAAAACAAGCTGGCGTCAATCGACGACTGGGTGACTTACGAGAGCACACCGCAGATTGAAGAGCGGGTAAGTCAGCTCACCAAGTCAATGCTAGACAGCTACCAGACTACCTGCCCCGAAACCGTTCCGCCAAACACATCAGGGAAACAACCATGGTGGGGTGCGGAACTGGAGCGTAAGCGCAGCAAGGTAAGACAAGCTCTAAACAGAGCTATGAATACTTGGGCGGACAAGGATTGGGACGCCTACTACGCGGCCAAATCCAGCTACAAAAAATGCATAAGATTCAGGAGCACCACAGGTTGGCGTAAGTACTGTGGCAACATCGAATCTTGTCAACAAGCTAATAGGGTAAGGAAAATACTGGCACAGCAAAAAACACCTGGGCCTACTGTTCTCCGAAAACCTGACAACACACTCACCACATCACCAGAAGAGGCGATGCGCGTCCTCATTGAAACTCACTTCCCAGGATGCGCATTTACACAGGTGATTGACTGGACAGAGACAACTCAAACGCCATCAGTAAACGACTGGCATTACGCTGACAAGGTGATAACACTGGAGAAAATCCAGTGGGCGATCCGTTGCTTCCATCCTTTCAAGGCGGCAGGCCCAGACGGCATCTTCCCTGCTCTACTGCAGTGGGGTAGCACATCCGTTGCCAGTAAACTGCTGCCCTTAATGAGAGCGTGCCTAGCCTTCCGATACGTTCCTAAAGGATGGAGGGAAGTGAAGGTTATATTCATCCCTAAGCCAGGTAAGGGTGACTACACAAACGCCAAAGCCCACCGACCAATCAGTCTAACTTCCTTCCTTCTAAAAACCATGGAGAGGATCTGCGAAAGAGAGCTGAGGGACGGCGTTTTAAAAACAATACCACTCCACGACAACCAACATGCATACAGCTCGGGTAAGTCTACCGAATCAGCTCTCCACATAGTGGTCAGCCGAATAGAAGAAGCTATACACCAGAAGGGAACCTGTCTAGGAACCTTCATAGACATCGAAGGAGCCTTCGACAGAACTAACTTTTCCAGCATCCGTAACGCTCTGTCTCGACATGGAGTGGAACAGGTAATGATAGACTGGATCACTAATATGCTAAGTGAACGAGTGGTTCGCCTTGCAGAAGTACGGGAGATGGCCTTGATAGCGAGAGGCTGTCCTCAAGGAGGGGTACTTTCTCCGCTCCTCTGGAATTTGGTGATAAATGACCTCATCACAAAACTCAACGCGAACCACTTCTTTACAATCGGGTACGCAGACGACCTCACCATCCTCATTTCAGGGAAGGTGACGGGGACAATCTGCAACCTTACCCAACAGGCCCTACGCATCGTTGAAGGATGGTGCAGGGATTTCGACCTGTCTGTAAACCCCAATAAAACTGAACTAGTCATGTTCACCCAAAAGCGAACACTAGGACCTTACCGCCTACCCAAACTATTCGATACTGAACTCCAATTAGCCAGTGAGGTGAAATACCTAGGCGTCATCCTGGATAGTAAGTTGAACTGGAGCAGTCACTTAGACAATAAACTAAACAGAGCCTGTATCACCTTTTGGCAGTGCAGAGGGATGATAGGTAAGAGGTGGGGGCTGTCTCCCAAAATCATCCTCTGGCTTTACTGCGCGGTAATCCGACCTATGGTCACGTACGGGGCCGTGGTATGGTGGCCCCGCACCAAATTGGTGACAGCCTCAGCTAAACTTCAACGTATGCAGAGGCTTGCCTGCACGGCGATCACTGGCTGCATGAGGACTACTCCGACTGCAGCCCTTGAAGCCATGCTAGAACTCCCACCGCTCCACCTGTTCATTCAGCAGGAGGCAACGACGGCGGCATTACGTCTCAAAACACTGCATTTATGGGGTAAGAAATATACACAGCATACCAAGGCGCTGGAGGAGTTCTACAACGAGTTCCCAATAGCCAAAGCGATAAACGATCGGATACCCAAACAATTCGTATTCGATAAGAAATACAAAATCCAGCTCCATGAAGACCACCGTTGCGAAGGGCTATGCCCCGCAGAGGTAAGAATCTTCACAGACGGATCCAAAACAGGTACTGGCACGGGAGCCGGAGTCTTCTCAGAGGACCTCAACATCCACATAGCCGTACCTCTGGGGGTCCACAACACGGTGTTTCAGGCAGAATGCATGGGCATCTCCCTAGCCGCGTCAGCCATCACGGCAAGGAAGGTTGAGGGCCACTCTATTCGCATACTTTCGGACAGCATGGCTGTACTGCAAGCACTAAACAGCCAAACAGTCAATTGTGGGCTAATACATGAGTGTCACCAGCGCCTAAATAAGGTTGGTAATCTCAACAAAATAACTATCCAATGGATCAAAGGACACAGCGACTCCCGAGGCAACGACGCTGCGGACGAACTTGCTAGAAGGGGATCGAGCATGGTACCAGTGGGACCCGCACCTATCGTGCCACTACCATTTGGGTACCTACGTACACTGGTAAGGAAACGCACCAGAGAACAACACCACAAACTGTGGCTGGACCACGGTGAGTGCAGGCAGGCCAAGGAAGCTCTTCCTAGTATCGACGGCCGCTTCACTAAACAGGCGCTACGGATGACAAAACCACAGCTGCGCACAATTACAGCAGCCATTACTGGCCATGGCTCTTTTAATAAACACCTCTTTGTCTTAGGAGTCACAGACAGCCCACTGTGCCGAGCCTGCATGGAGGTAGACGAAACAGCAGCCCACGTGCTTCTGCACTGCCCAGAGGTTGCCCCATACAGGGCAAAGTACTTCGGTAACCCAGGTACTCTTCGCGAGATCGTCAGCAACACCAAGGCGCTGCTGACGTTTTTCGCGGAGCTGGGGTGGATCGAATAATATTCCCACCCATACGCAAAATACGCGCCTCAGACGTGGAGTTGCGGACACCAGCCCGTTATACAATACAATACAATACAATATACCGTTAAATTACGAAAGCATTTAGAACTGTTTAAAAAGTAAAAGCAGTAAGCTCACGTCGTCGGCGCGCGTGGTCAGTACTAACACAGACTAGTACTAGGAGCGATTTGGGTGTGTAATGTTAAGAAGACATGAGTGGATAAAGGGGATATGATACAATTTGTAAATGTTGAGAAAACAGGCATCAAAGTTTCGTTGCTTGTTATTGAGATAAATCGTTTTTTTTTTTGTTTTTTTTTCTAATTATTGATTTCAAATTATAGGAATTATACAAATCTACTAATATGGAGTGAAAAAATAAGATAAAAGTGTAAGAATATGTATTTATTAAAAAAAAAGCGAACATAACTCCTTCATTCAGAGCTTAATTTTATAGAAGTTGCATACTTAAATGAAAGATAAACGAGTCAACTACATAACTAATACAGTAAAACAAAAAAAATGACAGTTTTGTCGCGTTAATTTTAACCTACAATATTTTCATAATAGTAACGATATTCCGGTTTCACAAATTTTATCTGTTCTTTAATATTAGCTTTCTTTTCTTCAGAAATCGTACCATATTTTCCTTGTACCCGTTCAACTACAAAGTCTTCTATTTGACCTCTTTTTTTTTAATATATTTACTTTTCTGAATGGCATCATTTCATCATAACTTTCTTTGTATAAGTAGGCACCGAATTCTTCTACCCTTATTCATTTAATACCGTCCCTGAAGTTAACCTTTTGCTTGTTTTCGTCTTTTTTTCTGTTTATCAAATTGAGTTGTTTTTGCAAGTCGTTGATTTTACGAAAATGATCCGTCATGTCGATAACAACATTATTTCGAGATGCTTTGCATATAATCTCTCGATACTGCTCAGGCGCATATATTGCCTCATGCTTGCGCATGCTCTTTTCGATACGGCCAAAATCTCTATCAGAATCCAAATAGGAATGACCGACTTCGGGGAATTTGTGGTCAATTATTTTAAAATAACCCTTCATAATCATGTATTGGTAGAGTACTATAATGTTAAAATTTTTATTTTGTCCAGCGCATGAGTCCGACCATATAAGTAAATGATGCTTATTGCGACAAGATTGATCCACTTCAACAAATCTGAGTAGGGAGCTAGCAACTTCAACGCTTCCTCTGTCGGCTGAGTCTTCTGTCCACGTGCAGCAGATAGCTTTTTGCTTGGTTTGATCAACAACATGGATGCCCAAATTATAAAACCAAATCTGGCGTAAATAGAATGCCTTAGAAGTTGGTATTTTAGGAAGTGGCATGGTCTGTTGTAAGTCTACTGTGAGGTATAATAATCCATTATCTTCTTTGGGTTTACTTCTATCAGTTGCCATGGCTTCAATCGCGGCGTGGTAATTTGATACATGCTCTTCATTTGAATTTCCCGCATCACAAGTAGCACATGTGTCGCTCTTGGGGTATCCAAATGAGAGATTAAATTCAGTAACGAAAACTTTGTTATATGTACTTTTCTTAATTTTATATTTTTCCTGTAAATTCAGCTCCTCACACATCGTTAAATAAAGATCGTGCATTTTAGTGATATTTAAAAGTGGTGACAAATATTTTTTATACATATTTTTGCTTCGTGAGTAATGAGACTGTTCTGCCGGGAAACTTGATATATGCAGTTTTATGCGTTGTATAACCTCTTCATCCGTTTTATGAGGACGGTTATTGTGTCTGCCTCTTCTATCTGGAAGTGGAATGGAAGCACCACTCTTGATTTTGTGGATTATAATATCCACCTTCTTCCGCGATATTTGGTATAGACCACACAATCCTAATTTGCAAATCTCTGTTGATATGCTATTGTGTTTAATAAAATATTTGTAGGTCGCAGACTTATTTTTTTTGGCATTAGTACGACGCCGCATGACAGGTTTGCTTACTATGGAACTAAATAGCAAAGCGTTTTTACTATTTACGTCTAATTTATAAAAATCTTGTAGAATAGTCTGTCTTTCTTCTCTATTAAATTTGCTAGTGCAGTTCATTCTGCACGTTTCATGGCACAGTACCCCTTCTTTTATTGTTTTGCGTGGCATAACTGTATTTTTATAGGACAAGTATTCATCCCCTCGTTGTCGTGCTATAGCTGCCTTTTTCTTTTTCCATTGGTTTTCATTTCTTGGACGCTTCTTTGATTTGTTTTCTTTGGGAGGGAACTGTTTGCGTTTACATGATGTGACTGGGATCTCTTCTATATCGTGTCTTTCTGTATCTTGCTGCGTTTCTCTTACACTTGATTGTGAGTAATTTTCATCACCTACAAAATTGTCAGGGACACTCAGATCTGTATCGGATGAGAAACTCTCAGGGATATAAACCTCGTCACTGCCTGAAGAAAAATCGGGAATATCAACATGTTGCTCGATTTCATCGGAAGTAAACGGCGGAACATTATCTAGATTGTAGTAACAACGTTCACTTTGCAGCACATTTTCTGTTGTTACAGCCCCATCTGCAAAGGTAAGTGAATATCGGTATAAAAGCTTATTTTCCTTTTTTGTATTGCAACACCCTTCATAACCAATAAGCACATAAAACAGGTAAGTAGGTAGTGCTGAAAGCTGAAAGTAAACATGCCAGCCAAGCAAGATATTATGGAATGGATTAAGGTGATTGCAGTGTTAAGATGTGCGGTAAAGGTCAACGCACTCTGAATTTTGTTCAACGTGTTAAAAGGCTAAAAAAACATATTCACTCGGTGCATTCACAGTAATCAACAAATCGTCACTCGGTGCATTTATTATAAGCAACAACCCATTACCCAACACACTAACAATAGATAATAACACATTATAGGTAGGTACCCGATTTGCAGGGCGATCAAATTAGCAAATTAAATAAATCAAGCAATTGACGAATAAATAATACCCATATCAAACCACTATCATTAGACGAGGGGTACAAAATTTAGTTTGCAATACCATACTAAAGTCGTTCCCTGCTTACCCATGAAGGTAAAAATATACTCATTATCAGTTAGGTGTACCACATTATCTTTTACCACGTGTAGAATCCTAAACGTATAAACTTTTGTTCCATTCTTGAACGTAGATCTAGAAAAAATGTGACTCTTATTTAAGCTTAAATCCTAATAGGTAGGTAACTAAATAAATACATTCATTTTATTCACACAGAAAAACTTACCTTCGTCGATGATGTCTCGGTTAGAAGATTTTATAGCAGCTTCTACAAGCTTTTTAGCTCTTGACATTATTTCGAGCAAAAACACTAGTATTACTAGAAGAAATTATTAATAAACAAAACACTCGCGACATGCGTACGTGACTCGAGCTCCAGCGCAACTAAACACGACTCACGCACGACGGCCGAAGCGAAATGAAAGAGAAAAGTATACTCGACGCGAAAGGAAAGAAGGAGACAAGTAGATCACATAACTCCTTCATCCAGAACAACACAATGCTCCAACAAAATTAAACACGACGCAAAATGGAAGAAAGAGACAAGTACGTCACATAACACCTTCATCCAGAATAATGCAACGCACCCAGGCGGTTGCTGGGACTTACCTCATTCATCCGCGCAAGAAAGTTTAATTTTTGTATTATTTTAAATTAAAAAATATGTTAAGTGCCCATGACACTTTCATTCAGTGTGATTATCATTCTAAGCGGGTACATAACTCCTTCATCATTTCCTTTTTCTAAAACTAAGCTTAAACTGCGTTGTTTTAAGGTTTAAAATAGTTTGTAAGTACATAACACCTTTATTCGATGCAAAAAAAGTTTTTTTTTAAAAACGTTACTTATCCCCTTCATCCACTCATGTCTTCGTTGGCATAATAACAAATGCTCTAATTTCACTTGATCTAACGTTCATATCACATTATTTTCATATGACATAATATCAAATGACATAAATTCATATGACCTAGTGTTTCGTATCATATAATATATAATAAAATAAATAAATAAATAATAAATATCTTGGGACAACTCACACACGGCTATCTGATCCCAAGCTAAGCAGAGCTTGTGTTATGGTAACCAGACAACTGATATACATACTTATATAATTTATAAATACATACATATTATAGATAAATCACACCCAGACACAGAACAAACAATCATGCTCATCACAAAAAGTTTGTCCTGGGTGGGAATCGAACCCACGACCTCCGGCTCAGCAGTCAGGGCCACTAACCAGGCCCGTCAAAAAATAAAAAATATTCATTTAACATAATAACATTTAGTATAACGTTAATTTTATATAATTTTCAATATGTATAATATTCTTTTAATATAACGTTCATTTGACCTAATATTCTTTTGACCTAAAATTCATGTTTAATGGGCACAGTTCTAGCCTAACTCAAATGACACTTAACCAAACCTTATAAAATATTCTATGCATGGTCGACGGAGCCCCGCATCGCGGGGCTCCTACTTCTAGGTGGTTTATAAAAAAATAACCACGAAGGGGATGGCTGGTTCTAACCTAACCTATCCGAGTCGGGGTGCCCTAAAGTCCAGATTGCATCCAGTTTCTCCTGGTAACAATAGTTGAGGGTGGCAGGTGTATAGGGTATAAAGTGAAGAAGAAAAAAACAAAAGTTACTTGGAGATTATGAATTTTATAGTAAATGAATTATATGCTAAATGAATTATATGCTAAATGAATATTATGTGAAATGTGCATTATAGGAAATGTTCATTATGTCATATGAAATTAGGTAAAATTAAATTATATCAACAATTCATAATGTCAACTGATCGTTATGTTAAACAAAATTATGTTAACTAAAATTTACTGAATAAAACCCATCCATGTTATTTCTTTTGCATATCTTTGCCTTGGAAAAACCTGATACTCATTCATCATTTAGCTGAAACACGTACTCTCTTTGACATATTAATGTTCCTACAAACATTTAACTCTGTATCTAGTAATGAGACTCAACCTTATTTAAAAAGTAGTAGTACCTACCTAAACTTTAGTCCTATTGAGGAACAGACATAAAATATGTGTCTTGACGTCACTTCAGAAATAACACCCATACCGAAGCCATAATCTTGTATGAATGGTCTCAATTACGAGTAGTCCCACCGCGCAATGATATCATCAAAATCATATAAAATTTTATGACCACATCTGTGGGAGATGGCTTTGACATTTGGACGTAAACAATCCATTGAATTATCGGTATTATTGTCACCACAGGACTAGTCCTTAACTTGCAATAACTTAATACATTAAAGTCGTAGTATATTAATGACTTATTTATATAAGTTAACAGACCTTTTCCCCTAGTATAGAGCCAATTCAATTAATTATCTTTTTATTTATTTTTTGTTATTGGAACGAAGATTTGGAACGAAGTTCCTAATCGCGCGTTGCGAAAGGGGGCTAGACGGAAAAAATTAAGACAAACAGTTGTAACGACACTTTTTGCTATAGTTGTAAGCCGTGCGGCGTGCGCGTCGTTCTCTCTCTCTCTCTCTCTCACAGAAAGCTAGCCAGTTATTTTCGTTTCGTCTTTCTATTTCGCATCGTACTGTGTGGTGTTGCGATGATTATTTGTGTTGAGTGTATACAGGTTTTTGTACATAATAAATAATAACTTCGTTCCATCCATTGACACCTTTCAAGTTTTCTTTTTTGCTTAATAATTTTGTTTTATTGTCGTGTCCTGTACGAGTCTAATAAACAGTTTTTCTTTTTTTTTATTTATTTGTCCTCGTGTATAGAAAAAGAAAAAGAAGTATCATATGTGTTATTCCAGACCATAATCTGCCTCTGTGCAAATTTCATCAAGATCCGTTCACACATAGGATACTTTTTTTCGATCATCACGCATCCATATCAAGTAACTCCGAGGATAGCCCGCTCCATAGCAGACTTAGCGACCTTGAATTAATGGTATGTACCTATAACTTACCTAATTACATGCCGCGTTTCCTTCGTACCTCGGAAAGCATGTTAAGCTGTCCTGGCAGTTACTGGTAGTCAGTGGCTCGAAAGTCTGACAACCAGTCTTACCAAGGAGTATCGTATGACCCAGTTACTGGGTTGTGGGGGTCAGATAGGAAGTTGCTCCATGTAAATTACTGGTATTCAGCTGATGAACGGCACGGTTGGCGCAGTGGGTGTCGCGACTTCGATCCCCGCACGGAACAAATATTTGTATGACCTACAGGAACTCGTTTCGGGTCTGTTTCTGTATTTGAGTTTAAATGTTTGTAAACGCAACCACGATATAGGAGAAATTCCTTAAGGAAAAACTTTACCCAAGTTTAAATAAAACAAAATCGGTAAGACTGGAAGCCGAGCCAGCGTATTTGGGAACAGGCTAGGCAGATAATGTATAGTATGTCTTACTCGATTGTCACTGTCCTTTTTGTTACATCATAACGTCATGAGGGTTAGGACGTAATCGCCGCAGACGTCAGACACGATGACAGAACATTGTGAGAAACTATTAAAAAAAAATAACTTCAACGCATGGTTGAAGCCAAATTTTGTACGCCATTCCTGGATGGCAAAACAGTCAGTCTCGCTCGCACACTCGCGCGTAACGGGTGCGTGTTGTCGGATCGTAGCGTTTTGAGCGTAAAAATGACGAATCTAGTGAAGTGTTCTGCGTGCAACCTCATCATAGATGAATTGCTATGTTATGTGCAGCAAAAAATATCGATCGCTGACGAGGTATCGTTAGTTCGAATATGTGCGTCGGCATTCACCAGTGACGAAATAAAAAAGTCCAAGGCGCTGTTATACGAAGCCTTGCCAACGGACAAACGAAAAATACTGCGGAAGAATAGAGGCAAGGAGGAGCGTGATCTGGCAGATATTATTAATTTGTTCAAATCCACGGAACCGGATGATATCCCTGTTTTTGTGGCGCGACAGTTAGATAAGTTGCCTCCAATACTGTGGGATCATTTAGACTGTTCGAAGGTACTAAAAGATATTTTAGTAATGAAAACAGAAATCGAAAATATAAAGATCGAGTATGCAACCAGAGAGAGTGTACAAGATGTAAAAGCGGAAGTTATGCGAATTAGAAACGATTCCCTACCACCATCATCAGCTTTTAAAGTAAATAAAATGCGTGGTGCGTGGTTAGATAGTGGGCCTGTGGGTATGTCGCATGAATACTACAACGATGGCTCGGTAAACAAGGTATCGAAAAATATAGCTCACAAACCATTATATAGAGAAATGGGGGTAGCCGACGAAAAACGGCGCGATTATACCGATGATGTTTTTGAGCAGCAACGGTCGCAAGCTACAGAGTGCGAGCAGGTGAGAGAGGGTGTAGCGGGAGGGGAAAGCCCACTGCTTGTGAGTCAGCCGAGCTGCGATCGAGTCGAAACAGCAAACGCTTCGAGGACGACGTCACCACTTAGCTGCGTGGTTACGACTGTACCACAGGTTTCTAATGGGCTGGCAGCTGGTACGGACCAATGTGAGTCTCAGCCGTTTGAAAATAAAAACAATGAGGACGACGGCGAGGGATGGCAGCAAGTGTCTCGTCGTAAGCAAGGTCAAAAATATAGGTTTGTGGGAAAGGCAGGCGTGGCGAGGGACATAGAATGTTCTTTTAGGGCGGCTGACAGAAAAATACCGATGTTTATCACCAATATACATAGTTCGACTAAGGAGTGCGATATTGTCCAGTATATACAAAGAAAAACAGAGGAATCTGTATCATTAGAGGCTATAAATATGCGATTGGAGCGAGGTTATAAAGCATATAAGTTTTATATACTAGAAGCGAATCTACCTATATTTACGGACGAGAAACTATGGCCGACTGGTATTATATTTCGGCGGTTTGCTAATTACAGACGAAGAGTTATGAATCAGGTTAAAAAACCTGTTGGCGGCACAAATAAGACAGATAATGAATAGTCGGGATTTTCGTTTAGCAAGTTATAATTGCAAAAATGTGAAACGAGCTATCCATGACATCAGAGATCTGTGCAGTACGTGTGATGTCATATGCTTGCAGGAGACGTGGCTGCTGCCTCACGACATACCTTTTGTAGGCACGATTGATAGCGGTTTTGGTTACACGGCGACGTCAGCTGTGGATACATCGGCAGGGATTTTACGCGGACGCCCGCATGGTGGCGTCGCGGTGATATGGCGTTACAGTGCCTTTCAACAAGTGTCGGTGGTTCAGTGTAGTGAGCGTATTTGTGCCATTAAAATAGTGACAGGTGATAGATCGGTGTTTGTTGTAAGTGCGTATTTGCCAACGAACTCTGTTAACAATCTGCCGGATTTTATTGATTGTATGGGTGCAATTAGTGCGATTATTGATGAAAGTAATGTCGAGTCTGTTTTTGTGTTGGGTGATTTCAATGCGGCGCCGGGTGAGTTATTTTACAATGAGCTAATTAATGTGTGTAACGACGAGAATTGGTCTTGTATAGATGTAGAAATGTTAGGGGCAAATTCCGGTACCTATACCTATATAAGTGACGTGCACGGGTCACTTAGTTGGCTCGATCATTGCGTTGTAACTCACGCGGCGAAGCAGTCCGTTACGAATGTTTTTGTAAAATATGACACTCTTTGGTCGGACCACTATCCTCTCATTGTTGAATGCAATCTGCATATAGTAACACCAAAAATTTTAACTCGTACTTTTTGTTGTAACCAGAGTGATGTTCGCTGGGGAGAAAGAAATGAGGAACAGGTCTTGATTTATAGCAAGGAGTGTCATAGGAGATTGAAATGTATTGATTTCCCATCTGAATGTACACAGTGTGCAGATTATTTCTGTAATGACCCTGACCACGCTCGTGTCCTGGATAGGCTGTACTCTGACATTGTGACCGCCCTTCGGGGCGCGGCAGTGGCTAGTGGGGAAAGCGCTCGAATGCAGAAGGGAGGTCGTGGTACCTGTTTGGCGGGATGGAACAGGCATGTGGGTGAAGCTCACAGGCTGGCTAGGTTGAAGTTCTAAGAGTGGGTGTTGTGTGGAAAACCGAAGTCCGGTTGTGTGTATGAGGAAATGTGTGAGAGTAGGAAAGTCTTCAAGTCCAGATTAAAGTGGTGCCAGAATAACCAGGACCAAATTAGGATGGACGTCCTCGCTAAGGAACACTCGGAAGGTGACTTCCGTGGTTTCTGGCGGAATACGAGGAAAGTGAACTCTCGGCCTGGCCTTCCCGGGAGCGTGGATGGGCTAAGTGATTCGAGGAGCATTGCGAATATGTTCAGAGAACAGTTCTCGGTTCGGTCACCGCTTGGTCCGGCGCGTGGGGTGTTTAATGCTAATTCGGACAATAAATCGATGGGAATAAGTTTCAATGCCAAAGATGTTGCTGAAGTCGTAGAACAATTTAAGAGGGGAAAGTCTCCTGGGCACGACGCACTTAGCATTGAGCACCTACAGCATGCCGGACCGCACCTGATGAGAGTGTTGGCAATGTTTTTCTCGCTGTGTGTGTCCCACTCTTACCTGCCTGATGATTTTATGAGGACAGTTGTAGTGCCTGTGGTTAAAAATAAAACAGGGGATTTAGCAGATAAAAACAACTACAGGCCTGTATCGCTTGCTACGGTAGTGGCGAAGGTATTTGACGGTGTTCTTAACGCGCAGTTAAATAGGCATGTATCACTTCACAGTAACCAGTTTGGGTTTCGGCCTAAACTGTCCACAGAGAGTGCAATACTGTGTTTGAAGCATACCGTCAAGTATTACACGTCAAGAAAGACCCCTGTATACGCGTGCTTCCTCGATTTGTCCAGGGCTTTTGACCTGGTCTCGTACGATATCCTATGGGAAAAGTTGGAGAGCACGGGGTACCCTCGGGGACTCATTAGCACACTCAGGTATTGGTACGGGCATCAGGTCAACAGTGTCAGGTGGGCTGGGGCGATGTCGGATGATTATCGCATTGAGTGTGGCGTTAGGCAGGGCGGCCTGACCTCACCCACATTGTTTAACCTTTACATGAATGAGCTGATCGTCTCGCTCAGCAGTCAGCATGTCGGGTGCTATGTAGACGGAATGTGTGTTAACAACTTTAGTTACGCGGACGACATGGTGCTGCTGAGCGCATCGGTCTGTGGGTTGAGGAGGCTACTCAGTGTGTGTTCGGAATACGCGCGTGGTCATGGGTTAAAATATAATGAAAAAAAGAGTCAATACATGGTCTTTCAGGCCGTCGGTGTGTCGATCCCAATGAACATACCGGCTGTTCATATTGATGGTGTTCCACTTCAGAGAAGTAATAAATTTAAGTATTTAGGGCATTTTCTCACCGAGGACCTTAATGACCAGGCTGACATTGAGCGGGAGCGGAGGGCACTGTCAGTAAGGGCCAATATGATAGCCCGTAGGTTTGCGCGGTGTTCTAGGGGGGTGAAGGTCATGCTATTCAGAGCGTTCTGCACATCCCTGTACTCGTGTAGCCTATGGGTTGACTATACTGAAAGGGCCTACAGTGCCCTCCGTGTCCAGTATAATAACGCGTTCCGGGCGGTGGTGGGGCTGCCCCGCTTCTGTAGCGCATCAGGGATGTTCGCGGCGGCGCGCACGGATTGTTTTCACTCCACAATGCGTAAGAGGTGCGCGTCCCTGGTGCGCCGGGTGTGGGCCAGCCCCAACGCCATTTTGGCAATGATCGCCGACAGGTTAGACTGTCCTTATATCCGACTTGGCTGTGCCAGACATGCCGCTATTCCAATGCCCGTGAGAAAATTGTAATTGTTTGTGAGTCGGTATGATTATTATTTACTTATTTTTTTACTTGACGAAATTTAATTGACTTTTATTTTATTTTATGAAATTTGAATCTGCTGACATTAATTCTAATTATAATTTATTTATTGCATTTTATTTTAATATTATTAATTTAAATTTTTATGTTGCATTTTGTTTGTTTGATGTAATTTTATTGTTTTCTGACATTCTATTTAATTGAAATTCGAATGCTTGTGTTTAGTGTTTAATGTTACCTCAAATAAATGAGTCTATGTTGCTTGAAATAAATGAATAATATAATATAAAACATGTAGCAACTTTGCAAATTTTATCATCTTTATACACACACTCATGTTTTACAAAATAAATTTATCTTTATCTAACATGAGGTAACGTAAACTTAATGCAAACGTGGCGAGAACACCTGACGAAGTTTTTCAAGTGTCTCAGCCCAACTGGATCCTTCTGATTGCAGGCATGTCAAATGCATGGTAACAGTGATGTGGATGAAATGGTTACTTGACTGGCGTTATCTTGCCATTCATCGCTTCACATCAGGCGAGTTGCGGCCAAACAGAAGCCTATTTAGTATAAAAAAAACTTTCATATACAGTTAGGAAAAGAGATAACTAAGCAGGCTCGTCAGATACAGTAATTATTTTTAAGTGAATTAAGTTAAATTTATTTAAATGTTTCCCACAAACAGTGTATTAAACAAATTTAATTTATGTTGGACATGTCTATCTGTTTATAGGTCGAAAACAATTATATTTAGCTTAGTTACCTCTTTTGCTGACTGTACATGTACTGTATTCCCCAAACATTGGGATGTGACTACAATACCGATTAAGCAAAGACGTCCGTGGTATTTTGGGTACCTTGGAGATGATGTAAGATATGAAAATACCGGGATTGCGGGTTGTACGGGGTTGCGGGTAGATCGAATGAGATGCCGTGGCCCCGATACATAAAGGGCAAAAGAAGGAACATGGGTGGGTGAGACAGTAAAAATCTGACACTCCCCGCTCCGCGCAAAGTGGAGGAAGTTATTTGATGATATCACATCCACAAAAAAAGCAAAGACATCAGTGGTATTTTGAGTAACTTGGAGATAATGTAAGGTTTGAAAACACTGGGGTTGCGGGTTGTTCAAAAACCGCAGCCCCGAAACGTGAAAGGTAAAAGAAGGAACATGGGTTGGTTTTAGTCAGTAAAAGTCTGACACTCGTCTGCCCAGAGGGGGGGAATTATTTGATGATTTCCCAATCGTAAAAAAGGTATGAACATAAAAAACAAACTTCAGTTTATAATATTTTATTTTGCAACTATTATAATCACATAAATAGTTTAAAAATCACCAAAAACATCGAATGAACGTATACAACGTAATCTACATGAACTACACAGATTTATATGATTTATGAGAAACACAACATCTTGTATTTATTTAGTTTACAGAAGAAATGTCCAGACTTTGAGAATATTTATACAAAATACGTGGGCAGCTGACGATCTTAGAACTAACAATGAAGTACAGAATAAAAACAACAATAGCACAATAAAAACAACTTGATTCCATTTTCGAAATACAAATTAACAATGTGTTCCAAACATTGTTGACATTTTATTTGGTTTTACATTCCATAGACAATTTCACAGTTCGAAATTTAAAGTCTATAAAGAAATTTGTTTTGCCTCAAAATACATTTTTATAAAAAGTCTTTTGCTACAAAACCACCTAAAGGAAACAAAAGCTCAGTAGACGTTGACATTTAAAGTGGTCTTACTGTATTATATATACTATGTTCTAAAAGTCGACGACAAATGCCTGGTATCCATTAGGGAAGTAACAAGTTTGTGTATTATGTAGACATGTACACATATATATATATATATGCCTAACAGTATATATAGCACTAAGATCAACAGTCACCCACGCCAGGAAATATAGAAAAGTTCCTTAGTTTAACACATTTAAGTGATTTTGTGCATTTTGATGGATTTTGACACCCCTCTTTTAAAGCGTGCGTGGTTTTTCTTGCCGTATAAGTAAATCAAAATCGTTTATGTCCATAAATTCCTATCTCACCATGAATAACCCAGGTTTTGTAACAATATTCTGCTTAAAAAGAGTGTCCATGGAGTTTCTTGTCCATTCTTCTCCATAGAGATCTGTTGTGAATGGGCAACTACAGTACTTTTACAAATATGCCTTATGACTGGGACTGTAGCTACATTTTATTTTTGTTTCGACAACTCACATCAATCATTGACGACACGGTTGGCGCAGTGGCGGAGCGATCGACGGCTGCGCTGCGTGTCACGGGTTCGATCCGCGCACGGAATAAATATTTGTATAGCTTACAGATAGTTGTTACGGGTCTGGCTGTTTGTATATGTAAGTTTAAATGTTTGTAAACGCACCTACGATGAAATTCCTAGTGTAGGGCAACTTTAAAAGAAAAAAGAAGCTGGCCTGCTTGAAATAAACGCTTTGATTTTAGTTTCATCTTAATGAGGGGTGACTCTTCTAAACATTTTATTTAACCGTTACTGAACTCACTTCAACCCTCGCATTTACCAATTTTGTGTCATTCATGGAGTTATTTTATGCACTAAAAGAGGGGTTTTTGGTATTGATGATAAAATGCACGGCTTGACTTTAGTTTAATGCTGCAGGATTTGGGCTCTACAAAGGGTCAAAGCTGGTAGGGCTTGAGTCCCCGATTATAACGCTACCACTCTTATCACAAGGTAATGCATATTTCTCGAGAAATTTACAAAATAAGTTTCTAACCTTAAATCCGATAAAAGGGAAAACGGAACGTGAAAATGGGTGTTGACAACTCAAGCTGTCACAATATTAATATTGTTTGTGGTGTCAAATATCGTGCAAAATTCGTAAAACGAAACGGAAAAAAAAGTGACATTTTGTGACTGTGTAACTGTCATTCGTTTCTGTCATTCATTCCGTTTCTCTTAATTTTTTTAAATTAACGTTTAGTTTTTTATTTTCTCTTATATCATCCTAGATAATTATCCTGAGATCATAAGACGCAACAAGAGCGAGCAAAGCGAGCTCAAAACTTGGGGGCACCCCGACTCGGATAGATTTAGGTTAGAAGGAGGTGGCGGGGTCGTAGGGAGCGAGCGAAGCGAGCGAACAGACCCCGCCACCTCCTTCGTGGTTGTTTTTTTTTAATCCACCCAGAAGGTAGGGGACCCGCAGTTGACTACCCCGTCAACAGACTTGGGGCAGCCCGACTCGGATAGATTTAGGTTAGAAGGAGGTGGCGGGGTCGTAGTGAGCGAGCGAAGCGAGCGAACAGACCCCGCCACCTCCTTCGTGGTTATTTTTTTTTAAACCACCCAGAAGTAGAGGCCTTTTAAGCAATTTTTGAGTGTTTTGAGGTTAGTTAACAAAAGATCGTTTTTCTCGGAAACGGTGAGTTACCTTGTCATGGGAGTGGTACTAGGGGGGAGGGGACAACCCCCTCCCCCCCGCCACATCATTCGTGGTGTTTTTTTTTAAACCACTCAGATGTAGAGGCCTTTTAAGCAATTTTTGAGTGTTTTGAGGTTAGTTAACAAAAGATCGTTTTTCTCGGAAACGGTGAGTTACCTTGTCATGGGAGTGGTACTAGGGGGGAGGGGTTAACCCCCTCCCCCTCCCCTCCCACTACCACCACCCCCCTCCTGCAGCACTATTCTAAAGTTATACCCTTTTAAAGCTCGATCTCCCTTCGGGAACTTAAGGTTTGTGCGAATCTTACTCAAAATTATATTGACATCATTATCCCGCCTGTTATACACGAAAGGGTAAGCAGAGGAGTCCACAAATCACTATATATTGATTAGTATCGCGGAATATGCACAATTGTTGCGAACGATTTGATATTTGGCTGATGCAATAGAGTGGATTAACGAAATAAACGAAAAACAGGGAAGAACGACAATAATCAATTTGTTTAAAGGAAGGGTTGCACAATACTTTAAAATCCTCAGCGATTGTCACAGTTTTACGACACAAACACCAAATTTCACTAATTAATTATTTTTTGTGGGTGCGACATTCACTCATCGCGCTCTGTTTGAGATTTTATTATTATCTCGCTCTGACGAGGGCGAGTGGCTTGTGCGGGAAAGAGATGGGGAGAGGATAGTGCACCAACCAAATAATATGACAATTTGACCGCGAAAAGAATTAGCGTAAACATTGATGTACGTGTCTGTACGTTATAGTACGATATTTACCAGTTAAGTTTGAGTTCTATGTCAAAGGGGGTGAGTTTATTATCAAAATTCCAGAATCCAGGCTGCTACTCAGAAATTCGTGATAGAAAAACTCAATAACAATTTGCCTTGCCTGAAAATCGAATTTAGGATCTCAAAATAAATTCAGCGAATTATGTTGGAGTAGTTGACAAATCCAGCAACTACATTAGCTTGGATCGTAATACTAGGAAATCAGGAGAAGGGGCATTGACCTAGCAGTAAGATAAATCAGGCTAACAGTGAAATATGAGAATAAAGTTCATAGAACATGGAAGACCCTCTCATTTAAAGAAGAAATTAATGTAAACAGAATAATGATTTAAAGAATCAAAATCCTATACGGCAATACAAACAGAACGCAAAGAAATGTAGAAATAAAAAAGGTGTTTGAAAGTTAATTAAAAATCTCGTATAAATAGAATCTTACATTATTGAATCCTCTTGCAAATTCATTCAAGCAAAATAATGAAAATCTTGAACAAAAAGAAATACATGTTACCACATTCACTCCTCAACAATGGTTTATTTCGTTCATTCTTTTACACCGCCTCTGTATCTCTTACATTCGTTCAACATTCTTGTGGTTTGGTTTTGTTTTTATCGCATTCAGATGGGTATTTATGCGAATTCTTGCACATACGTGGACATTATTAAAATCTTTGCATATTTTTAACACTCTGCCAAAGATACGTACATTTTCCATGTGTTGTAATGCCTTTAGGTACACACATTAACCTATACAGAACTAGTTTATGCTAAATCTATAACGTCGTACGGGAAATCTATAATGTATGACACAAACTCACGCACATACACATTTATCACTCCACACCACACTACACCACACCACAAACACATACTTGCTTAAGTAAGTTGAATTTCTTATATATTTGCACTCCTACATTATTATTGTTGCTAGTTTTAGAAGAGTGGCATCTCTTGCCACAGGTATCTTTAATACTTAAAAGGAGGCCTCTGATGTAAGAATATTGTAGAAGATTGTTAAGATAACTGAAATAAAATTTTATTATGAGTTGTAGTTGAGAGATCAGCAAAAACTGATTTGGTATAGGTTGATATGCCGTCGTGTGAACCACCACTTACAAACCTGCCATGCTATTCCCAAACCGCTGCAACTCCAATGAAGATGAGATCCCAGAGACATAATTTCAATATCTTGGATCCCGCTACGAAATTAATCACAAAAGAATGGCGGAAGAGTAGGAAAAAATCGTCATCATCATTTCTCTGCCCTCGTCCCATTTCAGACGTCACGGCATCATTTACTCCTTTTTCCTTCATATCATTCCTTAAACAATCCATCCGTTTTTCTTTGGTCTTACTCTCCCTCTCCATTCATCATATTCAGATCACTCTTTTAGTCACATGCGCTTCGTTACATGTCCATACCAAGAAAATACTACGAGTATGGAGTTATTTATAGGCTAGTTTCCAAAAAAAAAATATTAGTCCGTCTTTTAGATTATTCAAAAATAAGGACACGTATTTAAAAGAAATGTAATGGAAAAAAATTAATGTAATGAAAAAAAATGAAGTGTAACGTCACGCGTTGCTACATTTTTTCGCGGAGAGTGACGTCACACGTAACTGTAATGGGCTATAAATATCTTTGTCATTTTTGGTCTAATTTACAAATAAATAAATAAAATAATGCGTGTTCCTTATTTTTAAATCATTTTAAAGACGGACTAAATAGAATGCAACTACTTTGACCCTGGAAACTACCCTAATTTATTACTATAGTAATTAAATAAATACTATAAAAACTAAATACTATAAAAATATTAGTCTCTCTCTGCCAACCCTAATGCGTTCAGTTTCCTCATATGTCAATGTAGGCAGCCACTCAGTTAAAATACTCCATAGATACATCAATAACATTTGTACTGAGAATAATGAAATCACTCACGCTTTGTTAGGAATATTGGTGTGGGCTGTCACCATTGTACGAGAAAATGAAACGCCGCCCGGTTTCCTATATTTTATCGACATTTGATAGTTATTTATGTCTTCATATCGTTCCCTTTCATTGGTTATTAACATTTTTGGACTAAAGTAGTTTGCCTAATAGTTATGGACAGTTTGTTTTTTTACACGTTTTTTTAACTATAACAGGCGCAACTTTCAAACATCCTCTAATATACTCATTCCTTACTTTATCCATACTTGTCAGTCCACATATCCATCTCAACATTCTAGTAGGAAAAATATAAAGAAACAAAAAAAATATATCTTTACGTGGTAAAGGAAAGCACTCCCCTATCCTTAACCTGTTCCTGTTAGAACCTTGCATGTTTGTTTTGACAGGAAAAGGCTGAGCCAAAATCCCTGTCAAACAATGTTTACAAATCTCATATTCAGTCAGCAATTCAAAGAATAAGGTAGCTAATTGCGGTACTCCAATTTCAAAACACCTAGAAAGTTCTAATTACCGGCACAATTGGCGCGGTTGGCGCAGTGGCTGAGCGATTGGTAGGTTCGATCCCCGCACGTAACAAATATTTGTATGACCAACAGGTAGTTGTTTCGGGTCTGGCGGTTTGTGTATGTGTGTAAATGGTTGTCAACACACCCACGATACAATAAAAATTCTTTGCCATTAAAAAAAATAAAAACGTCTCTTAATATTTTCCCGATCCTCAAGCCCGAAGGCGGTTTCCTTGATAATTAAAAAGAATCTAAGTTCCAACGAAGAATTTATAAATTGTGCTTCCTACCGTCTATTTACTTCTAATTACGTTCGGTCCGGGTTTCAAGAAGACTTAATTATCTCCTGCGTTTAATATTTCACTGTTTCTCCTTTTGCGAAATTCGAGCTATGATTAAATATATTTACAGGCCGTCTGTTTTCTAGACTCGGCGTTTTTCTACATTGGTCCGACAACTCCTGTAGTTGGGTATGTGGTAAATCTGGTGCTAATTATGTATTATTTCGCATTATATTAGTAGAACATTCTATGGCTTGCCAGCATATCAGTTCTAAGTAGAAAAAAATCTTGAGAGTTGTCAATCTACACCCGGATGGAACGAAGTTATTATTGATTATGTACAAAAAACCTGTATACACTCAACAAAAATAATCGTCGCGACACCACACTGTTCAATGCGAAATAGAAAGAAGGAACCAAAATAACTGCTTTGCTTTCTATGTGAGAGAGAGACAGACAGAGAAATACGGTCACGCCGCACGGCCTACAACTATAGCTAAAAGTGTTGTTACAACTTTTGGTCTTAATTTTTTCCGTCTAGCCCCCTTTCGCAACGCGCGATAAGGAACTTCGTTCCAAAACTTCGTTTTATTATCTAGTGTGATTTTTATTCAATTTTAGGTTATATAAAGAATGTTACAATTAATAATCGCATTATTCAGCTATATCTGATTATATTGAAAAGCGACCCCAGTATCCTGCCCTTGTCCTAATTTATTTGGGGTCAGCGCAGCACGTTTTCTTCTTCCATACTTTTCATGTTATCCCACGAGTTTCCTGCCAAGGTTGCGGGTTGTTTAAAAGAAATACTGTGACCCCGGAACACTAAGAGCAAAAGAAGGGACATGGATGGGTTTAGTCACTAAAAGTCTGACACTCACTTCCGACCAGAGTGGGAGGAGTTATATAAGTACCCATCCGAAAAAAAAAACATCCCATGAGTTTTCTAGCCATACAGTCCATCCATCGTTTCGTTGGTGTCCTTTGAAAAGAGGTTCGTTCGTTCTTTGGCCTCCTTGCAAAGTACTTCGGTGACCCAGGTACCCTTCGCGAGATCGTCAGCAATACCAAGGCGCTGCTGGCGTTTCTTGTGGAGCTGGGGTGGATCGAATGATATTCCCACCCGTACGCAAAATACGCGCCTTACACTTGGAATTGCGGACACCAACACTTGGAATTGCGGACACCAGCCCGTTGTACAATACAATGGTCTCCTTTCCTACAGCCATCCCATTAGAAACCCATCCATCCTATCATAGTTGGGAAAAGGCTAAGCAGATGATCATGAGTGATCCGTAGATGGATTGAGTTTCGGTGGGAGAAAAGCAAAATAAGGCTTTTTCGTATGCTTGTTCTGTGGGCGGTCTAGTTTTAAATATTTTATTTAGTACATTTTATCATTCCTTATTTAATTTTAAATATGTATGTTTTTTAATTGTGCAATGGCTTGGATTTTTCTGTTCTGTTCTTTTTTCAATTAAATAATACCATAATAGTCAAATTAGTAGTCAATTTTTTATCGCAGTTTACTAAGTAAATCAGTATTTTGAGTAAAAAATTCGCACAAACCTCAAAACCATTTGTTTCCTATCTAAATACTTAGAAACTCTTTCGGAGGCAAATGTGGAAACAAAGAGATAGTTTGAAAAATAAAAATTTAAATTCTAAGAAGTAACAAATTTACAGGAACAGAACTAAGACACTAAACAATAGACTAGTTACAAAGAAGACACTTTTTTTGTAATACAAAAAGTTTTAGAAGACATTTTTTTTTTGTGCCAATGAAAAATTTTGGAACGACTCAATAAATATAAAAAAAAAACAAAACTTTAAAAAATGAAAAGGAATGTCGATATTCAATCGGTCACGGTTAGCGTCAACCATTTCTAGAGTCATTTTAACCTATTTGGTTAAACCAAGTCACCAGTTTTGGTACAAAAAAAAGGCAAATTAAATTTTTAGGTTACTGTTCTGTGACGTCACGTGAATTGAAATAGATTGTGCTATACAAGACCAAAACATTGAGTTTCAAAATTTTAACTGCTGGGGTGGCAACGCACTTGCAATCTAGTGCTACATGGTTATTTTGACGTGTGGCCTTAATGCCGCGACCTTTGTTCAATTCAAATTACACTGACAATTTCACAACTGTGTACTAAACAATGCCCTCCTGTAGACACACTCCTACACTGCAGATGTCCATACTTAACGATAACCACAACTTTTATGTGTCAGAAACATTAAACTTAAACTGATTAGAATTTGAACGTAAAGGTTTCCATTTATTCAAGAATTAAGATCGTTGTATGGAACGATGCGATGCTTAAACGCGATGCTGGATCGCGTTTAAGCATCGTAAATGGAAACCTTTAAGTTACAACAAATAAACAATTTACATTTTGATGAAAGAGCTTAATGAAGCACAAATTACCGACAAACAGGACAACTGCTGCGCAAATTGTTGATATTGACGCAACATGACGTAATTGGTGCATTCACCACACCCACTGATGTATTGATCTAAAAGGTTTTTAAGGTGAACACCCCTGTTGTTAGCCTTCGAATATATACTTAAGTCAAGACACGTAAAAAGTAAATCGATTTAATATGGAAGTGGAAAAAGTTTTTCATTGGCACAAATAAAAAGAAAGGGTAAAAAACAACTCTCGCCATTTCAAAAGTCGTAGAAAGTTTCATATAGAAAAATATAATTAGTATTCTAATAGTAACACGTTGTTTTACATTAACTTACGCTATGTATAGACAAGCGCGTATTTCATAAATATGAATATTATTAATACTGATATTTATCACAGTGTAAAAAGTTACAGAAGATCCAATATTTTTGCTGATATTTTTCTATACTGTGGCAAAGAGTTCTCGAAAAAAAGGACACAATTGCATATACTTTGTCTGCTGTTGTATTTAATTTTGATTTATTCGGTTTGTAATTGTAGCAGAGTCGTTAGTTACATTACTGGTAAAAACTGATCTTTTATTCCATTCAATTTACCCACTACGCTAAGTCAACTGAATTACACAGTGTGGCCACAGACGTACGTCAACTATACCAAAATGTCAAACGATTTTTAGGATTTAAAGCAATAGAAAATTCTTCGTTATTCAGCAATTGTTATACTGGAAATTATGTACCTTTTTACACTGTGTACCCCGCTTGCATTCAAGGAAAACTTTACATTGAAAATATAGGTCTCGCCACAAAAGAGTGCTCGCGGGGTATCTTATAACTAAAGCTCAAAGTTCTGATAATATTTGCATCGATGCGAGACATAGTTTGCATCACTTCAAATATTATGAGGTACTTTGAAGCTTATGAGAACGGCCAGACTAACGATCAACAAAAACTTATACCCCTCTTACCCGACTGACAAGGGGCCCATATATGGAACCCACATGGGATAGCAAGTTTTTCATCTAGATTACAATTTGTGTTGCAGTAAATAAATTGATTTTTACACTTCTGGACTGAACAATTTTTTTTCTTTCGAGTTTTTATTTTAAGTTTTTTTAGCTGACGGGTTTTTGATTTGATTTACTAATACTGAAGTGCATAAAGTTATTGCACAGTTAGATTTTCAACCCTAAACCGATGAGATAAGTATCGACAATCCAACAGTGCGCTTTGTCTGTAACAGGAATGATATGAAGGAGAAAGGAGTAAATGATGCCGTGACGTCTGATAGGGGAGAATGGAAGAAGAAAACGTGTTGCGCCGACCCCAAATGGAATGGGACAAGGGCAGGAAAATGATGATTCATTTTAGTGTGGCAATCATTAAGTTAGTGAAAACTTGTCTAGAAAAGTGTAAAGTATGAATTATTTTCCAGTAAAAATGTAACGAAGAAATATCCGTCGTAGCCTTGAAAAAATGGTCATCATGAGATCAGGTGACATCATTTTTGACAGAAAGTTTTTTCAACTGATCTCATCTGATCAGGTTTTCAAACTTATTTTTTTGGAACACTTTATTATTCCAATGATAATCTGTTACAAACAAACATCAAAACATTAAAAAAAAACTTCCAGTCTCATTCACCAAAGAGATAAGACTCTTTGGTGATTGAGAGTGGAAGTTTTTTTTTAATCATTTTAATTGTGATAGTTTTCTAAGTTGATATTCTCGTCAGCCTGGCCGCTCCCCAACAAGTCTTAGGCACTATAACTCATGTTCCAAGTAATACTCCATTCAATTAGTCACGGTCAGCCATCACTTTCAGGTATTCTTTACTAATAGCACGTAAATGGCGGCCATTAACAAGCAAAGACTTCACTATAGATGTTTTACTAGGTGGGGCGTGTCTTCAACGTATTGATAAAATACATATTTCTTTGATGTCATAAAAGTACTGGGGTACTTGTGTTTTGTTTGTAAGTCAATAAGATGAATCAAAAGACACGGTTGTGGAGAGACATCAAGCCCGTTATCCCCAAAGGATAAAGCAGAGATGTCTATGTTAGTTCATAAACATTTTGCCAGTTATATTTAAGTTCCATGAGCATATTGCCATCAATAGGGCTCAAATCTTAAAGGAAAAACCTTAAACCAAATAACAATTTGCAGCAGTCGCGATTGCGAAGAGCAGACCAACTATGCAGAAGTATTAATTCAGTTATACTGAGATGTAATAGTATCAATCATTTTGAAGTAATGAGTAGATACTAATATTCTGAGTCACATTAAGACTCAGTTACACCACAGAATAGCTAAACGGGTTTAGCACTAAAACACTAAACTTGACCGACTTCAAACAATTGATAGAACAAAGTTTAAAATAAGTTTAGTGTCAAACGCAGTTTGTGATTTATGGTGGAAGTGAGCCAGAATCATGTTACAGATGTTAAAAGCAAAAACATTTTATTAAAATTAGTCCAGAGACAACATTCAGATTTCTTTATTTAATAAACTGAAATTAAAAAACAAATTTAATGAACACTTGACTCAACCACAGTACTTATCATAACAGCAAAGTCACAAGTACACATGGCGATATCTGAAGCTATACATTTCCAGTATAAAACATGGTCTCGCTTTGTATAGATATCCCGTACAATGAGAGACCCGCATAAACTGGTAAAGTAGCTCAGTCAAACATCGCGTCAGACGCTCCATTCTCTATTCATCTGATACCCAAACATACTAAGTAATTGCTTGAAACACGAGTCGTAAGTAAACACTAATCATAACAAGTAATCTAATGGAAAATTTTCATTATGTTAACGATATAATACATATTTAGATACACATATATGAACAACATTTAATACTCTATCAAATAAAAAGGTCTTTGATTTTTTAATCAATATTTAGTTTGGAATTAGCGGTGGGTTGTCTTTGCTTATTAATCTCTTTTCAGATTAAGATAATCTCCTTTTTACTCGCTTTTAATAGTTTCAGGTACTGAACATGTAAACAAACGCATGTAGCATCTAATTTTGTAAAAAAAAACAAAAGTTTAGTTTGACCTATACTGAGCTGAATTTTATTACATGACAATGTATTGTAACTTACAATACAATGTCATCATGCTGTGTTGTCAGCCAGTGACGTCATTCTAAATTCAAAATGGCGGACTCAAAAACATGGCGGACTAGTTATGCATTCCCATGATATTGGTATCAACTGAAAGGATTTGCTTAGAAGAATACAAGAAAGTAGTAGTTAGTATTTTTTATCAATCATTTTTTTTTTCAATATTCAAATAAAGATAAATCTGTATAATATTCCCTGACGGTACTGCGGTCATCTGTTATACATTTACAAAATGAGACCAAAGTTGTGTTTTCCCTAGACGCAATCCACCGCTATATTTAGTAAATAAAAAGGTTTTATCAATATTAATGAACAATTAACTATAAGGTTTAGTACTTTCTTGGGAATCCTATTGAAAAATTTAAAGTAAATGATACAGTTCACCATTACCAAAAAACTATAGGACAAAATAAAGATGACATAGAACAGACATAGACTAAAGATATGAATTCCAATTATATTACTAAACATTTAAAATTGTTTAAACTACACACTTAAAGTTAGTTTAACGCTAATAACAGTAAGAAGGGTTTTGTAACAAATTATTTATACATAGTTTATATGTATATAGAATGGCTGACGAATGCCGAAGTTGTCTTTGACAATTAGTAGGGTGGGAGTTACAAATCATTAGAAGGCTGCCAAACGTTAGTGGCCACTTAAGTGTGATCATTAATAATTCTAACAGTTATTTCAAGAGCTTCAATAATGATGAAATTTTCTTAAGAGAAATTCTCCGAATTCATTAACGCATTCATTTGTAAGAATAATAATTTAATTAGAAAAATAGATGATCCAAATGTAACTAAAAAAGATGAATGTTAACTAATGTTAAATGAAATACAAATAGATAGAAATGACGCAGGTGCACTGAAAAAAATCAGCAAAAAAGATCGTGAAGCGAACAAAATAACAGCATTATAATCATGGACAAAGAAAAGCTCGCAAAAATATACCAAGTTGCGAAATAATGACGAAACCTTGATATTAGAATTAATGGATGGAATACAATAAATCTGAAGGCTGATTTATATAAGTTCCTCAAATGTCTTGTTTAGGGGAATATTGATGTCCGATCTTGGAAGCAAGCCATTGTTACCAAACCATATTCAATCAACCTTGAGCAGACGTTTTTCTTACTAAATAAGAATATTTTTCGCGAAAATCAACGCTCTTTTCAAGTACCCTCTCGAGCTACTACACATCGAATATTTTTCATGAATTATTATTCCGTGATATACTTTTTACGTAAACGATTGAGGAAAAACCAGCTATTTTCGTGGTAACAATAAGGGGTTTGCGAAAGTTAAATGTAATTATGATGAATAAAGAATTCTGGAACGTGTTTAGAAAATTGAAAAGGGCAAAGCCAAAGCTTTTAAGAATGTTTAGGAAATTTGCGTCGGTAATGACTGACGAAATACAGTTTTTCCAATGGGAAAAACTGTATTTTGATTTGATATAACTCAGCGATCATTTAGGCGGATGGTCTTTCAGCCAATGGCTTAATTGCCATGAGCCTCGACCAAAACCTGAGGAGGATCTCGTTAGGCAGTTGGATCAACGGCTTGATTCAAAAATTGGTGCTTGTGGACACGACTCAAATTATTTGGAAGTTCCTTTCACTGGAGCACTAACGTAGCTTGAACACTGTTCTCGATACCGGTGGCCTACTATTTTTCATATATGTAAATGATTTGTTAAATGAATATTTTAAATGTAATAAAAATAAATAAACAAATGGAATGATATGAAAATTCCAGTGACACAGCAGGTTTACTTTTAGCGTTTATCGTATACTAAACAAGATTAACCTTAACATTATACCCAGTCAAACATCAATAAAAAACAATCTAGACATTAAAGTTATAAGGAAGAATCCTCTATACATCAACAATTAGAAAAACATCAATTGATTCATAAGATACCAGGAGCCCAGAAGCTTAGAGTACGTGTAAATTCTCGCAAGACTTGGATTTGGAAATGTCGTTTATGCAGATCTTCTGTAGAAGCTCTCGGGCGATGCTTAGCGATATGTGCGTACGAGAGCTCGCAAGCTTAGGCTGCTTTGCTTCCTATAACAAAATAATAATTATAATTAATCTGGTTCCTTTCTCTGGAGATCTGACCGCCCGTAGCATGGACCTTGTTCCAAAAACCAGTGGGCTACTATTTTTTATATATTTTTTAATGTTTTTATTAAGAAATACATTGAAATTGATGAATAAACGTAAATTTATCTAAAACATCTTTCAAAAAACAACGACTGAGGAAACATTGTCTTCCAATTTGAAGTAAAAATAAATTATTTTATTTGATCTCGAAGTTGAATCCCATTTTTGTCCCAGCCCTTTTATCTTTACTTTGACAATAATTACACCAAAAAATCTGATGTGAAACACGCGATCGGTTTTTATTTTTGTCTTATTAGGAACGTTGAGTATCTTTTCACTCATAGCTTTAGATATTTTCTCATTGTGTTTTCTTCCGAGCCTTGATTTTTGAATACAATAAAGTTATACATAATTCAGTACTTGAACTCGAAATTGCTAAGGTATTACTAACGCTTCGATTTGCTATTCAACATCAGAATTATTCGTTTCTTCATAGACAATTTCTGTGTTCTTGTATTTCAATTGAAAATTTACACATTTTGAGTAAGTGAGTGATTGATTGACATGTAATCAATTTTTGAAACTAGACGGAGAAAAAGTTTTGTATCGCAGGAATAGGCGTGTCAATCATGTTAATACAAATGGATCCGGAGACCATATTCAATTACTTGACAGTAGTTATACGAACACTAACATGTTTGACGACACGGTTGGCGCAGTGGCTAAGCGATTAACTGCTATGCTGCGTGGCGCGTGTTTGATCCCCGCACAGAACAAATGTTTGTATGGCCTACAGATAGTTGTTTCGGAACTGGCTGTTTGTGTATGTGAGTTTAAATGTTTGTTAACTCACCCACGTTACAGGAGAAGTTCCTAGGGTGGGCCAACAATTTATAAAAAAAAGTATACACCTATCAAAATTGAAAAGCGAATATAAAAGTTGCTGCGTTATATTAATGGTGGTGACTGTACATTGCCTCAGTCTAAAGTTTAAGGCGACTTTAGTTGTCGTCACTTTAAATTTCTCTAAATATTTTATGCATAAAGAAACAGTACAATTCATAGTTTTCATTATTTTGACACTTAAAAAAAAATATTATAAATAGTGCAAATGTCAAATCCTTTCACATAAATTTCACTTTTTTTTGGTCCACAACATAGTGATCTTTATATTCGTTTCATTATGGTTGCCATTGGTTTATTACCACTGATAAGTCTGTCAAAATAATAAAAGTCTTAATACTTATAACGTTAAGGTTGGTATTATATTGAGATAACTGTGAAGGAACTTGCAACGTACCTGCTTCCCAACTTTCTTAGCATGCTTCTTATCCCTGCTCTCCTTCAGTCGAATCTGCTTGAGGATCCCGACCAGTAGCTCGTCCACATTGTGCTGGATACCTGATGACGTCTCTATGAACTTGCAGTCCCGCGACGTGGCTAGGCCTTTGCCCTCTGTACAGAAATAGTACATTTTGATTCAAATTAGGAAACTTTGTCATTGCAGCACAAGGCAGATTTCTCATTTTCATCTCATTTCTCATTTTAAAAAAAAATTGCGTATGTCCGTCTTCAGGGTCGTCCCAACTATCTCTATACCAAAATTAATCAAATCGGTTTAGCCATGTAAGCGTGAACTCATAACAAATAAACAAACAAACTCACTTTCGCTTTTATAATATTAGTAAGGGTTTATTATCATCCCATTTTTTTTAATTAGCCGTTAATGTACTACTGCTAGTCAAAAGCTTCCCTCATAAAATACATAAGATCACGCCTATAATCCAAGAAAGCTTAAGCAGAAATGTGTGTTTGTACGGTTACCAAAAGAAATAAATAACTCGGCTCGTCAGATACAGTTGAATTTTTTTTAGAAACCGATGAACGTCTTCAACTCAAAATTAATTATTTAAAAAATGTTTTGTTTTTTTTTTAATTAGTTTATTTGAAAACATTCATAGTTTAAGGAAAATTTTAATTGTATCTTACGACCCTAGTGACATATCAGTTTTGTTGATCCAATTTGGTCTGTTCTTTTATAGGGTTCCCTACGTCAACAGGAAAAAACGGATCCCTTATTTTACCTTATCACTTTGTTGTCCGTCTGTCTGTCTGTCAAGACCCTTTATCTTGGGAACACGTGTAAGTATCGAGTTGAAATTAAAGCCTATATACAGAAGTGTGTGGTCCCTTGGAGTTGTGGAAAAATAATATCTCTAAGTCTACGCAGTCAAAAGATATGGCCATTAATGTCCGTCACATTGAGCTACCCATTGCTTCAACAACAGACCCCGTCTACGGTGGCCGGGAGTCGTCTCGCGGCACCCGACACCCTGATAATCTCCCGCGGCGGCACAAACTAACCCATGCTTCAAACGTTCCACAACGTTTGGTACTGGCAATATAATTGTAGTAATTGGATTAGTCAATTAGCTTACGTTTGCACAATATAACTAATTAATCAATTAATACTCAATTCAGAAGTAGGTTCAGTTGTTTCTGTCATGATACAATATTAACTGGCACAACCAATCTTAGAGGATAATTATAAATAAATAAATATCTTGGGACAACTCACACACGGCTATCTGATCCCAAGCTAAGCAGAGCTTGTGTTATGGTAACCAGACAACTGATATACATACTTATATAATTTATAAATACATACATATTATAGATAAATCACACCCAGACACAGAACAAACAATCATGCTCATCACACAAAGTTTGTCCTGGGTGGGAATCGAACCCACGACCTCCGGCTTAGCAGTCAGGGCCACTAACCACTAGACCAACAGGCCCGTCTAATCGAGGTTGTAATCGATACTGCATAAGGCTCTGGCTTCAAAACATGAGATTTTGTTCTTATTTGATTCAAAAGACAGGCAAAGTATTACTGGGTCGTTCCAATAGAATTTTCTCAGAACAAACCTATTGTATTGTAGCCTGATCTCCATGTTAACTCACCATTAGTAGAAACCTGCCTAGCTCTGGCCAAGTCGGCCTTGTTCCCGACCAACACGACAGTCCTCTCCACCGTGAACTGCTCCCTGGCGAGGTACGCCAGTAGTTCTGCTGAGCGGGTGAACGAACTCTTGGCTACCACAGAGTAGACGACTACGCAGGCGTGAGGCTCATACGTTGAGAGGCAGTTCTCCACCTGTTTGGGGGATGAACAGAATTAGTTTGAGGAGGTCAGATAGGCAGACTGAAAACCGACCTTGAAAAGACAAGGCAGATGATGACTTGTATCGGAAATTGTTTTAAGAGTTCTTACCCATGGATGGGTTTTAGTAGTCAGTTGAAGTCTGACACTCCCTTCCACTTCGCCTAGAGTGGGAGAAGTCATTTGATGATTTCTTATCCGAAAAAAGGGTATTAGAGGAGAGGTAAAAATGATTCCGATTAAAAAATCTGAATTTTGTAATTCTTTTTTGCAAAAAATTGTGCACCACATTGAATAATCAGGGCTGACCGTTGGTAGCCAGGATCCAACAGACAGACACACAGATACACATTTCAAACATATAACAACTCTCTTCTCGGTCGGGGGTTAATAAAATAGATGCAAACTAACCGACATCTCAGTGCTAGGATGATCAATGAATATCATTTCGGATTCCTCTCCGTCCAGTAACACGGACACTGACTTCTCACCAAATTCGTCATCTGAAACAATAAAATATTCTAGTAATAAAGAAATAACACCTTATTTAGATACGATAAGGTTAGGTTTAGTGTTTACATCAAATATTCAAACACACATGGGCTATGCTATTTATGGGGTTGTGTTATTGTTATGATTTATAAGAGAAAGTACGGGCCTGTTTCACAGTTTCTGAACGATTCCACTAAAATACAATACTTAGCGTAATGCTATCCGAAATATGAACAATCCAGATTGTATTCAGCGGTGGTGAAGTAGACCCAAAATATAAAATACACATTAAATCGGAAAAAAAAAATTTATGAATAACTACCTACTTTGCTGGAAAAACGTGTGTATTTTTATAGCAATATTGCTATAAAAATAACTATGAAAACTACATGAAGAAAACTTTAACAAGTACAAGCATAAGTTTTGGTTCAAAATTTGAAGCAACAGATTGCATTCAAATAAAGCAAACCGACGGTTCCTACGTACATAAGGTTAAGTCAAAAACCGAGGTTTACAGGAGAGCGTAATTTGTGTTCAACACGCCCTAGAAATAATTCTATGAGCAATAATAAATATTTTCTTTCTACAATATTTTAACAGTTTTACAATGCTATTTACACATAAGTATTTTATTTTTTCACGTTTTTTTGGAAAACTGATACCGTTTCTAAGACACTTATTCGTTGTATTTATAATACTTGTTCTCTTATACGATTTCTATAACAAGGTAAATACATTAAATTAAAATAAAATCGTATGTCAGCATGTGCGCATAGATAATCTAAAGCCAATGATACAATAAACAAAATGCCATTTTCGACAATTGTCTTTATGTACGTAGGGACCGTCGAAACAATCATGCATCGTAAAATAACTGCAGTAAAACAGCCAGTGGCGTGCTTAGGGTACAAAAATAGGGCAAGCCTGTGAGATAGGTACTATCCGTCGCCCGTCATGACGAAGATGATGGGTGTCCTACCTGTCCTGTTGCTTGAGAATTTGTCGTTTAAGATTGGCATCAACGCGCTATGAAGAAGAATGCTACTTAATCTATAAAATGAGTAATATTTGTAATCACGTTTTCGAAAATAGTTTTGATGAAAGTTGCAATGTGGGGGGGGATCGATCTTGCTAGGCCTCATATCTGAGAAAATTCGGTTTATTCCCAAACCACAAAGAGCCACAGAACCACTTCAATGTAAAATATAGTAACTTAAACAGCCAAGAATTTTTAATACTTACCCAAAACATAATATTAATAAATCCATTAATTAGCGAATAAATAGCTTTCATAGAATATTTACCTAATTAGTGGGTAATTTAATATTATATTAGTTAAATATTGAATAAGGCGCGGTATTAATTTTAGGCAAACATTTTTGTGGCTTTGCAAAGCCTTTTCACATGAACAGGGCCGGATTTAAAGGTGTGGATACCCTGAGGTAACCAAAAAGTGAAGGCCCCCAAAAATGTCGCAAATCTGTTGTATTTCACACTAACGACCGTAGGGTGGTATGACAGAGTAAGCTTTATGGACGCTTTTTTCGGGCCCTACATGGTTTTGATGTAGAACAATCAACGTTCGTAGTCTGGCTACATTTCGGGAACCTTTTCGTAGAAACTGCAGGTTCTGTCTGTGCAATCATGGATGAAGTTATGATGACGAATATCTACCGAAGATTTATTGTGAAGGATGGCACGCTTGGCATATGTCGGGCACGCCACCGTCCGGGTGAATCAATCCGTCATATTGTCTCAGGATGTTCTTGTTTAGCTAATGGAAAGTAATTTCATAGACACAACCTTGCGACATACTCTCGATGCAAGCTTCAAAAGTTAAACATATTGAAGAGATTGGAACTGTTTTAAAACTACTACCCATTATGTACCTTGGACAGGTTTGAATTGTTTAGCTTTCGCATTTTTACTTGAGCGACTACTAGCTCTTGTATCTTCTTTCATATCTAACCCTGATTTTTCTTGGGTAACAAAAATCGAATTGTGGGGGCCCCAGGCAAGGGTCCCTGTTGCCCTCCCCTAAATCCGGCACTGCACATAAAAGCAATCTGTTTATTTTATCGTCATTGTAATTGAACTACATAGTATTGATTGATCTTAAAATTTTCAGTTAATTTTAGGCTGGTTTACTGAAATTACTAAAAAAAAACCAGAGCACTTTGACGAAATGACATTTTATCAAAAATAATTATGATGGTGTTAAGGGCAGAATGTACTAGAAACACGTCAAACAAAAAGTACTACAGCAAGGAAGAAGAAAATGCACCACAGGTATAGATTGTGTGTCGACGGCGCGTTAGTGTGCCACGCGCGCCTCAAAGAGATGTCAGCAAAGCAGAAGGGCTTGCCAGGTTCACCGCCTGCCGGGGTTGCGGGTTGTTCGAAAGAGATACCGCGGCCCCGGAACGTAAAGGGCAATAGAAGGAACATGGGTGGGTTTTAGTCAGTACAAGTCTGACACTCCCCCTCGCTCCGCCCAGAGCAGGGGAAGTTATTTGATGATTTCCCATCCGCAAAAAAAGGTCTATAATTGTTGTGCAGAACCCCTCCCCCCCCCACCAGTTTAGTCGAAGATTACCTATGCGCAAAAAATAAGCCTATAATTGTCAACTGAAACCCCCACTGTCTCTACTATTACTATGAGTCATAATATAGCCAACTACAACATCTAGATACCTACGTGACTTCATATTGCAATGCCACAGGGACATTTAATTCACTCGAGCGACAACTCATAAAGGTTGTAACACAAAACTCTACGACGTATGTACATCAGAAGACACATCCAGAAGTTATGGCTGGTGGAAAATACTTCTAGTTCCGAAGTCGTATAACACTACAGCAAATTACGACCATTTCACTATGTCGTTTAGAATTTATGTCAACTTAAGTACTTAATACAACTATTTCTCTGCTAGTACCAGTAGCGAAATGGTGCTGTAAAGTTTAAACGGTACTTAGTACCTTTTTTGCGGATGGAAAAAAAAATGATCTTCAAAAATAACTTCCCCTGCTCTGGGCGGGGCGGGGGGGAGTGTCAGACTTTTACTGACTAAAACCCACCCGCATTCCTTCTTTTGCCCTTAATGTTCCGGAGCCGCGGTATCTCTTTCGAACAACCCGCAACCCCGGCAGGCGGTGGCCCTGGCAGCCTTCTGCTTTGCTGACATCTCTTTGAGGCGCGCGTGGAACACTAATGCGCCGTCGACACGGCCTGTCGTCAATAGATGGACGGAACGCATTTAGTACTTATAGTCTCTCATCATTACAGAAAAACAGCTGGATCAGAGTTTCTTATAAGTAGTTTTTATTATACGTCAACCGTTATCATCATCTGTCTAGGCTTTTTCCTACTATGTTGGGGTCTGCTTTCAGGCTAATCAAATGTACCTGAATACTAGTGTTTATATGGAGCGACTGCCTATCTGACCTCCACAACCCAGGTAGTACTGGTATGTTTGAGTAAAAATAAAAGGATCTTTTGCGCTATTCCAGACAATCATCTATCCCTATGCCAAATTG
This sequence comes from Ochropleura plecta, assembly GCA_905475445.1. Lineage (NCBI taxonomy): Eukaryota > Metazoa > Arthropoda > Insecta > Lepidoptera > Noctuidae > Ochropleura > Ochropleura plecta. Next base: position 7,385,289 of record FR997738.1, on the reverse strand, counting down.
ATGATTGATAGATGACAATAGAGATAGATGATATTTGTGCAACTGTTCTGGTGTGATTATGTAAGAAACATCAATTTATCATTAAGTAAATATTAAATGCAAAAAAAACAATTTTTTTTCCAATAATCCTGCCTGCCCAGGCCTTTTTCTAAATATCTTGGGATCTTCTTCCAGTTCAACAAAATGCAGACCTCCACAACCCAGATGATAGTACCTAGTAGTTGTAGTATGGGCAACTACACTACTTTCACAATTTATTATGTCTTGAGACTGGGATTGTAGCAGCATCATTTTTTGTTTTCATGATATTCAAAAGTGCCTGTAATGGTCTAATTGAAATAAATGTTTTGAGTTTAAGTTTGAGTACTGGGTAATACGATAACCCTTTGGTTAGACTGGTTATCAGGCTTTCGGCCACTGACTACTTCTAACGACTGTCAAAGATCTAGGAACAAATTACAGCCGGGACCAACGGCGTAACGTACTTTCCGAGACACGGAGAGATCTCGGTATGTAATAGATTTGCAAGCACACTTCAAAAATAGGCCCAAATGATTGAAAAGCGGCCAAGCGCGAATCGGACTCATGCACCAAAGCTCAGACTTACTACATAAACGGCCATATCTTTTGACTGCGTAGACTTCACAGCTCTAACGGACCACAGAACTGAGTATTTGGTTTTGATTTCAACTCGATACCTTTATGCTTTTATGAGATAAAGGTTTTTGACAGACAGACGGACAACAAAATGATCTGATAAGGGTTCCGTTTTCTTCCTTTTGGGGTACTACCCATAAAAAGTAAAATAAATTAAAAATAACTATTATTATTTAGCCAAATTCTGGACGATTAAAAAGGAGTATGTAAGGTTCGTTGCAGGTAGCGTTTTGTGGTGTCTGCCTACCCCCATGGGATAAAGCCGCGAGTTTATGTATGTGTTTAGGCAAGTCATCAATAAATCATTCTGTTAACATTTTTAAAGTACCAAAGTTTAATCTCCATGTATACAGTTTATTCGTCGAAAATGAAAATCAAAGTTCTCAAATTGGATTTATCAAAAACTTTCATATAATTTCATACGACACTCGCAGAGTGTGGCAGACTTGTAAACTTGTTTGACAGATATTAATGTCGCCTGTTTTTTTATTATTTTATGTCTGAACTGTAACTTTGATGTCAAAGTCTAAGTTTTTATTTACGTAATTTTGGTAGAACAATAAGGTCTTGCAGATATTTATAATGAACTCAAAAATCTACCCTTAAACATACACTATTAATTACAAAATGTAGTGGTATTTCGCGAAATCGATAAGCGATTGGTTGACTTTTCTCGTGACCAGAGGGCTGGCCGGCTCATTTTTGTCCAAAGAATGAGAATCGCCATCAAACGCGGTAATGCTGCCAGCCTTCTGGGCACTTTTTCTTCGGGGAATTTTTTGACGCCCAGTAAATATTTTACCATTTCTATACTTGTGCATATTTTATTATTAATTTATGTCTATTTGTTGTTTGCATATAATAGTAGTTTAAATAAATAAAAGATTATTAAACTAGTATTTTAAACTTTAAACGACTGTATCTTTAAACAGCTGCCTATCTTTTTTTTGCGCATGGGAAATGATCAAATAACTTCCCCCGCTCTGGGCAGAGCGGGAGGGGGAAAGTCAGATTTGTACTGACTAAAACCCACCCATGTTCCTTCTAATTACCATGGTAATCACGATTCCTAGTATTAATAATGATATATTTATTGACTTGCGAACAAATTAGTCTAACTGACGGGTACTGTTTTCTAGCTAACTATGTAAAATATTAGCATTCATCCAGTTATAGGAGGAGTCGATAATAACTTATTTATTTATTTATGTACACACAAAACTCATATTATGAAAAAACACACAGACAAAAGAGCACAAAAGTACTGCTTAATTAAAAAAGAAATTACTGACCTGCGATAGGACAGATTGATAAAACACATGGACACAGTGTGTGAAAATATCAAATTAAGCACTCACTTAAATAAACATAGCTTAAGCAATATAAAAAAAACATTCAAACTAATAAACATAAAAATTCTAAAATAATACATATCTAAAATATACACAAATATCAAAGTATAGACGAAAGGTAATGTTCTTTATTTGTGAAAAGGTTAGAGTATAAAAAGATAATGCATTTGTAAAGATAAAACATTTAAAACGTACAATGTGATAAATCAGTATTTATTCACTTCCATACATTTACATACGCTTTGTAAGTATTTATAGCTATCTACCCATTTACAGTCTATAAATAAACAATGTATTTGACGTTCGAATGAATGTGCTCATCATGTAATTGGATAAAATGGCCCCCGGAGTGCTGTTACCATTAGTCGTAAAGTGGTGCCTTCACAAAGAGGACGGGGGATAAAGGTTGACGCACAGATAACTGTTAAATGTTACAGCATGGTGCTAAAATAAGGACCTTTTTGATCTCGAATGGGACTAAATTAGTTTATGTATGTCTCTTTTTCTAAGAAAGAGAGAAAGACAGAAAATGTTTTTTTAACTCATGCTACAACAAAAAAAACTAAAAAATAAAAGTATAAAAAGACAATGTTTCTAAAATTTTTGGTTATGTTTTATTTTTGAGGATCAAAACTGCGCCACGTATAATAGAAACTAATAACTGAACCACTGCGCCAACGAGACGTGGCGTTATTTTTGAAAACCGCATAAAACTGTAAGTCACAGTATGGAGTTTCATGAAAAGAATCCGAAACAGCCCGAGTTGAGGTAATATTAGCCCCGCCCCATGTCTTGATAGATAGAATATTCTTTATTATTTACGCCATACAAATTACTTGAATAACTTATAAATAGGGTGACACAATGGGCGGTGTTATCGCTAAAAGCGATCTTTTCAAGACAACCTTTGGATGGATTTAAAGGAGGAGAGACAGTAGTCTGTGGTGTAACATTTTACAAAATTAATTGCTACATTTAAAAAACAAATACTTATCTTATTAAGTTTGTTTGTTTCTTACCTCTTCACGCTTTAATGGCTAAACCGATTTTGATGAATTTTGGTACAGATATAGTTGGGAACCAGGAGACGGACATAGGCTATTTTTTTATTAAAAAAAAGTGGGATATGAGGGAGAACGAGGGAAGAAAAGGGAAAAGTTAGCGTTGCTATTACAAAGCAATCAGGCGCAAGAGCAAAAATTGCAGGTCTGCTTGGTGTGGTATACCGAATTTAACGCGAGCGAAGCCGTGGGCAAAAGCTAGTAAAAATATAAATCATGAAGAGCAAAGAAATATTTAATATTGTTGTTTAAGGGAAAGGGTATTGTTGTTTAAGCCATGCTTATATCTGTGCGTTGACCTTTAAAAAGATAGGAGATAAACAGGTCAGAATGTACTGCACAGCAGGTAATAATGAACTGGAAGGTTGGTCCCGTCCAATACAGTTAATATTGAAAAAAACATGTTGTATATTTTAATAGAAGCTTGTGGCAAAATAATATCAGCTGCACGTATCGATCTTCAAGGTTAAGCCGTGCTTACCAAGGTCGGTCTGTGGATGGGTGACCAAGTTTTCCCCGGCTTCGGAAAGCATGCTAAGCTGTTAGCTTCGGCTGTCATTTGTAGATCTTTGTCGTTACAGATCAGAACCAGTGGCTCAAAAGTCTGACTAAGACTAATTAAGAGGTACCGTTGCAAGTTGTTCGAAAGAGATACTGCAACCCCGGGACACAAAGGGCAAAAGAAGGAATATGGGTGCATTTTTGTCAGTCTGACGACAGTTGTGTCAGACTTTTACTGACAAAAACCCTGCTCCGCCCAGAGTGGGGAAGTTAATTACACACTGTGTCTACGTGTCTTATCAATCTGTCCCTATCGCAGGCCTGCTGGAAGAGATTTTTAAATTGAATAAGCGATACCTTTGTGCTCTTTTGTTTGTATGAATAAGAATTAGTCAAGCCGTTCTCAAGTAATGCCATATCGATCTCTCGCGTCCGGCCCTGGTTCAGTCCATGGTCCGGAGCGAGAGGGAATGGGAAGTGGTCACCTCCTTCTGCGAAGCAGTCATGCTAGCGAAGGAGGTGGCCTGGCGTTTGAGGGAGAGAACCTCAAACCAACCCAGCCGTCGCGGGAGACGCCCCGGACGTCGGGCGCCACGAGACGGCTCCCGGCCACCATAGATGCGGGCCTGTGGACGGTGAGAAATGGGTAGCTCACCGTCCGTCCATCTATTGATGACAGGCCGTGTCGACGGCGCGTTAGTGTTTTTCGCGTGCCTCAAAGAGATGTCAGCAAAGCAGAGGGGCCTGCCAGGGCCACCGCCTGCTGGGGTTGCGGGCTGTTAGAAAGAGATACCGTGGCCCCGGAACGGAAAGGGCAATAGAAGGAACATGGGTGGGTTTTAGTCAGTACAAGTCTGACACTCCCTCCCGCCCCGCCCAGAGCGGGGGAAGTTATTTGATGATTTCCCACAAAAAAAAGTAATGTCTTACATGTGGCAATTGAAATAATTTAGCTATTTTATGCAGTACGACTGGAAACTGATCCCAATAAATTAGGAAAAGGCCAGGCCAAGCCAGGCCAGATGGTGATATTGCATATTTCATGAAAATAACAGATTATTTTCAAGGCATTTTTTTTTTAAATGGAGTTAATGATGCCGTGATGTCCGACAAAGGAGAATGAAAAAAACGTGTTGACTATGACATTATGTAAACTGTGTAGGTATTTAAAAGAATTTGGCATCTACTTTTATTATCCTAGCTATGTTTTTCATTATTATACCATTAAAAAGATCAAGAAGAGGTTATTTCTACTAATATTTTTTTTAAATAATAAATATGTGTTTTCTGCTTTTACGATGTTCTGGTGTATTTTTGTAGTGTCTGTAAATAGTTTAATTAGAAAAAAGAATATTCTGACTTTAGCTATAAATAAAACAATCGTTATTTATTGGGGTTTCGTACCTCAATAGGAAAAACGGGAACCTTTATTGGAACACTTTATCGTCAGTCTGTCTTTCAACACCCTTTATCTAGGAAACGCGTGGAGGCATCAAGTAGAAATTAAAATCATAAACTCAACTCTGTGGTCCCATTGTGCTGTGAATAAATCAACTCTCTAAGTCTACGCAGTTAAAAGATTAGGCCGTTTTTTTTAAAAGAAACGTTGCTTTACGCTAGGAATTTCTCCTGTATCGTGGGTGTGTTTACAAACATTTAAACTCACATACACAAACACCCAGACCCGAAACAACTATCTGCAGGTCATACAAATATTTGTTCCGTGCGGGAATCGAACCTGCGACACGCAGCGCAGCAGTCGATCGGTCAGCCATTGCGCCAACCGTGCCGTTTATGTTGCAAGTTTGTACGGAACCCTCGGTGCGCGAGTCTGACACGCTCTTGGCCGGTTTTTACACAGCTCCAAGGAACCACATAGTTAAGTATATGGTTTAAATTTCAACTCGATATCTCCACGTGTTCCTGAGATAAAGGGTCTTAACACAGACAGACAGACAACAAAATGATCCAATACGTGTTCCGTTTTTTCCTTTGGACATACGAAACTCTAAAAAACTGATACTCCCCTTAAATTGTACTGTTTCAGGAGCTGAATATTAGTAGAACATATCAAAAGTCTATTTTAAAGTATTCCTAACATACGGCGTTTGCAATAAACTGTGACATTTACACGTGAATGTTTTACCGTTATAGACTTTATGAGATATCAAAATAGAACGACATAGTCTGGGACCATTGACAGTTATATAAATTCAAATAAGTTGTTTATTTAATTGACAGTACCTTATGTTGCAGCTGTAAGAACGCTTATATATTGTTTTAATAGCTTTTGCCCGCGGCTTCGCTCGCGTTAAATTCGGGGTAACATAGTTCCCCTTTCCTGATTTGCAGGTACCTGCTACCTGTAGTTTTTGCGCCTTATTTATTGTAATAGCAAAGTTTTCCCTTAAATTACAACTTTCTCCTTCATTTCGAACTTAAAAAAAAATTGCCTATGTCCGTCTCCAGAATTAAAACTATCTCTGTACCAAAATTCATCAAAATCAGTTTAGCCATTTAGGCGTGAAGACGTAAAAAACAAACATACTCAGTTTCACTTTTATAATGCTATGTAAAGATATAAGCAATTTACTACAAAAAGAAACTATGTTTTCAATTAATATAATATTTCTAAAGTCGCCTTTAACCGATACAAAATTTCATTTTAGTAATTTTTTGACCATCAAAACTTATTATTATTAATATTTTTTTTGGGTTCTGTACCTCAAAAAGATAACACGGAACCCTTATAGGATCAACTCGTTGTCTGTCTGTCAAAATGTATCAGGTATGAAGAGGTTGAAATTAATACCACAATTAAAGACACTGTTTTTCTTTAGAGTTGGGGAATTTTTACGCAGTCAAAATATATGTCCGTTTATGTCGCAAGTTTTTATCGTACGCGCCGTGCGATCTTTCTATATAAATATATGTCTGTTTATGTCGCAAGTTTTTGTCGTACGCGCCGTGCGATCTTTCTATATAAATATTTATGTCTGTTTATGTCGCAAGTTTTTGTCGTACGCGCCGTGCGATCTTTCTATATATCTATATAAATAAATTTCAGTTGCCACATGTAAGACGGGGCATTACTTGATCAATTTGGTTGATTTTGTTTTTGATACAAAACACATATTATGGTAAAAATCATACAGAAAAAAGAGCACAAATGTAGGACTTATTTCATTTAGAAATCTCTACCAGCAGACATGCGATAGGGAAAATAAATTAAGTTGTAAATAAAACAAAAATAATTATATCAATATAGAATAAACATACATACTATATGCTTTTATTTTATGTTTTTAATGATGGTTTAATTTTATGTATTTAATGATGCTTTTGCTAACATTTTTGTAATTTATTTTTATCTAGATTTCCCTTTTTTTACAACGCTTGTCAAGTCAAACCAAAGTGTGTCATGGTTTTATCTGTGGAAAACGTTGTTGATATCACATTTGTAAATCTATTGTTATTCTTTATTATGTTTTATATGTTACTGTTTGTTTATCCCAATAAATTAAATAAAATAAAATTATAAAAATAAATGTATACATTATACCTTTTGAAATTATTAGGAAATTTTTTTTATAGAAAATTGCATTCGTACAAAACTGGGGCGGGCGCTAGTTACACAAAAACAAGTAGATTATGTAGGTACTAACTTGTTATATAAATATTCTTTCTATTAAACATAGTGTAAATGTACTAGGAACGCAGAAACGATAGGGTGTCTGTCATTTCGTGTTACATTGTTCATTTCACCAATTTATTAAAAGGGTCATGCAAGGGTGGTGGACCTTCATAGTCTGATATGATAAATGATGAGTGTATGATAAATTACACAAGATGATTAATTAATTCCTGGCTGTACTTGAGGTCATTGTTTCACAAGAAAACAGAAATAGCCTACACTACTTCCTACATAGAAATGTAAAAACTTTCTAATATCTTTGACTTCCTTTTATCCTAGTACTGTCACACTCTTATTATAAAAGGAAAAGGAAAGGAAGTGTCATGTGTATATTTGTACTCCTAGAACATAACGAAGACATTAAATAAATAAGTGAAGTGAAGAAATACTTTTATTGTTTTTATATTTTGTAATTACTGTGATTGCTAAATATTCTCCAGCGTTTAATAGTTTATTTCCAGTACACGTGTTATTGGCAAAATTGTGGTATCTCTCGTCCACAAAAACCATTAATGAAGAGTTGAAGTTGAATATAGCGAATTTATATATTTGGTATGTAGATAGAATATAAACTGGATTAGCATCACGGGGCGCAGCTAGTTTTTTAAATGTGTCAGTTTGTGAGGATAGATGTATGTATGTTTGTTATTCTTTCCCGCAAAACTACAAAACGGATTTTTATGAAACTTCATATTAATATAACTAGCTAAAAGATCAAAACAAACAAACGATGGATAAAGTTATAAAAACCTAACGATATAGTGAAAAAACAATACAAAAATAAACATATGCGCATATGGATTTAGAATCCCACATATACCAACATATACGAATATTATGCAATTCCCACAATATCACATTACAAGTCAAAATAAAAAATCAAAAAGTTTTACCTAAATTTTTCAACGACTTCAAAAAAGGAGGAGGTTTTATGTTTGCCCGTATTTTTTTTATTATTTATTGTTACCGATTACACCGCTGTTAACTGTGAACCGATTTTCATTTTTTTTTATTCGAAAGGAGAAATCCTACTAAAATTATAAATGCGAATGTTTGAGAGGATGGATATATGGACGTTTCTTACTATTTCAAGTCAAAACGGCTGAACGGATCTAAATAAAATTTGGCACAGAGGTAGATTATAGTCTGGAATAACACATAGGACATATATAGCTAGCCAGCATAGCTTTTTTATCATCACGCGGGCGAAGCCGCGGGCGCAAGCTAGTATTTATTTATATTGTTTAGGCAGTTATCGTCTATAAAACATATTTTTCTTATGTCTATATGGATGATCTGTTAATAATTATCTTTTAATAACAATGGATAATAAATACTAGATAAAAAAAATGTGTGAGATATCATTACTTATACTATAACTAAAAATGCTGCAAAAACACTCTTAATGTAAAAAAATAACCGTCTCCGATTCCGGAAGTCAGTGGCAAAAAAAAGATAACGAAACAAAAAAATACCGTCTTCCGGAAGTAAAGTTATATTACACTTTTAATTTAGAGACGGTATTTTTTTTTAAATTGTAATATTGTCATTTTAAAGTCGCTTAAAAATAATTAAGGGGCGAATCCCTAGGCTAGTTTAAAAATAGAATAAAAATTTTAACTGCAATAATAAGAGGGTCTATTTTTACTAATACTAAGTCCACACAACACACAAACAGCCAACAGCGGGGTGTAAAGGCTAGGACACACTGTAATAAAGGGTGACATACACTTACCGCGTTTAGCTTCACCAGATGCAAGCAGCAAAAAGAAGTTATGTTATTTACAGAAGAGCTAGCAGCCACAATTATTGTGCTTATAGTAAATAAAACTATTGATTGTAGATGAGAGCAGTTTGTTTCGAATTATACGGTAGTATTAAGTACCTAAATATATTTACTAGTTGTCTTACGCGGTTTCACCCGCGTCTTTAGTTGCTGCCCCGCCCCCGTGGGTAGTAGCGTGATGTTGTATAACCCACGTTAATTCCTGATAATGTAACTTCCTATTAGTGAAAAATGGTTAAAATCGGTCCAGTACTTTTGGCGCCTATTCGATATATCAAATCTTTCCTTCTTATAATAAATATTACTAGCTTTTACCCGCGGATCCGCTCGCGTTAAACTCGGGGTAAGACAGTTCCCCTTTCCTGATTTGGAGGTACCTGCTACCTTTAGTTTTTGCCCTTGCGCCTTATTGATTGTAATAGCAAAGCTAAGTTTTTCCTTTTCTTCCCTCTTTCTCCTTCATTTTTCACTATATTAAAATTTTTAAAAAAAATATTAGCCTATGTCCGTCTCCAAGGTCCCAACTAGCTCTGTACCAAAATTCATCAAAATCGGTTTAGCCATTTAGGCGTGAAGACGTTGCAAACAAACAAACTCACTTTCGCTTTTATAATATTAGTAAGGATAGTATAGAAGATATCACCAAAAATCACAGTTTATTTAATTTTGTAGTATTTTCTTGGGAGGACAAATTCAAAATATAGTGTCCTTATTTCAACCCATTTCATTCTTAAAGCTATTTTGGGGAAACGGATTGGTTCGCTTTATTCTGTGGAAAGGTAAAACCGCGTTCTAATAAATACTTTTTCTTTCTTTTTCACATGGAAACATTTTAACGTTGAATTAAAAAACAACGTTGATCCTCACCGCTAAGAGTTAAAGAGTCGAAAATGCGGTATAAATAAACGCTAAACGTGAAATTGACCTTTTAAAATAGACTCAAAGATCTGGTGTTGTTCTGAAAATTGACATTCCAAATCGACTGTACCAGGAATGTAACAAAAATGTTTAAAACAAGTTTACCAACGGGCAAGGCAAAGTAATAAAGAAAACATTAATGTAATACTTAAGTCAGTGAAATATCAGGGCCAGCTCAAGCAACGTATTATATTCGATACAAAAGGTTACTGACCCCACGACCTGCCTTACTAATAAACTAGATTTCATTAAATTCCAGCTATACTTAATTTATTTATTCTATGTTAATCCAAATTAATTCTTAGCAAGACTTAAGAGAAATTTCATGAAAAAAACAAAAATTTTGCATAACAACGGTGATGAGATGGCACTTTAATTTTGGTAGACCGTAGCTTAAGATTCATTTCACTAAACTACATAGACCATACTAATCTATACATCTTTACAACTAAACGGTTGATCGGATTGTAAAAAAAAATCGGTAATGAGATAGATTAAAAAAATAATTGCCTCAGACTGGGTATTTCTCTTGTATCGTGGGTGCGTTTATAAACATTTCAACTCACACACACAAATAGCCAGACCCAAAACAGCTACCAGTAGGCGATACAAATATATGTTCCGGGGGGATCCGGGATTCCGGGGGGAGGTTATCGAACCCGCGACAGCGGCGCAGCAGTTGATCGCACAGCCACTGCGCCAGCCGTGTCGTCGAATTCAACTTGGGGAAGGACATCGGCTTTATTCAAACACGCTAATAACTTAAGGGGTGAGCCAGCCACTGGCCGTGAGTCAGGTCCTCACAGCACGGTGGAGCACACAGTGGTGGTCTGCTCAGCTTGGGCGGAGCACCGCCGTGCCCTCGTAGAGGCGATCGGCAGCGCGATCTCTCGCGTCCGGCCCTGGTTCAGTCTATAGTCCGGAGCGAGAGGGAATAGGAAGCAAAAAAATGCTAGCAAAGGAGGTGACCGGGCGTTTGAGAGAGCGAACCTCAACCCAACCCAGCCGCCGCGGGAGACGCCCCGAGCGTCGGGCGCCGCGAGACAACTCCCGGCTACCGTAGTTCACAGTCCGTCCGTCTATTGACGACAGGCCGTGTCGCGTTAGTATTCCACGCGCGCCTCAAAGAGATGTCAGCAAAGCAGAGGAGCCTGCCAGGGTCACCGTATTGCGTTGTTCAAAAGAGATACCGCGGCCCAGGCACAAAAAGGGCAAAAGAAAGAACATGGGTAGGTTTCAGTCAGTACAACAAGGTAGCAGAAAACTGGAGCCCTGAGACAGTGAGACGGGGTAGCGGCAAAACACGAAGGAGAAACATTACAAATTCCATGAGAAGTGGAAAAAAGACTCAAGGTTTTGCAAGAAATGGAAAGTATAGAAAACACCCTTATCCAGGGAGACACCATAGAATGTAAAAGTAACTCTATATGTCTAAACTTTCACGACTTATCGGCTGAACTAAATCGGAAAATAAGCATACCGGAAGCATATAGGATGTAGCTTTTTACGCTCTAGCGGGGTAATTTCTGATTCCTGACCACAATGCGGACAAAGCCGCAGACTACAACATGACCATTTGCGAGCGGCTGCGGTTTTGATTACAGTATCTTACAATCCATTAAATCAACTCTAATTTTATTTACAAGATGAGGTGATATTATTCCCAAAACATTTATCTCAAAAACCTTTGCTTGTGAATTCAGCATTTATTAGAATTCGATTTTATTGGCTATTCAATTAGGCTTTTTACTACGAATCTACTTACATTTTGTAAATACAAGCAAATTAATTTGGATATCTAAGATAGAAAATCTAACTTATAATAATATTTGTTTAGGCTTATAATTCGGTTTGAATTAGATTTTGATTAAATGTTTTCTGTTAAAGATTTTGAGCTAAATTTGTGTTATTTATTTTAATTCTGTGTGTGTTAACACATTTAGGAGAATTCGCTGAATCCGGCTCGAAGGACCAAGTTCGAAATCAATATGAAATACAATGTCTGTGATATTTTTGCAACTCTATTTTCTATACTGTCAAAATAACATCCTTACTAATAAAAGCGAAAGTGAGTATGTCTGTTTGTTTGTTACGTCTTCACGTCTAAATGGCCCAACCGATTTTGATGAATTTGGTACAGAGATAGTTGAAACCCGTCTCCAGGGTTTCAACTATCTCTGTACCAAATGCATAAATGCATCTGGACATAGGTTAAAAAAGTGAGAAAAGGGGGAGAAAGGGGGAAGAAAAGGGGAGAGAGAGATATTATTTTTTTCGATCATCACGTGGTTAAAGTTAGCGTTATCCCAAACTAACTATGCCACGCGGACGAAGTCGCGGGCGGAAGCTAGTAAATTATAATTATGATTTACACAACATGTCTATATTTCTTTACATCAATGAAAAATGTAACTAGATGTCAAATAACATGAGCATCTGGTGCATTACTGTTCATTAAATTACGATGAAATGTTTTGACGAACTACGTCACAAAGAATTTTATTACAAATAATAAAATATAACTGTTACGGGATAAGTCAACAAAGGTTTTAATCATTCAATTCACGGGATTTATGCAAACAAACATTTATAATAACTTAGAGATTTCATCTAATATATAAAATCCTCGTGTCACAGTGTTAGTTACCATACCCCTCCAAAACAGCTGGACCGATTTCAACGAAATTTTGTGTGCATCTCTAGAAAAGGAGCTGAGCATCGGGTAAAACCGCTGGGCACAGCTAGTCTAATAAATAGAATTCTCGTATCACAACGTTCGTTCCCATACTCCTCCGAAACGGCTCGACTCCTTTGATTTTTTTATGCATATTCAGTATGTGTGAGAATTGGCTACTATTTATCTTTCAAACCCCTCTCCAGAAAAGGAGCTGAGCAACGGGTGAAACCGCTGGGCACAGTTATTAAACATTAAAATTATAATTTGTAAGTATTTTTATTTTATTATTTTTATTCAAATGGAACAGCAAACAGCCTTCAATATGAAACACAAACATCATATAAATATACAAGACTTATTGACAATATTGCACCCCACAACGCTGTTCACAGATTAATTAAAAGCATACATAAAGTGAAATTAATAATCATCGCTACGGTTACAAAACTTATTACAAATAGTGTATAAATGTAATATTCACGAAAGTTCGTTTAGTATTAGACTTTTAAACTTATGGGGAGCACATGTAAAAATATCGATGTGTTCAAAAGTGCTATTGTAGGAATCGACCATTCTGCGAACAGGCGAACGCAAGCCTGAGTTGGATTTGCAAATACCAACTGACTAATTATACTATTTTTATACTATTGGATAATAAACAAGCGTAAACTGTCAATTCTATCAGAATTCAGAACTAGAGTCAAGTGAAAGAAAAATAAATAATAATAAATATCTTGGGACAACTCACACACTATCTGATCCCAAGCTAAGCAGAGCTTGTGTTATGGTAACCAGACAACTGATATACATACTTATATAATTTATAAATACATACATATTATAGATAAATCACACCCAGACACAGAACAAACAATCATGCTCATCACACAAAGTTTGTCCTGGGTGGGAATCGAACCCACGACCTCCGGCTCAGCAGTCAGGGTCACTAACCACTAGACCAACAGGCCCGTCAAATCTTAAAACATTGGTGTAAAAATTAAATTTTACAGACATTTAGACAAACAGAATAGGTTGGGGACAAGTTTATAATTAGCGAGATAATTAGAATTTCATTAATTAGTTGTTCTGAAATTAAAACTGGCAGTCGGTCCTTTGTTCAATTAGCTGATCTCAATTTAAGCAAGACACACGACGGCACATCAACCTACACAAAACCATTTTAACCTGATCTCTGTACTCTGTGCGATCCGTAGGAGAGAGATCAGGTTATAATAGTTTAGAATAGGTTGAAATGCCGTCGTGTGTACAATTACAGCAAAAAGTATTTATTGACCAAAGCCTTCTGTGTACATTTTCCATTGATCTTAATGCGAACCATATTTGAATGCACTCAGCGCTCGCTCTGTAATTCTTTTCTCTTTTTTATAGTTCTACATATTTTTAAATCAGTTCAAAAAAATATATCAACAATTTTCATCGTTAAATAGCTCTTTTCGTTGGTGTTCAATAATAATCTTTTCCCGTTTTAATCCTTACTAATATTATAATGACGAAAGTGAGTTTGTTTGTTTGTTACGTCTTCACGCCTAAATGGCTAAACCGATTTTGATGAATTTTGGTACAGAGATAGTTGGGACCCTTGAGACGGACATAGGCTAGTTTTTTTTCTCAATGTAAAAAACTACTAAATTAATTTTGATAAAACTTCACAATAATATAAGAGTAAAACATAGGTTACCATTCATAAAGATATATATTCTATCACCACGCGAGTGAAACCGCGGGGCGCAGCTAGTAACATCATAAAGTAGTACTTATTCCTGTGTGAGAAAGAGATGGCGCTAGACACCCTGTATAGCTCTATCTCTTTTCCTCACTGTAATAAGTAGGTACTTGCTGGCTTTACGATGTCATTTTATGGTAGCTGATTTCTGAACGGCTAGGGGTACAAATAATATACACCAAAACTTTGGTTAGGACCAATTTGATCCCGGTTGTACCTTCCCGTGGGATACATTCCTGCTTCTACGCAAGCAATACCGCGGGCATCGGCTAGCCATATACATGTATCCAAACAATGTGCTCTCATCGACAACATACTAAGTCAAGCTTATACATACCCAGCCATCTACGTTAATATTATTATTATTCGTACCTCTAAATAATGTTTTAATACAAAAATTTTGCATTTGTTATTTTTAGTAATTAAATTACCTATTAAAAAAGCCTAATTACAACCTTAAAATAATCCCGTACAAATAAGAAAAAAAAAAGAAAATGTGACGTAATATCCGTTGCTGTTTCGTTCGATATTAAAAAAAAACAGGTACTAGTATCACTCCAAAAACATAACATCTATGAAAACATTTCTATCGTGATATCAATAAAAAGTATCACAAATTAAAAAAAAAAACCTAGTGCTATAATTTTATTAATTCTCTTTGAAAACAAAAGATCGATTGCAAGCGCAGGAACTTCAGTTACCATTATAGAAAAAGTTGTACGAAGACCAGTTCCAAACCATGTCTTTTTTGCGTTTGGGCAATCATCAAGTAACTTCCCCCTCTCTGGGCGGAACACTCACCTCGAGTGTCAGACTTGACTAAAACCCACGCATGTTCCTTCATTTGCCCTTTATGTTCAGGGGCCGCGGTATCTCTTTCGAACAACCCGTAACCCTGGCAGGCAGTGGCCTTGGCAGGCGTCACTGCTTTGCTGGCATCTCTTTGAGGAGCGCGTGGATCACGAACGCGCCGTCGACACCAAACTATGTCTTAAAACAGTATTTTTTAATCTTATTTCAGGGCGAGAAAGAGATGGCGCTAGACCTCCTCTATAGCTCTGTCTCTTTTTCACACTGGAATGATATTTAAACCATTCCGCTATGCGACGTCATGGTGTCCCACCCGTCCGTTGCTAGAGCCAGCCCGCGCTGCTGAGCCAGTAAGTTCAAATCAGTCTCCAAATAATATCACTCAGATCCAGCCTGTCCCTTTGCTGTCCTCCCTCAGCGACGCCCTAAGCCGAGGCTCGTACCCCACAGGGGGTGCCCTTAGCGTGTAGTAGCTTAGTTTGTAAGTTTTTTGCCCTGCCTGGAGGTCTTAATTTTTAAGGCATCCACAGGAATCGCCCGGTTAAGCAGACGACAACATCCTAGGTTGAACTGCGAGATGCCGTTCAGAAAAAAAAAACGACGTCATGGTAAGCCAGTGGTACCCATCATATTCTGAAGTATTAGTACAACTTTTGCCACATTGAGCCAGGTTTTAACTAAGAAAACTGTAGTTATTATGATGCCTTTTAAGACGGGAACAAAAGCCTTATTTACAGTACAGAAGCTAGGTTTTTTTTAATACTCCGGCAGAGAACCAGTGCTTTCAAGCTAATTAAACTGAATAAAACCCTGAAAGCATTTCCGTTGAAAGCCATTTTCCGTTGAAAGGTTTTTCATTTCAATGTCCGATTTAATCTCTAGTATTTTTTTCTAGAAATGGTACTAATTAGCCAACTGTAGGTACGCATTAAATAACCAACTATCTTTGCCTCACAATTATACATGCGTAGGCCGTATAAAAATATGCCTATAATAAAAATATGCATATAATCTATAATATAATCAAGGGTATAAGCCATCTACAAAGCAAATTATCCAAATCTCTTCAGCAGTTTGAGTGTAAAGGAATTACAAACCTACGCAAACATACAAACTATCACATTTAAAAGATTGTTTTTTTTAGACTTTGCCCCACACTAAGTATTTCTCCTATATTGGAGGTGCGTTTACACAAAAAAAAAAAATAATATACTACTTACAGCTATATAAAAACTTAACATAAAAAAAGAAATCATAGAAAAAGAAAGCCAATTACAAGTCAACACGTATAGAACACACTTAGACAAGCAGCCAGACCCGAAAAATCTATGCATGGACTATAAAAGTATTTGTTTCGTGCGGGTATCGAACCCACGGCACGCAGCCCAGCAGCCGATCGCTTAGCCACTGCACCAACCTTGCCGTCACTTATAAAATGATTGAAGTACATTTTATACTTGGCAATAATATCGATCAACTCTGTACGCACCCTTAAAAACTTTTACAATTAAATATATTAAAAATAAAATCGTCATTTTCGTGGATTCATTTGTATAAAATTAAATAATAATCATAAAATGTAAAAATAATCATTAAACGGTCGCAGCGATTCTTTTGCAAACGAATAAAGAAATAAATAAGTAATAGTTTAAAAGTTTTCACCAAAATGGCTGATTTGGGTAGCAGTGAACTTAATTTACGGCAGATTTTTATTAGTCTTTTATTTTTCTTGTTTTATATTTATATTAAGTATTTTATTTTTGAAGTGTGAAATTCAATTTGAGGGAATATTCTGAGGATTCTACTAATATTATAAATGCGGATGTTTGTGAGGATGGATGGATGGATGTATGAAATGTATGGATGTTTGTTACTCTTTCACGTCAAAACGGATGAACGGATCTTCATGAAATTTGACACAGAGGTAAATTATGGTCTGGAATAACACAGGATACTTACTACTTACTACTTTTTGATATCACGTGGGCGAAGCCGGGGCACCACCTTGTATTTTATAAATTAATCCAAGCGTCTTTCAGTAATCGGGAAGTATACATAAAAAAACAATTTCGACGAATTAAGAACTTCCTTTTGTGAAGGTGGTTAAAAGTGAGCTTGAAACTGGGATGGTTTGACCGCACAACCATAATAAGCACCAAGTTAATTAACAACCACTAGAACAATTACCAATATGATGCGGTTTACCCCGTAGCTCCGCAAATTGTAGGTCTAGTACTAACAATTATGCCACAATCACTCGATTACCCGAAGACTGCCGACCGTAACCGAAGGTGGCCGATGGTATGTCGGGTCATTGGGGAAAGTCGACACCTTCCGGTACGGTTTAGGGTTGTCACTTAATGTGACTACAATTTTAGCTTCTATGGCTTGGTGGTTTAAAGTTATTGTTGCTTGTGTTTTTTGGAATCGTATTTCAGCTCGGGCTTTTGAAAGCAAGGCACATATATAATTATGATGTTAAAGATGTGAAATGTTGCGTTATCTTGGCAATAATAAATTAATGGCAAACATTGTTTTGCTAATTTAGTGGTTGGCATGAGGTGTTAGGTTGGACTACCCAGTCGGTTAAACTTATATTGGAATTTTCCATTTGTTCACGGAAGATGGCAACACCCAGCACAAATGTTTAGTTTGGAACACAATGCATAGGCAAGCTAAGTTACGTTATTACCTACACAAAAAGTACTGGCACACTAACAAAACAAAACACAGTCAAATTATAACAACATAACTTTTAACTTTCCCTAGCATTTATATTTTAGAAGTCGCAAGGAAAAGACCCATAAGAAGTCAATATAAATATCTATTAAGTGTTGAAAGTTGTCATACTGCTTTAACCCATGGGCCCAGTCATTTACAAGAATAAAAAATATAATAAAAAACCGGCCAAGAGCGTGTCGGGCCACGCTCAGTGTAGGGTTCCGTAGTTTACCGTCCGTCACAATAAGTGTTCCCTCTTATGAATTTAAAGGTGGAGGAGGAAATTATTTTGTACAACTTTTTGTCTTTTTTGTACAAAAACTGTTGTGTCAATCAAGTTCAAAATGATTTTCCTAGAAAGTCCTTATAAAGTTCTACTTTTCAGATTTTTTTCATATTTTCTAAACTTATGGTTCAAAAGTTAGAGGGGGGGACACACATTGTTTTTTACTTTTGGAGCGATTATTTCCGAAATTATAGACATTATCAAAAAATTATTTTAGTAAACCCCTATTCATTTTTAAATACCTTTCCAAGAATATATCACACGTTAGGGTTGAAATTAAAAAAAAATCACTTCCCACTTTATATATAGGGTGGCTACCCTAATAAAACATTTTTTTCCAATTTTTATTTTACCACTTTGTCGGCGTGATTGATATACATATTGGTACCAAATTTCAGCTTTCTAGTGCTAACGGTCACAGCGATTAAGCGAGGACGGACGGACGGACGGACGGACGGACGGACAGACAGACATGGCGAAACTATAAGGGTTCCTAGTTGACTACGGAACCCTAAAAAAGACACAATTCGAAACTTTAAAAAGACACTGACATTATTATTGATGGAAATTATTTTAATTCTATAATTATTATTCTGTAGCCGACTTCCTAAATGACTCTGACATATAAACTGTGTAGGTACATTTAATTAATTGACATACCTAATTATCGAAGCGCTATTTTTTATTTGTTTTTTATTTGTGTGTTTGAAAGTTGTCATTGTTTTAATATTAATCTCAATTAAAAAATAATATATATGTTATTAGTATAATAGTATTTTTGCATAGTTTGCATGCCTATTATAAGGTAGATTGTACAAGGCTTACCCAATCATTGTTACACCTTATTTTATGTAACTACAATCTATGCAAATAAATTTTATTTTACTTTACTTTGCTTCGATTTGCTTTACTTTACTTTACGATTGCCGCCGCCGGTGCTCCGCCCAAGCTGGGCAGACCGCCACTGTGTGCTCCACCGTGTCCTCCGGGCGATCGTCACATTGGTGACATCCGGGCGTTTCGTCCCGCCCGATTATATGCAGTCCCCCTAAGTTATTAATTAGCGCGATAATATATAGATTTATTTATTTGTCCTTTTCCAGGTTAAAATCTATCTCCTTGGAAAATATGTATCATTACGATCCGGTCGGCCGTTTAGTCGTACAAACTAACAAACATGCAAACAAACCAACTAACAAACAAACTTACACACATACAAATATAGAGATATGGAGTTTCTTGCCAATTCTTCTCCATAAAGATCAACGCTTTAGAATGGGCAACTACAGTAATTTCACAAGTTATTATGCCTTGTGACCGGGACTGTAGCTTTAACATTTAGTAATTTTTGAAATTCAAAAGTGCCTGTAATTGTGTAATTGAAATAAATTATTTTGATTTGATTTGATACTTTCACATTTAGGAAACGAACCCATTGATTTAAAAAAAACACGCCCTTCATTTTTCACCATTCGATAGTATCGCTAATAGGGATCAATTTCTGAGAAGTAATAAATAACACACGGAAAAATTCACCCTGTGTAAGTTTGGGCCAAAGTTGCCAAAAAATAAATATACATGTCATTTTGTTCAGTTATATTTCCAGTAAGAAAAACCCACTGTCCTTTATGTGACCGATAATTTAGGAAAAACGCCCTTATTTTGTGTCATCCAGAGTCGCTACCAAACATTTTACCGAAAACATCTCATGAAGTGCGTACCAAAAACATTTATTTACTCACTAAAACACGAACGATCTATCCTAAAGAAACTGTATTTCGACCGCACTTAACCCAAAAACCTTACGGACCAAACACAGGTACAGTCACATGCGCTAACATGTACTCACTTGCCTCGTCAACTTTTGCATAGTCTTTTCCCAATTTTGTTGGGTTTTGGCTTAAAAATATTTGTCCTTACTAATATTATAAAAGCGAAAGCGAGTTTGTTTGTTTGCAAAAAAGGGAAATCTTAGCTTTGCTATTACAATAAATAAGGCGCAAGGGCAAAAACTACAGGTAGCAGGTACTTGCAAATCAGGAAAGGGGAACTGTGTTACCCCGAATTTAACGCGAGCGAAGCCGCTGGCAAAAGCTAGTTCTCAATAAAAACTTAACATGTCACTAACTTGAGAACAATAATTATTACCTCAATACTAAATTAGGTCCGACAACATCCGTAAAAAACTAATTGAGACTAACTGAAACTTTACCATTCAATGCATTAATTTCTCGGGTTATTTCCGATTTGCGATTAAGTACTAGCTAAGCTGCGTTTTGAATGCATTGAATGAGTGTAGGTTTTTTATCCGTGAAGGTACTTTATTGTATACAGCTCCTTCAAATGTTAGCTTTTTTGCCACAGTTAGTCCGGGTTTTTGGTAAGACTAGTAAGCTTGCTCGTCGTGAGCTTCGTTGACTAACTTGTATATTATGGGTAAGTGTGATACTTGTGTGTATGTTTTTGTTTAGAACTGTTTTGATATAGCCCAATGGGTCCAATAAAAACACCACTAGCAAACTACCTGGTAATTTGTTTTGTTTGTAATGCCAAAACATTAACATAATTTTAAGTTTTAGTTAAACATGTACAGACGCCAGCAGGTCAAGCTACCCGAAACTGTCAATTTTTCCCAATGAAACTTGAACCTAATACTTTAGAAATAAAGTCGAAAATCTATCAAAGAAATCTGACAGATTGTAGTAGCTTGATGTGCAGGCGTCTGTACAAATCATAACATGCCACAGTATTCTTATTTTAAGCTACGCTTATTGCTTCATAATTTATTTGCAACCATTTTAATTAAGTTTTTCTCTGTAAGTGAATTCGTAATTCTTTTGAGTTTATTTTTTTAACATTCAAGACTAAAATTAAATTTATTATTATATACAAACTATAAATAGACACCAACCAATAATAAAAATATATACATGTAAAATGAATAAATCTTTAACCGTATAAGCAGTCCAACGTAGTTGGTAAAACACTGGCTATATTGAAAGTAGAAAAAAAACTGAAATATTGGGAATATTTGCGCGTGACTGTACAGCCAGCATCATAAATTTTTCAACAGAAAACGGCTTAATGGTGGTACTTCGCAAAAACCACTTACAAACACTTATAGTTGATAAAAGGAGGATAAAATCAGTTATTTCGTCTATTTAGAGGGTCTCACAGCTTTTGTATGAGTGAAAAGGTTTTGATAAGGCCTGAAAGTGTTGATTATTTATGTCTATTTTCATTAAGTGAAAGGCAACTAAAATGGCCGCCCGGCACTATCGGTTTGACGGAGTAGATTAGGCTCTAATTTGTTGAAAGTGTTGGTTGATTTTAATTATGTACATAGTTATGAAAGTGCTTGTGGTTTTGTGGTGGAGCTTTAGGTTATGGATCCAATGAAAAATATCTTGTATTATTTTTAAAAAATCTTGCTAAAATTATATTCAAAACGGATATTTTCCGTATTATACACAATGTATGCCATAATCAAAATCGTAATGACAAGACATCGTGTTTAAATTTGCATAAAAAAGTTCACATGAAGGAAATATTAGGTACCATACGCTGAACCCTTATACCTACTAGAAACACTATAATTTCAATATATTTTATATTTAGATTCGAATTATTTGCCCTTAATAATGTTCATTAATCATTGGGTTTACTAGCAAATAGCAGCAGATCAGATACGTCACGTCATATCTAGGCGTCTAGCACGCGGTACGTGTTTTGACAGCTGTCAACAACAAACACCCATATTACACAACCGTAATGACGAAACATAATAAAGCCAACTTTGGTTTTGAAGTGTTTGCTTCGCATTTATCGGATGGATAAATGTTTAAGCAGTTTACTGTATCAAGAAAAGCATATTTTAGCCGACTTTTACTGGGAGCCGATTTAAGTAAATATTTGCAAAATTGTATTGAAAAAAAAACTAGGTCATTATAACATCGATAGTAACGGCTACGACGCGTCCCACGTCACGTCTATGGCGTGCGCTACGCGTTTGACAGTTGTAACTGACACCTGTATTATCTGCCGTGGAAGTTGTCCATAAGCGAGTTGTCGTTACAGCCGTTTTAATGACAACACACTAATGGACAGCTCCCTGATTTACTATAAGTCTTTTTTCATAGAAAAAAACTTGAGAGCTGTCAAGGGACACTCCTGAAACTCCCCCCCGCTCCACTCAGGGCGGGGGAAGTTATTTGATGATTTCCCATCCGCAAAAAAAAAAACTTGAGAGGTGTCAAGGGTCACCCCGATGGAATGAGGTTAAACTTGTATACACTCAACAAAATAATCGTCGCGACACCACACTGTTCAATGTGAAATAGAAAGACGAAACGAAAATAACTTGTTTTCTTTCTATGCGAGAGAGAGAGAGACAGACAGAGAAACACGCGCACACCGCACGGCTTACAACTATAACAAAAACTGTCGTGCCTTTAAGTTTATCTTTTTCAGTCTAGCCTCCTTTCGCAACGCGGGATAAGGAATTTCGTTCCAAAACAAAAAACTACAGGAAGCATACAAAAAAATACTTTAACTATTCGAATATCAATCTCAATTACAAAAATAGTAGGGCTATGACGCGTTGCACGTCACATCTACGTCGCACGCTATGCGTCTGACAGCTGTCACTGGCACTTGTATTATATGGCCGCAATAACGACACGATAATAAGGCCAACGCTGATTTTGACATTTCTGGTTGTTATTTCATGGATTCACTATAACATTATGCTAGTGCCACTCTCATAGTTTGTATTATTTTAGGGAAAGTGATTAAGATAAGATGAGGTTCCTTTATTTGTTTTAACATCGTATACAAACAAGAGCATGCAAGATATTAAGTCGTTTCAATCCAATTATGTTTAGCCGTAAGCATCGGCGAACAAATATTTCCATAACATTGAAAAGTACTAACAATATGAAAGAAAAAAAAAACGAAAATATATTACCCTAAATAAAAAAATATTTTTAATTTAAAACTGTCAGATCTCGAACTCATTTTATTTGTAACTTTAATTTTGGAACTTTTGTAACTTTTGTACACACAAACAGCCAGTAACGTAAAGGTCTCACGCAAAAAGAGGCAAACCTGTTGCCATCAACCGCGTCCTATCCAAACTCCTGGCTACTACCCAAAAATACTGATAAAAAACCCAAAAAAAAAATTAAAACGTAGTACTACTAGAGTATTACTACTACTACTTAATTCGAATTCATCATCAAGCTATATTAATCCACTGCTGGACATAGCTCTCCCCTAATGAGCGCCATAGCGCCCTGTCTTCAGCTTGCCGCATCCAGCATCTGCCTGCAGTCTTTCTTAGATCGTCATCCCACCTGGTCGGAGGGCGTCCTACACTACGCTTGCCGAGTCGCGGTCTCCACTCAAGAACACGTTTACCCCAACGGTTGTCGGTTCTTCGTGAGATATGGCCAGCCCACTGCCACTTCAGCTTGCTGATTCTTTGAGCTATGTCGATAACTTTGGTTCTCTGTCGGATGTATTCGTTGCGGATTCTATCCTTCAGAGAAACTCCGAGCATAGCTCTCTCCATAGCTCGCTGAGCGACTTTGAACTGATAGACCAACCCTGCCGTGAGTGTCCATGTCTCGGCTCCGTAGGTCATGACGGGTAGGACGCACTGATTGAAAACTTTCGTTTTCAAGCATTGCGGCATGGATGACGAGAGGACTCGGCGTAGTTTCCCAAACGCTGCCCAGCCCAGCTGGATCCTCCTCTTGGCCTCCCTCTCGAAACTGTTTTTACCTAACTGCAGAATCTGCCCGAGGTAAGTGTACTCAGAAACGATTTCGAGAAGGTAACTTAATTCGAATTAGAATGACGCTAATAAAAACGCACTAATGTTTGTCCAAAAGCATCATAATAACCAGTTTTCAGACGACAACTGACATAAAAAAGGCTAAATTCCTACAATGAGGTTCAATCTCTTCGTCTGTAAATATTCTTTTAATAACGTAACATTTCAGTAAAGTTATTAATTAGTACCTAAAATGATAATATTCTGGAAAGTTACACAAAAAAAACAACAGAAAAGAAAGACCTACATACATAGAGACTAAAATACAAATACTAATCAATGCTTTAAAAAGAAAAAAAGTAGATAAATATTTTAAAATGTATTACAAACCATTTTTATTTTTGCTACTGTTCCTCTTATCTAAAACAAAATATCAGTTAGTTAACTATTTCATTCTATAGAGATTTTTTATAATAATAAAGATATTTTATAAAGGGCGATTTTCGCCAACGAAAGTGATCGCGATCAATACATCTAAACTACGTTCAAGAGCTGTCAATGTCAACATTCCGTTACAATAAAGACTCTGCTACTACCTTAATAACTTGATCTGACTCACGAGGTTTTCGTCATGTGGGATGTGAACTCGACGATCATTGTGTCAATAGTCATTAGTCACATTAGCATTTTTCCTGAATCGTGAGTGCGTCAAACGATATTACAAACATTTTAACTCACATTCACAAACAGCCAGACCCGGAGCTACTACTCGTGGGTGATTTAAACATTTATTTTGTGCGGTTATCGAACTAACGACACGCAGCGGAGCAGCCAATGACTTAGCCACTGCATCAACTATGCTGTCTGTGGTGTAATTGCCAAGAGCCTCGACAATTCCTGAGCGGGCTCAAGCGAACCTGGATCAAGGCCTGGACAGCAAGCGATACTCTTGGATGCCGCTCGTATTATTGGGACGTATATTTTAAAATGTTGTAAGATACTACCAGTTCTTGAACGTGGTTTAAACGTGTTGAACGTGTTCACTTTCAATGTGAAACTGGCCCTAAAACGCTAGGAATTTCAAAGATTCATGCTAAAAATGCTGGCTCATGCGTTGGAGTTTGGAAATTCGCACATGCTACTCTTATTTTCAAAGCGATTCCTATTGTTCATGCTGGCTTAGTAATTTAGACTCAGGATTAAAAACTGATTATTGAAATAATATTTTCTTTTCGAGTGTTTTGGACTGATACAGTGTTTGTTGCAAGAGTAAACAAGAGTAAAGTTTTCGGAACAAAAAAAGACAATAAAAGGAAATTGAATACCTCAAAAGTTTTGGGAAACATCTTAAAAATGTGATGTAGGGGCCAGAGTAGGTACCACGGCAGCATAAGCCGGAGGAAATGTATCGTATAAAACAAAAAGGGAGGAAATGTTCGGGAGTGTTCGAGAATTTTCGCGAATGTTCGGGATGAATGGCTTACCTAAACTGGCGTCGTATGTATTCATGTATTCTGATGTCATAAATTGTGACACGAGAGCTGTCTTGCCCACGCCGGCGTCACCAAGTAACACCACTCTGTATTTTGGTATCTGTAACAAAAACATTTTACTAAAAAAAAAATGTATTAGGAGCATGAAATGGTGGAAATGGAAGAGATCAAACGTAAGATAAACGGCTAAATTGACGACACGGTTGGCGCAGTGGCTGAGCGATCGAGTGCTGCGCTAGGTGTCGCGGGTTCGATCCCCGTACGGAACAAGTATGTGCATGACCTACAGATAGTTGTTCCGGGTCTGGCTGTTTGTGTATGTGAGTTTAATGTTTGTAAATGCACCACACGATACAGGAGAAATCCTAGAGTGAGGCAACGTTTTTAAAAAAGAAAGAAAACGTGCTTACCGAGGGTATTATACTACCAACGCCCAAACTACGGGCTGCTAATGAGAAATTCGTAGAGGAAAAACCCAATAACACTTTGCTCGACCCGGAAGTCAAATCCATTACCTTGTAATTTGCAACTACAATCGCAACGGAACAGTTAAATATAACCGTACAATATTTGTTCGTACACAGTCAAAAAACAATCTATTTAGTATCATTTCAATTTTTTTTTTTTAAAGTAATCTTTTTGACAACTCCTATAACTTATTTTGTCAAGATTATAACCTACCCATGGTCCTTTAAATGGCTTGGTTTTAGTAAGTAAAAGCCAGAAACTTCCCCCGCTCCGCCCAGAGCGAGGGAGGTTATTTGATGATTTTCCATCGACAAAAAAAAGTTTCATATTTGAGGTTTCCAGGGAGCATTAATTTAGACAGGCATAATACTGCAGCGCACTCTTAAAATCCAATAGTACATTTTGGAAGCTCTTAAATATTTTATCCAAACAACATATTGATAAAAAGCACTATTCGTTACATTTTGTCCATTTGTCGAACAATACGTTTGATGGAATCAATCTGTTCGATATTTTTGAACAATCAAGTTAATGGATCTATTTAATAATGAAGCTGTTTCGTCAACAGCAAACCAACTAACAAAATTGGACGTAGCAAGGTTCTAACGCTTAATACTACGTTAGTACATAATCTACGTGTTTTCGTTTATCTAGCGCCTGATTTCGTACGGGTGCAATTAAAATCAAATCAAAATATGTTTATTTTATATAGGCCTACATGGGCATAAATAAAACGTCGAGAAAAGGTGCACGGTTCGAGTTGGTCGTTTCCTAAAGAGAAAAACCGGCAAGAAACTCCATGGTTACTCTTTTGTTTGGTTTTAGAATGTTGTTGTTACAGCGTTAGTATTTAATTATGAGAGGACAGCATAGGCCTTTTTTTTCGGGTGGGAAATCACCAAATGACTTCCCCCGCTCTGGGCGGAGCGGGGGGGCTTGTCAGACTTTTACTGACTAAAACCCACTCATGTTCCTTCTATTGCCCTTTATGTTCCGGGGCCGGCGACGGCTTCTGCTTTGAGGTGCGCCTGGATCACTAGCGCGCCGTTGACACGATAATACCTTAATCCTAAAGACAGGTTATACGAATTGACAAAACTCAAGACCAATTTTTTTTTTGACAATAATTCTTACCAGATTTCTAACCAGGGGAATAAATAGGCCTTTTTCTCCAATATAAATTTAAATTAGCTTCTTCGCTGACATGGAAATATGTGTCAAATAAGTTTGGCACGTAAAGCTACGGATTAAGATTGAAATTCGCTTGAAAAGGGTTAGCGGCATGTATATTGGATTTACGTCGTGTTCGTATAAGGAATTATGGTGTTATATTGTTTGATATTGTTATTAGGTTTCATATAATGCAAGAAATTGTATGAATATTTGTTTTTATATACAGCCTAAACTTTTACTTTACTCAGATTTTCTACAACATTTTGTTAGAGAAAATAGTATTTGTTTTTTTTTTTAAATACGTTGTCCCACAGTAGGAATTTCTCCTGTATCATGGGTGCATTTACAAACATTCAATCTCATATACACAAACAGCCAGACCCGGAACAACTATCTGTAGGCCATACAAATATTTGTTCCGTGCGGGGATCGAACCCACGACACGCAGCGCAGCAGTCGATCGCTCAGCCACTGCGCCAACCGTGTCGTCAAATTCTTTTTTAATATTATGGTTCAATTAGACAAAAGATATATTTCGTTACTCTTCAGGTGGCTTCGAATGAAAGATTACTTTTTTACTATTTGCACTATTATAAACCCAAAAATCCAATCTATTTGTATCGATTAATTATTTACACAACTAAACGTTAGTTAAGTTACCTCAAAGTAATGATTTTTGCATTTATTCTAAAAATATTTTTGTTCTCTCTCTTCGTCTAAGCAATTTAACGCCCGAAATACTTATTAAAACCTACTTTAACACAAATATTTACTCTTCAAGTTTTATTACAAACTTTATGCTACCCTTACCTAAAAGACAGCCTCACGGTTACAAAATGTATTTGTTTGCTACGCTTCGTAGCACCGCGCTACGAAAATCTATGCTACGAGTTAGCGCTACGCACGCCACTAACAACGAAATGTAATTGTTTACTGTTATACTGACTATAAGATATTTATTATGCTAGCCTTACATTGTACGTACAATCTTTTAATTAACCTTCTTACACTAATTGTCAACTATTTATTTAATAATTTATGCACACACAGAAGAAAAGACAAGGAAATTTCATTAAAAAAACATAGAGCATAAAGGCACAGATTATTTCGAAAAAAAAAAAAAACTACCAGCAACTACTATTACTATTTGTATCTCAGCTGTAAGTTTTCTTAAGAAATAAATTTAAAAAATATACATATAAAATTAAACGTGTAACGGTATATTTTCAATCTTACCGGATCCATTTCATCCTCATCAGGGGTATCGAGGCTAGCGGAGTCCACGGGTCGGTAGCCCGAGCAGCAGGAACCATCAAACGGTGACCGGTCTGAGGCTCTGATGACAAGGAAATGTTGAAGTTACCAGACAGTGTGAAATAGACTGGGATAGTCACAATAGGCGTGACGAAAGATTTTAAAATCCTCTTCCATAATGTGGGTACACTTTTACTATTTACAAAAAAGCCTTTATTTCGGTAATAAACTTAAGTTTAACAAAGTTTGAAGCCATTTTTCTCATAAATTTTCAATAGTGCCCGAAAACAGCTCGCATGTGTCATGGCGTCGGCATGACGTCACAGTTAAATAAAAATGACATTGTTTCTATAACAACGTCCCATAAATCACATAACCGTGACGTCATACGCTGTGATCGGTGTTTCAGTCAAAATGGCCGATTGCAGTATTTTAATGTTTTATTTTATTGAAAATCTTAATAATCTGTTATTTTTAAATAAAACTAAACCTGTGTTTCCTTTTTTTTAATATGACTTCTCCCTTGTCATCACTGAATCAGCGATTTTTTTATACTGTCGTCATGCCTATTACTTATATATTATATAAGTATAATATTATTAATGCAAATGTTAGTGAGGATGGATGTACGGATGTTTGTTACACTTTCACGCCAAAACGGCTGAACGGATCTTGATAAAATTTGGCACAGAG
The DNA here is from genome assembly GCA_905475445.1 of Ochropleura plecta. Classification (NCBI taxonomy): domain Eukaryota; kingdom Metazoa; phylum Arthropoda; class Insecta; order Lepidoptera; family Noctuidae; genus Ochropleura; species Ochropleura plecta. The sequence continues at coordinate 7,356,225 of FR997738.1, read as the reverse complement.
GTAGATTATGGTCTGGAATAACACATCGGATACTTTTTTTGATATCATGCGGGCGAAGACGCGTGCGCCACCTAGTTACCAATAAGTGTACAGTTACGAGCAATAAAATGTAAACAGTTAGCAAAATACAAAAGTTATTTCATCTTTAGCTGTTTAGAATGTAAAGTAAAATTTATTTCGTAATACTAAATGGCTTAGACTATACTATTTGTGAATACCTACGTAAAACTGTAATCAATTCAGTAGGATAGGAAGATAGGTATCGCATTGCTCATGACAGTATAGTTACTAAAATTCTTTGGCATTTACTTGATAAATATCGATGGACGGCACGTTTGGCGCAGTGGCTGAGCGATTACTGCTGCGCTGCGTGTCGCGGATTTGATTGCCGCACGACACATATATTTGTAAAACCTACAAGTTGTTGTTCCGAGTCTGGCTGTTTGTGTGTGAGTTTAAATATTTGTTAACGCACCCACGATACAAATATTAAACGAGAAATTGGGTGTGGGGTAAACATTTTACAAAGGACTATGGGTTCGGAAATATTGTGTTTGTAACAGCATAGAATTAAAATCAACATAGTATGAAAAACAGAACTTTCAAAAGTATTGCTATGATAAGTATTAGAGCACCTAATATTACTGCCGGTATGTGTATTTGTATTATACACCATATACCACCTATTATTGATGATATAAAATAATATAATATTTTATTTATATAGCAAAGTTGATTCCTTAGGAAAAAGTTGTTTATTTTCATGAGTATGTGAAAATCGATGCAGGTGAATCTACAATATTTTACAGTGTACCTGACACAATTACAAATATTAATTTCAGTACTGCTTCAAAACTGTTCCTATCGGCGCATATATAATATAATTTACGACAAACATACTCATGAACTCTAAAACCCAGTGAACCGTTAACAGATAAACAACGTGACGCAAAGTGACGCGTTTGCCTGACGCGCACAATCAACCAATCACGTGCCTTTAATTTTTTAACAAGAGTGAGAATGAAAGAATGAAACACATTGTTTTGCAGTGATACCCGGACGATATTGGGGTTAACAAGTATTTAGGGGGTATTTAGAAGCACAATAAAGTAAATTACAACACGTTTTATTTCTGTTGGTTTTACGCCCAGTTCTCATACAAAAATGCCCATGATCCTTTGTATGATAAATTTATGCTCAATCGAAAACCGGAAAGGTACTTTCAATCCCAGTACTTACGTGTGCATATCCAATACCTTGCTACATAGGACGGCCGAGAGCTAATGTTGATTCTAGTAGCCCTTTGATGGGCAGATTGGTAATTACAGACGTTGTTAGTACATAGATAAATATAGAACATGTTCACTTTGTGTTTCAAGGCAGCATTTTTTATACGTTGCCACACTCTATGAATTTCTCCCGTATCGTGGGTGCATTTACAAACATTAAAACTGACATACTGTAACAGCCAGACCCGAAACAACTATCTGTAGGCTAACATATATATTTGACGGGCCTGTTGCACTCTCAGTTCCCTTACTCTTATATTCGGATGGGACGGCAATCTGACACGACCGGAGAGAGATCAGGTGCAGGACGGTTTGACGGGCCTGTTGGTCTAGTGGTTAGTGGCCCTGACTGCTGAGCCGGAGGTCGTGGGTTCGATTCCCACCCAGGACAAACTTTGTGTGATGAGCATGATTGTTTGTTCTGTGTCTGGGTGGGATTTATCTATAATATGTATATATTTATAAATTATATAAGTATGTATATCAGTTGTCTGGTTACCATAACACAAGCTCTGCTTAGCTTGAGATCAGATAGCCGTGTGTGAGTTGTCCCAAGATATTTATTTTTTATTATTTATACAAACATTTGTTCCGTGCGGGAATTGAACCCGTGACACGCTGCACAACAGTCGATCGGTCAGCCGCTGTGCCAACCGTGTCGTCAAATTGTCCTTTAATCAGTCTAAAATCTCTCTTGGCATATAAAACCTTCTTAAACTTATTTTTTTTTGCATGGTTTCCTTATTTTTTATTTTTCATATCTTATCATTGAACGGGTTATATTTTAATTGTTGTTATTATTTGTTTACAGACTTCTGTCTAGTCCGGAGGAGGAGGAGGAGGTGATGGCAATCGTCATACAGGGTAACCCTAGTACCTACAAAGCACTCTTTTGACACCAGTGATAATGCGCATTATATTCGAACATAACTTTTTTTTGCAAAATAATAAATTCAATTCCGAAAGTCGGTGACTTTTATTTGAATCATTGTTATTTTTCTCTTTTGATGATAAAAAGAATTTTGAAAATCAGTCAACAACCGACGGAAAAACCACATTAAAGACATAAAAAAAAACAGTCGAATTGAGAACGTCCTTCTTTTTTTGAAATCAGTTTAAAACACTATTTAAGGAGATTTACTGTACCCTTCTTACAAACAATGAAGTTTTTTTTTATTCATGAACATTACAGCAACATCATTCACTCCACAAAATATATTCCGAGCATACAGAATATTCCTAGTTGTTCAAACTTCTACCCCAATCGGCCTGTTAAATTTCCCTAATGGAATAAGTTTATAATATTCAGTATTAGCTTATAGACTTGCTACTTAAATATGAAGGCGTTTCCCCGCGTTTAGATATTGTGTGTGAATTCACGCTAAGCTGCCGTATGACCTAAATGTGTCGTAATGTGATGTAATAGGGTGTAAAATTCCTAATCCCGAGTTTAAAAAGAGTATTCTCCGATCTGATGTGTATTATGTGTGTGGTGGACTGCCTGACCGTTGTAGTCGGGTGGTTGTAATCGTTGTAGTCGTTTTTTCAACAAACTTTATTTATTAATAAAAAACCATGTCCCAGAACTAGAGAAAAAAACTAAAATCGATTGGTTTTTTAGAGTTCTCCAAGTGACAACAAATAATGAAAAAACACGGTTGGCGCAGTGGTTGAGCGATCGACTGTTGCGCCGCGTGTCGCGGGTACGATTCCTGCACGGAACAAATATTTGTAAGACCTACAAGTAGTTGTTTCGGCTCTGGCTGTTTGTTTGTGTATGTGAGTTAAATGTTTGTAAATGCACCCATAGTATAGGAGATATTCTTTGTGTCGGGCTTTAAAAAAGGCGAAGCAAATAGTGATGAAACCGATTGAGTGTTTTTTTTTAGAATGATGAATTCATGGTCATTTACACTGACGTCACTGTAAGTGTAAAGCGTTTTTTTTTTAACTGTAATATAATTATGTAAGAAAAATAAAGCTCAAAAAATTTCTATGCAGATAGAACCGCGCGATATAAAAGATAATATCTTCTAGGTATAGGTCAACAATAACACACATTTACGAGTAAGTTTTAGACATGAAACAGACTCAAACTTCGAATAGGTGTTCTGAAACAATATTTACAGAAACATGAATAATTCTGAAGTTAACTAAACTCGATATGTTTCGCGTTGTTAGTGTAACTCAGTTTGTTATCATATTTATGAATGGATATCCTTTGAGAATGTTCTGGAGTTTTATTAAAATATTACTTAGTTGTGGCGTTCGCATTTCGTTGATCACCACGCTTGCTCAAGACGGGTGAATTTCAGACTTATATTAATTTGTGAGTACAGGTTCCCTCACGACTCCTTTACCGATATATGTGTAAACTAGCTTCCGCCCGCTACTTCGTACGCGTGGCGTAGTTATTATGGGCAAACGCTAACTTTAACCCGCGTGATGATCGAAAATAAATTATCTTTCTCTCTCCTTTTCTTCCGGCTTTCTCCCCTTTTGCTCACTTTTTTTTCTCTCTCTCTAGCCTATGTACATCTCTAGGGTCTAGACTATCTCTGTAACAAAATTAATTAAAATCGGTTTGGCCATTTAGGCGTGAAGAACTAACAAACAAACAAACTCACTTTCGCTTTTATAATATAAGTAAGGATTTTTAAAGAATATTAATAATTCTTTTTTACACAGTTTTAGAACTCTGCAAGACATTGAATCCAAATCAATTAGGAGAGCTTACATCGAGTTCAGCTTAATTAATTTGTGTTTCAAAAAATTTTGGAAGAGATAGCGGCTGGCGAGCTGAGAGATGAATATGGTAAGGTTTACGCATGTTCTTGTGTTAAACGAACACCAACTTAAGGGTTTTTTTTTTCTAAAGAGATACCACGTTCACGGAACACAAAGGGCTAAAAAGGAACATGCATGGGTTTTGGTCAGTAAAAGTCTGACACTCCCTCCCACTCCGCCTATGGAGAAAATTATTTGATGATTTCCCATTCGAAAAACAAAAGGAAAGGATGGTGTTAGTTATTTTGTTTTCAGAATAACGTGAACTATTGGAAAAGGGATGAAGTATTTTTGATCTTGGGTTCAGATTACGCTGCATTGTGTGTAATTTACCGGCTTTTACACACCTTAATTTTTAGGACTTCGTACCCTGCATGGAACAAATATTTGTTGTTTCGGGTCTGGCTGTTGGTGTATGTGTTGTTTAAATGTTTGTAGACGCACCCACGATACAGGAGTAATTCCTAATGAGGGGGCCACGTTTAAAAAAAAACTTCGCCGTCTGTCTGTCTGTCTATCAAGACCTTTATCTGAGGAACGCGTGAAGGTATCAAGTTGAAATTAAAACCAAACAACCCTTTAGGTCTACGCAGTCAAAAGATAAGGCTGTTTATGTAGGACACGCCACAATAGTGGCGGTAAGTCCCCTCTTTGAGGAGTGGCTGGAGAGGCGTCATGGCGTCCTCAACTACCGCCTGACGCAGGTCCTCACCGGACACGAAAGTTTCGGGAGGTTCCTGCACATAATCGGGAGGGAGGAAACGCCCGGGTGTCACCATTGTGACGATCGCCCGGAGGACACGGTGGAGCATACAGTGGCGGTCTGCCCAGCTTGGGCGGAGCACCGCCGTGCCCTCGTAGAGGCGATCGGCGGCGGCGATCTCTCGCGTCCGGCCCTGGTTCAGTATATGTTCCGGAGCGAGAGGGAATGGGAAACGGTCACCTCCTTCTGCGAAGCAGTAATGCTAGCAAAGGAGGTGGCCGGGCGTTTGAGGGAGATAACCTTAAGCCAACCCAGCCGCGGCGGGAGACGCCCCGTACGCCGGGCGCCGCGAGACGACTCCCGGCCACCGTAGATGCGGGCCTATGGACGGTCCGTCTATTGACGACAGGCCGTGTCGACGGCGCGTTCATGTTTCACGCGCGCCTCAAAGAGATGTCAGCAAAGCAGAGGGGCTTGCCAGGGCCTCCGCCTGCCGGGGTTGCGGGTTGTTCGAAAGAGATACCACGGCCCCAGAACGTAAAGGGCAACAGAAGGAACATGGGTGGGTTTTAGGCAGTAAAAGTCTGACACGCCCCCACGCTCCGCCTAGAGCGGGGGAAGTTATTTGATGATTTCCAACCCCAATAAAAAAAGGCTGTTTATGTCGCAAGTTTGTACGAAACCCTCTGTGCGCGAGACTGACTCGCTCTTGGCCGGTTTATGACTAGGAATACAGGTTTAAAAGTAGTTTATAATATGTCGAATTTAATACAGTTCCAATATCAATCAATTCAGAATCATAAGAGAGTTACAAAATACTTTCAAAGCAAATAACCTCAAATCAAATCATTTATGTCGATTAAACCATTACAGGCACTTTTGTATGCCAAGAAACAAAATGAAGCTACAGTCCCGGTCACAAGGCATAATAACTTGTGAAAGTACTGTAGTTGCCCATTCCAAAGCGTTGATCTCTAGGGAGAAGAATGGGCAAGAAACTCCATGGACACTCTTTTAAATTATAATATTATTACAAAATCATATTAACATCATTTATATTGAGATTATACAAATATGTGAAAACGATGTAGAAAGACGTGCACAGTAAGAGCGTGCAGAGTAAATAAAAAGCATAATTCAATTTAAAATCTAAATAAATTAAAAATTAACCGTGGTAGCTAAAAGATGACCAGTCCTAACTGACAGCGCGCAGAGCCCAACAATTTCATAGAACAATATTGACGAGAAATATTTCCTCACTAGCTTTTGCCCGCGGCTTCGCTCGCGTTAAATTTGGGGTAACACAGTTCCCCTTGCGCCTTATTGATTTGTAATAGCAACGCTAAGTTTTCCCTTTTCTTCCCTCTTTCTCCCTAACGTCTCACTTTTTTTTTAAATTAGCCTATGTCCGTCTCCTGGTTCCCAACTATCTCTGTACCAAAATTCATCAAAATCGGTTAAGCCATTAAAGCGTGAAGAGTTAACAAACAAACAAACTCACTTTCGCTTTTATAATATTAGTAAGTATATACGTCTTTTTGCAAATCACGGGTCAATGAATCATGAAAGCATCACTCAAAGTATTTATAGGTCTTTGCAAAAGGTGGATGACTATGGCACTTGCAAATTGATACGTCTTAAGGTTCCGTAGTTAAAGGTATCAATGGTTAATTTTAATATAACTTTCTATTGAGGGGGAAATGTTCTGCCGGGGTTGCGGGTTGTTCGAAAGAGATACCGCGGCCCCGGAACGTAAAGGGCAATAGAAGGAACATGGGTGGGTTTTAGTCAGTAAAAGTCTGACACTCCCCCCGTTCCGCCCAGAGCGGGGGAAGTTATTTGATGATTTCCCACACCAAAAAAAGAAAAGGAGGCAAAGTTATTTGTTTAAGAGACCTTTTTGAACGATATTCAGTTATCTAAACTAGTATTCTAAAGAGGTACAATTTGTTTGCTTGTTGACTAACTCAAAAACTAATCAACCGATTTTAAAAATCTTTCACCATTGGAAAGCTACATTTCTACTGAAAAATATAGGCTATATAATATCACGCTACTACCGACGGGAGCGAGGCAGTAACCAAAAACACGGGTGAAACCGCGTAAGACAGCTAGTATACATTTTGGAATGAATGTGGCAATTCGCTGTTTCCGAATATTTTTATACATCATACGTAACAAACAAACAAACCAACTCACTTTCGCTTTTATAATATTAGTAAGGATTCTATTGGCTTTCATAATGAACTATACTTGCTGAACGATAGTACCCGAATCCGACACGAACTTGGCCATTTTATTTCATAAACGCTCTCCCCATTTATGAATAGTGCCGTACCATAGTTTATGCTCGATCGATCACCTTCTTACTTCCCTAACTATTAGCATTTGCGACATTTTGAAGGTAAATGAACTGACCTGGTTTGAGTGGCACCTTTTGGCTTTTAGGCAAGTCGTTTGTTGTTGCTTATCTTTTAGGTGCCATAGATTAGTTTTTAGGTTAGGTTAGTCTGGTAAGTAATATTTCACATAAAGGTCTTCTACCCTTTAGGTGAAATATTACTTACCAGATTAAATCATGTTGAATATGGACGAAACAAAAGAACGTTTAGCAGGTTCTGCTATCCCATCAGAAGAAAAATACCCACGATTCAGTAGAAATTCCTAGTGTGGGTACTAAAACTTTTAGTAAAAAACAAATACAATTTTTTTTTTGGTATGTTATCTCTTTATTTCTATATGTTTGTATACAGAATGTTACAGAGGAAACGCTAGACCTCTAGAGTGCACACCGAGACAATTTTTTAGGGATGGGAAATTATCAAAGAACTTCCCCTGCGGAAGGGGGGTGGGTGTCATAATTTTACTGACTAAAACCCATCTGTGTTCCCTCTTTTGCACTTTGTGTTCCGGGGCCACGGTATCTCTTTCGAGCAACCCGCAACCCCGGCAGGCGGTAACCCTGGCAATCGCTCTGCATTGCTGACATCTCTTTTGAGGCGTGCGTTGAGACTATGAAACTAAAACACATATATGTATTTTAAATATCGTTTTTTTTCTGTCAATATTTTAAAAAATGCTGTCATACCTAAAATAATATCTACCCTGCTCTTTCGCTGCCCAGAACTCAGCGTATGAGTCCAAAATATTTGGTATATTTCGGACTGGGCAGCCAAAGGGTTAAAGGGTCCAACCTTGGGGCTGCACAAATAAAGAAATAACAAACCTGTAGTGGCTACTTAATTATTATCTGTCACATAACTCCCTACACTACTTTTGTTTGCATCGTTCAGAGGGACATTGAACGATTGCCTCAGGGCTTTATAACATAAGAGGTCATTTAAAAATAGGCCGATAAAACGCAGCCCAGGTTGCGTTAAAAAAACACCTGAAGTCAGGCATACCTAAATATTTAATAACGCATTCAGGTGGACACACTGAATCGGTTTTATTTTTAACTGACACGGTTTAAAATGCCACTGAAACAGAAGACTTTTAAAACATGTTTCTACGTTATTTTACAGATTACTGATTTCCAGCGCATTTATAACAACACTAGTTGGCACCCACGGCTTCGCCCGCGTGATGATAAAAAAGTATCCTATGTGTTATTGTGGGAATGTTTATTATTATAATTTAATTGTTATTTTTTTAAATATTATGTATATTTTTGATTATTTTACTTCTTTTTGATTTCTTTTAACGTATAATTTGATTTTATGTTGTCTGATTTATAGACTGTATGTCTGAAATAAATGAATGTTATTATTATTATTTGTTATTCCAAACTATAATCTACCTTTACTTTCACATAACAAACATACGCATTTATATATTAGTAGTATTATCTGCCTAGCCTTTACTCAACTATATTAAAGTCGGCTTCCAGTCTAACTTTATTTAGCTGAATACCACTGTTTCACATGGAGCGACCGCCTATCTAACCTCCACAACCCAGTTAGTACTGGGTAAGACTGGACATACTTAATACATACTTTTTCCTCTTCTGTCTTAAACGCACTGAGTTTCAGGAGCTAGTGGCTAACTTATACAGTCGCTTGGGTTGATCTTCAGGTTCAGCGAATATACTTAAGTCCGTGGATAGGTCACCACCCATTTACATTCATATATATATACATATGTATGAATGTAAATGACCTCCTGACTGTCTTTGGCTACAGCCGCCAATCTTAGCGGAGATTAGCCATCGGCGCGGGAGATGTTATAGTGCACAAATGTGTGCGCAGGCGCTGGTGCACTCTCTGTTCCCTCACTCTTATATTCGGATGGAACGGCAATCTGACACGACCGGAGAGAGATCAGGTGCAGGACGGTTTGACGGGCCTGTTGGTCTAGTGGTTAGTGGCCCTGACTGCTGAGCCGGAGGTCGTGGGTTCGATTCCCACCCAGGACAAACTTTGTGTGATGAGCATGATTGTTTGTTCTGTGTCTGGGTGTGATTTATCTATAATATGTATGTATTTATAAATTATATAAGTATGTATATTAGTTGTCTGGTTACCATAACACAAGCTCTGCTTAGCTTGGGATCAGATAGCCGTGTGTGAGTTGTCCCAAGATATTTGTTTATTTATTTATAGGACCAACGGCATAACGTCCTTTTCGGGGCACGGGGGTATCTTACCGCCAACTTCCAAACTCCGGGCTGCTTTTGTGAAATTCCTAATGGAAAAAGCCAATAACACCTTTTGCTCAACCCGGGAATTGAACCCAGACTCCGTGCTCAGCAGTTTCAGTTGCGCCCGCCAGATAGATACATATATAAAAGAAAAAATAATGTCATGTTCATCAAATATATTTGTACGCCTCTGGGCAAAACATAGAGTATCTACCTACCTATGTGTAACATCTCACACTTTGTAACTTGACCTATGTTTACAAATAAAGTATTCTGATTCTGATTATAACATAAACTACCTTAAAGAACGAACAAACTTTTCCGATAACATTCCTTCTCAGCAGTTTATTTCCAATAAACTCATTTATTTCAGATTATCCAACTAATGGAAGGGAGGAAAACCCTTTCGAGAAAGAAAAACTGATTTTCTAGCAGAAGCTAATGAAATCTGAAACCAATTGGATTTCAATTGAGTGCCTTCAAGATTAGTTTTCTTAAGAAACTTCTATATAAAATGTGAAGCGAAAGCTAACGTAGTTATTGGCTTATTAGATCATTTATTTTGTTGGGTAATTTGATAGTGGTTATCTCTTGAGTTTTTCCTGAATAAAACTGCTGATATTTTTAACCGACTTTAAAAAAGGAAGAGGTTCTCATTAGGACTGTGTTTTTTATGTGTGTTATTCGATTATTCAGCCGATTGCAGGGCGATTTTCAAAAAATTTTTTTATAATTGAAAGGGAAATACTCCCGTAAGGATCCCATATCATTTTTATCTTATTTACTTGAGTATGAGTTTTCTTTTATAAAACATATTTTTCGTTTTAATGTATATGGACTATAAGAGAAATACCATCATAATACCACAACTAAAAAGGATGATATAAAAAAACTTTTTTATTTTAAGTCAAAATTAAAGCATTTATTTCAATTAGACCTTTACAGGCACTTTTGAATGTCAAGAAACAAAATTAAACTACAGTCCCGGTCACAAGGCATAATAACTTGTGAAAGTACTGTAGTTGCCCATTCCAAAGCGTTGATCTCTATGGAGAAGAATGGGCAAGAAACTCCATGGACACTCTATTTGAGTCGTAGCAGTTTTTTTAATGTACTACCTCAAGACCTTATCACATTTTGGTATAGGTCTAGTTTTCAATTACACACATCAAAAGTGTCTAGGGATCAAGCATTTTTATGCGGATTTCTTGAGATTGAGATGTGGCTTTGTAATAAATTTATGATTTTATAAATTTATATGGATCCTTTTTGGTGCATTTCATAATTTGAATCAGGAACTCTCAATCAAATTCGAGTAAAAGATGAAAATAAGCTGTCAATATTTTCCCTATAAAAACATACAACGCATTGAAGACATTATTAGTGCTACTGTTTCCCTACTACTGATTAAAACCAACGTTATTATGGAGCGGCGACGTCATTTAAGCAGGGAAGAAATGCTCAGAGCCGTGGGAATGATAGAAGCTGGTTCCCGGCAACGTACTGTAGCTTTAGCTCTGAATACAAGTCAGAGTGTTATCAGTCGACTTTGGACACGTTACCGAAGCACTGGTACCGTGGCTGAGCGCCATGGAGGACGGTATCGCTGCACCACACGGAGACAAGACCGATACATTCAAATCTTAACTCGAAGAGCTCCAACAATAACCGCCATGATGTTAGCCGTGAGGCTTCATCACTCTTCAGGGAACTTAATTAGCGACCAAACAGTCAGAAACCGCTTGCATGAAGTGAACCTTCATTCCCGACGACCGCTACGGGTACCACCTATAGCAATGCACAATCGTAGGATTCGATATCAATGGGCTCTTGAACACAGAAATTGGGCAGAAAAACAATGGCGTTTCGTGTGCTTTTCTGATGAGTCTCGTTTTGGTATGAGGCCGGATACAAGACGTATACGACATTGGAGAACCCCTGGACGCCAACAGCGATTAAAATCCTGCCAGGAAGTCCATCCTTATAGTGGTGGAACCATCATGGTATGGGCGGGTATTTGGATCGGCGGAAGAACTGAGTTGATTTGGATCAGAGGCAACCTCAACGCTCAAATTTATGCTGAGACGATTGTATCAGACGTCATCGTTCCTCTACAAGTGCAAATCGGTCCCTTATTTCAGTTAATGCATGATAATGCACGACCGCACACCGCAAGAGTTGTAAGACAGACACTCGCCGCAGCTAACATCAATGTCCTGCCCTGGCCTGCTCAGTCGCCAGACTTGAACCCGATTGGATTGAGCATGCATGGGATATGCTACAGAGAAGAGCTCTGCCGAATATGGAGGGTATCCAGTCGCAAGAAGACCTTTTTTTGTTGTTGCAACGAACATGGGCGGCCATTCCACAGCGTGATTTGGATGAACTCATTTTGAGTATGCCAAACCGATGTTCTTGTGTTGTTAGTGTTCGCGGTAGAAACACGGATTATTAATTGTTTAAGTTACCCAATAAAATTTTAAAGAAAACTGTTATTTCAGTCTTTTTTTCGAACTTTAATGTTAGTGGTTCAAATGTCAAAAATCCCTTTATTAGGAAAATGGCAAATTTCTTTATTAATGCAAAGGTGACTTGGTTTATCGTTACTGTGACAAACGAAAACACTTTATTTGATGAATCCTTAAAGAAAATTTTAATTAATATCAATCAGGAGAAAAGTTATTGCAAAAATATATGTTGATCCCTAGATACTTTTGATGTGTGTATTTCTTATTTTTGTAACAAGTAATAAACTCAAAAAAGCAACCATATGATCGTGTTTTGTCAGTGACGTCATACTTGCAAATGAGTCAACCGATAGGCATTTTTTTTTCGGTTACCATGTATCTACGGTGACCAGGAGTCGTCTCGAGGCGCCCTATGCTCAGAGCGTCTCCCGCGGAATAGACAGGCTTGAAGTTAGGTATGTGTCTCTATGGTATTCGGTTATGCGTGAAGGTTCTGAATTCAATTTTAAGAACAGCCATGCATCACCTATTGTCTATACCTGGCTTTATAACCAAAGCCGAAACAAGAAGAGCGATTCGTAGTTTTACAAAAACGGATTTTTATTAAATACTAGCGACCTGCCCCGGCTTCACAATGTACTAATGTTATACATATATTTTTTTCTCTTATATCTCTATCTATTAAAACTAAACCAAAATACGTTGTGCAGTTTAAAAGATTTAAGCATACATAGAGACAGGCAAACAGCGAGAAGCGACTATGTTTTTACCATATAGCGATGTGAAAGTTTGTGCCGAAGGATGTACGTATGTTGATTTGCGTGAAATTCAGCACACACGTAGTTTATTACTTGAATCCTACTTAATATTATAAATGCTAATGTTTGTGAGGATGGATGGATCTACGGATGTTTGTTAGTCTTTCACGTCAAAATGGCTGAACGGATCTTGATGAAATTTTGCACAGAAGTAGATTATAGTCTGGAATAGCACATAAGATACTTTAATGTTCGATACCACGCGGGCGAAGCCGCGGGCGCCAGCTAGTTAAAAATAATAATATGATCATTTCAGTCCTAGTAGTGCAATCCTGCGGGACAATCTATGAACATCGAGTGGGCGACGCTGGGGGCTTAAGCTATTTATTGCGATAAAGTTTGTCTTTTAATAGAACATCATTTCGTGATGAACCTCAGAATCCTTACTATACTCAGGGTGGCCAGTTGATAGGCGTCCAAAGAAAAAAATTAGATGCCTTATGCTAAGGGGTACCTGAATTACCCCCATGTATGTTCCGCGATTTTTTGTAGTATAGGAGCTAGAATTTTTTTAAGTACTATTTTCAAAATGTTCACCTAACATTGGTTTTTATTTTTTATCTCTTTATTCCTATCATTTCCAGATATTTTTCTTTGTGGAATCTATTAGCGATAGCAATAGCTGCCATGCAAAAAGAAACCGTTTGCCTAGGCATTGTAGAACTTACCACAAAATTAATCCAAATTTAAATAAAAATTACCGTTAGAGTTCACTAATCAAAAATGTTCAGAGCTTAAAAAAAAAATAAGTAAGCTGTGCCAGAGGTTTCTAAATGATCTTAAAAACTTCTATGGACCTTCAACAGATAAATTCCTTAAAAAAAAATAGAGCTTAATAGGGGTTTGTTTCCTGTAATTAGTTTTGATAGCAATAAAGGTATTTTTACAGATACTAACCTAACCTAACCTAGACTTTTTTTTTGTCGATGTGGAAATCCTCATGGATGTCCCCCGTCCTTGGGGAGGACGGGGGGGGTCTGTCAGACTCTACTGACTAAAACCACACCGGTGTTCCTTCTCACACTTGCGTCAGGGGACAGCGGGAACAAGTGCGACTTCCGCTGCCCCGGACTAGTGTGGCCCGCTTGCCCTGTTCGGGCCTCGTCCCAAAGTGGAGGGGTGAGGTATCAGACTCCCCCCGCTACGTCTGAGAGGCGCGCGTGAAACACATCGCGCCACCGTCTAGGGTCCAATGTGTGTGTATACAGGTATAATAAATATAATATTATAAAAGCGAAAGTGAGTTTGTTTGTTTGTTACGTCTTCACGCCTTAATGGCTGAACCGATTTTGATGAATTTTGGTACAGAGATAGTTGGGACCCTGGAGACGGACATAGGCTAACTTTTTTTTTAAAGTGGAAAATGAGGGAGAGAGACGGAAGAAAACGGAAAACTTAGCTTTGCTATTACAATCAATAACGTGCAAGGGCAAAAGCTACAGGTAGCAGGACTAGCAGGTACCTGCAAATCAGGAAAGGGGAACTGGGTTACCCCGAATTTAACGCAAGCGGGCAAAAGCTTGTACATTTATAAAATCGTCAAAACAATTTTTCGTCACAGCAACGATCAAACGAAACGCAAAATCAAAGTCAACGCCCACTTAATAATAAATACTTCAGTTGTAATTATAATAATGAACAACTCAGTGAATATTGTAATAAATCTGAATTTCTTGTAAACAATTCTGATTAAGTCAGGATTTACCGGGTTTCAAAGGCGTGGGATGTAGGGCCGAGGTAGGGGAGGTGTTGGCGACGGTAACATTTTTAAACAAGGCTTGATTAGTTTACCAACTGGTGTCCTAAAATACAGGCCTGTCTAGCTTAGGCACCAGTCTCCCACAGTATAACTTAATCTTGATTTGTTCATGAGACCTAATAATTATACTTATTTGTTGTGGTGAGAAATAAATCATTATTTTATCTTATCACTAGCTTCCGCCCGCGACTTCGTCCTCGTGGCATAGTTACTTTGAGCTAACGACAACTTTAACCCACGTGATGATCGAAAAAAACATATCTTTCTCTCCCCTTTTCTTCCCTCTTTCTCCCCCTTTTCTCACTTTTTGTTTGTTTGTTTGTTACGTCTTCATGCCTAAATGGCTAAACCTATTTTGATGAATTTTGGTACAGAGATAGTTGGGACCCTGGAGACGGAGATAGGCTAACTTTTTTTGTTAAAGTGGAAAATGAGGGAGAAAGAGGGAAGAAAAGGGAAACTTAGCATTGCTTTTACAATAAATAAGGCGCAAGGGCAAAAACTACAGATAGTAGGTACCTGAAAAACAGGAAAGGGGAACTGTGTTACCCCGAAATTAACACGAGCGAAGTCACGGGCAAATGCTAGCAAATAATAAGGCCGCAGTCGTGAGAGGACTTGGTCTAAAGGGCAAAGTATAACAATCCTTCGGTTTATGTTACCTTGGTACTAGTTCACCTGTTTTAACAAATAACGTGGGTTGACTACAAACGACGATACAAGGAACTAATTACATAATTAACAAACACCTACGCACAAGATAAAATGGTTACATTACAAGCGAAACCGCACATTTCCTTCCTTACCACAAAGCGGAGCGAGTAATGACTCCGCTCAGCTCGCAACAATACTTCTTTCAGTTATTTTCCCTCCGCTATTATTAACCTTATTTCAAAGAAAATAAAGGTCACTGCAAAATCAAAGGAAACAGAAAGGACAGTCACTATTTTCGAAGCTTAATACGGAAGTGTCAAACACATAAAATGTTCCCGTGTGAAAAAGAGATAGAGCTACACAAGACGTATAGCGCCATCTCTTTTCTCATTCCAGAATAATGGCCGGTGAACGAAGAACGACTGGTCTTACAAGTTACTGAATGAATGACTCCAGTTTGAGTTTCGAACTCCTTGTCCATTGTGCAAGTTTGAATTGTGTTCAGGTGCGAATTGTTTTAAAGGAATTCGAAGGTTGTGACCCAATTAAGAAGGTCTGTATTGGGGTGGGGTACATAAATGCCCAGAGTAAGACAGCGTGTAGATGTAAACTATTGGTACAATACGAACATAAAATCTCATTTTTTTAAAATGTTTATTTTCGATAATTGTTTAATGTCAATCTGTATTACTGCAGCAAATGAATCCTCCCGCTCTGGGCGGAGCTGAATAGAGTGTCATACTTGTACTGACTAAAATCCATTCATGTTCCTTCTTTCGCCTTATGCGTTTCGGGGCTGCGGTATCTCTTACGAACAGACCCTTGGCCTCGGCTGGTAGGCCCTGACGGGCGTCTCAGATTTACGCGTGGAACACTGACGCGCCGTCGACACGGCTTTCTATCACAAGGCGGACGAAGCTCCACAAGCCCGTGCCTACGGTGGCCGGGAGTCATCGTGTGGCTCATAACGCCCGGAGCGTCTCCCTTGGCCGTTCGGATGCTTTGAGGTTCTTTCCCTCAAACGTCCAGTCATCTTCTCCGCTAGCATAACTGCTTCGCACCAGGAGGTACTGGAGCTGCCTCGTTGGTCTTTTTTGGTCCAGTGGCCGCATGTCCTACTGTGGCGCTCGAGGTCCTGGCTTCTTAACTAGGTATTTTTCTGTCTGGACTTTTTCAGGTCAAGGTAATCCAAAGGATGAGATCAGAATAAATGACCTTAGCCTTTGTTAAGGGTATTGTTACCCCCTTTATATCATCTGCGCTTTGTTAAACCCACGCGAGTATAGTGGGCGGTTTTTTTTATACGGAGACAACTAATGAATGAATACAATATGCGATAAAAAAACAGCATTGTGAAAAGGTCAATTGTCTTTGTCGCTAAATCAACTAAGCGGTTAGAACTGTAGACGACACAATTGCGTTACGTATCGCAGGTTCGATCTCCGCACGGAGCAAATATTTTTATAACCTACACATAGTTGTTCCGGGTCTGGCTGTTTATGTATGTGAGTTTAAATGTTTGTAAACGCACCCACGTGCACGTTCTTGGGTCCTTTCATAGGTAGGTATCTGAGGTTCCAATTTCACTGTATGTAACATTGACCTTTAGTTATTTTTATAAAGAAGGTGGAGGGGACAAAAAAAACATCGATATTAACCACTAAATAACTCTTTGCCTAGGTTGTTTCATGAATGGTTGACCACCCATTACATATCGTGTTGCTTCCGTGCTTCGGAAAGCATGTTTATCCTCCCCCCCCCCCCCCTCCCGGTTGTCTTATAAATATCTCTAACAGTCGTTACAGGTAGTCAGTAACCCGAAATCTGACAGTTTTAAAAAGGGATATCGTATTATCCAGTACTATTTGGGTTGTGGAGGTCAGATGGGTAATCGCACTATGCAACGTGCGTTCGTAAAAAAGGAGCACACTTACTTATAAGCAGGCACATAGATCATGTAAATAATACACAGTGAAAGAATCATAATTAAAGCCAATGGTTCAACAACTTTCCATAATTTTTTTTTTTATTTTTTTCGTCTATGGTCCCCAACCTAGGCGTTTAGGTCAATGGCCGACGAGAGTAGGTACTTATAATATTAAGTACAAATGCTGGTTACATGAAATACTTTTTTCTAAAGCTCTTACCTACTGAAATAACTTGCCTACTACTCACTGGATGTAGAGGTTAGTACCTAATTAAACAAACTTGGAAATAATAAGCTCGTAGTTTATTTTAGCACTGTCGCACAGAGTTCGTGTAAAAAAAGTAAAATGTCTTTTTCTCTAAAAGACATTTTACATCTTAAGGAGCATACTGCTCGGGCGTTTGAGGGAGAGAACCTCAAACCAACCCAGCCGCCGCGGGAGACGCCCCGGGCGCCGGGCGCCACGAGACGACTCCCGGCCACCGTAGATGCGGGCCTGTGGCTGTGTGCCTGTAGCTCACCGCCCATCAGTCTATTGACGACAGGCCGTGTCGAAGGCGCGTTTGTGTTTCACGCGTCTCAAAGAGATGTCAGCAAAGCAGAAAAAAAAGGGGATACTGCTAAGGTTTACACGTTGGATACAATAATATTCAGCTGAATCCAGTTACACCGAAAGATGATAATAATAATTTAATAATAATAATAATTTATTGACACACACTATAGTTAGGTTACACACAAGCATTGAAATATAACAAGCAAATTTAAAAGAAAGCAAAGTAGAAGTAGGCGTGGGCCCCAAACTAGGCATAGCCTGTATCTCGGTGGCCCAGTTGTATGATCCCAACATAGTGAAGAAAAGGCTAGTGTTAGAAGATGATTTATCAGCCGTTATTGTTGATCTATGATATCTCGTCAGATGTCGCTTATTGAGCAAGTCTATCAGTAAGCTAATGGGGTACAGTACGTAGTTGATATACTCGTCATAGTATAAGACGGTGTGCTCAGTGACCGCGCGTTAATCAGTAAGGGGTGCGAACGAGGAAATAGGTCGTGGATAGGGGTGGCGCGCGGATAGAATTATAATATGCTGTAATTATGTAAAGTAACTAGCTATGCTCAGCGGTTTCAGTCGCTGCTTAGCTCCTAGGTGGCGCAGCGTTTTGCAAAATAGCTTATGTTACTTCATTATAATTTAGCTTTCTATTGATCAAAAAATTGTTAAAGTTTGGCCAGTAGTTTCAGAGCCTATTCGATACCAACAAACAAACAAAAAAATATTTCCTCTTTACAATATTAGTGTGGATAACTCTTCAAGGTTAAGCCATGCTTGCCTAGGTCTTGTCCGTGGATGGGTGACCATCTGCTATATACTGGGTTTCCTCCGATCCTCACACGACACCGCTAGTCCACGCGGTCGATTATGCAGATGTCACATTGGCTTATATGAAATCCGTTGATGCCAAACCCAAAGTACCGACCGCGCGGACGATCGGCGCTCACCGTCTCTCCGGTGCGACCCAACCGACCTTAGTAACTCCATTGCAATTGGAGTTATCTGATTCTGCCCTGGAACTCCTCATTCCGGGTAAGATAACCGACCAGTGTCAACCCTGCACCGGTCACGCCACACGGTAATCAGTTACAAATCTCTTTTAATCTGATTAGACCGCCTTTTCTTTGTGGGTGACTACTTGCATTGTCTTTGGTTAGCCTCGTCATGGCGTGATTTTGTATCGTTATTTTGCTACTGGAGTGGGTTTATATGGTGATGGCTTTTTTCGCGGCTTTGCCCGTGTAGTATTTATACCACAGGTACGTACAGGCTCTAAAGTATTCTATGTCATAAATCAGGAGGTTCTTGTGTCATCATTTTCCTGCCCGTGTCCCACGTCACACGTAACTATAATGGGCTATATCTTTGTCATTTTTGGTCTAATTTACAAATAAGAAATACGTACGTCCCTTATTTTTGAATAATCTAAAACGCAGTCTAAATATAATGTAATTACTTTGACCCTAAAAACTACCCTATTATTTATTTATGCATTCCACAATTTTGCATGCAAAGGAGAAAGAGCAAAATGGTCTATGAGCGGCCAACAACGAAATAGGTATTAAATGAAAGTACTATTACTAAGGACTAACTTTTACTATGAACGTAACATTGCAGCTCATTTAGAAAAAAAAATACATATAGGTAAAATACTTAGATAATAAGTGCAAGAAAATGTGCAAACCCATTTTATAAAATACTTATTAACATTAGTTTATGTCTTCAAAAGTATTTCAAAACGTTGTCAGCATACCGTTTACAAGACTCAGCTCAACAATGGGTTTACTACATGGACTACCTGAGTTCGAACGGCCCAATCAGCTTCGAGTGCAAACAAAAGAGCCGAGGTGTGGGGTGCGTGTGCGTCACTCGGCGCAGTCCTTCGCTTACCCTTGTGACGTTGTGTACTGTGCGCTCATCTACGGATTCTTTTTCAAACGTTTTGACCCTGATAACCTGGCTATTAACTCTGAACTTCTGTACGTTTGTGCTTGTGTACTTGGACTCTGGACTTGTGTACGCCAACGGAACATTATTGAAAAATGGCAGAAAATCGACCTATATGTGTTTTGTGCAATCGATCAGTGGTTAATAGAAGAAGGTTAGAAATAACCCATGCTCTTTTTGAGGAAAATGCTGCCAATGCTCAATATATTATTGAAGCTATAGCTCCACAGCAAGTAAGTATTTTTAGACTATTTTTTGGTTGTTTTTACCCGTATGTACGCACCCTATAGCGGTGATGGCCTCATAATATTGTGTCACGATGTGCATATGCGACACATCGTTGGGTGAAGTGTGGGCTCTTTATTGAAAGTCCACGTTACAGTTTTGATTGTATTTTTATGTACGTCCTTTTAGTGAATTATGTTATTTCCTTAAGCGTATGGTTCTTTTCTAACAATACTTAAGTTATAGTCAAAACAGATCTTCTCTCTCTTTTACACACATGGTGCATATGGAAACAGAGCCAACGTTATCTAGCTTCGAAATATAATAGAGGCCAACCACTCATTAACAATGCGTATGAGCATGACTCATTCGTCACGTTGAAAAAGAGCTCGGCATGTTCTACTATACAACACATGATTTAACTGAAACTGCTGTGAGTTTTAAATACTATGTTATAAACTATTTTCCTTTTCAGGTTGAATACAACGGCCGAGAATACGTTTGTCGACCCTGTTGGCAACGAGCTCAACGGGCTGTGCAGCCAAACAATAACCCTGCCCCGCACGAATGTGTTCTTCAAGTGGAAGAATATTCACGAGTGCCTAGCACCTCGGCAAACTGTATGTTTGACAGATGCCGTAGTGTTTCACGTCGTCGAATGCCTGAGAATGTAAGGATTACTCTTATGTTACATTCTGACTTATTCATACCAGACAGTGCCAGAATATGTGATGCACATTTAACATCAAATGATTGGGAAGAGCTCATTGATAGTCCAAATCTCAGACATGATTTTAACAGCTCTCATTTTGTGCAAATACTAGAGCTTTTTAAAAAAGCTGTTTTAAAAAAAAATATTCTGGACTTTGAAGATATTGCAAATATGGATCCTAATGAGATTCATATTCGATTGGGCGTTAGCAGAGATCAATTCAATACAATCTTGGAACAAACGCCTTCTTTGTCTGAGTCAAACGCCAAAACAAAACTAGCCATTTATTTAATGAAGTTGCGAACTGGTGATAGCAACGAGAGATTAGCCACGCTCTTTAACATAAGTAGAAGGACTCTAGAAAGGCATTTAAAAACCGCGCGTGATGCTATATCTCTGGATTTTAAGCCACGACACCTGGGACTCGACCATTTAAATAGAAGAATGGTCGCTGACCGTAATCTTATTGTACCAAACGCGTTATTTGGAAATCCCGAGTCTTCTCCAGAAGAAAGGAAGGCAGTAACAATCATGGATGGAACATATATTTATATACAGAAGAGCTCCAACTTTTCGTTCCAGCGACAGACCTACAGTCTACACAAATACGAAAATCTATTAAAACCGTTCTTAATGGTGTGTTCCGATGGGCATATAATTGATGTTTGCGGGCCCTATGCTGCTACCGACTCAGATGCCAGTATTTTGGAAAGAATTATAAATGACGAAGAAGGCACATTTCACTGGTTTTACCGGGCTGGCGACATATTCATTTTAGATCGTGGGTTTAGAGACGTCTGTGGCGATTTGGAGCGATGCAACTACAGTGCCTATATGCCAGAAACCAAAGACCGCGGTGCAGACCAGCTTACTACTGAACAGGCCAATATAACTAGGCTGGTAACTCTATGCCGCTGGGTAGTGGAAGTTATAAATGGCAGGTTCAAGCGAGATTTCAAATTGTTTAGGCAAGAATATTTTAATCGCGCCTTAAGTCACATGTTTGAGGACTTTCAAAACGCAGCGGCACTCATCAATGCGTTCCAAACACCAATACAAGATAGTATTCATGCATCATCGTTCGTAAATATAATTAATGAACGTTTTGAAATACCGAACCTCTTAGCGGACTATGTTATCCGTCATAACATAAATAGACAGAGGGCATCATTTGAAAGACTCAGCAGCGACCAACCTATTTTTGAAGACTTTCCGGTTTTTTCTGAAGAAGACCTAATTCTGTTTGCACTTGGCACATACCAAATCAAGTTGGCTCGCAGCTACTACGCTGAACACTTAATTGAAGGCTTATACAATATCGAAGTATACCGGGAGCAACAAATAAGTCAGCTCAGAGATTTTATTGAAGAAGAAGATATTTGATTATTACGTGTGCGAATACAATCTAGACATGTAAGGTCCAGAATATATTATTCTTATATTGTAATTAACCGACAAAGACAAAATAGAGAAGCAATTGCTCATTATTATTGCAGTTGTTTGAGTGGAAGGCGCACAATCGGTTGTTGCGCACACGTTATGTGTGTAGTGTGGTATCTGGCATGGGCTAGACATCAAGACGAGGATATTTTATTACCGGCATCAGAACTCAGTGCTATTATTGTACATTAAATGTATGAATGTGGACGAGGCAAAAGGAGTATGTAAGGATCGTAGCAAGTGGCGTTCTGTGGTTTCTGCCTACCCCCATGGGAAAAGGGCGTGAGTTTATGTATGTAAATGTATGTAAAATAAATGTATTGAAGTAAACAAGTCATTTTATTTTATTTCCTTATTTTTAAGACTAAATCTTAGTAATTAATACGCTAAATCACAGGCTTACATATCTAAAATAAAAATGTATTTAGTTCCATTAATAATGACACTACAGATATAAAACTTCTTGAACCCGTTATTGTAGGGTGATATTAAACCAAAAAAAAATAAAATGTTCCTGGCCGCTGATAGACCAAGTGCCGTACGATTTTGCCCATTCTCCTTTTAGCGAATTGTTTGAGCGACTGCAAAAAATTCAACCATTTATATTGTACCACAATTCTAACGGGTATGATTTAACCTGTCACCAATTTAATTCATTTTGTGTTTCTTAAATAATAGGGTTTGCCCTCAAAATAGTAGATTTGTCACCAAAATGTAGTCACCAAACAATGTAAAATCAATTCCACAATAAATTATCGAAAATCATGGAGATATAGGGTCTAGTACCAAATAATTGTTTTTGTATATATTATAATAGGTTTGTCCTAATAAGCATTTAAGCAAACTAATTGAAAGAGATCACCAATAAACTATATATATATCTCTTTTTTCTATCAATGCAAGTCGATTCTGGCACAGTTTTAACCTAACCTAACCTAGCCATTTCTGCCATCTGCGCCAAGCGATCGATTTATTTGGTGACAGATCTACCATTCTGAGCACCAAGCTATTATTTAAGTAATAAAACTATTATTATAAGAACGAAGTTTATATTCATGTAATGCACTACAATTTTATTGGTAATCCATCTCATATTTTACACATTATATTAACAATAATTTGGTAATTCATACCTGGGAACACTCTTTGTTTATCTGAGAACGAAAATATTTCGTGGCGATAGATCTATTTATTAGGTGATACAAATTGATGACAAATATAAATTTTGGTGACAAAAAATTTAGTTCCCAATTCTAACAAATAAACATTTCATGTCATTAACCACAACTAACAAGATATAATTTCAACATTTAAGTAATACAGCACATTCAAAATAATGATTGGCA
Source organism: Ochropleura plecta (assembly GCA_905475445.1). Taxonomy (NCBI): domain Eukaryota; kingdom Metazoa; phylum Arthropoda; class Insecta; order Lepidoptera; family Noctuidae; genus Ochropleura; species Ochropleura plecta. Next base: position 7,332,955 of record FR997738.1, on the reverse strand, counting down.
AAGTTTCAGCCGCTGTTGTAATTACGAGAAATTAAAAGGGTAAAATGTACCCCTTCTTTTATGTAATAAAGTAACCTCGTGATCTTTAGAATTCATTACAAAGAAATAAGTTTCCAGAAAACGTGGTTTAATCCGTGCTATTACCGTCGTTAGTAACAATGCTTCTTTCACCGGCAGTAAGTCCTGATCGTTTTAAACACGCAACCGTACGATTGCCGACTGCATGATCAAGAAACACATACATTTTTACGGATGGGAAATTATCACATAACTTCTCCCACTTTGGACGGAGCAGGGGGGAGTGAGACTTTTACTGACTTAACCCCACCCATATGCCTTTTTTGTCCTTTATGTTCCGTGGCCGCGGCATCTCTTTTGAACAACCCGCAACACCCGGCAGGCGGTGGCCTTGACAGATCATCTCTTTGACGCACGTGGAACACTAACGCGTCGAGCTTTTTGTCAGTACGAGTCTGACACTCCCTTCCACTCTACCCAGAGAGGGAGAAGACAATATGAAGACAACAATATTATAATTGTTTTTAAGTCTTACCTGCTATTAGTTGAATTGACCGACGTATTGGATCGACTCCGACGGTTACAGATGGAGTCGCCGCAGTTTACCACACCACCTTTGGTAGTAATGCTGAAGGTGCGCAGACGGTACAGGTCATCCGACACCCGAGGGTTGTACGGCTTCTCTGGGAGCGAGCACACGCGGGGACGGGAGTGTTCTACCACTGTGGAAGAAGGAGAAAAATATTGAGTATAGCTACAGGTTGTAAAAAAGAATTCGCGACACGGTTAGCACAGCGGTTGATTCACTGACTGCTGTGCTGCTTGTCGCTGTTTTGATTCCCGCTCGAAACAAAATCCTACTTATATAATATTATAAATGCGAATGTTTGTGAAGATGGATGGATGTATGGATGCATGTATGTTGTTACTCTTTTACGTTAAAACGGCAGAACGGATCTTGATGAAATTTGGCACATAGGTAGATTACAGTCTGGAATCACATATAGAATACTTTTTTTTCGATATCACGCGGGCGAACCCGCGGGTGCCAGCTAGTAAAATTGTAAGGCCAATAGGTGCAGAGGGGCCCACCAGAGCTACTGCCGACCGGGGGTACGGGTTTTTCAAAGAGTTACCGCACCTAGTTGAGGTGCCGGAATACAAAAGGCAAAGAAGGACCATGGATGGGTTTTACTCAGTAAAAGTCTGACACTCCTTTCCGCTCCGCCCAGAGCGGGGAAAGTAATTTGATGATTTCCCATCCGAAAACACCAAAACGTAGTTATTTCAAGGTAGTTGTGTCTGTTAATATTTGTGAGTTTAAATTTTAGTTGTGAGAGTGTAATATGCTATAAATCTCTGCCTTGCCCTTCGAGGATTCGAGGCGTGATAATATGTATGTTTTATGTGTAGATAGATAGAAAGAATATCACTTATTATGTACACTATACAAATTACAAGAGTTACAATATACAACTTATATATAGGGTCACACAATGGGCGGTCTTATCGCTAAAAGCGATTTTGCATGACAACCTTTGGATGGATTTAAGGGAGGAGAGACAGTGTTTTATATAATTATTGTATTTGTGTGTATGTATGTATTTCACCGTTTCTACATCCAACATAGCAACAACATCTTATTAAATTACCAGTTGTCTTGTTTCTCCTAAATAATGTATTTTCTAAACCTTTTGTCAATGAAGCTCATGAAACAATTTCATAAAGGTTTTCTCTCTTTTCATACAAAATTAATACAATAGATATAAAATTCTTTTGTGTGCGTATTCGACGCCTCTTTATTAAAGTTAATTTGTTTACGTGTCTAGCTTCTTCTTTATCTCTTTTCTATTATTCATATAAATACGAGATTGAATAAACTGGTTTGGTCTAGACAACATAGTATTTATTTTGTTTATCAGGTGGTTAGTGGCTAACCTGGTATCAGAGTTTCTATGCCGTCAATGGGGCTCTAACTTAAATGGGTAATGAAAATATATTATCTGCCTAACAATTTGGTTACTAAGACAACTGAAATGGAAGCAGAAACAAAAACTATCACAGTCATAACTTCTTATTTTAATCTTTATAATTATTTCGGGATTTTATTTATGTCATCAGGTAACAAGTTAAAAAATAAGCTTAACATAACTTTCAAGAACAGATTTTCGTCGCTAGTTAACATTATTTTGAAATACCCGAACCTTTTCTTAATGCTACTTGAACCAAGTATAAGTTATTTAATTTAATTACATCTAACTTCAACACACGCGCGTACTGTCAGAAGATAGAAGATACCTATTACCAACAAAACTTTTCAATTTTATGTAGGAGTAATATTATAATGATATTATTGTCTATTCGATTATGAAAGTATGTACTCTGAAGTTAGGAACGTGTCTGGCACGAGTAGACGGCTCCCTTAAATAGACTCCATTGGTTGTGTCGGGGTCGAATTACGTTAGGATACAGTCACGGATAACAAAATTTATACAGGGTTCAGTACATCATTCTAAACCCAAATATTTCATCGGAAGTTCAAAAAAATTTGCCGTGCCATATTTTTTGACTAAGTGAATTTTTGAGTACTTTATTATGAAGTAGCATATTTAAAAAGACTGTTTATTTTGTAGATTGTAGATATTTTAATTAGTGTAAGTAATAAGCTTCCAGAGCACAGCATCATGCTCAGACCGGTGACCTACTTGTCGCAGTCACGGCGTGTAAGATACTTTTTTTTAATTTGTTCCATATGTTGTGTAATGTTTTTTTTTTTCGTTATTTTGTGTGCTTGTCGTAATTACGACTAATACTTTTTTTTGCTTCATCTGTTCTTATTTATTTAGCCACAACAAAAAGTCGCTATGAAACTTGCGTGCCTTAGAGCAAAAATTCGAAGATATTCAACGTCCACCAACCGACACAGAGCTTGGCTAGTTGATTATGGAACACAATTATTTTATATTTTTATTGTGTTCTACGCGCGCCTCAAAGAGATGTCAGCAAAGCAGAAAGGCCTGCCAGGGTCACCGCCTGCCAGAGTGTTCGAAAGAAAAACCGTGGCCCCAGAACGTAAAGGGCAATAGAAGGAACATGGGTGGGTTTTAGTTAGTACAAATCTGACACTCCCTCTCTCCGCCCAGAGCGGGGCAAGCTATTTGATGATTTCCCATCCGCAAAAAAAGGCCTCAATAGACAAAAAAAAAGAAAAATAGGCTTCAGTAGTGACATTGTGCTATTTGCGCTAATGTCAAGTTAAAACGTATTAATTCCGCAGATACGACGTGGTAAGACCCTTACGATTCTGTGACACCAAAATTTATAAAATCAGAGCGTAGCATTTTACGCACGATGTAACAGAAATAGTACCAGGGATACATAACGCCTGTGTAGGTATCTTCTTTAAAACGTGGTCGTTTTTCACTTAGCATTTGAAGAGGCAATCAGTGATTTGCTACGACCACGTAGACATCGTAAAATTGATGTCGGCTACGACGTAGTGACTACGCAATTTGTTCTTGTTTTCTTTATGTGTGTTTTCCTTCGTGTCTGCAATGGTTATTACCTAATCAGTAAGGTTGATAGAAGAGTTAGTTTGTTCTGTGTTTACGAGAATGAATATTTAACCAAAACATAGTATTGATGGCAAATAATTAACTGAAATAGATGTCAAAGTCTAGTCACAATGTTCGCATCTTAGACCCAGACGTTGCTTACGTTTAGCCCTACCATGCGCTCGCTACGCCGTAGCTTGGAAGTACGCCATAGCACGGTCCTACGCTGTTGCATGGAGCTACGCCGTAGCAGCTATTACTGTTTGTATTATTTTATTCACCTTTCTGAATCTGTTTTACTCTAACGAAACCAAGACATTCTACAAAAAAAAAACACTACACAGGTGGGCGGGTCACAAGTAATTTACTAAAAAAACAGAAGGTAATCTTAAATCACTGCTTACAATCTCAGTGAAGGCGTTCCGTCATAATGTTTTATTGATGACCGCCGAAAATAGCCGAAAAGCTACGAATGGCTCCGAATAGCTGGAAATCAAGTTGGCACTTCGTTTTGAACGACCAAGTTATTTATTATGTTGACCGTAGTAATAACAAATAGACTTAATGGCTTTAATGATGAAGAGGGCACGATATTACATACTAGGGGGAAAATTCAAGTATTTTGTTATAGGGCTAAGTAAATAACAATGTTAGTTTGAGGCAAAGAGACTTACTTAAAAGACTTATAGAGGAGACATTGGGAATATTATATTTTTATGCAAAAATGTTTGATCACGAACTTTTTCGTTTTTGACACTCGAATGGTACCTGACAAGCAGACGTATGTTACTAGACAGCACGATTTGTTACCAAGTAATATCAAGTGTTAGATTATGATTATCTTCGCGTCATCCCGTCTATCAATCGCAATTTTTTTTTTAAACTTTACCCCACACTAGGAATTTCTCCTGTATCGTGGGTGCGTTTACAAACATTTAAACTCACATACACAAACGGCAAGACCCGAAACAACTATCTGCAGGTCATACAAATATTTGTTCCGTGCGGGAATCGAACCCGCGACACGCTGCGCAGCAGTCGATCGCTCAACCACTGCGCCAACCGTGCCGTCAATATTAGAATGTCTTTGTTCTTTGTCAATAGTAAAATAAAGGGAAAACCCTTTATTTCGGAACACAAACACACAGACAGACATAAAGACAGACAGATAACAAAGTGATTCTATAAGGGTTCTATTTTTGTTTTGATGAAACGGAACTCTAAAAAGACAAATTATACTGTTAATTCAAGCGATCCTAATAGTGGACATTGTGGGAATCCATCGCTAAGCAGTAAATCTCTAATGGAACCTCCGCAAATATCTGACATCCAGACAATCTTTATTAAATATCCCCACTCAAGTACATCGATCATAATGTTAAGGATCTTAATGAATGGATGAATGAACTTATTATTTATTTAAAAGATATCTTGAATAGATGGAGAAGGTTTTCAACTGAAGGAGAATCGGTATGAAGAGATTGATCTATTATATTGGAGCAGATTTCACTCTCATTGAAGATCTTATGGCTAAATATAAACTGCCGTCCTTGAATAAGTTGGTCCATGGATGAATGACTAGCAATTACATACTGAGTTTCCTTCGTGCCTTGGAATACACGATGTTTGGGCCACTAACAAATTTTAATGACTGTCAAAGATGTACAAATGACAGTCGGGATCAACGGCTTAAAGTGCTTTCCGGGGTACGGAGGAAACTTGATGTAATAGGTAAACCCCTATGTTCTCATAGAGGCGATCTTCGGCGGAGATCTCTCGTGTCCGAACCTGGTTCAGTCCATGGTCGGGACTGAGAAGGAAATGGGAAGTGATCACCTATTTCTTGATAGCAGTTATAGCAAAGGAGGTGGCCGGACGTGGCTACGGGCGACGGGCGCTGCGAGTTGTCCTCCAGCCGCATGGTGGTAACCTACAGTAAGACCAACCCTGGTAAGCGCGGTTTAATGTAAAGAATGATCCGAGCAGCTGTTATTACATCAAACGTTTAGTATGTGCCGTGCCCGCGGTCCGTTAGTGCATGTGCTCGAAAATCATAATACAGGGTACCTAATTTGATTACGCGCGCGTTGTCATTCCAGTAAACCAATATTCATTACCCGGAGGTGATGACCACCGTGACCACTGGCTCGTTGCAATGACAATGTCGAGTTAGCATGATGTCGCGAGTTTAAGAACGTTTCATCCTAACACTCCCGCGCGCTTCTCATGGAACGTGCGACGGCATCTTGAGGAATATGTATGGCCCCTGGTGGATTGGTCGTGGAGGACCAGTGCAGTGCAGTGACCTCCGTGATTTGTGGGGTCGAATAAAATCGCTTGTTTATGTGAACGACGGTGCATTCAATGTACCTAGTGAAAAGTGCCACTAATGTGCATAACAGACTAAAATTAAACTTAAGAAAACGCTTGTTAAAAAAAGGACGAAAAAAAGTGTAAACTAATGTAATAGTTCAATCATGTAAGTACCAAATTTTATCCATTATCGATTTTAATACCTGTAAATATTATGATTCTAATATTTTAAACACGCCGATTTTGTAAACGGCATCGCGACAGTTAGGAACATACCTACCTACTACAATTTCGAGTTAGCATATCGCGAGTTTAATAAACAAAAAAATAAAATAACTAGCACTCAATGTAGGTAGTGACAAGTGAAACTAATGTGCTTAACAGACTAAAATTAAACTTAATAAAACATGCAATAAAGTGCATCGAGCATTTAAAAAGTTTGATAAAAAGAGGACGAAGACATGTAAATAATTCTTATCTTTTAAACGCGCCGATTGTGAATATGACAACGCGACAGTAAAAAAGGTACCTATTTCCTCACGCATTAGAGATACCTAGCATTTAATAAATACATAGTAAAGCGGACTCTGTGATCGGGCGGCGCCGGCGGTATCTTAAAATTAAACAAAAATATTCCATTCCGTCAGTCAAAGCCTGTGAAAGTATGATGGAAAGAAGGAATCATAAGTTTACTAGCAAAATAACTATCAATAAATGTCATATCACAAGTTGTGATTACTTAATCCAATTACGTATTTTGTTCAGACGTTATACTACCGTAAACTACCTACAACCAGCATGGGCGGTACGCTTGTTACGTCAACTGATGTATCGTAGTGTGTCGCGTCAGCTGATGTATCGTAGTGTGTCGCGTGCGAGTGTGTGTAGGTATCGACTTCGAGTGCCCAAACGTCTGACGCCTACTCAGGGGAAAAATCTTATTAAAAAAAACTATGTGAGATTTAACTAAATGAAATTACATATGGTATTTTAGTCTTATAAATTAATTAACTAATTGGAGTGTATGAGGTCTTGCGCTAATTCCGTTACTCCTTGTATAAATATCTCATCAAAATACGTTCAGCTGTTTTAGCATGAAGGAGTGACAAACATTATGGGACAGTAGGATTTTGTGTATGCTACGATTTTAAGTCGTACGTTTAAAATAATTTTTTTATGGATGGGTCAATGAATCATCAAATAACTTCCCCCGGTCTGGGCGGAGCGGGAGCCAGTCTCAGACTTTTACCGACTAAAACCCACCCATGTTACTTCATCAACAACCCCGGAACAACCCGTAACCCCGGATGTTTAAAAACTACACATTATTGCTAACAAAGTACAACAAGATGTAATTTATATTTTTCATCATCCAGTTAAATTCTCAAGACTTGTTTTCTCTAAGAATCATCATTTTCCTGCCCTCGCCCCATTCTATTTGGGGTCGGCGCAACACGTTTTTTTCTTTCATTCTCCCTTATCAGACGTCACGGCATCATTTACTCTTTTCTCCTTCATATCATTCCTTACACAATCCATCCAACTTTTCTTTGGCGTTCCTCTCGCTCTCCGTCGATCAACATTGAGATCCATCACTCTTTTAGTCACATGTGCTTCTTTTAGATGTTTTCTCTAAGAATACCATTTATAAAAACTAAATATTCTTTCAGTTGTTACTTACCAACGTTTTCTTTTCATAAAAACCTAGCTACGCGACCCACATTACATTCACTCATTGTAAACAATGATTAAGATAACAGACATTGTCATTATGTTAGTTGATTAACAACGAACAAAAAAAAACATGGCGACGATAACGAAAGTTGTTAACTTGTTATTGATTACCACACGATATTTTCATGACTTATGTATTTTTGGGATAAGTTCTCCAGACTATTTACCCAAAACTTGATGTTACCACATGATATTTTCATGACTTAAGTATTTTTGGGACAAGTTTTTAGAGTATTAACCCAAAATATTGCAACTATTGAAAACCAGCATCATAAATAGTAGCAATCACAATAACAGCTCCGACACCATGAAGTTCGACGAAGTTCCATCCTACTCATATTATAAAAACTAAAGTTTGTTATGTATGTAAGTAGGTATGTTTGTTGCTCTTTCACGCAAAAACTAAAGAATGGATTTTGATGTAACTTCACAATAATATATGTAGCTTACATATCAGAATAATACATAGGCTACAATTCATAAAGATATATTACAATATATCTTTATAAAGGTATATTTCATAAAGATATATTGCAATATATCTTTATGAATTGTTCTTTTATTTAATGGTTATTCAAAAAAAAGAACAATTCTTGTTTTACACCTCCATGCAAGTGAAACCGCGGGGCGCAGCTAGTAGACAATATAGCTATCTTGGATGCCGCAACGAAATGAAAAACAAAAGAATAGCGGAGGAGTAGAAAAAACATAATTTTCAAGAAAGTTTGTGGGTCTTTAGTTATATTATAACTTAAGGTTACGCTTGTAATCTCCGTAGTATGTACACACACATAAAGCTTGTGTTTTTCAAGTCCAATTTAATTGGGGGCTTGCCCATTGCCATCAATCAGACACGAACCAGATATCGAAACCTGCCATTGAAAAATCCACAGCAGTCGTAAAAGTAAAATAATTACTTTTAATAGCGAAAGTGAGTTTGTTTGTTTGTTTGTTACGTCTTCACGCCTAAATGGCAAACCCGATTTTGATGAATTTTGATACAGAGATTGTTGAGACCCTGACCCTGACCCATAAATAAGGCGCAAGGGCAAAAACTACAGGTAGCAGGTACTTGCAAATCAGAAAAGTAACTGTGTTACCCCGAATATAACGCGAGCAAAGCCGCGCGCAAAAGCTAGTTTACAATAAAAAACGAGAAAGTGCGAATAGGACTCGGTCACCGTGGGTTCCGTACAAACTGGCGACATAAACAGCCATATCTTTTGACTGCGTACACTTAGTGGGTTGATTTTTTCACAGCACGAAGGGACCACAGAGTTGAGTTTATAGTATGATATGATAATTTCAACTCAATACCTTTACGCTTTCCCGAGATAAAGGGCCTTGACAGACAGATAGACAACGAAATGATCCTATAGGGGTCCCGTTTTGCCGTGTCAGTCGTGGAAGTGGTTTTTAATCTTGCAGTGTGGGTTTTGCTCTAACACTTCATAGTTAAATAGTTGCATTGAATAAAGATTTATTCCAATACCTTATAACAGGAAAAAAACCCATCAATTTAACGTAACATAATGGGCAATTTTTCTTATTTATATTTTTATTGCCATATAAGAAACGAACAAACAAAATCGATCGGAAGTATTGAGAGATTTCATTTCCTGGGATCATATTTTATACTTCCTGCAGGCAAAGACTGTTTAACAAAAGGTCAAATGAAAACTGGCGTATAAACTTACTATTATATTTATGTTTCAATGACTTCAATTTCAATAGCTAGATAATACCTAATTCCGGACCAAAACAAAATTGACAACTAATTTAGCTACTAAACGTCAGCAAATTACATCATCATAACCTGCCTAGCCTTCCCCCTACTATGTTGAGTCAAATTTTATGAAACAGTGACGCCTGACTACCAACACATGGGTCTCAAGTTCGAACCCAAGACACGCATATCTCTGGGGTAGCGGGTTGTTACCGAGTTATAAGTACAACTACACATAAACGAACAAATAGGGTAACAAGAAGGATAAAGAAAGATTTTTGGTCAGTAAAATTCCGACACTCCGTCCCGCGGCGCCCAAAGAGGGTCAAGCTATTTATTCAACTATTTATGTACACACAGTAAACTAGACAGGATAAAAAACATGTAAAATTTGAGTACAAAGGTACTGCTTATTTCTTAAGAAATTTCTGCCAGCAGACCTGCGAAAGGAGATATGAGAACGAAATGTAGACGATAGTGTGTGAGAGAGTATTAGAAAAATATGTGTGTGCCTTAACCTATTATTAGCTATTTGATCATTTCCCATCCGAAAATAAAAAGACACGCATATTTTATTCATTTGCGTATTATTTAATTATCACTTGCTTCGGTGTGAAAGAAAGAATACGCAGAAACCAGAACGCATGAGAGATTTTTTTTTAATGGCGTGTAAAGCTATTGAAAAAGAGGCCTTTTGTTGCATAAAAACTCTGAAACCAAAGACAACACACAAACCAAAAAAAAGAAAGAACAAAACACAAAAATAATACCAAGTTAATTAATCCAACCTTTGGAACACCTACATTCCATTCCACGACAACTGTTTTCCAAGGATAATAAGAAGAATAAATTAAAAACAAAAGAAATATTAATTTACTTTCATTTCAGAACGTCTGTCTTCATTTCGCAGCCAATCTGTGAGGCCGATCTAAGAGGGTTGAGAGGTTTAAATTCAAATTCAGAATTTAAATAATATAATTTGTAGAACGTAGTTAAACCAAACACAGGTACAGTTCATGTCAATGATCTTGTAATATATACTGTGTATATATGTATACTGTTGTGAAAATCAGTAGCGGAATAATTTTAATGAAGTTTTTACTATTTACTGAAAGGAATAGAGTAGTCTTTATTATAAAACTACCTTTTGCCCGCGGCTTCGCTCGCGTTTAATTCGGGGTAACACAGTTCCCCTTTAGTGATTTGCAGGTACCGGCTACTTGTATTTTTTGCTCTAGCGCCTTATTTATTGTAATAGCAACCCTAAGTTTTCCTTTTTCTTCCCTCTTTCTCCCTCATATCTCAATCTATTTTTTTCAAATAGCCTGTGTCCGTCTCCAGGGTCCCAACTATATCTGTACCAAAATTCATCAAAATCGGTTTAGCCATGTAGGCGTGGAGACGTAACAAACAAACTCACTTTCGCTTTTATAATATTAGTAAGGATTCCGTTCAAATGCAAGTCGCACTCGCGCTCCGAGGCTTGTTGAGAGTGGTCATGCAGTATTTTTGGGTTTTTTTTTATTAAAAAACTTTGCCCCACAATAAGATTTTCTCTTGTATCGTGGGTGCGTTTACAAACATTTAAACTCACTTACACAAACAGCCAGATCCGGAACAACTATCTGTAGGCAATACGAGTATTTGTTCTGTGCAGGGATCGAACCCGCAACACGCAGCGCAGCAGTCGATAGCTCTGCCACTGCACCAACCGTGTCGTCAAATTTTTCAATTGTAGCTCGGAGTCTGGTTTTGTGCCCAGATGACAATAGGTTCGCTATTGCATAGGACTCAAATATGAAGCTTTATCAAAAGAACAATACTGCCAGCTCCCAACATATTTGTTAGAAAGCCTGCCTGAGTGCATAGCACACTCTACTTTCATATTATTTAGTCTATATTTTAATTTAGAATGTGACAATTAATTTTGGTCGTACTCTGCTTTCTCTTTTGATCATAATTCGAAAGACACGTGGTGCTATGTAAAAACTAGCTAAGTAGGTAGGAGTCAGACTACCGCACCCAGGGTTCCGTACAACAGGCCACCGTAGATGCGGGCCTGTGGACGGTGAGCAATGGGTAGCTCACCGTCCGTCCGTCGATTGACGACGGAAGTGTCGACGGCGCGTTCGTGTTTCACGCGCGCCTCAAAGAGATGTCAGCAAAGCAGAGGGGCTTGCCAGAGCCTCAGCCTGCCGGGGTTGCGGGTTGTTCGAAAGAGATACCGCGGCCCCGGAACGTAAAGGGCAATAGAAGGAACATGGGTGGGTTTTAGTCAGTACAAGTCTGACATGCCCCCCCGCTCCGCCCAGAGCGGGGGAAGTCATTGGATGATTTCCCACCCGAAAATAAAAAGGTCTTGACAGAGAGACGGACAAAGAAGTGAACCTATAAGGGATCCATTTTTTCTTTTTGAGGTACAGAACCCTCGGCGACACGGTTGGCGCAGTGGCTGTCGCGAGTTCGATCCCCGCACGGAACAAATTTTTGTATGGCTGACAGATAGTTGTTACGGGCCTAGCTGTTTGTATATGTGAGTTCATATATTTGTAAACGCACCCACTATACAGGAGACATTGTAAGTGTAGGGCAAAGTTTTTTTCCAAGCTCGTCAATTACAGTTGAAATTATCTTAAATATCCACAAATTTTTTCGAAGTAAAATTAAATTTATTTGATAGAAAACAAACAGTTCATTAAAATAAATTAAATTTAAGCTAAAGGCAACCTTCGGTTTTTACGAAAAACTCAACTATATCTTATGAGTCTAGTAGTTTATTTCTTTTGTTGACCGTACACCATACAAATAATATTCTTTGAGAAAACATTTCACATAGGGAGACACAATGTACGGTCTTGTCGCTAAAAGCAATCTTTACAAAACAACCTTTGAATGGATTACAGGATGAGGGTTTGACGATACTGCAGGTAGTCTGTTGTGTATGAATAACATATCGAATATACATGTATTCATAAAGCATAAACAAATCCTTACTAATATCTTTACTTCTTTACTAAAATTATAAAAGCGAAAGTGTGTTAGTTTGTTTGTTACGTTTTCACGCCTAAATGGCACAACCGATTTTGGTACAGAGATAGTTGGAACCCTGGAGACGGACATAGGATAAAAAATAATAGGAAAAGGAAGAGGGAGAGTGAAGAAAAGGGGAGAGAAAGATTTTTTTTTTTGATCATCACGCGGGTTAAAGTTAGCGTTAGCCCAAAGTAACTACGCCACGCGGCCGAAGTCGCGGGTGGTTGCGTGTAGCGTGTAGCGTGAAGACGTAACAAACAATTGTTACGTCTTCACGCCTAAATCGCTAAACCGATCATGATGAATTTTAGTACAGAGATAGTTGGGACCCTGGAGACGGACATAGGCTATTTCTTAAGAGATATGAGGAAGATAGAGGGAAGTAAAGTGAAAACTTAGTTTTCCTATTACATTAAATTAGGCGCAAGGGCAAAAACTAGAGGTAGCAGGTCAGGAAAGGGGAACTGTGTTACCCCGAATTTAACGCGAGCGAAGCCGCGGGCAAAAGCTAGTTTATTATAAGTTTGTACGGAACCCTTAGTGCGCGAGTCTGACTCCCACTTCGCTGGTTTTTACATGGCACCACGTGTCTTTCGAATTATGATTAAAAGAGAAAGCAGAGTACGAACAAAATTAATTGTCACATTCTAAATTAAATCCTAGACTAAATAATATGAAAGTAGAGTCTGCTATGCACTCAGGCAGGTTTTCTGACAAATATTTTGGAAGCTGACAGTACTGTTCTTTTGATAAAACTTCATATTTGATTCCTATGCAATAGCGAGCCTATTGTAATCTCGGCACAAAACCAGACTCCGAGCTACAATTGAGAAATTAATGAAAAAAAAAAACAAAAACACTGCATGACCACTCGGTATTTAAAGCTAAATCTCAAAACCAAATTGGATTGGATTCTAGCTAGAAATATGAACTCTAAGATAACATTCATAGAAGACATATTTAAAAATCTCCAATTCACTTCAAAGCCTTAAAAGCACCATCTGCATTTTAATAACAATAGGTCTAATGCGCCATTGAATAAATTCGATCAATATCTTCAGGGAGCCGTATGAATGGATTACGACAGGAATCGAACACGACTGGGTCTTCGTAATCTGTGGCTGATTGTACCTACAGTGCGTTCACAGTTAAATAACCTCTGATGCTGCTTTACTGTCGATGCCACGTTGGCATTTATTCTCGGAACAGCAAAGTCGCTGTAAGGTTGCTTCTAGCGACAAGTCTGCCAAATCATAGAGATCTTAATTGACGTGTCTAATTAATAAATCGAAACGAAAACACTACCTGAAGTAACTTATCTAACAATGAAAACTCTTCCGCAAAGCTGTCAACTGGTAATGTGTTCAAAGTTACTAGTCTCACTTTGTCACGTTTTATAACAAAACTAAGACTGGCTAAGGCTGATGTAAAACCTAGCCAAGGAAACACGGGAAGTGTCAACTGGACAGGTCCACTCAATCTGTGTGGTGCTTTCTTAAAAAGACCATTTCAGACACTAATCTGCATAGTCCTCATGTAAGTTGACCAAGATTTTTTGTCTGGACCTTAAAAGAGACTACAACCTCTGAGTTTGTTTCGGCTGTTTCTTCTCAGAGTAGTCGGGTACGAAACACCGGCTCCATCTAGTTTAAAAAAAACGTGTAAAAGTATTTGTGAAAACCTACCTGCAAAATAAACATCATTTATCATTATCATATAACTAAGCGTTTTGTTATTTCCTTACAAAAGGTGATCACGGTTCGAAAATACAGTCTTCACCAATAAGGTTAAAGGTTCTTAGCGGTCGTAGTTTGTTATTGGAGTTTTGCTATAAGAGGTAAGATAGTTTTGAAAGTACTATACCTGTCGTCAACTGGAGGAAGGAACATTTTATACAATACGTTTTGTATTCTAGGTTGTACAATTTATATTTTTGTGGAGTCAAAAGTCGAAGGCAAGAGATTTAAAATAAATCCATGCGACTAACGTAGAAAAAAAAGTGAGCTTTTAAGTTTCTGCTTTTAATGTTGGGTGTACTAACTGAGCTATTGAACGAAGCTGTTTCATGAAAAACACCGGTATTCAACTTTATCTAGTTAGACTGGAAGTCGACCTCCTAGTTGGGAAAAGGCTAGGCAAATAATGGACCTTAAAAACTGGAACGGGTGGAGCGGGGTCAGTATCAGACTTTTACAGACTAAAACCCATTCATGTTCTTTCTATTGCCCTTTATTTTTTGGGGCCGTGGTATCTCTTTCGATCAACCAACAAACCTGGCAAGCAGTGGCTCTGGCAGGGCAAAATGCAACTTTGAAGGCTTATTAATATTATTTATATCAAATCTGTCACTGCGTTTTAATGAAGCAGGCGAAGAAATCTAGATACAAAAAGAAGATTATCCTTACTAAATATCTTTACTAATATTTTAAAAGCGTGAGTTTATTTATTAAGTCTTCACTCCTAAATGGCTAAACCAATTTTGATAAAATATCTTTACTAATATTTTAAAAGCGTGAGTTTATTTATTAAGTCTTCACTCCTAAATGGCTAAACCAATTTTGATAAAATTTTGGTGCAGAGATAGTTGGGACCCTAGCGACGACGGACATAGGCTAAAAAAGTGAGAAAAGGGGGAGAAAGAGGGAAGAAAAGGGAAGAGAAAGATATTTTTTTTTCGATCATCACAAGGGAATAAGTTAGTGTTAACCCAAAGTAACTATACCACGCGGACGAAGTCGCGGGCGGAAGCCAGTTCTTTATTATTTAAGAAAGTCCAAGTGCGCGTCATCATTTTAAAAACATTTTTCGCCGAGTGTTCGACACTTCATGTGACCGGAAACTGGCTCTTTCTTTGAACAAAGAATTAGCATTGTCATTCAATATGGCAATGCTGCTAGTCTCCTGGGCACGTTCCATGGATGACAGCGGCGTGAAGGAGTACTTCGACGCCTTAAGTTTATTAAGTTAGTTAGTTTACGTTTAGTTAATAAGTTTATTCTAAACATATTACTTTCAATTATAAGCAGTAATAATTCTGAATAAATAAATTCTTTACAGTTAGAAAATAAACAAGTTTGTTTCGCAGAAAAGTAAAGCCGTCAAAGCCGCAAGCTTAACCATTTTTCTTGCAGAATAATATTAAAACCCAATGTGAATATAATCCACGTTTGATAAAAAAAACACACTGGCTTAGTGCTGATCTACTATTTCTACATAAAATCTAATAGCAGACTGCTTTCACCAGCACATTTATAAAATTGACAATCAGCTGATTCAATATATTTTCAGACTTGTCAGTGTTTATTTTAATACCAGTGTTTATCAGAAGTTTCGCTTGCATAGCAAAGATTTTCGTGTGGGAGATACAGTAATAATTTTTATCCGAGTAGGTCGTTATCTACCAGTTTATATCTATACTAATCCTTACTAATATTATAAAAGCAAAAGTGAGTTTGTTTGTTTGTTTGTTACCTCTTCATGCTTTAATGGCTAAACCGATTTTGATGAATTTTGGTACAGAGATAGTTGGGAATCAGGAGACGAACATAGGCTATTTTTTTTTGTCCCACATCATCAACATCCCACAAAATGTGGGATGTGAGGGAGAAAGAGCGAAGAAAAGGGAAAATTTAGCGTTGCTATTACAAATCAATAAGGCGCAAGGGGAACTGTGTTACCCCGAATTTAACGCGAGCGAAGCCGCGGGCAAAAGCTAGTATATTATAAAGCTGAATGAAGAGTTTGTTTGTTTGCTTGAACGCGCTAATCTCAGAAACTACTGGTCCGATTTAAAAAAAATCTTTCAGTGATAAATACCCCATTTATCGAGGAAGGCAGTAGGCTATATATATTATATTATCACGCTAAGACCAATAGGAGCGGAGCACCAATGAAGAATGTTCAATCCTGATTAATTAAGTACTGAATTAAGTACTAGGCTTGCATGAATTCCGGGTGATATTAATTCTTACAGTTTGATCTGTTGGATTCAAGTTCTTGGTAGAACCAACTGCGTTAAGATAAAACTACTAGGATTGCATGAAATTCACAGTGGTATTCTTTCTAACAGTTCGGTCTGTATACACAGCTATCGGCTGTATAACGTCACGCTACAATCGTTGGGAGCTGAGTGGTGGGTGAAACCGCTGGGCACAGCTAGTATATTATATATCTTTTAAAAGTAAAATCTTCTTCTCCGGTAAGGCGTGAAAAGATACTTGAATCAGGAAATCGGAGAGGGTGTTGTTTACATCATAATCAGTTAAAGGATAAAAACACTGACTTACTCATCACGAAATATCAGATACAACAAGTGTTGGGAGTCTCAAAATTTGCATAGGGGATCATTTTAGTAGTACGTAGGTAAACTACTAGGGTTACATAAATTTCGCGGTGTTATTCATTCCAACAGTTTGGTCTGTACATACAAGGTCTGGATGGTACTTTTTTTTTTCTCCCGTTCTACGCGATTGAAACCGCTGGGTACGGCTCGTATAAGTATAATTTGGAAAATAAAACTGTCTAGACATTTATGACACAGCGAATTGTACATGATTCAATAAACGTTAATATTAACTTATATAAACTTATTTTGTTGGCAAATAATTCAGTGAAATATTTCTTACACTAACATTTTGATCTGATGATTAATGTTTCAGGTGAGGGGGGGGGGGTATCAGCGGCGGCGATCTCTCGCGTCCGGCCCTGGTTCAGTCCATGGAGCGAGAGGGAATGGGAAGCGGTCACCACCTTCTGCGAGCGAAGCAGTCATGATAGTGAAGGAGGAGGCAGGGCTTTTGAGGGAGAGAACCTCAAACCAACCCAACCGCCGCGGGAGACGCCCCGGGCGCCGGGCGCCGCGAGACGACTCCCGGCCACCGTAGATGCGGGCCTGTGGACGGTGAGCAATGGGTAGCTCACCGTCCGTCCGTCTATTGACGACAGGCCGTGTCGAGAGCGCGTTTGTGTTTCACGCGCGCCTCAAAGAGATGTCAGCAAAGCAGAGGGGCTCGCCAGAGCCTCCGCCTGCCGGGGTTGCGGGTTGTTCGAAAGCAATACCGCGGCCCCGGAACGTAAAGGGCAATAGAAGGAACATGAGTGGGTTTTAGTCAGTAAAAGTCTGACACTCCCCCCCGCTCCGCCCAGAGCGGAAGAAGTTATTTGATGATTTCCCACCCCAAAAAAAAGGGGGGGGGTACGGTCAACCTGCCCCCAACCCTCTGCTTACCCTGGCGATACCCATACTTATACATGTGATTGCAGCAATCACGGCAGATTTGCTGTCATTTATTGAAGAGTTCCGTTCTATAATTAATTTTGGTACAGAGATAGTTGGGACCCTGGAGACGGACATAGGCTAGAGAAATAGGGAGAATGAGGGAAAAAAGGAAAAATTTAGCTTTGCTATTATAATAAATAAGGTGCAAAGGCAAAAACTGCAGGTAGCAGATACCTGCAAATCAGGAAAGGGGAACTGTGTTACACCGAATTTAACGCGAGCGAAGCTGCGGGCAAAAGCTAGTAATATATAACTTAATAACCAACCCACCAAAAAGTACTTGGCTGCCATAAATTCAAAGTGCTCCATATTTTTTTATTCTGGGTATCTGAAAAGGTACTTACTGTTTAAGATTAACATTTACTAAACTAATGATCGAACTGACATCTTCAGTTCACGAGGTAACAAGATAGCCCCAATTTTTACAAAGTAAAATCTCATTTTAAAAGCAGACACTTTTTCTCAAGGTTCGTTTCTCTTTGCCATGAAAAACCTTTGTAACATGAAACTGCCTTCGGATTTTTGTACCTAAGTCTTATTTAGGATCAATATTTTTTTACGAATTGACCTTGGAAATTACTAAGAAAAAGCACAGACTCCACATTTGTGACTGAAAAAATCGAACCGGCTTTTTGATGCCCTTTTTTGGTATTGTTCGTTGTGTCGTTGAGCTCCTTGAATTATGAGTCGACAATTTATAATATTAGTAGGATCTCAAAGTAGAAACCGTTTTTTACGAGAAAACTGTTTTTGAATTCAAGTAAGTCGGATACATGTTATTACTTGTGACCTCTGCCTAACTCTTTGGAAATTACAGGCGTAATGTTATATATCGATCTGTACCCGCACCCGCTACTTCTTCTGCGACAAGACTTTAAAATAAAACTAGTGAAATGGATTTCTAAACCACTTCATCTCCATTGATTCTATTCTCCAACATGCATGATCACTCATCTACCTGTCCTTGTCCCATTATATATGGAGTTGGCGCTACACCTTTTTTTCTTCCATTCTCTCCTGTAAAACGTCACGGCATCATTTACTCCTTTCTCCTTCATATACATCCATCTTTTCTTTGGCCTTCCTCTCCCTCTCCAACAATCAACATTTATTATTTATTAAAAAAAAATATTTAGTTTATTACACCTAACTCTATCTCATGTCTCAAAAGCTTTTAAAAATCGAGCTACAAGCAAACTAAGTAAAACTTTGACAAGAAAGTCTACTAAGTTATAGTTAAGTTAAATGATTGGAAAACTTCGGTTTCAAAGTATCACGGCGCTTAACAATTTTAAAGGGTTCTTCCAATCAAATTGTAAAATGGGCTCTAAAGTTATCCACTTAAGTTGTAACATAGCACGGCTATTGTTTAGCTTAGGAAACGGTTTAGACCCGCAAAAAGAAGGTTTGGGTTCGACACAATGTTTTAAAGCTACGTTTAAGTTATTCCACTTTTGAATTATGACGGCAAATAAAATTGTGGTCATTATTTGCCTAGCTTAGCAAAATAGTAGAAACGGTCTACAAGTTGGGAGAGATTATTTGACTTCTTTAATAAATATTTAATTCTAAGTTACTAGGTTTTTGCACACTCCCATTTCTTTAACTTGAAAACATCTTTTCTCTCAGTGCCTTAATGTTGGTTTAGTATTCTTACGGAAGAGAATTTTAATGGTAAAAGACAGGTTTTTTTTTACTTCCCACAGATATTTGTGTGATGTGCAAAAGAGGAGGTTATGTACTCCACCAGCATCTTATTCTGTTATTTGTTTCATGTATAAGAACTCGTTAGATAAAATTGTTTTTTCAAATTAGTGTCTGAAATGGTATTTTTAAGAAACCACCACACAGATGGAGTGGACCTGTCCAGTCAGTGCAAGCATTTGTCAGTTATCGTGTAGCTCGACTCATAACTCAAGCAGCTCAACGATACGACGAACAATAGCAAAATAAGGACATTTTTGTTGGTCGCTTATAGTACTCCAACAGCCACATAATCGTCTTTGCTTAGGTACTTTAAAGAGTTATTTATACTCTAATATGCAAACTTTTCTAACTAGTCTATGTAGATGATGAGTGAATAACTTTTAGTTATACAGTACGCCTCCACAGACTACCTATAAAGTTAAACTTTAACAAACCTCATCCTATACTAACACAACTCCCTGTATACGAAGACAGATTACCTTGTAACTTGCGAGCATGCGTTCATGAATCGAAGTTATTCCAAACAAAACTTAGCTCGTTTAGATTGCTTGCAGGCATATGCATCTTTGTGGGTTGTTTATTTAATCGACGTAATTAGAACTAGATTCTGGATACCTTTCACCAACGTATACCTGGATAAAATGCTTGTTAATCCAGGCAACAACTACTAATTGTACGGTTCTAAATATTTAAATAGTGTGTCTTTTTTTTAAATGGCAACACTGTTCAATGGTCAATTCTGTGACGGAAGGGGGTAGTTTAAAAAGGAAGGTACTTGGCCGAGTGGGCTCAGTTATTTAGTGTAAACTATGTGATGATTGTATTTGTTAAGGAGTGTATAATCCTTATCCTTACTTATTATTATAAAAGCGAAAGTGAGTTTGTTTGTTTGCTACGTCTTCACGCCTTAATGGCTAAACCGATTTTGATGTTTTGATACAGAGATAGTTGGGAACCTGGAGACGGTAAAAGACTATCTTTTAAAAAAAATGGGAAATGAGGGAGAAAGAGGGAAAAAAAGGGAAAACTTAGCTTTGCTATTACAATCAATAAGGCGCAAGGGCAAAAACTACAGGTAGCAGGTACTTGCAAATCAGGAAAGGGGAACTGTGTTACCCCAAATTTAACGCGAGCGAAGCTGCAGGCAAAAGCTAGTTATTACATAATACTAACAATATCGCTTGTTAGTTGCTAGTACCAATGCTTTGACCTGACGAAAACCTCGAATAATCTGGCACACAATGCCCCCACTCAAGATGCTTTTACAACGGATTACTGTCTCCCTCAGTAGATGATATTTTTAGTGGCACTTTTATTTCACACCTGAAACCGTAAAAACGAGTAATGGCCTCGCTAACATTCTTCACCTGGGGACGACTTGTTGCGCGTTGTGTCACGAACGATGTCAGATAAATATGAGAAGAGCATCGGTGTGAGAATTTCAGACTGTGTGGATTTCAATTTGTACGTAGTAAACGTAGTATATTGTACGACGGCACGGTTGGCGCAGTGGCTGAGCGATCGACTGTTGCGCTGCGTGTCGCGGGTTCGATCCCTGCACGGTACAAATATTTGTATGACCTGCAGATATTTGTTTCGGGTCTGGCTGTTTGTGTGTGTGAGTTTAAATGTTTGTAAACGCACCCACGATACAGGAGAAATTCCTAGTGTGGGGCAACGTTTTAAAAAGAAAAAAAAAGATGTGAACTTAACTTTTGACATTATAATGGTGTTTTAGAGATTTTGCCTGGGGACGATTTGTTGCACTTCGGGTCACAAACGACGTGAGATTAAAATGAATAAAGCACCGTTGGAGGATCTGCACGATTGAATAAGAAAAACGTTGCCCCACACTAGCAATTTCTCCTGTATCCTGGATGCGCTTACAAACATTTAAACTCACATACTCAAACAGCCAGACCCGGAACAACTACCTATAGGCTATACAAATATTTGATCCGTGTGAGGATCGAACCCGTGACACGCAGCGCAGCAATCGATCGCTCAGCCACTGCGCCAACCGTGTCGTCAAAAAATACTTTACTAACTGAATTTGTGACAGCTGAAAATTGAATTTCTGAAAACTTTATTTCTAGTTGTCGTAGGGACTTTACCTGGAGACGACTTGTTGCGCCTCGGGTCACGAACGACGTGAGATAAATAATAGAAGAGAATTGGTGTGGGGATTTCAGACTGTGTGGATTTAAATCTTTGCGAATTTCGCACAGTGGGTAGGTGTGGAAATAATTAAATTTGAAAAGAAACAATTAAGCATCATCATCATCATTAAACAATTGAGACTCTCTTGATTTTTAAACTGTATACATATGATTAACTCTTGAGTGTTATCTCTAGAACTAAATGTTTATTAGACTAAGTCTGTGGTATTACTAAGATCACGAATCCTCGCCTTTAAAGTTGTTGTAGACTTGAAAGGTTGTGAAATAAAATTATATAAGTCTGTTAAATTTTTCATTTTAAACTTTACATTGAGTGGCATTTTACCGTAGCTACGTTTAAGATATAAACCTGAGCTGTATAACTTGTTCCTTTTTAAAATAGTTTCTAAACTACAAGAAATTTGACTAAATTCATTAATTTCATAAAATGAATTTAGTGACGATTTTCGTAGTATCAACGCTATGTTTTAAAACAGCAACATGTAAACCAATGTAAAAAAAAAACTAGATTTCAATATTTATGAATGTAATGTAATGTAGCGGTTACTCAGAAAACATAGTAGTAACTTTGAAGATTAGTGCAGTGGCTGAACGATGGACTGATGCGCTGCGTGTCGCGGATTCGATCCCCCCACGGCTCAAATATTTGTATGGCCTACAGATAGTTGTTTCAGGTCTGGCTGTTTGTGTATGTTATTTTAAATGTTTGTAAACGCACCCATGATACAGGAGAAAATAAAAATTCTGAATTGACATCAGTAAGACGTATCTTTACTGATAAACAATCAGAATAACCATTTCTCAATAACTTGACAAAACAAAAACAATGCAAGGTAAATGTATTAGTAACAAGATTCCCAGTAAATCTGTAATCCAATTTGAATCGTAAAGCTGATTTGATATTGATTTCGATTGCTGAATGGCTCTGATTTACATTAAGATATTCTTATCAAGACGAATTTGTTTGTACATTTTGATATTATTATTACAAGTTACGAAAAGCGGATTATTTGAGGTATTTACCTGAGGTGTCTGCCTCGTTGAGATAGCCAAAGTGTATACAGGAGCTGATTCTGTTGCGGGTTGTTCGAAAGAGATGCAATAGAAGGAACATGGGTGGGTTTTAGTCAATATAAGTCTGACACTCTCTCCTGCTCCGATCAGAGAGGGGAATTTATTTGAAGATTTCCCATCTTCAAAAAAAACTACTGATTCTAGGACCCTCGATCTTCAAATTAAAGTCAAAGTAAAAACGTAATTAGGATTATTACTAAGCACTTATACAAAACTGCAATTAACATAATTTGAACTTTTAAATGTTTCTATGAAAAGGTAAGAATTGTACCTATTTCATAAGCTCGGTGACTACATTTAACGGAAAAAAAAAACAGTTTTTCATTTCATTTTTGGAGAACCGGGACTCAATGGCGCCGATTCTGATGAACCACCAGATTTAACTAGACTATCTAATATTTAAAATTAAAAACCTAAACACATCCTAAGATAATCCGATTTAGCTTGACAACCACTATTTTCGGTGAAAATCGTCAATATCAGAATAATGAGATTGCCATTTTCTCTAAATTGAGTAACTAAAATATCATTAATGCTGTCAAACTATAATATGGTTAAGTTGTGTCACTTTAGACAATTTAGAAGACACGTTGCTTGACAGGTATAAACTAAATTTTCATAATTTTGAGAGTAGTTTTAGTTTAGGTAAATCGTTACAAAAGTGCACTTTCGCTTGTTTTGTTTATTTGGCGAATCGGGGAAGTTACCACACAGGTTGTAGCCCCTATTCCCTGCATGTAACTTAAAGTATTATCTTTGAGTCTTTCATGATTAATTTCCTACATAATGCACTACCCATTTACAGTAACAATAAAACAGAACGTGCTTGTCAAATGACAGTTATAGTTTTATCTCTTTTCAGCATGTATGATTCATATATCCTTATCTCACTATACTCTCACTACTCTCCGATAAGTGCTGTTACTAAATTTAAAGCAAAAACATTCAATCAAAAACATTGAACCCCTCGTTATTTTTCGTCCTTGAGATACATTTTATCCTTAAATTTTAAGCGGTTAAAATCTAATACAAAATTAACGAAACCCACATTAAGGATAAAAGTGAATAATTAATCAGTTCCAATCAATGCGTACCCTCATCAAAATTATATCGGTGAGTCACGGGCAGCACTCGTCGATCGATCAAGCGGCAAGAATAAGTTAAAGGTTGCTATAAACTCACCGGGTAGCTCTAAAAAGTTTGACGTCCTCCTCTGCCGACCCCTCATAGTGTTCTGAAAGTTTAGCGGTCCAATGTCTTCAACAGAGTCACAGTTTGACATTGTAGATTCCCTTGAACCTCGTCTACTCGCCAAGTACGCCAAACCGCCTTTCATGGACCCTCTGCGCATTGGAGAACATGGTCTACTGATGCTGGTGGATCGCGTGTGAGGAGTATCATCCGTCATATCTGTCAAATCTGATGTCGATTTCCGACATATCTTCGAGGAAATCGTAGTACACTCATCGTCAACGTCATGAAGGATCGCAGACGGTGTTCCTGGCATCGCGTCTGTTGAATCGTCAGTGTGGCTGGACACTATACTCGGTGACGTCACCAGCCTCGGGGAACTTACTGTGGAAGTAGAACTGTATAGTTTCCTCGCATGCTTAGGGGAGACGTAACCAGGGTTCGTGTGTATGTGCACAGGGGGCGGTTTTGGCGACCTGGACTTCTCCCGACGACTGTGTTTAAGGGACGTGGTATATTGCAGGCTGGTTCTCTCCACGCAAGGACTGGACCGCCCTGATGGGGACTTTTGGGGGAAGTTGAAGTGCCTGGGAGACATTGGGGATCTGTGCCCATGGGCTATAGGCGACTTTGGGGGTTGGTTGTGCTTGTCATAGCTGCAGCCGGATTGAGGGGTGTAGTACCCTGATGAAGAAGTGCTTGATGCAATAGAAGGACTTTTCTGGGGGAATATGAAGTGGCGAGGGCTTTTTGGAGTGTGTGGTTTGGGGGAAAGGGGCGGGTAACCTCCAGGGCTGTTGACAGCCATCTTGATCACTTGAACTTTCACTTGCGCACCATTTCACTGTTCATCTGGAAATAAAGAAATGGGAGATATTATTATAAGGCTCCAGTTATATATTCCTTTCGACTATCATATTATTACAGTTATCATATTATTTATTAGGAGAAATATTATTATTACCATATCTTTCGAATGGTAGAGTATTTTTTCAGCAGATATGACAAAGAAATATTGTTATGTTCAGCCACGTGAGTGGACGTTATAAAGGCATAAATCCGGTTTCTTTCACGTTAATAGACCATTTTTTTAAGTTTCTAACAACTCGAAATCTGATTGAAAATAATCGTTATTTGCTTAAAGCAGTAGGATCTAAAAAAACCTTATTTTTCACATTTTCTAGTGTAGTGCAAAAATAAGCCTTAAATATTGCATAAATTTGTTTATACTTAATCAAAAGTATTTGAGCCAACCTACAAATATATATCAAAAAAACCACAATAAAATCGTAACATACATTCAAATCATTGCTGACACTTTCCCTAACCAAAACAAAAAAAAGGCTAAAGCCAGCCAATCAGACTCGTGCACCGAGAGTTCCGTACAAACTTGCGAATTATACGGTTATATCTTTTGACAGCGTAGACTTAGAAGCGTGATTTTTTCACAACACAAAGATTTTTATACTCAACTTATTTCAACTCGATGCCTTCATGCGTTCCCGAGATAAAGAGTCTTGACAAACAGACAGACAACAAAGGAATCCAATACGGGTTCCGTTTTTTCCGTTTGAGGTACATAACCCTAAAAATAACCACTAACCCATTTAATCATTGCAGACACATTCCCTTAACAAACCAAAATAGAGGAACTTTATTAAGCACATCACACCTGTGTGAAATGGAACACATAACCTAACCAGAAACACACGAACACAGTCCCCATGTGCCCATCAATATAAACAGAAGTTGCCTCTCAAACCGTATTCAAACTTGTCCGGCCCGTCTCCGGGAATTACGACGAAACTTCCAAAGGGACTCGACGGATGTAATACAACTTATATCAAAGACAAAGTTTACAAGATCATTGTTTTTTTTTTTTATTTTGTCTCTGTTTAAGTTGACTTATTTGTTTGCATTCTTTTTATGAAAGTTGTATGGAGACTTCTTTCTTGAAATTTTTATGGTACTTGAATTAAAATGGGTAGGTAGTCGGTGTCTTATATCACTGGCGATTGAAAACTAGTTTGTGAGTATGTCGACGGTCAAAAACCGAGGTTTACAGGAGAGCGTAATTTGTGTTCAACACGCCCTAGAAATAATTCTATGAGCAATAATAAATATTTTCTTTCTACAATATTTTAACAGTTTTAAGAGCTTTATAATGCTATTAACATATAAGTATTTTATTTTTTCACGTTTTCTTGGAAAATCTGATAGATGACCGTTTCTACGACACATATTCGTTGTATCTATAATACTTGTTCTCTTATACGACTTCTAAAACAAGGTAAATAAATTAATAAAATAACAATCGTATGTCAACATGTGCGCATAGATAATCTAAAGCCAATGATACAATAAAAAAATGCCATTTTCGACATGTCTTTATATAAGTAGGGACCGTTGATAAGAGTAAAGAAACTCAATGAAACGGTGGATGGGCGGAGTGAAAAAAATATCAGAACTAAAAAGGGATTAATTACTGAGGTGACGTCTACGAAAATTATGGAAGAAGAAACGCTTTTTTTTCTAATGGGAATTCATGTAATAACTTCCCTTGCTCTGGGAGTGGGGGGAGGCGGGGAGTGTCACTCTTTTACTGATTGAAACCAATCCATGTTCCTTCTTTTGCCCTTTGTGTTCCGACCCCGTGAATCCTGCGGCGGCTGGGTTGGTTTGAGGTTGTCTCCCTCAAACGCCCGGCCAGTCATGCTGGGCCTATCAAAATTGAATACACATAATTGCATGAGATTCACGACTAAAGTAAATTAATGTAATAAGTGAAATTTTCTAAGAGTTTGTTTACCGACTTCAGTACTAAATAATAACATTTATTTTCTATTGTAGCAAGACTGAAAGCCAATCTGATATTTAGACTCGCATGATTGATAAACCGATTTGATGGATTGGGTTACTTAATCCAATATTTTATTAAAGTAGAAAACGTATTGTTCTTTATTTGAATCTATATCTTAAGATGGATTACTTCATGAATATAACCAATAAGGTTTTCAGAAGATTAAAGTAACGCGCTGAAGAATTAAGACAAAACTGAAAAAAATGCCAAAGAATTTTGCTTTTACAAGCAATTCTGTCTGGTGTTTTTTGCGTTTGAGAAATCATTGGGAGGGAGAGACTTATACTGTCTAAAACCCACCCATGTTTTGTTTTTAAAAAAAACGTTGCCCCATACTAGGAAGAAATCCTAAATCCTAATTTCTCCTATATCGTGAGTACGTTAACAAACATTTAAACTCACATACACATAAGGCCATACAAATATTTGTTCCGTGCGGGGATGGAACCCGCGACACGCAACGCAGCAATCGATCGCTCAGCCACTGCGCCAACCGTGTCGTCAAAATGTTCCTTCTTTTGTCAACATAAGTATATTATGACGTGTTTATCGTGACATAGAAATCTTTTTATTATGATATAGTAGGTACGATCCCTTGGGAAAACTATACAATTACACCCAGAAGACTTAAGATATTCTACACATGCTGCAACTTACCAACTGGGCCCAAAAAGGTAGTACCATCCATACGAAAGATGAAAAAAAATACAGGGACAATTTCGAATACCAATGCGGACGAAAGATGATAAGGCTAAACAATAGTAAATAATATTTATTTTTAAAACAATCCACTGCTTTGGCACCAAGTAGTCTACAATAAAAAAAAAACAGTCTTATTTATTCTACAACACGATATAAATTTCCAGTAAACCTAGTAAAGTTTCTACTTTCCTCATTCTGATAAAATAAACGTCAGCTGTCGAGTGTTGCAGCTAATCTACGCGATAATCCTCGCACATTTGACACGACCGTACGATCGCACGTGTGCACGTTAATGTCATTAATGCGGTCACTACACCCCCCTCCACCGGTTCTACGAGACAGTTTTCATAAATACCCACATAAATGTTTGTTGTATTTGAGTGTTAGAAAAGAGTCGGTTCTTTTTTGCTTTTTGAATAAGTATCTTATGGACCTTGAACTGACCTGAACGAAACTGGTTCATAATTATTGTTTACTAGCTTCCGCCCGCGACTTCGTCCGCGTGGCATAGTAACTTTGGGCTAACGCTAAACGTTCTTTCTTAAAAATACTATTTTAGACATTAATCTGCATAGTCTTCATGTAAGTTGACCAAGATTTTTGTCTGGACCTTAAAAGAGACGACAAAAACGACCAATGACGAAAATGACCTCTAAATTGATTTCGGTTGTTTCTTCTCAAAGTAGTCGGCTACGAAACACCGCTCTTATCTAATTTAACACTGCAATTGGTTTTTTACAATGCATCCTTTGTTTTGTATCCTGCAATCCCTGTACTAGAATCGAGTTGTTCAGCCGCGGGAGGGCCCTGGGGACCCGTAATTCACTGAAACCTACTTCAGGCACCACTCTCTCACAAAGTTAACTTTTTGACCATGCATTTCTGTAAATCTACCATAAATATTATGCATTTCTGTAAATCCTACTAATATGCACAAGTTTGTGAGTATGGATGTATGTTTGATCTTCGTTCACAAAAAAACTAATGAACAGATCTTGATGAAATTCGTCGCAGAGGTAGATTATAGTCTGGAATAACACATAGGTTTTTTTTTTGATATTACGCGGGCGAAGCCGCAGGCGCCAGCTAGTAATATTATAAATGCGAATGTTTGTGAGGATGGACGGATGTATGGAAGTTTGTTACTCTTTCACGTCAAAACGACTGAACGGATTTTGATGAAATTTGGTACAGAGGTAGATTATAGTCTGGAATAAAACATAGGATTTTTTTTGATATGCCGTTAATGAAGCCGCGGACGCCAGTTAGCCTATCATAAAGTAACTTGTATAGAGAAAACTAGCTTTTGCCCGCGGCTTCGCTCGCGTTAAATTCGGTAGCGCCTTATTGATTTGTAATAGCAACGCTAAGTTTTCCCGTTTCTTCCCTCTTTCTCCCTCACATCCCACTTTTTTCAAAAAAATATTAGCCTATGTCCGTCTCCTGGTTCCCAACTATCTCTGTACCAAAATTCATCAAAATCGGTTTAGCCATTAAAGCGTGAAGAGGTAACAAACAAACAAACAAACAAACAAACAAACAAACAAACTCACTTTCGCTTTTATAATATTAGTAAGGATAAACGATTTTATTACTATTTAGCAACTTTTGTCGTGACAAAGCACACGCCCTATTTGACCATTGACCAGTGTCAGAGAACTTGACATCCGTTTATGTTTACGAGTGTGACGACTGTCATTACTTCACGGTAGATTAAGCTTGGAATGTACGACGTCTAGTGTCCAACTGTAGTATTAGTGCTGGCAAATGTTCTTTCGGAATTCGGCCTTTAAAAATTTGGCTGCAACTGAATAGATTTTGCCAACGATCGAACTTTGACGGTTCGGTTGGCGCAGTGGCCGAGCGATCGACTGCTTCGCTGCGTGCGCGGGTTCGATTCCCATAATCCCCATAATTAAATATTATAACAAATATTTGTATGACATGCAGATAGTTGTTTCGGGTCTGGCTATTTGTGTATGTGAGTTTAAATGTTTGTAAACGCACCCACGATACAGGAGAAATTCCTAGTGTGGGGCAACGTTTTAAAAAAAAAGTAAATAGGTTGAGTGGTAAAGATTGACTTGTGCCACTATTGCACATGAAGTGTGAATAAATAGATAAGATACCGCGGTCTCGGAACACAAACAGCAAAGAGCTCTTTTTGATGTGCCATTGATCAAATGTAAACCTTTTTTTTTAAAGAACTGAATGTTTTCTGAAATATGGGTGTTTGAATGTTGTAAATTTGTTAAAATACACTCCACCTCATTTCAACGTCTTGGAGACACTGTAAAACGCGAGATAAGCTGATTATTCCGCCGATAAAAATCCACTTGTATCACAAAAGTTGCTTTCCAGTGGTAATAAGAATGTTTAATAAATTACCAAGATCATATAGATATTATTTAAATTTCTTGTAGAAAAATCATTTTATTCAGTGCAAGAGAATCTTAAATTCACATATCATTGACATTAATATTAATATATCATACCAATTCTATAAGCTTATATTATTTTGATGTTGTATTCCATAAGTTTCGATAATTTTAGCGAATTGTTTAAGCTACTCTAAAAAAACTCGACCATCTATATTGTACTACAATTCTAGCAAATAAACGTAACATTTCATTTCAAAATATGGGTCATGGATTTCCCTTCTCTTTAAAAATATAAAAAGGAGATATAAAGGTATGAATTAATGTTAAGATTGTAGCAAGTTGCGTACCATCTCAGCGAATAATATTTTTGGTAATTTCCGTTTTGTTGGTGAAGAATAAACTATTTTCTTTCCCCAAATAGTTTTATGCTTACCCGCGAGAGACAAATGTGTCAGTGTTTGCTTATTTTGTTTTACAAAAAGTGAAATGATTGCAAGACAGTCAAGTGGTTTAAGTATGTTTTTTTTTAATTTAAAACTAATCAATACACAAATAAAGCCAATGCTATATCTACAAATTCCTTTTCAATCTTATATATAAGTTTCTTGTGTCACAATTTTAGTTGCCATACTCTTCCGAAACAGCTTAACCGATTTTTATAAAACTTTGTTTGTTTATTCGGTAGGTCTGAGAATCGGTCGTGAACTATTTTTTTTATTTTAGCTGAGCAACGAGTGAAACTACTGGGCACAGGTAGTACTTATCTAAATACATAAACCATGACCCAATTTCCGTGCAAACTATGCGAATTCCATTATTTTAACATTCCCAACAGCAAATATTTGCAGAATCCTTTGCAAATAGCAAAACCCTTCATAATATTATTAGGTACATTTAGCACGAAAACATACACGAAGTTTTGGTTTCGGCCGAAACTAAAATGTTGGGATCGGCTGGTTTCGGCGTTCGGCGAAATATTGCCCTTGAGGCAAGCACTAGCGATGTTCGTACTCGCAGTAAACTAGCGATTTTCATTTCACGCTTCGTTCATAATGTTGGGAAAATGTTATTTTCTATTTGTCGCACCAGAAATAACCTTTTACAGATAGTGGAAGTTATTTACTGACACTTTTATAGTACAGCTATATCTGTTATGCTATCTCTTCTATTATATTTAGCTGGCTATTTAAGAAAAACTAATAATAATTACGGTATTCCTGGACATGGGTCGTATCGTTAGGAGGTTCCTTTCTCTGAAGCCCTGACCGCCCGGTAGTTTGGACCCTATTCCCGATACCGGTGGGCTACTATTTTTTGTATTTTTAAATGTTTCTTTTTTTGTTTTCTATGTTTTTATTTAGAAATATTAAAAATGTAATTTATTTAGATGAAAAAACGGTCATAAATACGATAAAATAATAACATAGGATACTATAATAATAATGTTCTAAGTAACCCACCAGTATCACAAAATGGGTTCAACCTACCGGTAGTCAGGGTTGTAAAGATATATATAACCTTAACGATACGAGCCACGTCCAAGAGTACCGCTTTCTGAGTCATGCCTAAGACTTACGAATGCTTCGATATAATTTTTCGTTTTGATGACACGATTGGCGCAGTGGCTGAGCGATCGACTGCTGCACTGTGTGTCGTGGGTTCGATCCCCGCACGGAACAAATATTTGGACCTACACGTAGTTGTTTCGGGTCTTTTTATATGTGAGTTTAAATGTTTGTAAACGCACCCACGATACAGGAACTAGTGTGGAACAAATTTTTTTTTAATAATAAAATATTACTACATGCATACATACAGTATCGATCTAAGTAAGATACACAAGCCACGATACACCCAAAAAAATAAACTATCACCATCCAATCCAGATTTTGTCAATACTCGTTACACTGGCGACGCAAAAAAGACATGACAAACCAAAATTAAACTTGCCAGGGGCGGTGTTAAAACCTTCTCCACAGATTTGTACGGTTGTCGGGATTTCAGCTTTGCTTTTGTAGAAAAAAAAAACCGGCAGAGAGCGAGTCAGACTCAGGCACCGATACGAGAGTTCCGTACAAACTTGCGACATAAACGGCCTTATTTTTTGACTACGTAGACTTAGAGGGTTGATTTTTTTACAGCTCCGAGGGACCACAGACTTCAATAGGTATATGGTTTTAACTAGCTTTTTCCCGCGGCTTCGCTTGCGTTAAATATAATAATAATAAAAAAAAATCGGGGTAACACAGTTCCCCTTTCCTGATTTGGAGGTACCTGATACCTGTAGTTTTTGCCCTTGCGCCTTATTTATTGTAATAGCAAAGCTAAGTTTTCCCTTTTCTAGCCTCTTTCTAATTTACTAATTTTCAAAATTTTGAAATGTGATTATGTCATACTTTTTAAAAAAAAATTGCCTATGTCCGTCTCCAGGGTCTTACTATCTCTGTACCAAAATTCATCAATATCGGTTTAGCCATTTAGGCGAGAAGAAGTTTCAAACAAACAAACTCACTTTCGCTTTTATAATATTAGTAAGGATTTCAATTAGACACCTCCACGCGTTCCCGAGATAAAGGGTCTTGACAGACAGACGGACAACAAAGCGATCCAATAAGGGTTCCGTTTTTTTTTCTATTGAGGTACGGAAGCTTAAGAACGTACCGTGCATGTCAGACATGTACAGACGCCTGCACATCAAGCTACTACAATCTGTCAGATTTCTTTGATAGATTTTCGACTTTATTTCTAAAGTATTTGGTTCAAGGTTCATTGGGAAAAATTTACAGTTTCGGGTAGCTTGACCTGCTGGCGTCTGTACATATGTTTGTTAATATGATTTGCAGACAAAGGGGTGCGTACCCCAGAAAATAATATACATAATAATAAAACGCCACAAAAATAAATGAGATCCCTTTAACGTTATTGTTTATTTTAGTTTTCTTTAGCGGCCGTCGTAATAAATACACATGGTTTGAAAAGTTTTGTAAAAGTTCATAAGATACAGTCCTGTGACAGATGAACAGACAACGGAGGCTTAGTAACAGGGTCCCGTTCTCACCTTTTGGTTATAATTCAGTTCAATTTATTTATTTACCGAGATCTTGATGCAACAGTTAGTATACATACTGACTTAAAAACTATTGTTGGTGACACAAATACAAAAGGCTTGATGATTCTTATATTTCGCCTCAGGGCAGGAAAACAGACTCAACTCTTTGCTCACTCAGCACATACATCTTTCATGATAAACCATATGAAATTTGTAAAATATATTCATTTTTAAGTAATAGTTAGTAAGTTTGTTTTTTTTATTTAAGTAAGTGTTAAATTTTAGAATATAAGTGTTTTGGTTTCATGTACTGTTAACTTATAGTCTTATAAGTAAATAACAAAAAAAAAAAACGATCATCAGACGAACGAAATGCCTCAACACGGGAGCACATCTTCAGCTATTATAGTCTTCAGGATACTGTTGTGACTCCCCCGCACCCTCCTCATAAGTGAAACTGACCCAACTTTCTTTCTACGGAACCCTAAAAACTGTACCAACTATTGGTATAGCTGCAAATGCAATAGGATAGCCATAGGCCGTGTCGATCCGATGCTTTTCGTGTGAACTGTTCGCATGGCTGGATGTGTGATGTCAGTTTTCATTTCGGTGTTGTTTTTTCTGCACTCCAGTTTCGCAGATGGACAAGTGAAATACAGGCTTTAGTATACAAATGTATGGTATAACTAGCTGGCGCCCACGGCTTCGCCCGCGTGATATCGAAAAAGAGCATCCTATATGTTATTCCAGACTATAATCTACCTCTGTGTCAAATTTCATCAAGATCCGTTCAGCCGTTTTGACGTGAAAGAGTAACAAACATCCATTCATCCATCCTCACAAACATTCGCATTTATAATATTAGTTAGGTTGCGTAGATAGGTACGCAAAAAGCTACTGCGTTGTAAATCGACAACACGGTTGGCGCATTGGCGTTTGACTGCTGCGCTACGTGTCGGGGTTCGATCCCCGTACGGAACAAATATTTGTATGGCCTACAGATAGTTGTTCAAGGTCTGGCTGCGGTGTGTATGTAAATGTTGTTAAATATTTGTAAACGTACCCACGATACAGGAGAAATTCATAGTGTGAAAATATAAAAAATAACCCAGTCAGTTTTCTTAGGCATTGTAGTTTGACAAACTAGAATATCATCACCAACCTAGACGTTTTCCAACTATGTTAGCGTCGGCTTCCAGTCTTACCGGATTCAGCTGAGTACCAGTATTTTATATAGAACGATTTTTATCTGACCTCCACAACATATTTAACAACTAGGTAATTCGAGACTCCTTTGTAAGACTAGTTGTCAAACTTTGAAGCCGCTGACTATTTTTAACGACTGTCAATAATCTACAAATCTCATTTGAAGACTTAACGTGCTCTCCGAGGCATGGAGGAAACTCAGTATGTAATGGATGGTTACCCATCCATAGAGCCTACCTAGAGGAGCGTTGCTTAACCTCAAGATCAACCCGAGTTATTTTTTAGCCATGAGCTCCCCCAAACTTTACTTGAGACTAACAGGGACCAAAATATTAAAACGACTCCCGAAAAAAAAAACAAAAATTTGGAATATAACTTTACTTCCGGCGGTCGGTGATTTTTGTTCGTTATTTTCCGCTTTTTATTTTTGGAAGTCAATTTTATTTTTTACAAAAAAGTATTTTATTTCAGAATTTTTAGTTATGGTATAAGGACATATCACATTTTTTTTTATCGAGTATACATTGTCCGTTGTTACAAAAAGAACAGCAAATCATCAATATAGACATACAGTAAAAAAAAAAATTTTTTACACGAATACTTAAAAACTGGGAAGTATACCCTATCAAACAAACAAAAATTTACAAATCGGTCCAGGCGTCTTTGAGTGATCGGTGAACATACATAAAAAAACACTCCGACGAATTGAGAACCTCCTCCTTTTTTGAAGTCGGTTAATAAGATAAAAATTAGGCGAAAATCTCCTCTCCGTGTAAACACGCTTCAGAAGTTCTTTGTAGATAGTTAAGCCATCATTATTATGAAGTCTCTGAAATATAAGCCTTTAGAACGATATCAATTTCTTGTTCTTGTTCCGAGAGTCCATGTTAACAACTTTAGTTTCCATCGCTAAGTTGAGACTTAACGGGCAAATGGGATACATAAGCAGACCTAGGGTTATCAACCTTTCGGAATTGTCCAGATAAGGCTAGTTTTTAACCGACTTAAAAAAAGAGGAGGTTCTGAATTCGTCGGTATCTTTTTTTATGTATGTTCACCGATTACTCAAAGACGCCTGGACCGATTTGCAAAAAACTTTTTGTTTGATAGAGTACACTTCTCTGGTGGTCTTATATTAATTTAATTTATATTGCTTAGGTAGTTTATCGTCTATAATACATATTGTTTTCTCAATGTCTATGTGGATGATTTGCTAATCTTTTAGTAACAATGGAAAATTAATACTCGATAAAAATTATGTGAATATCATTATACCAGAATAAAAATAAAATAAAGAACTTTAAAAAAAAAAAAACTCAGGTGGCAAAAAGGCAACGAAACCAACAAAAATCACCGACTTCCAGAAGTAAAATTATTTTTAACTTTTTAGTTTTTTTTTTTGGAATTCGGTTTTTATCTTATTTTACGTTTTGTAAAGCAAGCAATTATTTATTGTCGGACTTACGTTGTCCTCTCATACTTAAGTGCTAACGCTGTAACAACATTTTAAAACTAAATGACTTTAAAAGAATAACCATGGAGTTTCTTGCTGATTCTTCTCCATACGAAATGACCAACCCAAATCGTGCACCTTTTATCGACGCTTTAAATGTGCCATGTCTATGTAGGCCAAAGTGAAATAAAAATATTTCGATTTTTTATTTTGGTTTGGAAAAATTTGCTTGCGAATCAAACAAAGGTATTAATTGTGGTTACTGGTGATCATAAGGTATTGAGTGCGATTCCCAGGTCACTGCTCAATCAGAATCAAATATTTATTAAGATTATTGAAAAAAAATATAGGTGGATGAATTATTTGACGATCATTAAGGTTAGTTCGATATTTAAAAAATTACTGAAGGTTGCAAAAAAATTTATCTGTTACAAAAACATTATGTAGTAAATTCCTGAAAAATATCAAAGCCAGTCACTGTCCGATTTTTTCAAACTGTACTCTAAGTTTGAAAAAATCGGACAGTTCCATACCTCGAAAGGAAAAAGGGCCAAGCCGGTATACAATATACTATATTTATGGCTTATATAACACATAGTTTACCGGCTATAAACGTCTGTCAAGGATTATAATAGTCCCCGAGCGACCATTACTAACTCCAATTGCCAACCGGAGGATTATAAAACATAGTTACGTAAATTGAACGCAGATTTTGTTGTGTTTTATTTTTATATTATTACTAGCTTTTGCCCGCGGCTTCGCTCGCGTTAAATTCGGTAGCGCCTTATTGATTTGTAATAGCAACGCTAAGTTTTCCCGTTTCTTCCCTCTTTCTCCCTCATATCCCACTCTTTTTGAAAAAATAATAGCCTATGTCCGTCTCCTGATTCCCAACTATCTCTGTACCAAAATTCATCAAAATCGGTTTAGCCATTGAAGCGTGAAGAGGTAACAAACAAACAAACAAACAAACTCACTTTCGCTTTTATAATATTAGTAAGGATTTTTGTTTTTAAATGTAGATCAAAGCGTCGTAGGAGCTACACAATAACAAAGAAGTATTAATATCCGTTTAGGGCTATTTTTGGATAGGAAATCATCAAATATCTTCTACTCTGGGCAGAGCGGAAGGGAGTGTCAGATTTGTACTGATTAAAACCCATCCATGTACTTTATTTTGCCCTTCGTGTTCAGGGACCGCGGTATCTCTTTCGAGCGGGGCAAGTTATTTGATGACGCAAAAGAATACCCCCTACCCCTCTACTTCCCCCTCGAAACAGTGTAACAAGTTATTGTCACACGAAACGACAAACCCTAAAAACGACACTGCCCTTTAAGAAGGTTTTACAACTTGAAAATAAAGGAAGCCATACTCTTTACATCGTCAGGCTATACAATACATTTATTATACAATTTTTTATCACCGGTCTGCTTACGGCGGGGACCTGAAATCACTTTCTAATAAAAGGAAGATACAAAAGGATCACTATGGAAAGCAAGTAAGAATAGTCGTGAAACACTTGCATTTGGCTATGAAATATCGAGCTTAACCAATAGAAAACAAGAACAGTAGGGTTACCATGACATCTTATAGCAGTTCTTATTCCTGTGTGAGAAAGAGATGGTGCTAGACACCTTGTATAGCTCTGTCTCTTTCCCTCAGTGGAATAAGTTCTGAATTACGTCTTGGTAGGGTAGCAGAAGGGCTTGCCAGGGACACTGCCTGCCGGGTTTGAGGGTTCATTGAAAGAGATACTACGGCCCGAGATCACGAAGGGAAAAACCAGGAACATGGATGGGTTTCTGGTCTGGCACTGTCTATGCTCCTCTCAGTGCGGGAAAAGTTACTTTCTTTTTAACACCGTAATTTACAAAATCAAACACTATTATTAAATAACTAATTATTAAAACTTATAAATGTGAAAATAGACTCAAATAATATCCTGTAAAATTAATGCATTAAGTCCAATGAATCGGAATTATTACAAAGGGTGAATAACTTAATAATAGTTGAATATATGTATATCTATATATCATCAGAAATGAAGGCTATTTGAATTTACTAAACCATTTTAACGCTAAGCTCAATTAAAACATCAGCATTACATATTTGGCAATTTGAAACGATAATATTTACATCCAGCTTTATGGCCACGTTCATCGTTCTCAATCGTTATAATTGATAAATACACTTTTTTTTGTTGTTTGCCCAATATAACACGTTAAGAAAAATACACCATACCTTCTCTAATTACCATCAAACCTTCTGAACCTTCTTACACTTGTTTAAGGACCAGTTTTGTCTATCCATAGTAAACCGAACCCACTGAAGGCCACAGGGTGTCTCGTAATTTGTCCTCCGAGTTGCGTCGTTACTTTTCAATGGACTTACCCACTTCAAAGTAATCGACGTCTATTCAGCTGGCTTGACGTAAGTACGTGTAAGTCAATGTGGATTGATATCATCTGCGAGATGAGGTTAACTTAGTGGTGATATTGTGAATTTGGTTTGAAGGATCCTACTTCCTACTATCCTTACTAATATTATAAAAGCGAAAGTGAGTTTGTTTATTTGCTTGTTTGTTACGTCTTCACGCTTAAATGGCTGAACCAATTTTGATGAATTTTGGTACAGACATAGTTGGGACCCTGGAGACGGACATAGGTTATTTTTTTAAGTGGGAAATGAAGGAGTAAATGGGAAGAAAAGAAAGAGAGAAGATAAGGGAAAACTTAGCTTTGATAATACAATAAATAAAGCGCTAGGGCCAAAACTACAAATAGGTACCTGCAAATCAGGAAAGGGGAACTGTATTACCCCGAATTTAACGCGAGTGAAGCCGCGGGCAAAAGCTAGTAATATTATAAATGCGAATGTTTGTGAGGATGGGCGGATGTATGGATGTATATATGGATGTTTGTTACTCTTTCACGTCAAAACGGTTGAACGGATCTTGATGAAATTTGGCATAGAGGTAGATTATAGTAAAACACATAGGATACTTTTTTTTCGATATCACGCGGGCGAAACCGCGGGCGCCAGCTAGTTATCACATATATTTTTTATTTTTTTCCATTAGTTATAAGTTTGCATGCCACCTTTTCAGTCTATAATAATTGTGTTCATACCGTATTCGCGCTCGTAGTCTACATACCGAACTAGTACCAAAAAATACGACTCTCGACCGCCTAAAACCAAAACTTCTTATTTTTGTAAACCAGAAATACGTCCATCTTGCTTTTTGTAATCATCTCCAATGCAAAAATTTACTATTCATAATCAATCCCAGTTGATGAGTGATAGAGACGGCTGTGACATATGAATAGACAAAAAGATAGATGGACAAGATAAATCTATAAGAGTTCCGCTTAAATCATTTGACAATGGACCCCTTAAAACAGAAGGACATTTAAAATACGTCAAGCACTTCATTGTGCAAGCAGTCCTTGAAATCAACAAATAAATATAATAGCTGTGAAACGTACTTTACTGTAAAATTGCTAGCATTGAATATTTCAAATTTAAATTTTCCCCTTTCTGTTTTTGTTTCAATGAGAAATATTGAAATGAATGTGAGTAATTACAATCTCTCACGATGTGTGAAAACGGTTTAATATTGAGTCTTTGTTAAATATGAACAGAGGCTTTCAGGATATTAAACGATATTGAAAAGCAGGCTGTAGAGCGATACAAAATATACTGGTGTTTGGTTTTACGAAATTAATTAAATTGTGACCATGGAAATGCAGATTATATCAACCCCAAGAGGTAAGTGGCGACCAATAACCGCGTCCCGCGGTCTCGTTCTTCTACGATACCAATAAGAGGTATCGCGCGTATATTTAAACTCACATACACAAACAGCCAGACCCGGAACAACTATCTGTAGGTCAAACAAATACTTGTTCCGTGCGGGGATCGAACCCGCGACACGTAGCGCAGCAGTCAAACGCTTAGCCACTGCGCTAACCGTGTCGTCAAACTTTGTTGGCCGTCTGTCTGTTTGTCTGTCAAGACCCTGTATTTCGAGAACGTGTGACTTAAAATTAAAGCCATATACTCAAGTCTGTTGTCCCTTACCGCTGTGAAAAATAAACCTTCTAATGCAGTCAAAAGATATGGCCGTCGCAATGTACGGAACTTTCGGTGCGCTAGTCAAACTTGGTCTTTTTTTCTGAACCATACCTGACAACCAATTACAGAGATATTGAAGGTATTTAAAAAACATGTTTTGTTAAGCTTTAATTTTAAAAAACCTCTATGGGCCTTGTACTATTATGTACAGACGCCTGCACATCAAGCTACTACAATCTGTCAGATTTCTTTGATAGATTTTCGACTTTATTTCTAAAGTATTAGGTTCAAGGTTCATTGGGAAAAATTTACAGTTTCGGGTAGCTTGATGCGCAGGCGTCTGTACATTCATCTGAATACATATTGTTTTGAGTCCTATCGTGAAACGTAATTTTTGTTAATAATACGCAGTGTGGTTTTTCATAGACTATAAATATATAGTATACATAGACAAATATAGAACGTGGTTCCAGTTAATACCTATATTAACTGTTACCATAGCACAATAAAAAAAACAGTGAAAAATTGTTAATTTTGTTTCAATATTAGCAATTTTTCACTCCGAAATCACTACAACAAGATCTTTGAGAACATCGACTTCTTTTCTGTCACTGCTCAAAACTTTCCAATATTATCCGCAATAAAAATATAAATTATAATACTTAGTTCATTTAATAGTTTATTATTTATTACCTCTCTTTCTCTGCGTTTTGCATGCCTGTCTACATTTAAGTTTACCTGTACTACTTTTCTGTTTTAACAGCTTAAAATAGCGCCCATATAACTTTTAATATATGTTATGAAAAGGGTTATACATTTATAACTCTTGTTTATTTTCAACTTAGTATAAGATTCCATGTATAACCGTTTTATATTCCCAAATAAATAAAATAAAATCGTTACCCAGCAATATTTTCTAAGAGTTACTAAGTTTAATGACCTTCGTGAAAGGCCTTTTACACCTGATATAACCACAAGCACTCAAGAACAAAACAAAAGGGGGTGCGTAAAATTTTATTCACAACATATGCGACGTCCTGCCGGGGTTGCGGTTTGTTTGAAATAGATACCGCGGAACCGGAAGACATAGGGCAAAAGAAGAAACATAGGTGGGTTTTACTCGGTAAGATTTTGACACTCCCCTCCCGCTCCGCCTAGAGCGGGGAAAGTTATTTGATAGCATCCCATTCGCAAAAAAAAAGGGTCAGAGCCCATTCGTCCCCTAAAATTCGTCCCCCAGCATAAAAGTTGTGGATTCGGCCCCTACATAGGTGCCCATTGGTCTCCTGGTAGGGGACCAATTAATATTTTAATAAAAATATTATTTTTAAGGTACCCATTCGTCCCCTCTAATATATATACAATATAAGTTAAAGATTCGGCACCTACTCAGGTGCCTATTGGTCCCCTGAGATAAAATTAGCTATATTTTACATAAGAAACGGTTAACATAGTACACTTGTGAACAGTTTATTAACGGAATTAATTTAATAAATCATAACAGATCATTGAAAAAAGAGACATGACATATTGGTTCTTGAAAGTGACTGCGGATACGAGACTGTTCAATGTGTCTTTAGTCTTTTATTAAATGAAGTTCGCCTAACGAAATAAACAATACTGATTGAATAGAATTATCTCATTTGAATCCTGGAATATGATTAGTATTATTATTGATGGTAATTCACTTTATGGGGTTATATTGGTATTGATATTTGGTTACTTATTTGTTTGTACACTGGATGTAAATTAGGTAATCTAAAATTCAGTTATTACTGGGATTTTATTTAAATAGTTACACAGTTTTATTTTACTGCATAAAGATATTATAGTTATCATATATTTTGCGAAATATTTACAAATGTCCAAGAAACCAAAAGTTGATTAATTATTTTGAAGACTGACTTAATGCCTAGAGCCTGACGCCGGGCGCTTCCAGACCGGACTCGGGGCATTGCCACGTCGCAGATTTCAGACATGGCCTCCTGGAACCAGTCCGCCTCGTGGTTGGTGTCGGCAAGCCTGTCCGGTGATGACACCCAGGCCTGCACGATCGAGGCTTCCAGGAGGAGCTCCCGGTCCAGCTGTTTCAGCGCCCACCGCGGACCACTCGGGGCCTGTAAGACCGGCGAGCTGGAGGTCTGGGTGGAGACGTCGAGCCGGATGTACCGGTGATCGGAGTAGGTCTCCACCTCCTCCATAACGCGCCAGTCGACGACACGCGGCGACAGAGCGGGGCTGGTGAACGAAATGTCCACCACCGACTCGCCACGCATCCGCACACACGTGGGAACAGAACCCCGATTTAGGACGACCAGGCCTGTCTCCAGTGCCCAGTCCTCCACCATCCTTCCCAGCACATCCGTGCAGCGAGAACCCCAAGCCAAGTTCTTGGCGTTGAAGTCCCCGACCACTAGCACGGGGAGGGAGCAGTTACCGACGACGACGCGCAACCCCGTGCAGGGCACGCCACAATAGTGGCGGTAAGTCCCCTCTTTGAGGAGTGGCTGGAGAGGCGTCATGGCGTCCTCACCTACCGCCTGACGCAGGTCCTCACCGGACACGAAAGTTTCGGGAGGTTCCTGCACATCATCAGGCGGGAGGAAACGCCCGGGTGTCACCATTGTGACGATCGCCCGGAGGACACGGTGGAGCACACAGTGGCGATCTGCCCAGCTTGGGCGGAGCACCGCCGTGCCCTCGTGGAGGCGATCGGCGGCGGCGATCTCTCGCGTCCGGCCCTGGTTCAGGCTATGGTCCGGAGCGAGAGGGAATGGGAAGCGGTCACCTCCTTCTGCGAAGCAGTAATGCTAGTAAAGGAGGAGGCCGGGCGTTTGAGGGAGAGAACATCAGGCCAACCAAGCCGCCGCGGGAGACGCCCAGGGCGCCGGGCGCCGCGAGACGACTCCCGGCCACCGTAGATGCGGGCCTGTGGACGGTGAGCAATGGGTAGCTCACCGTCCGTCCGTCGATTGACGACAGGCCGTGTCGACGGCGCGTTCGTGTTTCACGCGCGCCTCAAAGAGAGTCAGCAAAGCAGAGGGGCTTGCCAGAGCCTCCGCCTGCCGGGGTTGCGGGTTGTTCGAAAGAGATACCGCGGCCCCGGAACTTAAAGGGCAATAGAAGGAACATGGGTGGGTTTTAGTCAGTACAAGTGTGACATGCCCCCCCGCTCCGCCCAGAGCGGGGGAAAGTCATTGGATGATTTCCCACCCGAAAAAAAAATGCCTAGAGCCTAGAGGCATTTTATTAAACTTAATCTTATTTCAAATAAACATGATATCTACCGAATTACTATGTTTTTTATTTTACCCTTTTCTGCGCGATTGTACCAGGACTACCAAGTTGCAGTATACACATATACATGTACTTATATTAGAATAATGAATAAAAATAAATATTCTTCAGGGGACGAATGGGCCCCTCAAAAGTTCCAGGGGACGAGTGGGCACAGGGTGCGAATCTTAGGGGACGAATGGGCTCTGACCCAAAAAAAATACGTGCGACGAATATTAAAATAATAATAATTAAAACGAATTAAGTCAACACGAATACAACCAATCAACTAAACAACAGAATAGCATTAAAGTTTTAATTGTCAACCTATACCTACTACGTTTTACAATTTAACTTTAAACAAAATGGCTCTCTTACTGTCATAAATTTTCTATCCACAGTCCTTCGCAACTTTATGCAATTTCCGAAACAAATAAAGAATAGTTTCCACCCCACCGGAGATCACTAAGTTAAAGCAAAATCGACAAACAGTTAAGTATCAGATATCGCTCCATCAAAGTACCTTTGATCACAAATTAATTCTTGCAATATTGAGAATTACGGGACCATTCCGATAAAGTTAGTACTTGTCGATATTGAGTATCGACAAGCTGCAATATCTGGCTGGATGAAGACATTGAAATGAGGTTGAATAGCTTGCTACTTCACAAAATGTCAATTCTGCAATAAATTATTTTCAATACACTTTTTCGAAAACTGACTCTTATTGCATTAAGATTAGGTTCAACATACAATGTATTTCACACACATGCTTTTTTGTCACTTATCGCAATTTCGACTTAAATTTTTATGTTTCATAAGGGATAACAATAAACAACTTCTGAAATCTCTATAGCCGGCAGTATATATATTTTTATAAGAGCAAAGAGGCGCTTGTTTTTAAGGCCTTCATTAATTAAAAAAAAAAGTTTTGTCAACAGAATATCACAATTATGTACATCTTTCATAAAACAATTTGCTTGGAACAACAAATTGATATTAATTTAGCGGCTCATGCCTTAAATCCGCCTCGGCTGCATTACAATATTTCCTCAGTTGAATAAAAATGTATTGTTATTGTTTTTCATAAATATATTTATAGAAACTTTTAGTGGATAGTCTGAAACTGTTTGATTAGTAATGTGATTATTGCTTGTTTTATATAAATAATGTTAGTGAGAGTCGTACGTTAATTTATATAATTTGCTTTTTATCTCTGGCTATATTATTTTTCTTCTGTCTTTATATATTTGTTGTGTTATTGTATCTATCTATACTGCACTACAAACTTTGGTTATCCGTGGAAACGTCTTGGGTTGTGCACATAAAACACATATGATGGAAAAAAATAGGTACATACAGAAAAAAGAGCACAAAGGTACTGCTTATTTCATTTTGAAAGTAAAAGTGTTAAGTATATAAATATGTGCTCAATACATTTAAGGACGATTTTCTTTTTATAAATTGGTAATATTACGAATTAGGTGTTTTCTTTAAGTTTGAGGTTGTGCTATTTTTTTTCTTTTTTTGTGGCCAGTGTTCTGTTGCTTACACTCTGTAACATTCTTTTTTTTAATAGTTAAGACTTGTTAATAGCGATCAGTCTCACATACTATTTTTAATCTATCTTACATAGTTGTGAGACTTCCACGGATGATAAATAAATTGTCTTTAATGGCGTAGTATTTTAAATCGAACTCAAATAATGCATGCATTCGATGACCGCGCAATCTACTAACAACATTTTTGTTTGTGAAACGAAGACAGGCACCTACTTACTATAATGCAACCGTATTTTCTCTAAAAAAAACCATTCACACACGAAAATATCTCACTAAGACCAGCAGCTAATGGCTTATTTAATTAACACAAAATTCAA
Source organism: Ochropleura plecta (assembly GCA_905475445.1). Taxonomy (NCBI): domain Eukaryota; kingdom Metazoa; phylum Arthropoda; class Insecta; order Lepidoptera; family Noctuidae; genus Ochropleura; species Ochropleura plecta. Next base: position 7,288,266 of record FR997738.1, on the reverse strand, counting down.
CTACATTCCTCCAACAACCGAGGATCCTTTACACCACATGGTTCTGTCGTCCTTCGCTATAAATAACCACACTGAATGTTCCGCATCCTTCCCTCGGGCGTCATATGGGAAGTGTGCTAAGGGATTACGTCAAGGGTAGGTTGGGTACATGTGTCCTTGAACTGGGAACTCGGAATGCAGATACAATTCTGTATGTCAAGTTTTTTTTGGGGATTATTTTTGTTTTTTTAATTTGGATCGTTTTGAGCAACAAATTTTAATATTTTTGTAACCTGAAATTGACACGTATTTTTTTTATTAACTTGAGAAAAATAGTAAAAAGATACATCGATATAACTTTTCAGGACATTATCATCATCAGGAGGTTATAATGTATACGAAAATATTTTTTTTCAACCCTTAGTTGCTGTATGTAGGGCTACCAAAATTATTATTATCTATTACTTTACAATATCGCATCATATTTATTGAACTAAAAAGGAGATTAATATTCCTTCTTGCATGGCATCTTGAACTTCGGTTTATAGAAGGCAACTTAATCTCCTTTCAACTATGTAGGGCCAATAGTTTCGGAGTAAAATGGCTGTGACGTGCGGTCGGACAGACGAACGTACTGGGCCAATCTATAAAGGTTCCGTCTTGGCATTGGCGACGGAACCCAGACCAGAACAGACACAAAACATTAGACTTACAGTTAAAAACGAAAGGAGCAATTTAAGATCAAAAACAACAAAAATTAAATACTATCAAACGTAACCTCAACCTCAATTAACGTTTTACGAGTTTCAACAAAAATACACTAACCATTTAGCTACAAAAACAAAACATAAAACAATTTTATCTATTTCAATAAATACAGAACAAAAATTGGTTTTAAAGTCTATTCTCGTGCGTAAAGTAAGCATTTTATGCATTTTGTGGGCGTAAGAGAAAAATAACAGACGACGGCACATCAAGCTACACATAACCATTTTAACCTGATCTCTCTACTACGATATGCGATTCGTAGTAGACAGATCACGTTATAATAGTTTAGTATAGGTTGACCTGCCGTCGTCTGTACCTTCGCCACAGCATTATGTGTGCATTGGACTTGACTGTGAAAACGAATGGAGCTCGCTGAAAGGTAGCAGAGGTCAGGGCTGTTCACATCTGTCTATTTACATTGATAACTCAATTTTATGAGGCTAAAAATCTTGTAAATATTATCGATGAAATGTCTAGTCAGAATAAACAGCCATATTTGTACTATAAGTGTCTTAGCAATGAGGTAGAGTGGAAGTGCATAAAAAAGCATGGCAGGCAGCGTGTTTTAAACAAAAAAAGAAAAGAGGCGTTCTCTTTTTCTTTTTTAGTTTAAAACAAAAGACGACGGAAGGATTCTAGGACTTGGGGTTGATAAGGGCGTCGCTTTATATAATTCTGTTGTATTTTTGTGCTTGGGGTTGATTTAAGATAATTTGCAAGAAATATAACTTTTAGGTTAAGTATAAGTAATTTGCCTTTTATTAAGGATATTCCGCTTCTGGTCTCTAAGAATACAATATTGAATTCAATACAATAATGTATATAATAACCAGTGTTGACGTCAACGAACGGTTAATTTCACGTCGAAACGCCAAGTAGGCTCTGCGTTGACACTGCGTAAACGACGCGTATACACTGCGTGGACTGATGCAAACCCCACAATGATCGTCACGTAGACGCTACGTAAACATATTATGCATTTTGTGGACGTAAGAGCGAAGTACCTACAGCTAGTGTGCATTGCACTTGACTGTGAAAACGAATAGAGCTCGCTGAAAGGTAATAGAGGTCAGGGTTGCTCGTATTTGTCTATTTTCATTGAAATCTCGCTTTTATGAGGCTGCAAATCTAGTAAATGGCTCTGTCCAATTTCAATTTTGGTTTTATTTTAGTCGAACGAGCAGATATTTATGTGAGCCTTACTTAATATTATAAAAGCGAAAGTGAGTTTGTTTGTTTGTTACCTCTTCACGCCTAAATGGCTAAACCGATTTTGATGAATTTTGGTACAGAGATAGTTGGGACCCTGGAGACGGACATAGGCTATTTTTTTTTTAAAAGAGTGAAAAATAAGGGAGAAAGAGGAAAAAAAGGGAAAACTTAGCATTGCTATTACAACAAATAAGGCGCTAGGGCAAAAACTAGGGGAACTGTCTTATCCCGAATTTAAAGCTAGTTTCATATAAAACAGCTTATTATGTATGTTGACGACAAGGTTGGCGCAGAGGCTAAGCGTTTGACTGCTGCGCTATGTGTTGCAGGTTCGAACCCCGAACGGAACAAATTTTTGTAGGACCTACAGGTAATTATTCTGGGTCTGGCTGTATGTGTGTGTGAGTTTAAATGTTTGTAAACGCACCCACAATACAGGAGAAATTACTAGACCTCGAAAAGGCATACGACCGGGTACCGCGTGCGGTTTTGTGGTGGGCTCTTAAGGAGAAAGGTGTGCCTGGGAAGTATGTGCAGTTGATCCGTGCGATGTACAGTCGATGCAGTACCCAAGTCCGGTCCACAGCGGGCACTACCGGCACCTTCAATGTGGCTGTCGGTCTGCACCAAGGGTCGGCTCTTAGCCCTTACCTCTTCCTGGTGATAATGGACGCTCTCACGTCGGACATCCAGGAAGAGGCTCCCTGGTGCATGCTGTTTGCCGATGACATTGTGTTGGTTGCCGAGAGCGGCCAAGAGGTCCAGAGCAGATTGGAAGTGTGGTGGCAAAGACTGGAGAACGTTGGCCTGAAATTAAGCAGAACCAAAACAGAATACTTGTTCTGCGATTTCGGTGGTCTCTCCAGTCCTGTGCCCATAACCCTTGCCGGAGCGCCTATACCAATTTGTTCCAACTTCCGGTACCTCGGGTCGCTTGTCCAAGGGGATGGCGAAGTAGATCGGGACGTAACGCACCGGATCAACGCAGGATGGATGAAATGGCGACAGGTCACTGGAACAACATGTGACCCACGGATGCCCCTCAAGTTAAAGGGGAAAATATACAAGTCCGTGATTAGACCTGTTGTACTGTATGGGTCAGAATGCTGGGCTGTAAAAAAGGTGGATGAAAAACGATTGCATGTAGCGGAGATGAGAATGTTGAGATGGATGTGTGGAGTGACAAGAATGGATAAAGTAAGGAATGAATATATTCGAGGAAGTTTGAAAGTTGCACCTGTTACAGAAAAAATAAAAGGGAATCGTTTGTCTTGGTATGGACATGTAATGAGGAGGGATGAAGGACATGTGACTAAAAGAGTGATGGATCTGAATGTTGATGGACGGAGAGCGAGAGGAAGGCCAAAGAAAAGATGGATGGATTGTGTAAGGAATGATATGAAGGAGAAAGGAGTAAATGATGCCATGACGTCTGATAGGGGAGAATGGAAGAAGAAAACGTGTTGCGCCGACCCCAAATAGAATGGGACAAGGGCAGGAAAATGATGCAAAAAAAAAAAAAAACACCAAAAAACCAAACCATTCGTTCCCCATCGAGGTTCTCCGTAAAAGCTTAGTTTATTGTCGCTGCTATTTTTAGTGCCAGCCCTGAGATGAGACATCAGGCGTACCGCGGAGTACATCGAACTGTCACAGATGCCATCTTGTTGTACGTAAGTCCCTAGGCTGCATGTATTTTTACTCGCATAAACTTCAACTTTCGAGATGTTTGACTTTATGTTCGAATTGGTATGAGTCGACACAGCAATAAATGTGTTTGGGAGACGCCCGCTCGACTAAGCTCTAATACAGATATTTCTGTATTCCTGTATAACCCACCGTCACATGATAAGATTATTCTCGGCAAGGTTGATGTGATCGGCTTCTCGTGGCACGTACGCAAAACACACCGGTATGATATCTAGTGATGCATCGATTACAACATTACATTAAAGTTGATTTCTGTTAAATTTCAACTCGGAATCCCACCCGTAATGAAATGTCACCTTTAATAACATACGTTACATCACAAGTTTGACCTAAATACTCTAAATGCCAGACCAATCTACTTAACGGATTATGTGCTGTTCCGTCTGCACGCACAGTTTTGCATTCAAGCTTTAGTTCACGCCCTGGCGATGCTGAATGTTCTATTGACATCGACACCTGTTAGTGATTTATTTGCTTCAAGATAGGTAGACGTATGTCGTGAATGTTTGAGTATTTATAAGAGAAGGAGAGGGAGGCTTCTGACAATTATTTTGTGTGTACATAAATGCGTAAAGATGATTTTTCTAGTGTCGGTGAGGATGGACGAAACATGAGTTTTTATTTTATGATAAAGCATGTTTATTTCGCAAGTAAGTTTTTACAAACACTTTTACTCGTCGTTTTTTAAACTATGTGAAGCCGGTGTTTCGTACCCCACTATTCTGAGAAGAAAAAACTCAGAGGTCATAGTCTCTTTTAAGGTCTAGACAAAAATCTTGGTCAACCTACATGATATGCAGATTAGTGTCTGACATTGTCTTTTTAAGAAAGCACCACACAGATTGATTGGACCTATCCAGTCAGTGCAAGCATATATCAGTTATCATGAAGCTCGATTGTAATCGTCTTTATCATACCTTGTTTTTATTTTAGATAATTATGTTTCATTTAACTCGACTCGATGGATTGCTGCGGTGCGTGTCGCGGGTTCGATTCCCGTACGGAACCGATAGGTCTACAGATAGTTGATCCGGGTCTGCTTGTTTGTGTATGTGAGTTTAAATGTTTGTAAACGCACCCACGATACAGCAGAATTCTTAGTGTGGGGCAACATTTTTCAAACTTAGAATAGAAAAAAAAACGGTACACTAGTTTCGATTCTTCCTTTTAATTTGCACATGTTTTTCTCTAATAAATACATAAATTACGGCTGTAATCGCCAAAGGATACGGCAGATGTAGACCCAGATTTCGCCTGTTGTTTAAATAATAGGGGCCAGTCAGTTACCATTTAGCAGAATCCAGACACCGTGACTCCTACTGAAAAATATCAAATAACACTACCCACCCTGGGATTTGAAGCCAAAACCTCATGCTCCACAGTCACCCTTGCGACCACTAGACCAAAGTGTCATCTTCTTAATTTCTGTTAAATATCAACAAATATTAGATCGGAATCCCACCCATAACGAAATGTCACCTTTATTTACGTTCGTCACATCACAAGTTTAACCCAAATACTCCAAATGCCAGACCAATCTTTGTCCATAATTATAGATACTGCGGCCCTTTTAAATGTTACGAAATACCTGTCAATAGTGTCAACTGGTGGATCAGAAAGTTTGAGAATAATTTGTCAAGATGGAAGCCCATAAATCAGGGGAGAGATGGATCGGTAGAATGTTGGCGGAAAGAATGCTATGTAAAGGTGCGAGCACGTGGTGTACTGCTGAAGAAGTGACAGTTTTGATGATGAAGAAGCTTTGTGACAGTTCGGTTTGCATATTTTTTTTTGTGATAAATGAAATTGTTGAAAATCTGGTTCTTCTAACTTGATAGATAGACATATTGCTGGGGAATTTGTTCCGCCACTTCCTCTTCCAAGCTAAAACACTAGGAAGTGGCGAAGGACGGGCGTTTTGGAGGACTGTCTCTTGTAATTACGACGATACGGTTAGCGCAGTGGCTAAGCGTTTGACTTGATCCCCGCACGGAACAAATATTTTTATGATCTACAGATAGTTGTTCCGGGTCTGGCTGTTTGTGTATGTGAGTTTAAATGTTTGTAAACGCACTCACGATACAGGAGAAATTCCTAGTGTAGGGAGATGTTTTTTTTTTAAAGAAAATATTATACTTATTTACTGCTGCTAATCTTCGTAAATCCAGACCAGAAAAACCCAATAACACTTTGCCCAATACGGGAACCGAACCCAAGATCTCATGCTCCACAATCTCACTTGCGACAACTAAACCAACAAGGCAGTCAAAGAGGGGCGAGAGGGGGGTGTTTAGAAGGAATGGCATTCTAATATTATCTCCTTTTACCTAATCCTTAACATCTCAGGAGCGTTGCGTAAAACAGCACAAACGTAGTGATTGATTGAAATTGACGCGTTCCACAGACTATACCGTATAGACTTACGTGTAGTTTATTTATGTTCCATACAGTTTGGTGCTGGCAACATTTAGATACGGTTATAGCGTAGTAGGATTTATTGAGCGTCATAGAATAAAATAGAATATTCTTTATTATGTACACCATACAAATAAAATAATTACTCAAAATCAATTCACTTAGGGCGACACAAAGGGCGGTCGTATCGCTAAAAGAGATCCTTTCAAGATAACCTTTGTATGGATTACAGCAAGACGGAGAGACAATACTGCAGGTAGTCGGTGGTGCTCCAACTGCATATTAATAAACATACATACACAAAGCCAATACAAATCTATATAAATATATAATAATCATGTTTTAAGCAAACAATTGACAGTACGGTTGACGCAGTGGTTACAATACTGCTATTGTATATGTGCCCCCTTTTTCATAAATAAACGATTTATTTATTGTGGCTTAGCGATCGACTGCTGCGCTGCGTATTGCGGGTTCGCTTCCCACACGAAACAAATATTTTTATGACCTGCAGATAGTTGTTTCGGGTCTGGCTGTTTGTGTATGTAAGTTCAAATGTTTGTTAACTGAGGGGCAACGTTTAGTAAAAAAAAAGTTTTGTTTTGGGTTTGAACTCGGGACCTATCACTTGGCAGTGCGACGTACACACCAAGCTGTACCACCCCCCGTTTATACCACCGATATTTGAGGACTACCAGACAAATTCGAAAAGTTTATCCTTACTTTAGTTAATAATAATTATTATAATAATTAATATTATAAAAGCAAAAGTAAATTTGTTTGTTTGTTACCTCTTCACGCCTTAATGGCTAAACCGATTTTGATGAATTTTGGTACAGAGATAGTTGGGACCCAGGAGACGGACATATTTTTTTTTAGAAAAAAGTGGGTTTTGAGGGGAAAGAGGGAAACCAAAGGAAAACTTAGCTTTGCTATTACAAATCAATAAGGCGCAAGGGAAAAACTGCCGGTAGCAGGTACCTGCAAATCAGGAAAGGGGAACTGTGTTACCCCAAATTTTACGCGAGCGAAGCCGCGGGCAAAAGCTAGTATACCATAAAAGAAAATGATAGTTTTCGATGAAAATAGGAGAACAATATTCCGATTATTTTTGTTTTCTGTTCCTTCGTTCCCTCACAGTATATTTTAGTTTTCCACAGGCAGACTTGGTCTTTTTTTTTTTTCGGGTGGGAAATCATCCAATGACTTCCCCCGCTCTGGGTGGAGTGGGGGGGCATGTCAGACTTGTACTGACTAAAACCCACCCATGTTCCTTCTATTGCCCTTTACGTTCCGGGGCCGCGGTATCTCTTTCGAACAACCCGCAACCCCGGCAGGCGGAGGCTCTGGCAAGCCCCTCTGCTTTGCTGACTCTCTTTGAGGCGCGCGTGAAACACGAACGCGCCGTCGACACGGCCTGTCGTCAATCGACGGACGGACGGTGAACTACCCATTGCTCACCGCCCACAGGCCCGCGGCAGACTTGGTCTCAAGCTTGATTTTGAACATAAATCTTCACAGTCATTTGTTTTCATCCATCGTTTCGCATAGTTTGGTCGTGGCTAATAACCTTCCATCAATTCATCTACCCAAAGCAAAACAATGCTATTGTTAGAACCACGTCCATAGTATTCATAGGTAGGTCGGCGTTCGCATTGAGATCATTCATTCATCATTCACTAGTTCAAGGGTTCGTTCGTGAACTTCTGGCAGTTCAAGATCGAATTGAAGTGGGTGTTTCTCTTGTTTTCTAAGTCAATGATTGAAGTTGTGGGAAGACTTTGTTATTACAAACTTGGAATGCTAATGTTTTGGTAAAATAACTGTCAGTTGGGCCGTAGTCTGTTTGATGTACTTATATAGTGTGCAGACTTGTTAAAACCTGCCAAGAACGAGTCAGATTCGCGCGCGGAGGGTCTCGTACAAACTTCTGACATAAGCTGCCATATCTTCTGACTGCGTACACTTAGAGGTTTAATTTTTTTAAAGGGAATACAGACTTGAGTAAATGGTTTTAATTCCAACTCGATATCTGCACGCGTTTCTGTCTCTACGCGTTTCTGAGAAAAAGGGTCTTGACAGACAGACAGCCAGGCGGACATCAAAGTGATCCTATAAGTTTTCTGTTTTTTCCTTTGAGGCACGGACCCCTAAAAATTATTCAAAACTTACTATTTTCATGAAGAGTGTAAAAATACCCATAACGAATACCATACCACGAACTACCAATTGATGAATCGACACTAATTGTGTCAGAGGGCCACAGACTGCTGCATGCCGGGACTGCGAGTTGTTCGAACGAGATACCGCGTCCCAGACAACAAAGGCCAAAAGAAATAACATGGATGGGTCAGTAAAACTCTGACACTCCCTTCCGCTCCACCTAGAGCGGGAGAAGTTATTTGAAGATTTCCTATACCAAAAAAAAACTGATTGTAAGACTTCAAATACATGGCGCGTTAGTGTTCCTCGCGCGGCTCAAAGAGATGTCAGCAAAGCAGAAGGGTTTGACAGGGCCTCCGCCTGCCGGGGTTGCGGGTTGTTCGAAAGATATACCGCGGCCCCGGAACGTAAAGGGCAAAAGAAGGAACATTGGTGGGTTTTAGTCAGTAAAAGTCTGACACTCCCCCCCGCTCCGCCCAGAGCGGGGGAAGTACTTTGATGATTTCCCACCCCAAAAAAAAAAACTTCACAATTATATTTCATTTTCCTTAAGCATCTGCCGTTACAGGTTGTGACTAGAATTTTCAGATTCGCACTTGTAAACTAGAAACACCTTTACCAACTGAACGACATAAAGAAAAAGTAAAAAAATGTGACGTCATTCGCTGAAATTTCAACAAGAAATGCTAATATTTGCTCAATTAGACATTTTTCTTTCTGTTTAAGGAAGGCATTTCTTTCCGTCCTTAAACGCTATGAAATTAATTTTGTTTGCAAAGCCAAGTTTGTGGAAGAAATGCTTTCATTGTGTACTTCATATTTGCCCGAGTATTTTTTCTGTTTCTTTTTTCTCATGTTATCTTCTGAGTTAGTAAAAATTGTTTACGTTTGTTATTTCTTAAGATATAGTAAACTAGCTTTTTCCCGCGGCTTCGCTCGCGTTATATTCGGAGTAACACAGTTCCCCTACCTGTAGTTTTTGCCCTTGCGCCTTATTTATTGTTATACCAAAGCTAATTTTTCCCTTTTCTTCCCTCTTTCTTGCTCATTTATCACTTAAAAAAAATGCCTATGTCCTACTCCAAGGTCCCAACTATCTCTGAACCAAAATTAATCAACATCGGTTTAGCCATTTAGGCGTGGAGACGTAACAAACAAACAAACTTAGTTTCGCTTTTATAATATTGGTGAGGATAACTGTATTGTTTGTTTATGTAACCCTGTGTCTGAGAAGTATTTTATAAATTATAGTTTTTCTGAACAGATATAGATGCGGGTCTGTGGACAAACAATGGGTAGATTACCGTCCGTCCATCCAATGACGACCGGCCGTGTCGACGGCGCGTTAGTTTTCCACGCTCGCCTCAAAGTCAGCAAAACAGAGGGACCTTCCGGGGCCATCGCCTGCCTGGGTCACAACCCAGGCAGGCGGAGGCCCTGGAAGGTCGTGGGGTTGTTCGAAAAAGATACCGCGGCCCCGGAACATAAAGGGCAATAGAAGGAACATGGGCGGGTTTTAGTCAGTTCAAGTCTGACACTCCCTCCCGCTCCGCCCAGAGCGGGGAAAGTTATTTGATGATTTCCCATCCGCAAAAAAGGCACTTGATATTACTCTTTTCCAGAGTTACTAGCCTCTATTTTAATAGTGTTAGTCTTTTTCTCAATGTCTACCAGAGAATATACTGCTTTATAGAAATAAGTGTACCTAGTCAAGATTCTCACGTGTCTTACGTCTTACGTCTATTTTCCTGCTTTATAGAAATAAGTGTAGTCAAGATTCTCACGTGTCTTACGTCTATTTTACTGCTTTATAGAAATAAGTGTAGTCAAGATTCTCACGTGTCTTACGTCTATTTTACTGGTTTATAGAAATAAGTCTAGTCAAGATTCTCACGTGTCTTACGTCTATTTTACTGCTTTATAGAAATAAGTGTAGTCAAGATTCGCACGTGTCTTAAGTCTATTTTACTGCTTTATAGAAATAAGTGTAGTCAAGATTCTCACGTGTCTTACGTCTATTTTACTGGTTTATAGAAATAAGTCTAGTCAAGATTCTCACGTGTCTTACGTCTATTTTACTGCTTTATAGAAATAAGTGTAGTCAAGATTCTCACGTGTCTTACGTCTATTTTACTGCTTTATAGAAATAAGTGTAGTCAAGATTCGCACGTGTCTTAAGTCTATTTTACTGCTTTATAGAAATAAGTGTAGTCAAGATTCTCACGTGTCTTACGTCTATTTTACTGGTTTATAGAAATAAGTCTAGTCAAGATTCTCACGTGTCTTACGTCTATTTTACTGCTTTATAGAAATAAGTGTAGTCAAGATTCTCACGTGTCTTACGTCTATTTTGGGTCCGATCCAAAATCAACACTAGCTCGAGGTATAATATATTATCAGGTTATGGAGAAACCGTCTATGGCCCGCTTGTAAGACAAATTGCTTAATTAGTTAAACGCTACACGTTATTAAAAAACGACCTGCTTCTGACAATACTTTGAAGATGATGATGATGTTTTGAATTCTTAAAGCTTTATTATTAAGTGATTTATGTATGAGACGCACGACTACCAATCAAGCTAGACAAAACCAGATTATGTGGATCTCGCATTGTACTTGAAACCTATACAAAGCGAAACCATGTTATACTGGAAAGTAATCGTTCAAGTAGGCCAGTTACAGGCACTTTTGAACTGTCGAAACATTGACAACAATAAAAATGAAGCTACAGTCCCAGTCACAAGGCATAATAACTGTGAAAGTACTGTAGTTGCCCATTCCAAAGCGTAGATCTCTATGGAGAAGAATGTCGCCGTGTATACGAATGGGCGTAAAAGTTTTCCAATTTACTTTACAGACTGATCCTGAAATATAAAACCGGCCAAGTGCAAGTCGGAGTCGCGCACGAGTTCCGTACAAACTTGCGACTTATACGGCCTATTTTATGATTGTGTAGACTTAGAAGGTTGATTTTGTCACAGCTCCAAGGGACCACAGACTCCTGCCGAGGTTGTGGGTTGTTCGAAAGAGATACCGTGGCCCGGAACGTAAAAGGCAATAGAAGGAACATGGGTGGGTTTTAGTCAGTACTAGTCTGACACTGGGAAGTTTTTTGATGATTTCCCATCGACAAAAAAAGGGATCACAGACTTGAGTATACGGTTTTAATTTCAATTAGATACCTTCACGTGTTCCCGAGATAGAGGGTCTTGACAGACAAACGGACAACAAAGTAATCCTATAAGGGTTCCGACATTTTTCTTTTAAGGTACAGGACCCTAAATACCCACACTTACACGATCTCGGCTACCGCGTTCTCAATTTCTGGCCAGGAAAATGATTTGTAACACTTCTTTGTCTGAAATTATATTTCCATTTGAATAAATACCAGAAAAATGGCGACGGTTATGTTCTCGAGGTTATGTCGATCGTTTCAAGTGACAGATTCGATTTACTGTGACCCCAAAACTGTTATACGTAAATCGAGGTGAAAGGAATTTATTGGATAAACATGGACCTTGTTTTCTGAAAATAGCCGTAACCGAGAAGATTTATTTTCTTAATAAATAAATAAAACTTTATATCAGACCATGTGTCCATAATCCTTACTAATATTATAAAAGCGAAAGTGAGCTTGTTTATTTGTTTGTTTGTTACGTCTTCACGCCTAAATGGCTAAACCGATTTTAATGAATTTTGGTACAGACATAGTTGGGACCCAGGAGACGGACATTTTTTTTTTAAGATTAAGATATGAGGGAGAAAGAGGGAAGAAAAGGGAAAACGTAGCATTGCTATTACAATAAATAAGGCGCAAGGGCAAAAACTACAGGTAGCAGGTACCTGTCAATCAGGAAAGGGGAACTGTGTTACCCCGAATTTAAAGCGAGCAAAGCCGCGGGCAAAAGCTAGTTATTATTATAAAAGTTATATAATTTGAGCAATAATAAATTTTCTTAGGATATTTGAGTCCTGCTTGTCTGCAATGACCTTTAGGATGCTGTTAGTGCTACCCCGGACTCTGCTTAACAACGATGCGAGCCGCTTGCGCACTATGACATGGAAGCCATCTACCCTGGCCTCCGCAAACATACCGGAGGCACTACAAAAATGGAGCAGCTCTAAAAATATCCTAAATCCATTATTGTATTGGATATTACTAATGTCAGCGACGTACGTTAGATATAAAACTGGACCCTATAACCAACACCATCAGATCGTGTGCCCAACATTTTGTGTGGATCCACTGACTCAAAGCTTCCAGAGAATTGGGCACGGATCGGCACTCACTGGAATCCTGAAGATCGCAGCGTAGGTGGAGTAACGACATGATCTTGTTTGCGGGTTCACCCCGCAAACAAGATCATATCGTTAATCCTATAGTCATAGCCATAGATCGCATAAGATATAGATGTTTGGAAGGAGACAAACTTGATAAACTAGCAAAAACAAGTCTGAAATGTAATGTACCATTTGCTGGC